>CM076140.1:52535000-53135000 GCA_038025085.1 Tetragonia tetragonoides
TACAAGGAACTTTGTCATGACAACAGATTTACCAGTGAAACACAAGCCTTCCCTTTACCAAGTATTTCAACTGCTATTGCCATGCGGGATTGGAGATTTTGTAAGATCTATCTGCAAATCATTGCACCAGTGACTTGTGTATTGGGAACGTCGTTAATATTCTGCATAGGGACTAGCTTCCAGGCTGCTGGAGATCAATATCCCAGGCTAACACCAACTGCAGCATGAGTTGATCAGGAGTTGCTCCTTCCTAGTCCTCGAGAAGCTCCAAGGCTGAAGACACATCATACAAACTGAACAAAATCTCTTCACTTCGATGGGCATGCCGAATAAGTCAGGCCCATTTTCCACAACCAAATCTACATATCTGAACTTAAACCATATATTTGCTACTAGGTAACCTATTAACCAGAATAACCACCCCATCCTTATAGATGGTGCAAGGTGGTAAGAGGTAGTCGAAATGTCATGTACGCTGTAACATATGCGGAAAAATTGCAATAGGTGTAAAGCTTAGGCAACTTTGTGTGACAATAAACACCTAATTGGTACTGGGTACTGCCAGTTCCCCATACAAGAAAGTACAAGGAAGCTGAGGTTTACACAAAGAAAGCTACAGACAGCAACATTAGGGGATGTTTTTCCCAAATCAATGGGTTCTAAACTTCTGACATGAATGCCCTAGGCATACATACATATCCACCCCCCACCACACAATGATACCATATCACCAATTATAGAAAGTTAGTATACTCCACATGGCTTAGCCCAATCCTGCCACTCTAAGAAAATGAGTACAACACAAATTGCAGAATGCTTGTATACTACAGGCCTTCCTCCAACTCTACAAACCCAAAATGGCACAGCACAATTGATTGTCTGCTACCATACGACCATTAGAATTGAAGGAACCAATTTTTTAAGGTCTCCAGCTTTCCAAGGAATTTTTAGCATTGATATTAGGCAACAATGACCTTTATCTTGGAAGAAATGGTTTGCAATCACCAATTTAAGCTAATGAAATTTTTTTAAAGAAAAGGCAAGGTGAGCAATACTTTTTCACATGTATTATCAGCTATTCAATACAAATGGAAAAAATATCCCATTCAATCAAATTTTTTTTTTTTTTTTTTTGAAAGAACATTCAATCAAAATTAAAATTTAGCAAATTCACAAATAATCGACAAAATCAGCAAAAACAATCACAAACACAACATAACTACATGAAATCTCTTCATTAGTTATATACGCTAGCATTAAACAAAATGAAATTACAGTAAACCCTAAACACGAAATCAATGATTACAACAGTAGGTGATATAATCTTATTTAGGGAGTTAAAAATATGGGTAAAGGGATTTGATCCTGTGACCTTGAGAGAGATAGCAGCACTTTCACAAGATACTGCTCACCAGCTGAGCCACTATTGTTTAGTTTTAGCATAGTACAGCCTATAATACTTATTTTGTTTCTGAGCCATGGGGGAACCACGACCTCCACCGGTCCCCCTTAACTCCGCCCCTGCAGAGAGAGAAGAACCAGAAGGAGACACTAACCTCTTTAAGAATTGAACCAATATGAAGCACAAATTCGAGGGATCGATTAGTTGAGTAATGAAACTTCCTCTGCTCAGCGTTAATGGAGTCGTTCGTTGATGGGGCAAGAAAAGGGAGATGAGAGAGAGCCAGAGAGTGCACGCTAAGATTCGCAATTCGCAAGTGTCGACCGTTTGATTTTTTCTGTTTTGATTTTACTGTATATGATGAGCGGTCCAGATCTTAGGTTCGCACGGTTCGCATATAATAAGTGGTTCGCACCATATCTGGACTATATATAGAAGAATGGTCACATACAAACCTCCATTAATATACAAACCATACAAACTCCCTTAATTAATGAGAGCCCTTAGATCAGTTTGATCTGACGGTCATGATAAATCATAGATTCATTAAAATGCAAAGCACAGCTTCATTAACATAGAATTACAGATTCATTAACATAGAATTTCAGATTCATTAAAATCAAACCGCAAATTCATTAAACTATAAGCACAAATTCATTAACTAAAAGCATAAATTCATTAAAAAATAAAATGTAAATTCATTTCAAAAACAACCATCCCCCACCTCCACTGTTCAGCGTCCCAACACCACCATTTTTGCCGCTGTATCCCCACCACCATTTTCGCCGTCGTCCACCCACCACCATTGTCACCACCGTGTCACCACCACTATTGCCACCGCTCTACGCAACACAACTTCTCATTCTCTCTCCTCCCTTCACCCTCTTTCCACCACTCGCCCCCACAGCCACCCAAGCCACCAGTGACGCCACCTCCTCCGGCGACCTCCCACGCACAATTTCATTAACATAATCTTACAAATTCATTATATTTTATTCACAGGTTCATCAATTTTTTTCTTTTTTTTTTTGGCAAATTCATTGTACTCACATTCAAATTCATTAGTCAATAATACAGATTCATTACACTAAAGTAGCAGATTCATTAAACTAAAATAGCAGATTCATTAAAATTTTAATGTAAATTAATTGAAAAAATTCAACCACTTCCGTCCTCCACTGTCTCACCGCCGCCGTCACTGCCCCTGAGCTCGCCCAACCCAACAGACACCAGCAGCCACCCAGACCACCGGTGAGGTCGGCTTCCGCCGACAAACTCACTGACGAACTTCCAGCACCATCGTCTCCCCACCCCCACGCACCACCAGGTCAGAATTAAAGGCAAAGAGTCGCCGGAGACGTTCGAAGGTCGCCGACCATGGTTCCATGACCGGAGACCACATATCAGAGGTCGAGGACCTCCGATCTATGGTCGTCGGGGATAGAATGAGATCTTGACGGAGAGAGAAAATGACGATTGAGAAAGGGGGAGGAAAGAGAGGAAACCGCTAGAGAGGAGAGAGAGGAACCACCGGAGAGGAAACGACCGGTAAGGAGAAAAACCGCCGGAGAAGATAGAATTTGCCATGGGAGGAGAGGGAAACTGCCATGGGAGGAGAGAGAAACTACGTGAAGAGTGGGTTGTGGAATGTGGAGCAGGTGAAATGAATAGGAAGTGAGATGCAAATTTATTTACAATTATGCCCCTGACTTTACAAAATATTACACCCGTATCCTTTATTTCCCACAACAAATCTGACCCATTGATGCTGAAATCTAATGGTCAGGATTAGTTTGTACGGTTTGTATATATATATATATAAACCATTAGATTTCAACATCAATGGCCCAGACTTGTTGTGGAAAATAATAGGACACGGGTGGAATAGTTAGTAAAGTTAGGGGGCATTTTTGTAAATTTGCGTGTAATTAAACCTTTGGGTAAATAAACTGATTTTTCTCATTTTTCATTCATTTTTCCTTCTCCACCCACTCTCTCCTTTCTCTCTCCTCACCATCTCTCCTCACCGGCTTCTCTCACCTCACCGGAGGTTGATTCTCTCTCCTCCCCAACGGTCTCTCTCTCCTTTTCGGTGGTTGCCTCTCTCTCCTCTCCAGAGGTTTCTTCTCTCTCATCTCTATTACTCTTTGTCATTTTCTCTCTCCTCTGGTTCTTCTCCGGCGGTTTCCTTAGTAGAGTGGCTGGAAGTTCGTCGGTGTGTTACCATTCGAACGTCTCCGGCGACTCTCTGCCTTTAATTCTGACCTGGTGGTGCGTGGGGGATGAGAGGCGATGGTGCTGGAAGTTTGTCGGTGAGTTCGTCCGCGGAAGCCGACCTCACCGGTGGTCTGGATGGCTGCTGGTGTTGGGTTGGGCGAGCTTAGGGGCGGTGACGGCGGCGGTGAGACGGTGGAGGACGGAGGTGGTTGAATTTTTTCAATGAATTTACATTAAAATTTTAATGAATTGCTATTTTAGTTTAATGAATCTGCTACTTTAGTGTAATGAATCTGTATTATTGACTAATGAATTTGAATGTGAGTACAATGAATTTGCCAAAAAAAAAAAAAAGAAGTGATGAAGCTGTGAACAAAATGTAATGAATTTGTAAGGTTATGTTAATGAAGTTGTGCGTGGGAGGTCGCCGAAAGAGGTGACGTCACTGGTGGTTTGGGAGGCTGTGGGGGCGGGTGGTGGAGAGAGGGTGAAGGGAGGAGAGAGAATGAGAAGTTGTGTTGCGTAGAGCGGTGGCAACAGTGGTGGTGGCACGGTGGCGACAATGATGGTGGGGAGACGGCGGCGAAAATGGTGGTGTTGGGGCGTTGAAGAGTGGAGGTGGGGGATGGTTGTTTTTGTAAATGAATTTACATTTTTTTTTAATGAATTTGTGCTTATAGTTTAATGAATTTTTGCTTATAGTTGAATGAATTTGCGGTTTGATTTTAATGAATCTGTAATTCTATGTTAATGAATCTGTAATTCTATGTTAATGAAGTTGTGCTTTGCATTTTAATGAATTTATGATTTATCATGACCGTCAGATCAAACTTATCTAAGGACTCTCATTAATTAAGGGGGTTTGTATGGTTTGTATACTAAGGGGAGTTTGTATGTGACCTTTCCCCTATATATATATCCTTTCTCTCTCTCTGATTGAAGCTTCCCCCAACTTCCATGGCTTCCGACGAGATTCAGGCGTTGAATTGCTCAATTTATTACATTGTAAATGTTCAGAGGTATGTTTCAATGTATTTTTCGTGTATTTATCTATGTAGTAGTGACGCTCTCTCTAACTCATTCTCATACCAATCAGTGTTCTTTGATTTAGGGTTATGATGTGTGTTAAATTTGCTCTAACTTTCAATATGAAGTCTAATTTTGTATTTTCACATACCAGTTTGTTTCTAATCAATTACTGCTGGAATTGTCAATTGTGTATTTGTTTGTTTTCAGATATAATTTGATGTTCATGTTCTTAATGTTATGCTTTGGGGTTTGGCGATTAGGAGCTATTATTTAGTAGGACATCAATTTGTTTTATGGGTCTTTGGGAGGTCACTAATTGATAAGAGCACTTCTAATTCATGGTTTCTCTTTTTTAAATTTGATATTGTTGCTTTAAGCAGTATTATTGATTGATGCCCTAGATTTCTTATCTACTAATATTGGGGGAAAATAAAGGAGAAAAAAGTTTATGTAGATTTATTGAAACTAAAAATTCTTTGAACAAATTATGCAAATTCATTAAATGTGAATTGTGAACTCATAAAAACTCCAGTGTGTATTAATCAAAACTCAATTGTGGATTCATCAAAACTTGAGAACAAATTCATTAAAATTGAACTGTGGATCCATTAAAACTAAGGCGCATATTCATTGAATATAAATGCATATTCATATAAAATTGAACTGCAAATTTTGAAGAAAAAAACTTCAAATTCATTGAAATTGAAGTGCAGATTCATTGAAACTTAAGTGCAGATTCATTGAGTATCAACTACGGATTCATTGAAAATTGTGTTTGTGTGTGCCTGTCTGTGTGACTAATCATATTTTGATTAACAAGAGTGATGCCTCTCTTAATCAAATTATCTGTTATAGGGAGAGCATTTGATAGGCCCGCAAGTGCACGAGTATATCGTCGTAATAAAAATATCGTATCCACAGGGAGCTTTCGATTCCAAATACTAGTTTTTCTTAAATTCAACAAGCTAAGCGATTAAAAATTGGAGTTTTTGTAATTGTCAACTACCAACGCAAATTAACAATAAAAAGATATCAAGAACTAAGACCTAGGATTGACTTCACCTCCACTATAATCCCTTGATGCAAACGATAAGTCTAACTAGCATGTAAAATCGAACATATATGCAAGGACGGAATTATAAGACACCAAGAACCCTCTCTTGACGGTGAAAGGATACATTTAAAATAACCAAATTCCTATTCTCATGAAAAAAGCTAAATCAAGAGCATTAAGAACACTACAATTCCAAAATATCCCAAGACTTTCTAACCTACTCTCGTGATTAGGCAATCTTGTCAATTGTTTGAGTTCCGACAACTAACAAGTTTCTCTCGAACATGAGTTAGTCATCTAACAAATAAATAAGCACACAAACAATTGATCGCAACAATTTTCTAAAACATGCTAATCAAACAAATTAGGGCATCAAGGAACCAAGCTTTGGCTACATCAATCCTAGATGGGGAATTTAGCTACTCATGATATTCAAGAACAACAAGCAAACAATGAAAACTAAATTAAGCATGAATGAACTAGAATTCAAGAACAAAAGCAAGAACATTCAAAGACTTTATTGAAATTAATCTAAAAGAAGTAGAGAGATAGGAAGAGAAAGTAAGGATTACAAATACCCAAAAGAAGCTTCAATTGATAGATAACCAAGAACTTGATGAAAGCTTAAAAGTGAAAATTCAATCTTCAAATTACAAAGCAAAACCAATGTTTATTTCTATTCTAGAAAGCATAAAAATGTTTGAGAGAATATGGGATGATAAGAGATGGTAAAAGAGATGAGTTCTCTCTCCTTTTATAACCTCAAAAATGTCTCTAGTCGGATCCAAGTGAAAAGCCAAAGGAATGACAAAGGTCACGAGTTGAAATCTCGATTTCTGGTAGGTTGCATGGTCGTGCGGAAAATATGAAGGAAAGTTGCATGGTCTTGCAACCCTTATTGAGCTCACTGGCTTACTTGCATGGTCATGCAAGGTTTAGCCTTCAAACTCGCATGGTCATGCAAGTGCAATTTTGCCTTGAACTTCATTTTTTGCACTTCTCTTCTCGCTTGGCTTTCTCTAAGGCATCTTCCTCGACTTCTTCTTTGACGATTGCGACCCCAAATCATCTTCAAAGTCTCTACCAAGCCTCGGGGTCTCAAAATGTCCTAAAAACACATCAAAACACAAACATACCCCAAGTAGTCATCCTTATCAAAATAATTATAAAATCTCATAAAGAAACGATATAATTATCATGAAACCAATCAAATGAGTGTTTATCACATGAAAAATAGCTCTAATTACGCACTCACCAGCATTCTGAATAGCCAAGCTAGAGATGAACACATGCCTTGACATTATAGTAGTAACCCAGATGGTATTTGACCAGTTTTTCTTAGGATAGGCCTCTTTAAGGTAGTTATAAACTGTTTTATCCTTAAAATCATTATTATTACCCCAAAAGTCAAGCAATACAGTTGCTTGAGTGACCCCTCCAGCTTTTTGTATGAAGGTTCTCGAACATCTATAATTGCCTTTCAAACCCAGGAGAAAGACTGAGAAGCTTGGCAATCCAAGATGGAGTGCCTCTAGAGTTTGTACCTGTATAGCCAGGAAAACCCATACAGGAATCTTTTCTAGCATGGATTGTCCAAATCTATTTTATCATGAGCGCTTGATACCAACTTAGGACTTCCTTCACATTAAGCCCTCTTTTATTCTTGGGTCTGCAAATCTGTATTTTTTTTCAGAATGGTCTTTGAAAGCAGAAAAGCAATGGACCAAAAATTATTTAATCCAAAAATCACAGAATATATATGCTCCATTCTTCCAGCATAGGAGAGAGATTGCGAGGCCCAATGTTGGATTTTATGCTTTATATTTTCAAGGAAGACGTTCAAACGTGCTTGATTTTCTTCTTTGTTTTCACTTGTTTCTTTTCTTATATGTTTTACAGGTGGGTTTGATGAATACGCGTTGGAGTGAGGACGATAGATGGAATAATTGTTAGATTTTATTCGGAACATTGTTTAAGTTGTTTTAGTTGGTTTAGAATTTGGGAGCTATTATTGTTATTATTAATTATGTTTTAAGTTGGACTTTGTTTAGTTTAGTTGAAGATTAGTTATTAAGTTATTAATGTTGGTATTATTTATTTTTAGTTTTGGTTGGGCCTTGCATTTAATTTATTAAATGCGGCATAGCATCTTGGGATTTCCGTATATTTTCCGCTGCATTGTATTTATAAAAAACAAATTGGTCGAAATATAAATCAAACAGCTCAGTATGATGTAGTATCCAAGAATTAAACATCGGGGTGTTACAGTTGGTATCAGAGCGGGTTAGTTTGGGCTTAACGCTTGCATCTTCATATGCTCGCATTGTTCTATATTCCTTATTGGTGTTTAGAGTTGGCTCTGATACAGTTGGTATTAGAGCTCTAGGTTAAGGTCAACACTAAATTATACTTTGGTGTATAAACTAAGGAAAATAAAATTAGTAATGTGAATAGGACTATGTGAATTAAAATATGCTACTAAGCCGATGAGTGTGGTTGTTCTTTTATTGGTCTTATGGATTTCTAAAGTGCTCAAGAGAGTATTAATCGATGTCGTTGTATTACAAATGTTGTGAATGGTGAAAATAATGCGTATATGAAATTAATTGTTTGTGTGAAAATTATATGGAATATTGTGATTTATTTTACTCTGAATGGGTGAATGGTGGAAATTTTGGATTGGAATATGGTTGATTAATTTTATTATTAAGTCATGATTTTTGGCTCACCTTTGGATAAGATGGAATGCTATGAGTTTGAGTGAGATTAATTGTTTACTCCAGTTTCGTGGCCGAAACCTTTTTAAAGGGGGGAAGGGTGTAACATCGGCATAAAAACACATACATTTGAATCATGGCTGCATTGCATATGTTGAGAAGTTGATTTTGGTTTGTAAGTTTCGGGGTCGAAACTTCTTTTAAGGGGGATAGAATGTAATACCCCGCATATTTATAATATTTATAATATGCAATAATGTGATTGTTTGATTTGGAATATGAATTTTTAGAGGAAAAAAATATTTATTAACATTGATTTCCTTATTATTTGGTGTTGAGAAAGGAAAAGATATTTACTTTGAGATAGTTTCCTTAATTGAGTTGTTCTAGTCGGATTATGATTCTAACTTGGTCAATAATTTTAGACCTTTATAAATATCCCTTGACACCATTAAATCTGATTCTTTTCCTCTTTATTCGTGCCCTAGAGAGTTCATAAAGGTCACTCACGTTTTTCTCCTTTACAAGCCTCACAAAAACCCTAAAAACTTTCCTGTACACACTGTCAGATTGAAAAATTCGTTTCTCCTGTTATACTTATCTCATGAACTTGAATTTTGGATGTATTTGAGAACCAGATGTCTAAAACCAGACTGCAAAGTTTCGTAATTTTTAGAGATTGTTTGATACCCCAAATTATTTTTCTCTTGAGGCAGCGCAGTGCTGATGCGAGATTCAAATCCGCCTACTTTATTCTATGATAACTCAAAACCTACACATGATTTGTACAAACCCTTCAATGTAATTGAACCTTAGTATGTCCTCAGCCTATACGCCAATTTTTAGATGATATGGACTTAGTTTGATGGTCCGTTCTAGAATTTGTTTTAGATTGCGCATGCTGATTTCAGATTTCAGATTTCAGATTTGAGTTTGTTTGGTTTGGAGCTTAGGAATCAAGGTAATTCTATGTCTATAATTTTACTCAATCCCATGAAAATTTTTGATTATGTGCTAAGTGGTATATTTGATTATGCTTGGATGGACTATATTAAATTTGATTTGTATGGTCATGGATTTATTATTTAAGATGGTTTTATGATGATTAATTTATGGTGGATTAATTGTATGGAAAGATTATACATGGTGGATTAATTATGTGAAGTAATTTTATGGAAAGTATGGTTTGGTTGAATTATGGAATATTGGATTATTATCGATTAAATTGATATTGGTATTGGATTTTATATGGTGAGTAATGGATAAAACCTTGTGATTGGTTCATGTGGAATATGAGTATATTGAAATTGGATTATTATTGAACTTTTGTGATGTAACTGGTGTGAATTATTGTTGTTGGTATGATCACGATTATTAAAACTATGTTGAGATTTAAGAGACCTTTTAGGTAGGATCCCATAAAGGTTAGTGTAATGCCCAATATTTTCATGCTATTTTCTAAAATTTGGATAATTGTTTTCATGCATATATATTCTTTTTTATGAAAATACTTATGTGATTAAGTGATAGATTTACTACTATGTCTATGCGTGATTTTAATTCTAGTTTGGCATGCCCACAAATAGGATTAAATTTGAGTTTACATAGATACAGAAATGACAAATTAACATTTTAGAGGTTAAAATTAGCTAGTAAAATAAAACCCATAAGGAAGGGAACCAATTTATAGTACAAGAACTTGAGCCTATGTGGAGTTGGAGAAAAGTCACGTATGTGACTTAAAGAGGTCCAATAAAAAGCATTTTAAGAAAACCCATTAGATTAAGGAAACACTAGTCAACCGACTCTTCTCCTTCTCCTTTTATTTTCTTTGCCTCTTCCTTCTCCCTTTTCTCACTCTCAGTTCTCACTTACACCATCATCCCGCCTCATCAGTCACCGCCACCCGCAGCTCACACCCACAGCCACCAGCCCTCCGTCCACTGTTCACCACCACGTCTCTCTCTTTAGTTGCCTGGTTTCCCTACAGTAGCAACCTCAGTTGCTAGAACCACCATCTCGCCGACCCATCAGCCGTCAACTACTCCCCGGAGCTTTATTCAGGTTCAGTTAGCATGGATTAGCTCCTTTAGTTCTTAATTTCGAAATTCTCTTTCCAATTCTAGTTTAGTTGTAACTTAGGGTTTTCACTAGTAAATCCTAAAATTAGTAATTAGCACTTGTTAATGATTGATTACTGACTTTTGATAGATATAAGTAGCTAGCTTGTGGGCATCGCTAATTAAGGAGGGAGAACTACTGTTGAGGTAACCATTACGTCTACTAACGTACGATTCCCATTTTTGAATTGATTTGAGCATAACTATGGTTCTGTGATTGTTGTGTTGTCTGAAGCATCCGGGAATCGTACGGCAGTAGCCATTCAGTTTGAACTTGTACTGTATGTGAAGTATTTGATGTAGAACGCCTTATTTACAAAAATTAAGCCTTGTTTCTGCAATATGTGTTCTGTATTCAAAGCTGAATTTTAGTATCCTGCATTCTTTATTGAAAGGGGAAAAAATGAGTTGTATTAAGTTGAGTTACAGACTGAGAACATGCTGTCCAGAATTCAGCATAAAGTGTAAGTCTAGTTCAAATACTGAAGTGAAGTTCTGGTGATAGCATTACAAATGCTATTAGTTACTGCCCAAATTATATCTTATGTGAAGACAAGATTTATGCTTGATATGCAATAAGGACAAAATGATAAAGAGTTAAAATTGCTTATAAAGTAAATACGTAGGTGCAGAAGTTACAGGGGAGTTCAATTGTGATTGATGTGTTAACTTGGTGTTCTTATGTGAATATTTTTGGAAGCTACATTAGTATTCAGAGCCTTCCTAGTAAACAAAGAGTTATAAATTAAAAAGTACCAAAGCTACTAATACGTAAAGTGGAAGATGGCTACGAGCAGTAGGAACCTATGGGTACTCCAGATGTGTTATATGGGAGACGTCCCCAGAGTTTAGCTGCGGTCCCCAGTTGTGACCTAGTCCCCAGTTGTGGCTATGACCCCCAGTTGTGGTCAGCAGGTGTAACACATTTGGCCCCCAGTTGTGGCTTGACCCCTAGTTGTGATCAAGGGTTTAAACACCCCCGAGATGCTGTGGCCCTAGGAACCTCTCCCTTATGCCTAACTAAGTAATATAACAACAATAAAAGCTATTAAGAAACTTTTATGTTATTAAAGATTAGCTACATCAAGCTTGGTGACTGATTGTGTTGCTATGTCAAGTACGCAACATATTTACAAGTATAGCCATGGTAAGCGATAATGGTTATGGTTTGTAAGAACTGCATAGCATGAAAATTATTCTAGAAAGTGTTTTATTATACTTCCTTCTCATCTCCTTTTATAAAATGAATTTAAAGGTGTTTTTACATGGTAGAATAATGGTTGCTGAGCTTCGGCTGACGTTTGCGAAAATGTTTGTTTTTCATAGGTGATGATCTGGAGAGGCATGGGAGCGTGTGAGGCCGTGTCACTTAGAAGTTGTAGTTCTGTATATTAGTTTGCTAGATCACTAGTTCATTTTGGTTATAACTAGAGTTTTGGGAAATCTATCTCTGGTTATAAATTGTATATAGATAAACAGGAACAAAAACAAATGATTTTGGCCAATATTTTGGTAGCATATTTTGTATTGGCCAATGTTGGAAATGTTGTTGGATTATGACTATGTTTAGTGCAGGCTATATATATAAGTCGATAACTTGGGATGTCAAGTTACAAAGGAAGCTAATACTAATTCCTAAATTTAGTACTAAACCAACCCATACTATGTACTAGATATCCAACAGTCCATGATTTCATTGGGTGCTTACACACCCTGATCCGTATCTCATTGTCACCTTACACATCCCCTATTTGCTAAATTGTCCATGGAACCTCACTCTTCTAGTGTATAAGTAGCTTCCTCCTCCAAAAGCACTCCAGCCTATTTTCTTGGTCACAACTCATAGGCATGCCACCAAAAACTCACTTCTATTACCTTGGAAAAAAGAGAAGGTTTACTATAAGCTTTTAATAGTAGAAGGAATTTTTTTGAGTCAAATTAAGGATCGGAACAGATAATGCAATTGTAGGTTGATCTTTTTATTACAAGATGAGCTAGTGGAATCATTGTCAATGCTAAGTAAAGGTTGAAACACTACATATGGTGGCACAACACGGTATTTGTAAAGACAATTAAGGGAAATCATAATTAAGAATTGAAATTTGAAGATGGATACCAAAGGTCTATAGTTAAATTTTGAGAAAATAAATATACATACAACTTATGGTATGGTCCTCAATTCTAAACATAAAATGGAATTCAAGGCATTGCATAACTATGATAATATTCCAATGGGACTCAAAGCTGTTACGGGAAGATGGAAAGTTGTTAATCCGTTAGGAAAATGCTTTTTATTTTTATTTTTATTTTTATTTTTTATATTAAAGAACCTTATATACGAATTATTACTTGTGGGATGCCCCTTAAACTTTTGTATCTATCTCTCAAATTTTATTACACCTTAGATTTGTGAGGATGGTGTCAATTGTATCTCATTACGTATTTGCTTCGTGATTTTCTTTTAATTTGTATATCATTTTTGTTTATACAGAGTGAGAGATGAAAATGTAGTCAATTGGCTGATTGATCATCTGTATCTGTGGAATGCCGAAGAGAGAGTAGTATTTATATTAACTCTGAAAGATGTGTTGAAACAAGACCTGATCGACACAATTGGGCTTGATACAATGTTGCAGACAGTTCAACCAGAAATAGACATGACTAGGAATCACTGGAGGAACTCTATCAGTCGTAGCCTATATATGGAGATCTTCAGAAAAGGTGGTACCATTGCTTTTCCATATACGCTTCACATTGACATAGCACGTTTCATGGCCGCGTCATATGGTCATGCTAACGACAATGTGTATAGTTCATTTCGGCCAAATACCAAGGTTTGTAAAGATTTATTTTATAAATTAGATTCTTATTCTTATGAAATGTTTATTTGTTAAAGTTAACCGCGGTTGTTTTTCGTTTTGTTCAGTATAGCCGGGTGGAGATTGAGGCACATTTACGAGAGTTTTTCCTCATGTCTATTCTGTTCTTTTTCATGCATTGCTGTTGTACGTTTTAGATCTAAACGATGATCCTCAAGTGTAAGTGTAATATATAAATATCTATGATTTAGTATGTTAGAATTTTAATTTAATCGTTGATTTTGTACTGACTTTGTTGATTTTATAGGGTACTTGCTGCTGAAATTGAAAGAAAAAAATCAATCTCGTTGAGAAGGAAATGAACAAGCATTATTGTATTTGGTACCATGTTTAGTTTGTCAATCAAAATTAGACCACTTCTCTCAAACTGGAGTACATTATCTTAGAAAGCTTTTTTTTCTTTTATTTTTCTAAGTAGACAAGAAACATATTAGTTATCACTAAAGATCTCATATGGTGCATTAGAGTAGACGAAATAGTAGGTGATACAACAACTCGACAAGGAGATTAAAAATGCAGTCACAAACAACCTTCTTCATGAATTCTTAGATGACAAATGCCCAGCTAAGAAAGCAACACCATCATACGTTCAGTTTTCAATATCCTTCTCCAAAGAGGAAATGTGGAAGAACCAAAGTGACGTCCAATTGTTTCCTTGTCTTTCTTAAAAAGCTAGTGAGGATGATACAAGACAACATAAAAGTTTCATGGAGACAACTTCTCTTACTATTCAGGTCAGTATTCATTTTGGTTGTGGCGTTGATCTAATGACTTATATAAGTTCTAAGTATCAAGACTAATGATTCAGGTCAGTATCCAACATTGCAGAAAGCCAGAAATACATAACTAAAACACCCTCAAACACAAAATGCATAAATGCATAAAATATCAACTTTTTTTCAAACCCTTGATTGAATTGACTGATAGCATGAGGATGCAAGAATTATATATTCAAATGAATGAAAAATGTAAGAGAGAATATATTATTTCTTAGGAGTACATATTAGTTTTTGTGAGGGGCAGAAGATTTATGTTGTCAAAAAATAGGAAAGCTTGTCTACCTAATGTTGCCAAATCATTAGGATTTTTTTTCATATTTATTGAAGTTGAAAGAGATGGACTATTAGTAATATATACTTGCATGGAATATTTTGTAGATAAACTAATATTTGACTTTGGTAGAAATGTACGGAGTATATACACTATGGAGGTGTATTCAATAGTGATGTTGATAATGGCAAGCTACATGTGATAGGAGTACATTACTATGACACTGATATTTCATCAGTTATTGAGATTTTGCTGAAAGATTTAGGCTACATTGGTCATGAATTATTTTACTGCCTGAATTAAGAGTATTGAGTGATGAATTTAAAACTAGCGTAAAAAAGAAGAAAGAGAAAAGTAAAGAATATTGTAGTGGCTAAATATTCATTTTCAATCACTTAGGTGGCCAAACAAGACTTTTATACTCTAGTTAGGTTGTTAAATAAGATTTTTTATTCTACTTGAATGTGCTAAACAATACCATTTTGTATTACAGTGACCAAACAAGACTCTGATAACCACTTTAGTGGCCTAACAGAATTTTAGTGCTTATTTATTTATGTTTTTTTTTGGGCAACTATGCTTTGTTGAAAGTTATCAGTAATTTTTTTGTTGGGTGAAATGTCGCAAAAGTAATTTGATAAATTAAACCACATTGTTATTGTCCATGGTTAGTTACTGATTTGAGGCCATTTGGCTGAATGAAGTCAAATGACTCAAATCTGTTTGCAATAGCCAAAAAAGTTTCAAAAAAGTGATGAACTGTCAAGCTTCCCTCTAACCCAATTACCCAATTGCATTTTTTCTAAAACTCCCAGCCCAGATGAAGAATTACGCAGAGAAACCTCATTCTCCAACAACACAAACAATCACAACACCACCAACAACACAAACAATCACAACAACACCAACAACATTGACAACCCAATCAGACACTGATATTGATGATTGGGATAAACCGTTTACAAACGAAGAATTAGAAGCCATTGATGCCGCATTTCAAGCTGCTCAATCTCCATCTTCAAACCCTTCTTCTCTTCTCTCTCCTTCCTTCAAAACCCCACGCCATGATACTTCCTCCAACGACGAATCCCGGCCCAAAACCCGTCGTCGATTGCCGGGCTCCATTGTTTCCGAAGTGGGTTCCGCTCAATCATCGAGTTCAGGCTCGGGTTCGGGCTATTTCCCTAATCTTGTCCCTTGTCCTAGCAATTGGGCCTTACGTCAAGGTAATAAATTGATCTTGATTTAGCCACTGGAAAAATCACATCTTTATTTTTAGCTTTTGTAACAAGTACTCCAATATAATTCACTGTATTGTTTTGGACTTATTTTGGGTTGTTTGTTTTGGGATATAATAATCTTGATTAGTGGGTGGCGATATTTGGAGAATATATAGTGTATAGAAAATGGGATTTATGTAATGTAACACTACACCAGTAGCTTTCTATCAAGTGAGTTTTGTGAAAATGCTGCTGGTTCAGAGTCAACTAAGATTGTTTTAAGGCAATGTATTTATGATATTGGGTCTGGGTTTAGTAAGTGTGAAATGGCAAACTGTCAAAGCATTAGCTCTATCCGATTCCATATTTTCCAAGCCAAAACATGATAACAGGGCAGTATGATAGTAGTGAATGTAGTGATGTTTGGAAATACAAAACGGGTTGGGGAGTTTTCACTTTTCAGCCTCAGGACTCAGGAGCTTGTGCTGCTTAAATGTATTTCATGCCAGCTTGTTGATAATTATGTGTTTCCCTGAAAGGATCATTATTCAAAATTTTAAAATGTGATGGAAATTTCGACATTGTCATTTTGCATTCTCAGCCAATGTGAAGATGAAGTATCCTGCAATGAATTTTAGTGGGCGCGTTGTGTATAGCCGAACAGCTGAGGAGGTGGAGGAGGCAACATTGCAGATTTTGAAGTTATTGGAGGCCAAGAAACAAGAATTAGGCCGGGCTATCCTTGGCGTTGATATTGAGTGGAGACCTAGCTTTCATCGAGGTTGGCACACATGCTTTATCTCATATTACAGTTGTTTCCCATCTGTATGCATGCTTTGGGGAATGTTTTACGCCTTAAGATGATGACTTTTGATCAATGTTTGTATGTCTTTACTTATATGCTCTTGATAAAAGATTATACAATTCCATGCATGTAACACATGTTTTGATGCAACAAAAGGTCACTTGTGATGGTCAATGCTTCAATTTCATTCTAAAGTTGGTTATTTTGATATGTTCGAAATGAATAAGAATCCGTGCAAGCTTTCAGAAAGAAGTAATGAGATGAGAATATTATGATTCATCCCCTTGATTTGGGTCTTTAGCTACAGAGATCTTTGGAGAAGCAGGAGTGAAGAGGGAAGTTTGTTTGATATTGATCATGGTTAGTCCCCTGGTCACATGGCTTTAAATTGGCCTTTTCTTTTCTCAGGGCTTTTGACAGGTGATCAAGGCAGACCTCTTTAGGAATGGAGTCATGGAGTTATGGGAACGAGTTATCACCTCATTGTCAAGAAGGGCCTGCATAGGAAAGTTAATTACTTTTTCCCCATCAGTTTGGTTACTAGTGCTTGTAAAACGGTGGCTAAACTCCAAAGTGCTGCAATTGTTTAGAAGGGGAGGGACATGGTGTCACATACCCTTTGGTCTTCTCGGGTTACTTTTGTTTAAGGAGACCAACATTGTTGGATAATGTAAAGAGAAGTTGTTAGAATAGGGTCTAGCCAGTGACATATGAGTTGGGATTTGTTTAATATAGTGTTGGAGAGAAAGGGGTTTGGTCCTGATGGAGGGATTGGATAAGTGATTTCCTTTCTAATACTCACCTTTAAATCCCTGTGAATCATCTCTTAGGGTTTGGTTAGATTCTGCTAGGGGTTTTGGGTATTAGTGTTGCTCAAGCTCAAGGTGTTGTAGAGGGCTTTAACATGGCAAGGGAGAATCCTTTTCCTTTCAATGATTTCCGAAATTTAAGAACGTCATGTTGATCTTCCAAATCTTGAGCATACATCTGGTAGCGAACTTCATCCTTCTAAGGGTAGTGAATGGACATAAAATGGGTAGTTACCACTTACCCAGTTGGGTACATATGGGAGTACCCATAACCGTTTGCTTCATGACTGGCCTTTAGTTTTCCCTATATGTTGCTCATGGCCTCTCTCAACAACGACAACAGCCCAGTGAGGATTCTCTCATTGCGCCTAAACTTCATGTGACTTCACCTTGTCTCATGGTTTTGTGAGCCTCCAAGAAAGTTGCGTTGACTTTGGGCCTGAGTCCTGACCATCTGTATCTCTAAATTTGGCAAAAGCTTTAACAGATGCCACTAATTTTAGTGTTGAGCATTTAAATCCCTTGAGCTCTCAAGTTCTGGTTCATGTCACCCACATCACCTATATGTGTGAGCTAAAACTTCTAAATTTTTGCCTTAAGAGGTCACTCCACAAAATTTAGGTTTTCAAACTAATTGAAGGAAGTGGTTCTATTTGATTTGTCAGCTTTGGACAATGGAGAGCCAACAAGTTCCTTTATGAGCTTTAGGGACTTTGTGTTGAGATGATTCTTAAATTATTTTTTGTCAATGAAGGGTTTTCATTGGGTCAATTGAAGAGGTCTGTTGTTTGAAACAATAGGGGGTTCTTAAATTATTTTTTAGATATCACAGGAACTGGGCTTTGCCCGACCAATCCCATGAGCCCTGAGATTGGGGAATTGGTTTATGTTGCAAGGCACTCAATACAAAGTGACTGGTGATTTGCCAATGATGAGGAATCATTATTGATAAAGGTGACCAGGATAAAGTATGATTTAGAAAAATTGGGCTGGTAATACGTAATAGGATGCATCTTCTCACGGGGACGGGGTAGGTTTTGGGGTTCATTTGAGCAGGGGTGCAACTTTGTTAGTCATTGATGATATAGAATTTAGGGTAAAGATCTGATTTAGACTGCTCTATCGACATGGTGTATGGTGTGGGGATACGTCGTTAAAGTTTGAGTTCTCAATCTTTTTCCTGATGGCATCGTTGAAGGATGCTGCATCCTACACTGTAGCAAGTGGTGTCATGAAATGAGTGAATGACAACTAAATCATTGGGACTTAACTTTCTCTAGAAGTCCTAATGATGGAATCTTCAGATTAGTGAAGTTGTTGTTCTAAAGGCAACAGTTTGAGGTGTTGGTACTTGGTCGCATGACAGGAGAGGCATCTTTTCTGTAACAGTTCTTACAATATGCTTGTAGGGGATATCAATTCCACTTTTCTGAAAGGAATATGGAAGTCTAGCTCCTTTAAGTTTGCCTATTAGGCTTCTACCAAGAGGAAGATCCTTACCAAACAATAAGAACAACCACCACCCAGTAGATATCCTGCCAAGAGCAAGGTTTGGGGAGGTCCAGATATACTCAGACTTACCCCTAAGTACCAAAACTTGCTTTAAAGTATAAATTTTAGTCTAGCTAGATGGTCTAAAGAGGACGAAGAGTCAGTCGACCACCTCCTGGTTCTCTGTCCTTAGGTTTTCTCTCTTTGGCTTTTGTTTTTTTTTTGTGGTTTGCTGGTTCAGCCAAGTAAAATCAAGGACATGCTTGTATCCTTGAGAAGAAGATGAAGGTGGTTTAGATCGTTGAAGTGTTGAAACAATCCCTGATTATCAGGTGGTGCAAATGGAAGGGAAGAAACCATTGGATCGTTGAGAGCAAATATTCAACGCATCAGGATTTGAAATTTGCTTTCCTGAGGCTGTTGTATTGTTTGAGTCAAGTGCTTTCTGAGCAGTACTTGTCTTTTCTTAATTTTGTGTATATTTATTCACAATAGCCTTTGCTTTGTTTCTTTCTTTCTAGCCCTCTATTTGCACATGGCTCATGAGTGACAACCCATTGTTTTCTAAAATACCTCTATACTTAGGCAATCACCACCTAGCATAAGCCATAAAAGGGAACTTTCCAGATGTAATATAAGACCATTATCCTTGTGCTTCTTACAAGGCTTTTTCTTAGGGGTTTGGGGGTTAGATGAAGCTATTTCCATTAGACCCTGGATGGCTCTAGGCAAGGCTGTATTCTGAGTCACCGGGATATTGGTATGGGATGCTAGTCAAAGGGCATTTCAAATTAGGAATTTATTATTTTTCTCCACTTGCTAACTCTTCTTTTATGTAAATTTTACTTTCCTTCATTTTCTTTTTCCTCCTAATGGTCTAGAAGGTGCAATAACATTTGGAATGATGTTAGAATTTAGATTAACTTCTTGTGCTTGAAGAGAGATGGGTGTAGCGTATCTGTACATGTTTGTGCAGGTAGGGTTATGCAGCTGGAAGGACTTTCCTCTTTGATTTTTATATGATATACTGTTTGCTGCTGTGCTGCATACATTGCTCATAGGGGAAACAAATGGTTCCTGAGAAGTTTGTGACTCTTCAATTTAGAGGAGTCCAGTACTCCAGTTAGTCCAGTATATATGCAATGCTCTGGATGTATGTCTGCATGAGTATTAGATGTTTTAGGACAAGCTTTTTGCTGTTCCACCTTCACTGAATTTGAGTTTTACAGGCATACCACAAGGAAAAGCTGCAGTCATGCAAATATGTGGGGATATGACTCATTGTTATGTATTGCACATTATCCATTCCGGGATCCCTCACAGTCTACGATGTCTACTTGAGGATTCTACCTCCATCAAGGTTTTAATTCTAAATATTTCAGTGTGGCACATATGCCGAGTTTCTAATTTAATTTGCTATTGAAACGTCTTTTTAATATATGTTGATCCTTTGTTATTGATAGGTTGGAGTTGGTATTGACAATGATTCCGTTAAAGTCTTCCATGATCATAATGTGTCAATTAAACCTGTGGAAGATCTGTCCAGTCTCGCTAATCAAAAGCTGGGTGGAGTACCCAAGCAATGGAGTCTGTCTAAACTGGTTGAGACGCTTACTTGCAAACAGGTATTTGGTTGTTACCTTTTGTTTGACTGATTTTGGTTACTGCCTTGTGTGAAGATTTCTGATTGTGATGGTTTATTCTACTTAGCTGATTCTTTAAGCATCCTTTACCTTTTCCCATGACGCTTACTTGTCACATTGTATTTGTCAAATTCTTTTCATGCCAGATTCAAAATTCTGACCTGGGTGTCTGATATTTTTGAACTTGATATAAAAGTTAGTATTTGTAGAATGAGGATGTAATTGCTTTGTATATGAGCTCTTTCAGGAGAAATTTGTCAAATAGACCAAATAATTGTAAAAGCACAAAAATAGTTATTTACATAATATATGGTCTGCTTATATATCCATGTATACTATGTTTGCATATCTTCCATACTTTGAATTTGGTTCATCTTCTTTATTCGTAATTCTCATTTTTCATTACATGATCGTGTCAAATTTCTGCATTGGTTATTATATATTTGTGAGGTTCACTTTTCTGAATAGTTGTCATCTTTTATTTATGAGGACTGCGTTTCAGTTGTTTGGTATCCTTTCTGTTGTTTCTGTAAGGCCTTCAATTGATTAGCCATGCCAATGAAGCTTATTCTTTTACCTATATTGATTAAGAAGGGATAGGAAGGATAAAAATCAAAATCATTTTTATGAGCCAAGTTCTTTCTGGAAGTGATGATTAATTAGTTTGCAGATGTTTAAGTTCAAACCATTTGAGAAAGGATCGACCGCGACCACTAAAATAATAAAGTAACTTTTGGCTACTCCGGTTGCTACATGGGAATATTCGAATTTGATTTTTATGTGAAACTGTGCTGTAACAGTCAGGTCCTTTCTATTGTGTAGGTTTGTTTTGCGTCATTTCTTTAATCTACTTCAAAGAAGCCTGATTACTTTCATTTTGCCAATGTGCTGATGTGAGGTTTCATCTCACCATGGATCTATATATGGAGCAAAAGAAATCAAATGTTGCTAGGGGCAATGAACATTAGCAGAACTGTTTTATTGAGTGTTTGTTTGTCTTAGGTTTGGTCATGGTTGAAGCATGGTTTTGAGTCTGTAACTTCTCCTGAATGTCCAAAAAAAAAAAGTGAAATATGCTGATAATGATAGTTGATAATTTGGTAATGCTATGTGCTTTAGTGTAAGCAAGGTTTACCAATGTATTGAATTACTCGTGCAGCTTCTAAAGCCCAAGAAGATTAGGCTTGGAAACTGGGAAACTAGGTGTCTTTCAAAGGCACAGTTACAATATGCTGCAACGGATGCATTTGCTTCATGGTATTTGTATGAGGTACTAACCAGAATGAGTTTCCTTTGTTATTTTTCTAGTAATTTTTCCTAGTTTTGGCACTAAACTAGCCTTCTTATCTGCTGTTTTGAACTTTCCCCGCATCAGGTTCTCAATAGCTTCCCAGATATCTCTGAGAATCAGAACGAGAGCTAACAAGTATTGATTTCTTCTATACATGCTCAAAAACATGAATTTGAGTCTTTCAAAAGAGCCTCCTGGATCAAGGTTCATATAACACAAGACAGACTTCTGGAAACGCGAGGGGTCCAAATGAAACCTGAATCATGACGCTGCAGTATCAGCTTATCCGCACCATTATAGATCAGCATTCAGCGCCATGCCATTCTCATAAATTATTTCCGGAAAAGAAGCCTGTTAAGATTGAAGTAAATTATTTCGCAACATGTCATAACCATTAGTCATCATTCGATGACGTTCAAACTGCAAACCTCTCCCTGGAAGACTGGGTGCAATTATTTATGCAGCACTTCATAAGCAATCAAGATATAGAGAAAGCTATCAGGAGAGATAAGAGGGAGAAGCCCGAGGAGGTAAAGTCTTCCATTTGATCCATTCAGTGTATATCTTTGCTGAAATTGAATTTGCCATGGACTGGTTGTAGTGACACTGTCAGAGCAGGTCTGACATTTATGATATCTGATTCTGAGAGTTTGCATTTTCAGTTATGAGAAGATGTACCATGTCATCATTCCTATATGATGATTTATAATATTAAGAGGACCCATAACATCTTTTATTATTTTGTTCTTTTGTTCTTCTTCTTTTTCTTTTTTTTTAAGTTTCCCTTTTCCCTTTCAATACCACTTTGAATTTCTTGTGTTATTGTGTGAATGGTGACTGAAAGTTGCCATTGTTGATTCCAGTTTGCATGTGGGTGGGGCCTTCTAGTTTTGATGATAATACTATCTGATTTCAATGGTCTCCATATTCTCTCCCCTCGTCGTGGGGTTGTATCCCATGTGATCAAGGACTTGAGAATATAGAATTCCCTTCTTTCATGTGTGGGTTCTCTGATAGTTACGAAATTAATGCCATCAAAATCAAAGGATCTTTACCAACAAGGATGGTGGTTTAGTGGTTACAGGCTTACTTTCAAGTGGTTTGGTAAGGCAAGGTTATGGATTCGAATCTCCATTTCCCTCATGCCTTGTGTTTGCTGGCTTCTAGGAACTATACTAACCCCTTGTTGGTGTTACGTTGACGGGGTCAGTGCTTGCGCTGGTTGTTCAGCTAATCTGATATGTTCGCTATTGAACACGAAAAGCGGTGGATACCTCGACCGCCATTCACTTGCACCCTCTTTTTGCATAGCAAAATCAAAGGATCCTTACTCCTTTTAGTATTCTTGTAGAAATGGAATTTGCAATATTTCTTTGTGATTTTGAGTGTATTCTGTTTCATTTCCCTTCAATTATATAGATTACACTTTGATTCAATTCAATTCGGTGAATTTCAGTTGAAAAAAACTCGGCCTTATACATTTTTTTTGGATAATTGAAATGACGTGTCGTATGACAAACATGTAAAAGGTACATATTTGAATTCGAATCCTTTGTATAAGAAGTATCGAGCTTTCATAACTATTAGAAAAAAAAACACGTATGAACAAGAGACAAAAACACCTATAATAATCTCCCAATTTAAAACCACCTATAATGAAAGAAACACAGCACTCAAAAAATACGTCTAACGAGTTTAGAAAAACAAAGCAAAAGTTTTAAAACATAACCTGAAACGACAACACAAACTTGTACACTCATTTTTAATCTTAATTAAGAAAAAAAAAGGGACACAATAAGCATCTTGAAGCCCCTTAAAAATATATTTATCGTAATAATGTTTGCCGACACCCTTTTTTTCATCTCAGGGGGAGGGAAAGAAAGTCCTATATTTTAATGCAAGGAGCATCAATCAAAACCAAAGGGCTTTTCTAGCTTTATTTGCTTGCTTATATATTGAAAATGACATCTTCTAAAGTGAGATTACAACATTGTGTTAGATTAATATTGAAATCCTCTGGATAATGGTCCATGCCTTCTACTATGTATAACCAATCAAAAAGGACATATTGCTATTGGCATATTAAATTACACTCTAAAAAGGGATGTTGCACTGATTGATTGATGTTATAAGTGATTTACCATTTTGGGAGTTATAAAGACTGGTTGTTACTCCTTTTAGAAAGATAAATTGATATAAACAAATTAAATTAAAAATAGGAAAATGTTTTACGAAATTACTTAACGTAAATTTAAAATTGCTGAATGCAAATATCTTTGTCACAATACTTTCCATAACACCCCTTTTACCCTAAATGCCAACTTTCTCTCCTTTATTAGCTCTCTAATTCCTCTGTATGCCATTCATAAAAGAAGTTATTGAGTTCAATTTCAATGGCACATAAATCAAGATGTTAAAAGTCAAAGTTTCAATGACATTAAAATGAATCACCGATTACAACTATTAAAATCAATCAAAACAACACTAAGTAATTTGCAATTCACATTAAGCAATCCCCTTTATTACTATATTATTGTTGTCATTGTCATCGTGCACATCTAACAATAGAATTTTATGCACAGAAGCTAACTTTTGATACTTCACTCCAATTAAATCATGTAATTATAAATAGAGAAATTTGAATAACATTCATATATACAATACGTATTTTAAGTATAACAAATCAATTATTATCCGCTATATATACTTCATATGGAATACTTCCATTCTCTTAACCTTCAGAAACAAACTAGAATTTATACAAGAGATCTAATGATGGATACAATTTTACACATATCTTAATACAATCTCTAACTAGCTAAAGAGTGTGGTAATAATCACATAAATGGATTTAATCACTACTTCAAGTATGCTAAACTGGATTAGCTATCATATAAAGCAGCAAAATGCAAGACATCGATCAATAAGACAATAAGTGCCTCCATAAGAATTTAATTTAGCCTTCATTTTAAGAATGATTCAACTCATATAAAAATGAAATTGGAAAATAAAACTTGTAAGATTGGAATAATTTCCTTTTTTTAAATTGCAAGAAAGCCCCTCTCTTTGATGGTAATGAGTTTCAATTCCAGCATTCTCAGGTCATTGTTATAAACGAGTAGAACTGCGCCACTACGTTATCCACCCTAAACTCAGATTTGAATAAACTATAAAGTATCTATATGTAATGTGTCTATAATATTTCATACTCTGATTTCAAATGGTATTTTTCTAATCAAACTTTATTTCTCAAGTCAAAACTTTTGTAACCTTTGACTCTCATCACAAAGTAAATCTATGATAGGAGAAGTTTCAATCTCCTCAATATACAAAATGATTATCGATCGAGCTTACTGTTTTCAATCACTGACACATTAATTTAATTTAATTTGTTGATCACATCAACCAATTTAATTTCTTAACGGTCTCTCTGTCTTTTATATTCATGTGGTGGGGGAAAACCGACTTCCCAGCAAGAAATAGGGAAAATGCCCCAAAATTGGAGGGTACCCTCTTAAAAGTCTTTTAACTATTATAATTATCCAGCTATAAAGGGCATCTGCCCTTAATTGCACCGACGGAAACACACACTTTTCCTTTCTTTAGTTCCCCCTTACATCAATTATAGCTTGATTATTATTGCTGCTCTAAGTTAAGTTTTAGCCAGTAATCTACTATCCTTCGACTTAATTAATTAAACTCTGTGAACTAAAATTAAGAAGCTGATGTAATCACAGTGCACCAAG
Source organism: Tetragonia tetragonoides (assembly GCA_038025085.1). NCBI lineage: Eukaryota > Viridiplantae > Streptophyta > Magnoliopsida > Caryophyllales > Aizoaceae > Tetragonia > Tetragonia tetragonoides. Next base: position 52,560,474 of record CM076140.1, read on the forward strand.
GAATTTGAGGGAAATCAAGAGGGCATTTGTTTTGACTTTGGGGTTAGTTCACTAGTTTTTAGTCAGTTGAGTGGTGTTCAATTCACCAGTTTAGGCTCTGTTTGATTCACCTTAATTTTACTTAAATTCAGTTCAGTTCAGTTAAGTTCATGTATAACTTTATCACTCATATAACCTTTTATTCCAAAATAATTTCACGATGATAATTATATCATCGGAAAGATCTCAAAGCATACTTTCAAATGAGTCTAATATTGACTATGTGTTGGACGAATTTTAAATGGTTAACGGTCAAGTTTAAAAAATCAATTCAGTTCAGTTCAGATCAGTTTTATCCACGTAAATCAAACGGAGCCTTAGAGGTATACAATTCAATTCAATAGTGCTCAGTTAAAAAATATACGATTTCTCTCTTATTACTATCCAGTTCAGTAGAGTTCAGATCAATAGTGTTCAGTTCAGTTCAGTGATGCTAAATTCAGTTGAATTTAGTTCAACTCAACTCCAAAGAACACCAATAATAATAATCATTAACATCTCCACATACAAATTGCTAATTGAATTTTGGTATTCCTTGGTTTTAAGATGAGATATATATACCCCGATTGACCAAATTGGTATATTTAGTGAGACATCTATGACAAGTTGGTATATTTTTTAACTCCGGCGACATTAGGGTATATTTTGTGATTGGTTTTGGCAGTTAGACCCATTATTTCAATTTTAGTGGAAATTCCCGATAAGATCCTTGTTATTTACTATTTTCCTAATAATTGTATTTTCTTTCTTTTTGTTAAATTATTTTCGTATTTTTTTTCCCACTTCTCATTCATTTCTCCCATTATTACCCAACCCCCATTTTATTTGATGGATTGAACAAATTTGATGTATTGAACAAATTTGTCCCCAAATTCCTTCAAATTCGTGCTCCCTTAATTTTGCCTCCCTCAATTTATTAAACCCTAATTTTGTGTAAGGGAAAGCAATGTAGTTAAAGGAGTTAGAGGTTAAATAAAGGAAAAATGAAAAAGGGTGAAAAATATGAAAATAATTAAGAAAAAGGAAGAAAAAAAAAAGGGGCAATAATAAAAATAAAAATAAAAATATATGAGATCTGATCGGAGATACCCACTTAAATTCAAATAATGGGTCCAAGTGCCAAAATCAGTCACTAAATATATCCTAATATCGCCGGAGTTAAAAAATATATCAACTTATCGCGGGTGTCTCACTAAAAATACCAATTTGGTCAATCAGAGGATATATATAGATATATCATGATCTCTTTTTTGCGTGCATGGCATGCCTCTCGTCGTTCAAAGTATTTTAAGATGAGATATGTGTTAGTATATTATGTGACCCAAACCCACTGATTGTAACTTGCAGTATGTGACTTCAATATTTAGAATTAAACAGAGTCAATATCTACTATTACAACCTCAAACTTCAATTGTTAAACGGTACCATCTGATCTCCAGGTTACAATGACTTGTTACTCAATTAGAGTGCCTCTCTTAGTGTACTTTTGAGGACAACAACGGATACGGACATGGACACAATATTTCCATAAACAGTGAAAATCAAGCCAGGCCAACACGGGGGGAAATAAAAAAGAGCAAAATAATTTAATCAAGGATTACACCATTGTATTTGTCTAGCTTATCGTGTGTGAATTTGATTTACCATGGATTAAAGACACTAATAAAATTATTTTGAAACATGAAAAGTTTTTTTTCAAAAAATTTAATCCCTTAGTCCACCATAAACCGAGCACACCCAAGTTTTTTTCCTATCTATCCTATATGTGACCAAGATTGATAGATATATATAGCCCAAATTAATGAAATTGGCTACACCGAGCCCAAATTAATAAATTTAGTGGGGCAATCTGATCTCCATATTAATAATGTCATTTCAGATTATGATCATCATACACATCCACCGTATTTAAGTACCAATTAAGAACAATTCTCTCATACAATAGAAAAAGTCGTCCATGAATTGAAGTGTCTGCGGGGACAAATTAAGGACAATGTTCCTTTCATGGACTCCATCAATTCAAGTCATCGATCACCTGGTATTCTTTTCTCTCTCTCCTTTTTCTTATTTCATTTATTAGGAAATTTGTTGTCAATAATTCCTATTTAAGCGAGCGAATTGTAGAGAATAATTTCAAATTTTGCACTTGCGCAAAATAATCTCAACTTTGTGTCATGTACGTATTGCACGAAATACACATTAGTTGACTATAATAGTTTTTCGTTGACTATGTCAATATAAAATTAAAATCAAACAGGAGCATATGTTTAGGTGTGGAAGTGGCCTCTGGCAAGTGACTAGTCCCAGTATCCATGCTTGTACCTTCCAAGAAGGGAAGAGGGGACAAAATCTAACTTTTAATACCACTAAACTAAGCAAATTATATTAAATCGGAAAATGTTCGGTTGACCCATAGGGTGCGCAACCCACATTCTTTATGTATGTATCTCTCTTCTATCTAAAATGACATTTATTGGAAATAGAGGAAAGAGAATCTGAAAATAGATGAGAGATAGATATAAAGAGAGATGGATTGTCAACTCAGTGGATAGATGTATCATTCTCCTATTAAACCTCATGAATTAATTTTTTGGTATAAAAATGTGTATATTGGGATTGCCGTTTTGAAAAAAGTGAATACTACTCTTCTTTCCACTACGGAAGGGAATTGGTCTGGAATTCATAAATGTACATAGTACTACAATCGATTTGTTTATGGACTTTAGTCTTCATAGAAAATTTTACTACTAATTAATAGTAGTCAAATTCTTCTTTTGTGCATGATGGACAAAAATAGTACTTCACTAGCTAGTATTTATAGTGAAAGGTAAAATCATAACGATCGTGGTTCACACATTAACATAAGAAATGTTTACAAAAATTTATATAAAGCGGCCTCATACAAAATTATTGAATGGTATTAATGATGGTCTATTTTGCTTATTAACCACATTGTCGTATTTTATTTTTCTTTTCTTCTCGGACGGTGCGTAACTAAAATCGAGCTTAAGATACATCTTGGATACCCCATTACTTATTACATGTCAAGATACTACTAAACTGTAGTGAAGTATGCAAATAAACATTCCACCCCCAAAAAAAAAGAAGTAAGCAAATGAACATTGAAGACTCAGGAAGAGTAAAACAAAGCAAGTTAACATTCCCACGTGATTTAACATAATAACCATGTAGTTCTATGGATTTTTACTGATTTAACCAGTCTCCAACCCCTTTTTGTCCCTGCTTGTGGTTCACAGAAAAAGGTACTGACTCAAAATGATTATGGACAAGCCCACCCAACAAAAAACAAAAAAGAAAAAAGAAAAGAAAGAAAGAAACATCTCAAAAGGGTATCTAAAATTTGAGCTAAATTTGAGCTAATTGCAAAAAGAGTATCTTTACTTTCACTAATATCAATTAAGATACCTATAATTTCAAACATGTCTCATTAACAGTATTTTGGCTGACGAAGTTAGCTTTTTCATCCAAGAATCTCAAAACGTATGAGAAAACACATGTGAAAATTTGGATGAAAAAGTTAACTGCGTCTGCCAAAAGACTGTTAGTGAGACAAGTCTGAAATCACATATACCTTAATTGATACTCCCTCCGGTCCACGGAAATCTTTACGCTTTCCACTTATGTTTGGACCATGGAAATCTTTACGTTTCCTTATATGGTAATGTATTTGAGCACTCTTTATTATTTTCACTCTCTTAATACCTCATGTGCTCTTTTAAGGGTAAATTTGGAAATTTTGTGCTAAAATGTGTTTTCCTTAATATTAGTCATATTCTCCAAACGTCAAGATTTCCGTAGACCGGAGGGAGTATTAATGAAAATATAGGTACCCCTTTTATAATTAGCTTACACCTTAGATATCATTTTTGAAATTTTTCAAAAAAAAAAAAAAAAAAAAAGAAAGATTATGGACAAGGACAGAAGGACATATGTTTTCTTTTCCTCAAATTCATAATTAGATGTTTATCTCTTTCGCTTTCGCTTTCTTATTTCATTTATAACTCTCTAATTTCGTACTTCTCTTTAATTTCATCCTTTTTTTAAGGGTATAAATTAAAGCTAACTTAGTAACAAAGCTTGTTAATCATAACAAAGCAATGGCGCATGTATCTAAGGTTACGTTGTGATCGAAAGTCCTAGAACTTCAATTATTACCTTCAAACATCCCTACTTTCGCTTAGATATATATTTTTGTAGATCATCATTGATGTCTTCGACTATTGTGTTATGGAAACTCCTAAGAGTATTAGAATAATATTTCCTAACATATTGTACAATTAATGTAAAATAACTAGTGTCATTGTTAGATTTAGATATTCTAGTTACCTTAGGTTCCTACTCCATAAAAATTAAAATATAGACGATATGTCCTGTTTATTGCAGATCATCTATCCGTTAAGACGTGGAAATGTAAAATGTCTTATTTAATTGATTCGACCGGTATAAGTTGTACGGTACATGGTACTGTTAGCAAATTTGTACTACCTCTTTTTTTCTTTTTTTTTTTATCAATTTGTGTTACCTCTTTGGGATTAACTAGCTACTTCTACACTTTAGTTGGAATTGGAAATGGAGAGTGAAAGAAGAGCAACAACTTCAATGAGAACACGTGCGGATCACATGGTGCCCAAAATCTTATAGGAGTAACACGGTTTTCATAGCTGGCACCTTTGGGCCACTAGCTCAGTCCAATTAAGTAAATATACTATTTTAACTATGGGCTTTAGTACAGTACCTTCCTTTCCATATAGGGAAATGAATTCTTCCAATTCCACCCGAATAATGAGCAACTCTACTAACGTTTACAAATAGAGTAAAATATAAATAATTTTTCCTAAATTCTTATTTTAAAGTTATATTTTATAATTATAAATTTTAAATTGCAAAAAAGCCATCCTCTTTAATAGTAGGAAGATTTAATCTCAAGTCCATGTTGATAAACCCACAGTCACTACTCACTATTCACTACTTTTAGGAGCCGTTTGGTTGGGGGTAATAATTAAGGGGGTAATGGAAAGCATTTTTAGGCTAAAATAGTAAGGTGAAGTGGTGATGAGGGTAATGATTAGGGGAATAATGGAGAAAATAAAGGAAAATAAGGGAATATCATTACCCTAGGAGGGGTCGGTTTCAATAATGCCCCAATTGGGGGTAATCATTACCCTCCTTCTCGCAAAATCTAAGCCCAACTACTTCACATACCTCCCATTTTAGCCTATAAATTCATTCAATTACCCCTTTAATCATTACCCCCAACCAAACAATCCCTTAGAGTGTGTACTTGATAAACCTCGAGTGTATGCGATAGTCTGCAAACCACACATACCAGGTAAGCCAATAAGATAAATCTTATAGACAGACTTAACAAATAGAGTTTATGAAATTTAAACCATGATCTTTGTCATCCAACCTCACAACCAAGTACAACTACCACTTTTAAAATATTCAACTCTATCAGTTACTGTTGTACAAATAGTACTATTTTATAGATAGACTTAGTTAAACACATAACACTTACCATGATATCTATTCTCACGATTAATTTTACTACCCCTTTCAAGAGGTTATTGTTGTTACTGTGAAGGAGTGAATTCAATCTGTTACTCCCACCTCCATTCCCCATCAATATTTGCATTTTGCAATGCAAGTGAGCCGACTTAATATTAGCAAAGGGACATAGCAAAAAAAAAAAGAAAAAAAAAAAAGAAAAAAAGGAAGAAAAGGAAAGGACCAAAAAGAAAATTAAAAGCAATTTGCTAGTGGCCAGTGGTGGTCTCCACCGAAACACACACACACCCCTCCTTGACTCTTTCCTTGTCACTCTCTCTCCTCTCTCTCCTTTATATTCCTCTATCCTCCCCTTCTATTCCATTCTTCAGGGCTCACCGATTCACATTTCCCCACCCTCTCTCAATAAAAATCGTGAGCCCTTTTCATAAACCAATAAAATTCTCTCTCCAAAAAAAAATAAAAATCCACACTATTACTTTCTACTCCTATACTAACCAAACCCATAAAAGGAACACTGAGATTCATCAATGGCGCCATCACCGCCAGATACAAGCAAAACAACAAAGCTAGAGCGGTACAACAGCTACCTACGGCGCGTGAACAACACGAAACTCTTAGCCGCGTCATCAAAACTCTTATTTCGAGCCACACTCTTAATCGCACTTGTCCTAATCTTTTTCTTCACCATTAACTACCCTCATCATAATACCGACACTAATAATAATTCCCAATATACCCCTATAATACACGGCACCACGAATTTCATCTCCTCTGCTTTGTATGGGTCAGGGGCAAACTGGGAAAAGCAGGTTCGGCATTCATCTACACCTCGTCGACCTAATGGTTTCTCTGTCCTAGTCACCGGTGCTGCCGGTTTTGTCGGTACTCATTGCTCTCTTGCTTTGAAAAAAAGAGGTGATGGTGTTTTGGGCCTTGATAATTTTAATTCTTACTATGATCCTTCACTTAAACGGGCCCGCCAAAACCTCCTTTCCAGGTATCTTATTTATTTTTATTAAATTTAATTAATTTTAGTATATAGTTTGGAAATGTAATTAATATATTTTTTTGGGGTGTGAATTAATTAGGTAAGTTTGTTAATGTGTCAATAGTAATTAACCACTTTTTTTTCCCCTTATGAATAGATGATTTTTTGCTATGTACGTATTGACATGCTCAAATTTAGGTTTCTATATATCAACCACTTATTCCTGGTCATTAATGGGTTTTGTTTGTTATATATGTAAGTATTTTTTTTTTTTAGTTTTTTATTGTTTTTGGTGGTTGGACCATGTTAGTCGGACTTGCCAGTTAGTATTCATTTATTGGATCACAACCTTACTATGATATTAGCTTGATCAAGTTCATTCATGCCTTTTTTTAATAAATGTTGGTTAGGAGGAGCTATCAATTTGCCCCTTGAGGAGATTATGGGATTAGACTTATAAGAATGAGAATTGAATCCCGTCTCAAAAAAACTTATTTAAGACGGTCTTACACTTACTGATACTGGACTAGTCAATTATTATGCCAATAATGGAGTAGTAAAATGTGACAAATTAAACTCTAATTGTAGAAGTATTACTCAATTTGTATGGTTGTTAGTGCACTATTAGTGATCATATAATAATTGGACTAATAATTAATTAAAAATGTGATGCAATAATGACAGGCACCAGATCTTCATAGTAGAAGCAGATCTCAATGACACCCCAATGCTAAACAAGCTCTTTGACATCGTCCCCTTCACCCACGTGCTTCACCTAGCGGCACAGGCGGGTGTCCGCTATGCCATGCAAAACCCTCAATCTTATGTGGCGTCCAACATTGCCGGGTTCGTCAACCTTCTCGAGGTGGCGAAAGCGGCGATGCCTCAGCCGGCCATTGTATGGGCTTCGTCGAGCTCGGTTTACGGGCTTAACAAGGATAACCCCTTCTCGGAGACTGATAGGACTGATCAGCCCGCTAGTTTGTACGCTGCCACCAAGAAGGCTGGCGAGGAGATCGCTCATACCTACAATCACATCTACGGGCTTTCCCTCACGGGCCTTAGGTTTTTCACTGTCTATGGCCCGTGGGGAAGGCCCGACATGGCTTATTTCTTTTTCACCAAAGATATTCTACAGGTATATTTCTTTTCGTTTCACAATGATTGTCATAGTTGATTTTCGACCGGAGCTACTTACCATAATAATTCTATTCAACCATAAATAATTGAAATAGTTTTCTTGACAATTACTAACCAAAATGCATTATGTAGAAGTGCTTGGCATACTTTTTTGCAAAAATCAATCAAGTTTAATTTAGAAAAAATATTAGTAGTCCACAAAAATTTGTCTTCGAATCGATACAGTAAAAAGTCAACTAAAACAGTGGTCTTGAAAGTGTTATTAGCTGTGCAATTGCACCGACATTAATATCTATACTTTTCAATACTAACGCCTCTTTTTGAAAATTCTGAATTCGCCACTTTTAGGGAAAATCTATAAACATATACAAGACGCAAGATGGGGGCGAAGTGGCGCGTGACTTCACATACATCGATGACATCGTAAAAGGGTGCGTCGGGGCCCTAGACACGGCGGAGAAGAGCACCGGTAGCGGGGGCAAGAAGCGAGGCCCAGCCCAACTGAGGGTGTACAACCTAGGGAACACTAGCCCCGTTGGTGTAGGAAGACTAGTGGCTATACTAGAGGGACTATTGAATGTTAAGGCTAAGAAGCGTGTGATCACAATGCCTAGAAATGGGGACGTGCCCTACACGCACGCGAATGTCACGTTGGCTAAGAAAGACTTTGGGTACAAGCCCACAACGGATTTAGCCACTGGGTTAAGAAAGTTCGCAAAGTGGTATGTTGGGTATTATGGAGTTGAAACGAGGGTAAAAAAGGAAGACCAAATTGTGAATCCCGAGACAATATCCAGCTAAGAGCAAGCAAGGAGAGCCGTAAATTAATCATGATTAATAATTGATCACCATCACCATCACCATCACCATCATCATCAACGTCGTCATATGCGTCGGTCGTATACAGTTGTTATTTGATTCACCATCAAGTCCACTCACATTCACATGGGTACCTTATACCTCTCTTTTTCTTTTTTTTTTTTCTAAATTTTATTTTTATTTTTGGAGGGGATGAATCATGTTGTTATTGTACTATAGATATAGAAAAAAAAGGAATTTTAAGTGTTCATATTATTATTATAGACAGAGATGAAATATTGTGACAGATAAAAAGGTGGGAGGAAAGTAGAGAAGAAATATAGAAAGAGGGGGGTTAATAATGTAATTTGTTATTGGGTGCAAAAAAGGAGAGCCCAGATGATGATATACGTATGAGTAGTATTTTGGTGGGAAGAGAAATGATCTGCTTCAAAAGTGGAGCAGATCAAACACCAAATTTGGTTCATAGAGTATATGTCAAAGTCAATTTGGATATGGATTTGTAACTGAAATGAAACAACAAATGATCACATCAAGGATTTTTGTTTCTTCACTTTCATTTTTCCATTGTTGCTTGGGTTTTGCCATGAGTATATCATTTGCTCCTATATTCTTTATACAACCTTTTTATCGACTAGTTAGATATAAGATTGCGTATATTAGGACCTGATCTCTAAACCCCGCTCTCGACTAAGTTGTAATAATTATCATATTCATGCATCTGATGAAAGTACAACGAGTAAACTTATATGGGGCGGTCTCAACATGAGTGATCTCAAACAAGCATACTGACGTCATACTTGGTTATAGAGGTGGTCTAGCATGTTAAGCCGGCTTCATAAGACATTTTGTATTGTATTGCTTCATACTAGCAATGATACAGAGAAGATCTGCATGGTTGGTGACCAAATTTGGTTAATATCAAAGTCAATTTATGATCATGAAGTACTCCATTTGTGTAGTATTAGTACCATTAGTTCATTGCTTTTTCTCTGGCAGTTTCCATTGGATTGAGTCTTTCCTAATTGGTCAAACTGTGTGGTGGTAATTGGTATATAAATTTGGTAGTGCTCCCTTTTCTGATCTGAGTGAGCTAGCTAGTGGTAAAGGTTGTTACGCCATTACTTATTGTACATTTTTCACATTGTGTATGTGCTGAATTAAATTCATTTTTCCTATTGGGCCAGATCACCAACACTAATAATTGATGTATGTAACTTTGTGGGAGTTTCTTGTTTTTCGGACTGATCTTTACAACAAATTCATGTAATTGATGACTAAGGTTCGTTTTAGTCAAAATATGTCGCAATACTGACTATATGATGTTTAGGAGACTTTGGGCAAAAAAAAAAATCTAAAAAAATAAAATAAAAATAAAAATATTAAAAAAAAATAAAATAGAGGGTTGTGGACAAACAATCTTATGTGTAAGGACTAAGGTTGTCTAGATGAGAATTTGATTATTGAATTACAACAAGTGCATGTTTTTTTGGGAGTAGATCAACATGTGCGTGTTTATGTAGGAGTAGATCAACAAGTGTGTAGACGGTAGAATATGATGATGCATGTAGTAAATTAATAAGACTCATGAATGAGTATAAACTTACATATATAAAAACAGGCATTATTTTTTAGACATTCTTATTATCAATATTTCAGAAATTACCTAGAGTTCGTAGATTGAGAATATCAAAGCTTAAAAGTATAAATATACAGTGTAATTGATCTAAAAAATTTACTAATAAGTAATAAGTTCTGTTCAATTCAGTTCTGCAACATATTTTTTCTCTCAAAAATTACTATCCATTCAGTTAATATGTTCAATATTTTTTTTTTTACTGATAATTAAGAACACTGGTAGTGGGGGAGCTGGGTCTGATGTAGTCAACCAGTAAAGAAAAGCAAAGAATAGAGCTACACTTTTTACTCACAAGATAAGAGACAGTAGGTATCAAAATCATGAGATGATTGAATCATTGAAAAGAAAAGGACACAAAACAAAAAGTAGCAAAAGGATTATGAAGGGAAGAAGAAAATAAAAAGGCGGGTTGAGAAGGAAATAAAGGGTGGGCAAAAAAAAGTAATGCGGTGGAATTCTTGCTTTTTTGATCAAAGGCTCTCATGAGTCATGCCCCCCCCCCCCCAAATCCCATGTTCAGTCCTTGCACTGCCTAGCTGGTCCATCAATTACGAGCATAACGTAAAAAGGTTCAATTGCAAATTAACAACAAAATTACTCCCCACAACTTCTTATATAGTCGTCTGATGCGCTTCAAACAAGTATGATAGATACACGAATAATCTACACGTTTTTCTTTCGCCTTAACTACCAATCGTGGGTTGGTCTAGTGGTGTCAGGGGCAAGACTTTGGTAGGGAGGACCAAGGTTCGATCCCCCACAACTACGATTAAGAGGAGCGCAAAACCTTAACCTCGGGACCAGCTCCGGAATATTGGAAAATATTTACCAATGTTTTTTCAACCAAAAAAAAAAAAAAACTACCTCTCAAATAATCATGATTTGGTCTAACATGTTCTTGTTTTTATGGCGATTATTGTTAATTGCTTGCCGCTTCATATTTGTCCACACAATTGTCCTGATTATTATTGTTCATTCTAGTCATATGATGTACATACTCTGTATATTTGGTAATCATTAGTGAAATTTGATAAAATCAGAGTTTTGATCGAAGAAAGAGAATTGTAGAGAGAGAAAACGAATGCAGAAGCTTGAAGAAGAATTGCAGAAAATAGCTCTGCTTTTGCAATTGAATAGAATGAATTAATTCTCTGTAGTTTGTTACAGAAAAGCTTATATACAACTAACATAATGTCCTAACAAACTATTGTGTGACATGGCAATCTTCTAACAAACTAGCTAACTAACTAACTAGTCTATTGTACTAATAATACATCAAAATAAATTAAGTAACTCCAACACCCCCCCGCAAGCTGGAAGGTGGTGAGGAACACATCCCCAGCTTGGAGAGAAGTAACTGAAACTGAGTTGAAGGCATGATTTTAGTTAGAACATCAGCAAGCTGTGACCTGGTAGGAAGATAGCTGAGTTGTATGAGACCTTCCATGACCTTTTCCCTGGTAAAGTGACAATCTATGTCAATGTGCTTCGTTCGCTCATGAAACACAGGGTTCTTTGCTATGTGAAGAGCAGATTGGTTGTCACAATGGAGAGTAACAGGTTTGAGATTGGTGACACCAAGTTCTTCTAACAGTCTGACTAACCAGGTGAGCTCACTAGCAGCCTGTGCCATGGCCCTATATTCAGCTTCAGAGGAGGATTTGGCCACAGTGGACTGTTTCTTGGACTTTCAACTGATTGGAGAGCCACCAAAAAGAACAATATAACCAGTGACAAACTTTCTGGACATAGGACAAGCAGCCCAGTCAGAATCCGAATATGCATGAAGACTGACCTGTTCAGTAGCTTTGAGTAAAATCCCTTGACCTATGGTGCCTTTTACATATTTAAGCAGATGGTGCACAGCATCCATATGAGTAGTCCTTGGATTCTGCATGTGTTGGCTCAAGGTTTGAACAACAAAGGATATATCAGGTCTAGTATTTGTGAGAAAATTTAATTTCCCAACCAAGGTTCTGTACTGAGTGGCATCAGAGAGAGCAGTACCATCCCAGTTATTGAGCTTCAAATGTTGAGGTAATGGAGTGACACAAGGTTTCGCATGCAACATACCAGAATCTGTAAGAAGCTCATGAGTGAATTTCCTTTGTGAGAGAACGATCCCTTCAGGAACATAGCTTACTTCAAATATCAAAAAATAATGCATCAAACCTAAATCTTTAATTGTGAATTCTTTGTCAAGAAAAACCTTGAGTCTCTGAATTTCAGTAATATCAGACCCAGTCACAATTATGTCATCAACATAAACAGCAGCCAAAGTGATGTGCTCAGGTGTCTTCTTTATGAACAAGCTGTAATCAGATTTGGATTGAGTGAAACCTTGCTGAAAAAGAGAAGAAGACAGTTTTTGAAACCACTGTCTGCTAGCTTGCTTGAGCCCATATAGGGATTTCTTCAACCTGCAGACCTTGTTATGGGGATTAGGAATGCCTTGAGGAACCTTCATATACACTTCCTCCTCTAGGTCACCATGAAGGAAGGCATTGTTGATGTCCAACTGGTGTATTTCCCAATGCTTAGAAGCTGCTAAAGTAAGGATGCTTCTGATGGTAGCCATTTTGATAACAGGTGAAAATGTATCAAAATAATCAATGCCATATTTTTGATAATTCCCTTGTATAACAAGTCTCCCTTTCAGTCTCTTAACAGTACCATCAGAGTTGAGTTTAACTTTGTAAACCCATTTAGAACCTATGGCTTTCTTACCAACTGGCAAATCAGTAAGTTCCCATGTATCATTAGCTTGTAAAGTTGCTATTTCCTTATCCATAGCAGTAACCCAAGCAGGATCATGTGAGGCCTCAGAATAAGAGGTAGGCTCAGTGTATGTGGTGGAATGCACAATATGAGATTGAGAAGAATGTGGAAGGGATGAAAAAAAAACTAAATTGCACCAATGTTTGGGAATTTGGTGAGAATGAGACATATTAACAGTTTGACAAACATAATCTTTAAAGTAAGCAGGTGCATTATGATTCCTAGATGATCTCCTAGGTTCTGCAACAGTAGTAACAGGAGGAACAGGAGAGGGATGAGGTGAAGAGGAAGTATCAGCAGAAGGAGAAGAATGAAAGGGAATTTGAGGAGAGGAAGGGAAAACAAAATCATCTGTGGTGGCTGAAGAATGAGGAGTAGTAGTGGTAGGCAGGAATATGGGTGGAACATCAGGAAGAGGAATGGGAAAAGGTGTTTGTGTGGTCTTGGAGGATATGGAATGATAAGGAAAATGTTGTTCATGGAAAACAACATCTCTACTGAAAATTATTTGTTTTGTGGTAAGGTTCAAGAGTTTATAAGCTTTCTTTCCAAAAGGATATCCTAGAAAAAGGCAAGGTATACCCCTTGGACTGAATTTTGATCTTTTGTGTTTAAGAGAAGAAGCATAGCATAAACACCCAAAGGCTCTTAGATGGTCATAGGAAGGTGTTTTATTGTGAAGGATTTCATATGGTGTTTTATTATTAATAGATTTCAGAGGAAATCTATTAATCAAATAAGAAGCAGTTAGTATGCAATCACCCCAATACTCAATAGGAAGGTGAGCTTGAAAAAACAAAGCTCTAGCAGTCTCTAAGAGGTGTCTATGCTTCCTCTCAACCACTCCATTCTGTTGTGGTGTGTCATTACAAGAAGTTTGGTGGATAATACCTTTTGTGGTGTAATAAGCAAGGGCATTAGTATCTCTGAATTCAATACCATTGTCAGATCTAATTATTTTAACAACAGCAGAAAATTGTGTTTCAATATGAGTAATAAAAGAGGAAAGAACAGAAAAGGCTGAGCTTTTATTTGTGAGAAGATGAGTCCAAGTAGTACGAGAGTAATCATCTACAATTGTAAGAAAAAATCTATAACCATTGTATGTACAAGGTGTATAAGGTCCCCACAAATCAACATGAAGAAGCTCAAAAATACAAGAAGTTTGTATGCTACTATGAGGAAAAGAATGCCTAGTTAGTCTAGCTGTGGGACATATGTCACAGATTACATTCTGAGAATGAGAACATGAAATGGAACAAATGTTCTTTATTTTGTCAAAAGGCAAATGACCTAAACGACAATGCCAAATTTCAGAAGATAGTTTGGTGGCTTGATGAGCAGAATGTTGAGGTATACTAAAAGCAGAACCATCATTGGAAATCACATTAGAACCAGCAGGCAAATCAACAAAATATAAACCATCTCTTTCTTTACCAAGCACCAGAAGCCGCCTCATTGAAGGCACCTGGATTAAGCAATGTGTCTCAGTAAAAATCATGTATGTGGAGAGCTGTCTAACTAGCTTTTTAACATAAAGCAAATTATACTGGAAGTCAGGAACATGGAGAACATTTTGTAGAAGCAAATCAGAAGTTAACTTGACACAACCTATATGTTTTACTTGTGCTTGTAAACCATTAGGCATAGTGATGAAACATGGCTGTAATGCAGGCTTATAGGAGGCAAACATTTGAATATTTGGTGTGACATGATCAGTGGCTCCAGTATCAATGATCCAGGTTGGGTTAATGCATGAAGAAAGAAAACAACGAATTTTACTAGCTAAATGAGTATAGGAAGCTATACCAGAACTGCCAGTTGAAGAAGATTGAGCCATATTAGATTGACTGAGCAAGGCCATGAGTTGACTGTATTGAGCTTGTGTCAACATTGCAGGGTTCTGATCAGCAGGACTGTCATTGCAGTCTTGAGTACCACCAGAAATTATAGACTGAGAATTTGCATTTTCTGTATCCTCAACATTTGCATAATTTGCAATTCTTTTTCCTGTAAATTTTCCTGTATCCTTAGGAGGTCCATGAATCTTGAAACATCTTTCCATGCTGTGACCAAACACCTTGCAATGGTCACAGTAAAACTTAGATCTCTTTCCATTTGGTGCTATCCCAAATACAACTCCATTCACTGTCTCTGTAGGCCTACCAGAATTACCATATGAATTGCCAAAATTCCCTGAAGAATTCCAACTGTTATTGCCAGTTCTCTGGCTCTGAAAATTTTGTTTGTTGTTACCAAAATTTCTGTGAAATGGTGCTGCAAGAGCAGTGGCATCTGAACCAATAGAAATAGGACTACTACATTCCCTTTGTTTCTCATTTTGCATAATCAATCTATATGCCTGACTTAGAGTAGGAAGAGGCTGCATCATCAAAACATTTCCTCTAATGGACTTATAGTCATCATTTAGCCCTAAAAGAAATTGAAGAATTTGCTGTTCTTGCAACACAGCTAGGAAAGCACCACCAGAGCCACAAGTGCAAGCAGGCAAAGATAATAACGACATATACTCATCCCAAGCAGTTTTCAATTGAGTATAATATATTGTAACTGAATTATTTCCTTGAGAAATAGAACCAATATGCTTGTGAACTTGATATTTACGAGGAGCATTGGTTTGAGCATACCTTTCGTTGAGTTCAGACCAGATTTCAGCAGCACTGTTATAGTAAAGAATGCTCCTCCCTATATCAGGCTCCACTGAATGTAGAATCCAAGATATCACAACATTGTTGCAACGTTCCCAGTA
This sequence comes from Tetragonia tetragonoides, assembly GCA_038025085.1. Taxonomy (NCBI): domain Eukaryota; kingdom Viridiplantae; phylum Streptophyta; class Magnoliopsida; order Caryophyllales; family Aizoaceae; genus Tetragonia; species Tetragonia tetragonoides. The sequence goes on from CM076140.1 coordinate 52,576,179, forward strand.
TGTTAGCAAAGGTGAATTAGCAGGAGGTTTCACACAAGAACCTCAAACAAAACCTATTTTATTCTTCGCACTTAACGAAATTTCTGCAGCTCGTTTCCATTCTCCAAAATTATCTCCATTGAGCTTTTGCGTAGCTAGCATGAAATTACTAGAAAGATCACCATGATGAATGTATAATTCGTTGTTAGGATCAACAACAGGAGCAGTTTCAGAAACAGAATTAGACATTTTCTTAGAGGAATTTCGTCGAACACTTGGTGTGCAGGAAATTAAGGAGCACGAAAAAGATAAGCGATTGTATGAATTGTTACAATCGAAGTATTCTGAAGTCTAAATCCCTAAATTATGAGCTAGATCAATTGAAGAAGCAATTCAATCGATCGAAAATGAATTTGAGCAATAGTGACCTAATTCTTGAAAACCAAGAATCAATCGTGAGCTGTGATTGAGTGAGGAAATCAATTCAATCAATCGAAAATGAAATGAAAATGAAGAATTTTAGGGATTTAGATCTTTGATAACAGCTCTGATACCATGATAAAATCAGAGTTTTGATCGAAGAAAGAGAATTGTAGAGAGAGAGAAAATGAATGCAGAAGCTTGAAGAAGAATTGCAGAAAATAGCTCTGCTTTTGCAATTGAATAGAATGAATTAATTCTCTGTAGTTTGTTACAGAAAAGCTTATATACAACTAACATAATGTCCTAACAAACTATTGTGCTGACATGGCAATCTTCTAACAAACTAGCTAACTAACTAACTAGTCTATTGTACTAATAATACATCAAAATAAATTAAGTAACTCCAACAAAATTAGATGTTACCTATCAATGAAAAGAAAATAATCATGTAAGACTTATTAATTAGCACATCGTTTCTTATTGAGTTATGACATGAGCTAATTTATCATATTCACAATATTTATGCTTATTCAGAATTTTAAATTTTTCAATAAGTTAGAATATGTGTTCTTTTGTTACTGAACTGCACTGAATTGAACTGCACTGAACTAAAACAATTTCCGAGTAAATAGAAGAAAAAAAAAACACCCGACACACCCTTAGCTTATTACCTTAAAGAGTTATAGTGACATAACATCACTGTAAGAAGGAGAATAAACAATTCACATAATTGGGAGTGTAAGCATATATTCGATTTATTACAGCTGCTTTGAGATCTACAGGGTTCAATTCCTGAGAAAGATAATTACTACAGGTACTCGTTGTAGGCTGTAGCTGATCTCCAAACCCATAATAACGTGGTTTGAACGTCCACCATTACCAAGATGGAAAACTCTAGCAGATCACGTTTGATTCATTCGAAAAATAGAGAAGGGAAGCTCAAGGCCAAAAAGAAGTAACGTTAATTAGTTGTTTCATAATTGTATGATCTCCTGAGTATCAGGGTCCGATCCAAAGCTCTACTTTGGTTTTGCCAATGCAATGGTCAACTGCATTTTTGATCTGAAATCATCCAGCAACTAATTAATAGACTAATGTACATTCAATTCAAATATAAAATCATGTCAAATTTTGCCTTCCGTATGAGAAACAATATCTATGAGGTGGTTGACTCACCAGTGATAAATTATAACTTGTAAAATCGGAATTTAAGTGTCGTGGATCGGACAACATCTACACCGATTAATTTGTGGCAAATTAAGACTGTGCATTGCAAGATGCCCCTCAACGACACCAAAATAAAAATAAATTAAGAAAAGTTATAGGTTGAACTGAATTTTTAAAATGTGATACTTCCTTCTCTACTGCAAAAACAACCCTTGCTTCTTCTTTATACAGAGTACATCTTATAATGTGACAATTTAGTGATCTTTAATGGCATTCAAGTTTCAATTTCCAACTACAATTATTAAGTAAACAAAAGTACAAATTGGTATGTATAATGTATGCAAATTAGGAAAAGTCATGATAATTTATTGGAAAGTATTTGGTTGACTCAGTGGGGGGCAACTCATATTCACTTTGTATCTATCTCTCTCCTACCTTTAATGCTATTTTTTGGGAATAGAAGGTGAGAGAATCTGAAAATAGAAAAGAGAGATAGATACATAAACGGGATGGATTGCCAACCTAATGGGTGGATGTATCAAGCTCCTAATTTATTTGTCATTTTCGCTTGATGCCCAATAGTAGGCCAACGCCAAGGCTACATTGAATTGTTTCGCTTTCTCTAAAGTCATCAAAATTTTGCAATTGGCAATTCCAGGTAGGTTTAATTAATTTTAACAATTTCGCCATCTTAAATGGATTGTTTAACAAATTACGGTTAGTTATTTTTATTGCATTATTTCTTTATGTGGGCTTAAGACCTTTTATTACGAGGAGTGATTTTACCAAGGTAATAATCACTTTTTTCAATGCAAATAACTCAAGTAGAAGAAATATTTTCTTTATAAAAAATATTTATTATCTTGGCAAAATCATTATTATTAATACTCGTAGATATTTCAGGTGGCAAAAGTCCAAAATAAATAAGCAGTAGGAATATCAATTTCAATTTGATAGGAAAGTACAAATTTAGATATTGTGACATTAAATTTTTTTGGGATTCCCCAATAAGGATTTGTTTTACTCACATGTATAAAAGCAAATTAAATGAAATCAAGTTGTTTTGGTCCCTACTTCCCTTCTCTGCCTTATCCTATACCATAGTGAAGGACTTGTGTCCCTTTCATGCTTCTTAATTTTTAATTTTTTTAAATATGAAAAGCCGGTGATTTTATGTAGGGGTTATTATTGATTATCATTTTCTTTTTGAGGGTTCATTACTGATTATCATTTATACTAAGAAAGGGGTGAATTAGTTACTATGTAAAAGTGATCCCTAGCTAATTCTCTCCGACACAAATTAAAATATGAATTGTAATTATTCGAAGAGGCTAAAAAAACCTTCAAAATAATACTCCACTTAGTGACTCAAACCATTTGTCAAAAGATGTTTGTAGATAAGTGGAGTCTGGAGTTTATGATTAATTGACAAATGACAAATCCACTATTCAGTTGTAGGTCACCAAAACAAAGGGAGAGAAAACATCGCATAGACATGCAAACACTTCTATTTTATTAAATCTTCAATGGGGCTATCAAAGTAGATAGCATATAAGCCCAGTGGGGTTCCATTTTAAAATCAATTGGTGAAAGGTGCAGTAACCCACTAACTTATATGCTAGTGGCGGTTCATGGGTGTACATAATACTGCTGGGCCTTCTTGGCTCCACACAACAAATCAAATTCTCCTCCAGTTGCTTGATCAATGGGCCCCCTCCTGGGGGGAATAATGGGCTAGGACCTTCAACCATGGGCTCTTATACCATATTAAATCTTCAATGGGCCTACCGCTTGCAGGCCCGCACGTGGAGTAGAGTAGACTGCATATAAGCTCAGTGGGGTTCCATCCTAAAACCAATTGGTGTTAGGTGGAGTAACCCACTAACTTATATGCTAGTCTCCTCTCTTCCATTATTTGGATGTGGGACACTCACATGTGGGTTATTCTCTTAACATATTTTGATACCACGATCATTACTTTTAAACTGTAAATTGGATAAATTTTGAGCGTGTGTAACAATCTACAAACCACACATTAAGCAGGCCAACACCATAATTTTGCAGACAGACTCAATAAAGAGGCCTATTAGAAATTGAACTTATGACTTTTGCCCAAAAAATCACGATCAATTCTGTTACCCCTTTCAGAACCGTAAACAATTATATTGACTATAAGTTAGTTCAATGGTTCAATCATGATCTCAAGAGTTGGAAGTTGGAATCTCCCTACTCCTTCTCTCCTTTCTCTTCCTTTCTCTCTCCTTCCTCACCACTCTCTCTCCTCCCACCTCCCCCACTTGTACATCTTATATCACCCCATGATAAAATTAGAGTTCTTCCTAATTATGAGATTAGGTAAGAATTTGTAAAGTTAGTGGCCTTGTGATGCGGATTGAGATATGGAGGTTCAAAACAGATGCTCAAATGAAGGAACAGGAAGCTTTGGAAACAAAAAAAGCTAAGAGGTAGGCAAAAGCCCAAGAAAGAGAGAAGCCAAATACACTTCATGCAGATCTAGTAGCAATAAGCCAAGTTGTGTTTTACTTCCTGCCAAAAGAAAACGCAATAAGCCAAGTTCGACAACCCATGAGGATATGTCAAATGTGGGCCAAAACGCATGGCTTCCAAGTTCCGATATCACTCCTTGTTGGCTCCTTGCAGTATATATGTTGGGAATAATTCACAAAAAATCTTAATACTCCTTGTAGTGTAAAATATTTGACATTAATAAGATTACAATAATCAATGTAGGAATAGCAGGATTTGCCAAAAGTTTGGTAATTGTTGCTAATCACCAATAATTTTTAGCTTATAATTATGGCACTTCTTGTTGTTATTGCAATTTTTTTTTTAATTTATTTCAGTTGTACAGTATATCATGAACTAAAAATTAAGTAGATACATCGTTTAGCTAAAATAATATTGGACGAGTAAGGATCCTCTAAAGTACTTCCCTTCAATACCCCCTCCAATAAATCAATATCATCATGCCAAATCACTTGTCCACTCTAAAATACATCTAACTCTAATTCTTTTTTCCTTTTCTTTTTTGGTTCTTGTGAATTACTACACCAAATACTTTACCATTTTATTGGAGAGGATCTCATCTCATATTGGACATTGATTGGAGAGATATCTAACGAGTTTTTCTTACGAACGGATTAGAAGTAAATTTTAGATAGGAATTCTTTTTTGTAAAATATTTTTGTGTAAGATTGTTTCATGGTAAAATATTGAAAAGTAATCCTTTTATTCAAAATTAAACATTTGTTTATATTTTTAGTCTAAAAGAAACACTATTATTTAATAAAAGTAACTGTAGTTTCATAGTAAGACCGACTTATATGAGTTTTTATGCTTTTTTATTTACTTTTGATAATCCTAAATGTTTGAATATCCTTAGGTACTAGGCAGAACACATCAAGGTGATATGTTTTAGTTTTCATGCTGTCATGTTTGTTTGTTTTTTTTTTTTTTTTTTTTTTTTTTCCACACGCACATTGCTATTCCTTCACAAAGTGTACGACTATTGTTGGACAAAATAATTCCGTGTATTATTCACAATGTGCTGATTTGATCTCTAATTATTTATTATCACTATTCACAAATGCTGCAGATATTTGTCTACTACTATTACAAATTGGGAGAACTTGTCTTGTACTAGTATATACATTTTCCCGCCTAGTTCTTCAATGACTTGATATGTGCTTCTTATATGGTAGGCTCCCATTGTAAGAAGGGCTCCTTGCCTCCTTAGTCTTTACTCATCACAACACTTGTCATGGAGCCGTTGGGATCTTCTCTATTTAATGGAGAGGATCCTAATTCGTCCTCTGCCTCTATTTAATAGAGAGGATCCTAACTCGTCCTCCGCCTTCATATCATTGCATGAAAAAGGGTTGAACCAAGGGAGCTTAAATTCGCAGGGCAGAGCAGAGCAAGCAAAAGGAAATGCGCGGAAGCTACGAGGAAAACTTATAGAGAGCCGAGAGGGGAGACAGACGAATGCAATACTTCAATGTTGTGACATTTTGAGAATGCTTATTCAAAAGGATTTTATAAGAGAATAATCTCTATTTGTTCAACAGTACAATGTGTTTGGAAACTGGAACAAAATTTTTGCACTGACGTTAGTCGTCAATTGCGCTCATTATGAAGGAAGTTGAAGTGGCAGGTACATGAACAAAATATGATAGCATTTGCCATTTGTATACATGCAGCGGGAGAAACCATACCATATGCTAACACAATCAAAGATGTGCCCAATTCCACAAACCAACAGGCTTGATCAGTCACAGAACCATCCATATTCATCTAAATAGAAGCATGAAAGGAAACAAAACATAGCCTAAACAATCCTTAACAAGTACTCATTTCCTATAGCCACTTGCTATGAACAATAGAAGCTGTCAACTCAAGGACATTAGTACTCATCATTGCCTCCATATCCGCCTCTGCCACCACCACCGCCATATCCGCCTTTGCCACCGCCATATCCGCCACCACCACCACTGTAGCCGCCTCTGCCACCAAAGCCACCACCACCACCACCAGCAGGTCTCTCGTTAGCATAACTCACACGAATGCTACGCCCATTCAGCTCCTGAAAATTCAACAATGTCCGAGTTTGTAAAAGCCATTTATGCACAAAAACGTGTTCAATTCTTGGACACTTGACTTGAAGTTCAATGTCTCACCTGGCCATCCATGGCAGACAGTGCAGAGCTTGCAGATTCAGTGTCAGTGAAGTTGACAAACCCAAACCCCCTGGACCTTCCAGTGTCTCTGTCAGTGATAACCTTTGCTGTTGCAAAACAAATAAATTTACTCAGAGTTTGAGCCGAGCCTGCAGTAGTTAATATGCATCACAAGCATGTGTTCTTTAGTAGTATTTCTTAGAGATTTGGTAGCTACTAGTAGCGAGAATACAAATGAAGCACTCACCGTCTATCACTTCACCGAAACCAGAGAAAGCATCTTTCAATGACCCATCATCAGTTCCGAACGAAAGACCTGAGGAAAACCAGAGATGAAGAAGAAAAGGAAATTACAACACCACTAAATCAGCACTATCCTGTATCTCTCAAATGCATAAGAGGGTCAAACTGATACCTCCGATGAAGAGCTTTGTAGTGGCGGCGGACATGCAACGAATAGAATTCATCATGGAGGAAGGCGAGTTCAGAGAGATGCTCTGCCTAAGGATACTGCCAACTCTATTACAGAATGCCATTTCTTCTGCAACAATAGATGAAAACTAGCTTATTTACTGAAGTATAGTAGCAACCTATTTTTGCATGTCGGGAAGGGGAAAACACATCACAACAATCATGACAATAAATTTGATGAAAAGATTCAGAAGACATGACCCCTCATACTAAGTGTTCTATCTGGTAACCCTCGTTTACTGCCTGACAAATTTGCAGCAAGCAATGACAGAGAAATACTACTAAAACAATAAATTTACTTTCAGGAAACCTAATTTTCAGCATATGCATTCTAAACTCAGACAGCCAATACCATAATTTATCTAAGCAAATTTGAAGAACATACAACATTTGACATTTTCTGGTTCAAGTTCACCAAAATAGACAAAATTGTAGCTAGAATACACTCTTTGCTACAGTTAACATGTACAAGAAAGAAAATTAATTCTCCTCGACAGAAAAATGGCTGGCTAGCTACTTCATCTCAAAATCCGTTCTTTACAAATTGAGAATGCTAAAATTGAAGGTAATTATATATGGGTCTAATTCATCGTTGAAAAATGACCCTGAAATAAAAATCATATCTTGTAACTCCTAAAATCTTTCCCTAAAATCTCTGGCTAATCAAGTTTGAAACAATCCAAGACGGGCTATTATACACAATACAAGCATAAATTTTCAACCCAATTAGAAACGAGAAACATGAAAGACAGCAAAATGGACGACATTGAAAAGGGCATGTGAAAGCAAAGCAGAGAAGCAAGCTAAATGGCAATAACAGAAGGGATATTTACACACATAAATGAGAAATAAAGATGATCAAACACAAAAACAGAAACAGAAACAAAAACAAAAACAAAAACAAAAATATAGACATAAACGAAAAGAACAAAAGAAAGAGATGCGAAGGGGATACCTGAGATAGAGAAAGAGAGAGAGGGGTTTAAGAGTTTTGGAGCGGCTAGGGTTTAAGCTCGCAGAGTCTCAGAATGAGGCTGTGCTGTTAAAATATCCTTTTGATTTATAGAAGTGAGAAAAAATCCAAGTGACTGAAGTTAGACTTCTGTTGGCCGTCATACACCCCCGCACACACAAAAAAGAAACTTTCAAATTTTTGCACAAAAATAAAAGGTGGGTGTGACCCGAACCCGACTATCTAATACAGTAGAAACCATGTCTTAGACCCGGCCAGGTCAGCTTTTCAGGCTGGATCCGATTAGTCATGTCTCTTTTCGAGACGGGCTGAGGTCTTCGGTCGGACTACTTTTTGCCATCTCTAATATCGACTACTCTCTTCTAAAGATGATTTCGAACGAGGTATACCACTCTATTAAAGCCAACCATCCCTTCGAACCAAAAATAATAATTTTTTTTTATTAATCCGCTTCATACATGAAACATCCACAAATATCGCATTTTAGCTCACAAGTAATGACGCCTCACGCATAAAGTGTTTTTGTGAATCAAAGAAATAAAGCTTAACATTTGCAAAATTTATTTGCACGCACAACAACACAAGTAATATTTGCACGCACAAGTAACAACTATGAATGACAATGACTCAATGAGTTCGGTCTGAGGTGGGTCCACTTACATTCGTATTCATTCAAAATTTGGATTTACATCTCGACCCTATAGGGTCTATAATATTTGGACCCAAATCCATATATTCTTTGTCTAAAGAATCTGTGAGTCCTAAGTAGGCATCATCCATAATTTAGGGTCTGTTATTCCCAACTGAAAATGTTTATATTTATTACTGAAAATTTATTTTTGTTGAACTTTGTTGAACTTTATTTAACTTTATTTAACTTTGTTGAACTTTGTTGAACTTTGTTTATTTTTGTTGAATCTTGTTGATTCAAGTGTTTTTTATAACTAGTTTGTATATTGGTTTGTTTAACTTTGTTGAACTTTGTTTAAGTTTATTTAACTTTGTTGAAGTTTGCTGAAATAAACAGAAATAAGTTGGGGAGAACGGACCTACTAAAAGAAAAAAAAGAGATTGCTTTCTAAATGATTTTATACACGTTAAATTTAGTCTTTATTAGCAAATATTGGAATCACTTAACAATATATGTATACTGATTGAAAATTAAGAAATGCAAAATTTCACATTTGACTCTTCCTTTTGGAAAGTGTTTATAATTTTCTCATTCCATATTTCACAAGCCACCAATATGACACCCATTAAAATCCAAGTACAATCTAATGAGCAATGGCATTTTAAGGAGATATCCAAAAATTTGTACAAACACTATCAAAACTTCATCTTTAGCAGCGTCTTAACAGAATTCCTGCAATTTTCCTCACTATAAATATTAATATTTCCAATCATAATATAAAAAGCAATATTTTTCTTATACAATGCTAAGTGAAATCTTCACACTCTACCAATTTTGGTCAACAATTTTTGTTATATAATTGATTTGACTCTTTTTTTCTATAAATCGTCTTCCCCTTTTTTCTTTTTTAATTTTGATTTTTCATTTGTTAGGTGGTTTGGGTCGGATTTGGGTTTATGATGCTGGATCTAAATACATTTACAAATTTTAGACCCATATCTAGATTCAGATCCAGATCTATGGGTCTAGAAAAAGGATTCAGTTTACAAACACTAGTGAATGGATAATAGGATATATGGGTCTGGGCCGGGTCCAAGACCCATTGCCATTTCTCAGACAGCCTATAGAACACTGAACATACACACAAACAACAGAGAGAAAGAAAACTCTTTACGCAAGGACAGAGAGAGAGAGAGAGAGGAGAGAGAGAGAGAGAGAGAGAGAGAAAGGCGGCTTGTTCAATTGGACCTTCTCTTGAGTTGAGATCAAAACAACAACACAATATTTCCATTAATCACCAGTATTAATCACCAGTTATTCGATCCCTCTCTTTTAGTACTGTTATGTCTATCTTCTCTCTCCTCGCTTTTTCATCGGCTACCTTTTAGAGGTGTGGGGAGAGAGAGAGAAAGAGAGAGAGAGAGAGAGGGGATTTTTTCAGGGAGCCCCTTTGAAAGTGTTTTGAATAATTCCTCAGCCCCCTTTGAAGATATTCCGATTTCGAAGAATAATATCCGAATTAGGGTTTCGTTTCGGTGGCTTGCTTCTTTCTTAAATCTTCTGAAATTTGTCGACTTTCCTCCCTTCTAGGGTTTCTATCAGATCAGCGACTGCGTTTTCGGAGGTGAATTACGGAGAATTTTGGACTTTTAATTAGGGTTTTTTATCAGCAAATAAGTTGAAGAACTGAAGATTTTTCGAGCTTCAATTGGATTATCTTTTTTGTGCGAATTGGGTTTACTACTAATTGGCGAAAAGCTTAAGTCTTTGAGAAATTGGAGTTGTTTGTTGGAGTGGGTTTAGTGTGTTCTCTTCAAATTTGATAACAGACTATGAGCATTGTGCAATCTGGTTGTGGAAGAAGATTGTAGTTATATAATTGGGTAAAAACTCTGGTTATTTTGGGTGATGATGATTTGATCAGTTCGGATTTTCGACTTGATTTGATTTGATATGTTATGACCCCTTTGAGGGGATGCTTTTGGTGCTTGGATTTGATAATAAAGTGGTGGTGGTGATGGTTCTTTGCTGGCCTAGTAAGCAGGACAGAGGATCATTAGATTGTTCGAAAGTTGCATCTTTTCTTAAGAATCCATTTGGGTTGACATAGTTCAAGCACCATCCAGTAACTTATAGCTTTTTGCGGTTATCTTTTGGGCATCTGGGCTTTGTGAAGCTCATCTAGCATTGATTTATTAATCGGGGGTATTGTGTGTGTGTGTGTGTGTGTGTGTGTGTGTGTGTGTGTGTGTGTGTGTTGTGGCAAGTGTTTGTGTGGATTTTTTTGGTTTTGTGACTATGTGGGCTGTGACTAAGTTTATGAAAGAACTCTGAAGGTGGAAATGTATGTGGGGACATGGTGGATGGACAAGAGCTTAGTTGTTGTTGCTGGTTTGTTCCCCAATTGGAACATTGGCGTAGCGATAGCGTGTTAGTTGAAGCATTTACTCTTGTAGAAGAACGTGACAAGTTATTTAAGCCCTTTGGTTTTTGCGATGTCTCGTTGCTTTCCATTCCCTCCGCCAGGATATGAAAGAAAGACTAAAGTTGATGATCCTGACCTTCTTAAAAAGGTTAATACTATCCTTCTTTTTTTCATTTGGCTGTGATCCATCATGTTTATTTGATACAAACAATGATAGTAATAGACTCGTTATGCATAAGTTGGGACCCATTGTTGCTCACATCACAGTGGAGAGCTTATAGTGAGTTCCATTTCCATGGGATGGGAGAAGTGTAACATGTTCTCTTACCACATCTCATAGTCCCCTCAAAAGAAATCTTGACCCAGTGCTGATTACATATGCAGAACTCACTTGTGATGTGAAATTGAGGATCACTCGAATCCTCATCAGTCATGACTCATGAGTTATGCACTTGCATTAGATGGTATTTGATACTATTGGTATGAATCTATGCTCATGAATAGATATCGAAACTCTCACCCTTCATTTCCTTATTCACATCCCCGTGGAACTTATTCTAGCAACACTCTTTACATCTAATCAAGTTAAACTTCCTGGACATTTGTAACATTTTCTTTTGCATGCTTTTTCTGGAGGAACTGGATTTTTTTTTCTTTTCATTTGTAAAGTTTATAAAATATATGCGTCACACTTAATGTTGTGACACAAGTCCATGGATGATTTCTTCACCTTCCTGGCATTATGTTAGACAGTTTGTACTTGGGAGTTTTGGATAGCTCAGGAAGGCAGTCTTAGGTAATTAGGTTCTGTTAGTGTCCTAGTTAATAAGGTATGAGATTAGGAGCTGTTAAAGTAGGTTACTTTCTATTATTATTGTCAAGATTTATCTGAGTAGGACAAAGGTAAGGTGGCAGAACATAACTAGCCAGCTTTATCCAGAGAAAATACACTTGAACTTTAGGCAAAACGACCTGATGTCTTCATAATAACAGTCATGGGGGACTGTAACCGCATGACACAATGCTACTTTAAAATTTATCATGCTGGTTAAGTTGGCGAATCTTTATGGAGTAGATAGTATCCTGTTATCTCTGTCCTTAATCATGAGAGTTTCTTCACATTCAAGTCAAAGATGGGGTGAAATTCTGAGAGAAAGTCTTATTGGTAGCATTTCCTTACAAGACAAGTGTAGCAGTTATGATGAAGCTTATCTTTATATTTCTTGACTAAATTTCCCTCCTTGTGAGGGGGTTTATCTGATATTCCTGTGAGAAAAAAAATGCTCTCCTTTCATATATGTGGGCATAGATTATCCAGGAACTCCTACCGTTGATGATAAGAAGGTTTTGAAAGAACATGAATCACGGGAGCATGCTAATCGAGACTCTAGGTCTAACTCTGCCTGAAAGTCTCCCAGCGGGCTCCATAACCTCATTTCCTTTCTTGTGATCTTAATCCCATATTGATATAAATAATCTAACACTGGCTATAAGTTCTTTTAAGGTTGCTGGAGGATCATGCAGGATGGTCGGAATTAATCATAGTAGCCATTCATGGTATGCTAATTGGTAACGTGCTCGCTTTAAGTTTATGGAAACTTCTCTAATGAGACGCATTGCCGTCTCTTATCAAGATGAGTTTCCAATCCCCCTCGTTTGTTAGGAAAACCTTGTTGAACCTGATCGAGTATACGTATATAAAGTTCTATCAATAGAATTACTAGTCACCTGTAATGTCTTGCTTATCAGAGTTGATGTCCAGCTTAATCAATTAGGTAAAGGAACTTTATGCAGGACAATAATATATTTTTTTGCCAGCTCAAGTAAGATTACATGCTGCATAGTCAAAAAGACCCTTATTTCAATGCGGTCTAGACAAGCGCACTGCTTTTAGGCCTTCAGGGGCAATTAGTATGTGCATGATGACATGGATGAAGCAAATCAGCCTGTCTAACAGCTATGAGAAAGCTACCTCCCTCTTTTTAGCATTAGTTTTATTCTCTTAGATTTTAGTTTTGGCTTCCATCTGTATGTCAGATAAGTCCAGTATGTTCTCACGTTGTGGTCAAGTTTGAAGACTTAGTGGTGATTTTTAGTATGATACCCTTTGTCATGGTACTAGATGAGAAGATTTTGGGGTTTTCTTACACCTCTTAGTTTACTTATTGCTTTGGGTTTTACTTTAATCAAAAGAGAAAAGGAAAATGGTGGTTTGTGGTCGTTTTACTTCTAGCTGTTGAGTATCGTATCTAACTTTTGGGTTGTGGTGGGGTGGGGTGGGGCAAACAACAGTGGGTTTGTTTATGATGGTGGGGTCGTATTGTGTGTATTGTAGGCTTGTAGCTCTGGTGGAGAGGATATTGGCAAAAGACAAACGATTTGACTTCGAAGGCAGGTTTCTAGTCCTGGATGGCAGAGTGATTGTATTACTTTTTCCGTGGTTGAAGTTTTGTTCAACATCAAAATCAACATAGGGGGCCAGCTGTACACGAAAATAGAGAGGCTGTTTTCCGGTTGTTTTCGTTTGACCCTTGATCCAATGTGCGAAAATATCATCTTGTTAATAAATAAGGAGTGCAGTGTGCAGACAGTTTAGTGAACCACTTTAATTGAAATTTTGATTATAATTGCTCTTGTGATTGAGTGTGGGATCACACTTAATCTGATCTGCACCACTCTATGTTGAAAGGTTTGGAGGAGAAGCGGAGAATATTGTGTAGAAGTTGCTTTATGTGCTAGCTTTCTCTATTCAGCTCTTGGATCTTGCTGGAAGCCTAATTTAATGCAAGTGTATTGTAGATCCAGTGGAGTCGATGCACGAGGATAATTTGTTGACTATGATGCCCTGTTAGATCATGTAATTCTAATAAACTCCGTTTCATATCGATTGTACATGTTTGGTTGTCGCAAAAGAATGAAGAACAATAATAACTCAGCAGAAAGTGATTTTAGTGGTGCGGTTCATTAAATATAGACCCAGCCCTCGGCGGGAATATCCTCTTGTTCAAACAGACTACTTTTCAATATAAAGCTAAAGTGTAAAATTGGAAAGTAATTTTCAACTTCAAGCATAGTATTTTCAACATAAACCCTAACTGTAGTTGTGAGCCCTCAGAAAAATTTAGAAGAGTGAACCAAACATATAGCCATGCGGATTGAAGATTAGGTTTTGCTAATGGCTGTATTGTCTGAAATTAGGAGATTCGTGTATGACAATTAGATGAGATTTGATTGTTATTGGTGTGGTTAAGCTGTTGCAAATTGATGAATTTGGGATGTTAGCACTCTTATGAGTTATCTTTCAATGAAAATGTGCTTACGAGTAAGGACATATTTTTCTGATGCGTAAGCACCATAATCTGCCATTAGGGTGACATGGAAGCATGATGATGTTACTCATGCTGGCTTCCAATTTCAATGTGCCATTGAATTAAGTCAAATGTTACCTCTGGGGAAGTGTTAATCTGTGGGAGGTACCATTTTCAGGCTTGAGTTCTTGGTCTGTGTCAGTTCTGGTTCTATTATTTTTTTTTATTATTTTGGAACTACTACTTGTTCATTATTGAAGTTACCCTTAATGTATAAACTATAAAGTTATCTTTGTTTTTAAATTAAAAATGTGGTTAAGGTGGCAGGCTGCCAGCTGCTACTGCATTTTATTTGAGCTGATCACAGATGATGTAATGAAAACTTTGTAAATTGATTAGGGGACCTTAGCCCATATCCCTGTCCGGAGCAAGGGTGGGTTTGAGACTTTTGAGTTTATGTGGGAAACTGCCTTTTCTTAACAGCCTGGGGACAATAGAAGTTTTAATATTGGTTGTTTTAGTTAAGCAACTGTTTAGGAAGAGAACATTTGGTTGGCTATCTCTCCAGACGCGTACCTGTGTTTGCTCCTCTGCAACAACCTTTTCCTAACATATGTGGAGACGATTATGAAGTTTTAATAATGTTGTTCTAGTTGAGCAACTGTTTAGTAAGAGAACATTTGGTTGGGCTATCTCTCCAGACGCGCACCTGTGTTTGCTCCTCTGCAACGATCTTATTCTAACATATGTGGAGGCGTTTTTATCTATAAAAAAAAACATATGTGGAGACGTTTGTTTGAGGTAATTGGAGAGTGTTGGTGTGCCTTGGCCACCATTATTGATCAGTTGCAGATTCGTTGTGTTGCTATTGGAGGGAAAAGGAGAAGTTCCTTTGTGCTGTGCTTTTTTGGCTATCTTTTGCTGTATTTGGTCACTTGTCTTTTTTGGAACCTCTCTTCCTGCTGCCTATGCAATCTGGCTGTTTACTCTAGTGACAGGCTTTTAGGGTATCTTCCATACTGAGATTTAGCGTTAAGTGGGAAATTTTGTAACAGTATGTAGTACTCTGTTTTGAGGACTGGGCGTCTTTTCTTGTTATGGTGTGCCCTTCATGTTAATCTTGCCCTCTCTTTTCTTTAAAAGAAAAAGGGGTGGGGGGTGGGGGGTGGGGGGTGGGTGGTACTATCTGTATCAGCAATTTCCCGCCCAAGTTAGAATTCTTGTGGCCAATTTGGCTAGAGGGACAAGATTTGCTCGTTATCCTTTCCAAGCCTATGTTAATAGTTGAATTTTTTCATGCTAAGACATCTGATTCTGGACATCTGGTATTTCAATTCGAAGTTATTGAGAGTATGGATATGAAAAATCAATTGGTACCATGACTGGGTGTAGTTTTGGATGGGTTGGTTGAAGGATTTGACGCCTTGCATTCTCCAGTGAAATTTTAATTGATTAGAGAAAGTTTGATGTATCTTATTAAATTGGTCCATTTTGTGATGAAAGATCAGGTCTCTTTTTCTGTTTCTGAAGTTGGATGTTCATTTTTGTGTCTTTTATGTATGCTCTTCGATCATTGCACTGACCTGCAATCTTGTGAATACCTGATTTTTCTTGGCTTGAATGGAGTTGTCACTTAAATTTTTTTAATATGTAGGAAAAGCACAGAGAGAAGAAGCACAAAAAGGAAAAGAGGGACAAGGAGAAGAAAGAAAGCAAAGAAAAACGCGAGAAAGAAAAAAGTGATGAGAAGAATAGGGAAAAGAAAGACAGAAGGGATAAACATAGAGACAAAAAGAAAGACAAGGAGAAGGACCGGGATAAGGATAAACATAAAAGTGATAGCTTCTTTCCTGATGATAATAGGGTTGTTGGGACATCTGGGGCCCAGCTTCCTATGCCCTCCGAGAAGAGCAAGGACAGGGAAAGTGATGGAAGTGCTACCTTTGCTGAAAAGAGGGTTGCAGGGCTGTCTGCATTTGGCAATGGGCAGCAGGTTAGTAAAAACAATCACCTGCGTCCCAAAAGTAGAAACAATTCCCTGGCTCCTGAGACCAAGGGTATTAGAAATGCCCCGGAGTTGGTTCGGAGGAATGTAGATGAAGAAAGGGGACCTATTAATCCAATGCCTGATAAGAATGTTGGTACGGAGAACAAAAAGGCTAACGAAGTGGCCAAGTTGGCAGGTAGGAGTGCTGGACCTATGGTTGATGGAAAAGAATGGAGCAAGGAGAAAGCAGCTCTTGATGGAAGGATTGATGGACGGGCTGTCACTGGGGAGGTTAGATCTAGTGGAAGTGCCTTGGTTCCAAATTCTGTTGGAATGGTTCATACCAGAGTCGGAGTAGCAGCCCACCCTATGGATAAAAAAGTTGGGCAGAGACTGGATGGGAATGAAAAGAATAGAGATAAAGAAGGCAATGATAGAAAAGGAGAGCAGTGGAAGGAAAGAGATAGAGAGAGCACATCAAAAAAGGAAACAGATAGAGAGAAGCAAATCCACAAGGAGAAAGACAGGGAAAAGGAAAAGAAGAAAGAGGAGAAAGTGAAGGTAATAAGTGAACAAAAGCATATAGAGCAGTCAAGAATAAAAGATGGCAGTGAGAACCACATGATGACGTCAAGTGTAAAGGATGGACTTAAGAAGGAAATTTCAAGTGCCCAGAATGTTGGACTTCAGCACATACCGAAAGATAGCAGGCATGGTGCTGTTGCCGTTGATAATCTTGGAAAACGGAAGGACTTTGGACTCAATGGAATTCATGATGGTGAGCGATTTTTCAGCATTGTTTTTGACTTCTTGCTGAAACTGCTTTCCTTAGATGCACAGTTTTCTCTTCTATAATGGGTTTTTAAAATAAAAAAAGAATTTTTTTTGGACCCAGCTCATAGTTCTAATGTTGCGTAGATCCTGTTGCGAGTCTACTGTTATATGTCTTGTGAAAGACTGGAAATGCTGCTCAGATATGAAATACCTAATGATTGAGTTTGACAGCATTGCTAGTTAGATTTATCAACGTATGGCGTGTGTACAGTCATTGAATTTTCCTTTTTGGTAGCTAATGCGAATGCTACTTTGTTTGGGTTTATCTCAACAGAGCATAAAACTGGGCCTAATAAGTTGGCAAGAACAACAGCTTCAACTCATCCGTTGATGGGGAATGGAAGGAGCTTGGAGCCTTGCCAGAACTCTTCTGCCTTAGCTCCTGGTACACAACGGCCACCTATGAATATTAAAGTGGATCGCACTTTTGCTCCTGATGATTCACAGAGGCCACCCACGAATATTAGAGTGGATGGCCAGGAGCGCAATATAAATGGCATAATTACTCAGCGGGTTACACAGCAGCCTTCTCAAATGACTGCAAAAGCTGAAAGAAAATCGGATACTCCCTCAAAGCCGCCTCATCCAGATACCAAGTATCTTGGCCAGGTACTTTCAGTGCCTAAATTAGATGAATGGTCTGATTTTGATGACCAAGAGTGGTTGTTCAACAGCAGTGACTCCCAAACGAAAAAGCCAGAGGCTAAAACTTTTGGGATTGATGAGACGCAACAGGTATGGGAAAAAGCCTTGTGGTTAGAGCCGGTTGATATTTGTGCTTTGCCATATGTTATTCCTCATTGATTGATTGTAAGAGTTACGATCACTCTTCATCCCCGTCCCTTTGTGGTGAGAAACTCTAACGAAGCTTAGGGGAAGTTATTGGCAGCAAAGGCCATGAGGTTGAATTCAACTTCCCTGTAAGCATGGAATTTAATTTCCCCGTGTCATATGTTGAAGAAATGAGCCTGACTAGGGTACCTAGCTCTCGCTGCATGTGTTTGTACATTACCATTTGGTGTGACTATTATTAACTTCATTCAAAGCCTCTTCAAATGCAAAGGAGGCTGTCAGCTTGTCACACCTGCCTCAGCTGGTTGCTGCTTCTTCCTCTGCTAGGGCTCTTGACAGCAATTTTGGGCCTCCTAGCATGAGTGTGGCTGATTCTTTCGGAATGGAAATACAACCAGGTTCCCCATAGACAGAGGCAACAATCGAAGAGAGATGTTGCTTGTATGTTGCTTGTGGATGGGGATGTCTTAGCTTGTGAAAATCAATTTGGGGCTGGTTGCTGCATCTTCCTCGGCTAGGGTCTTGACCCCAATTTTTGGCCTCCTAGTGTGTGTGTGACTGATTCTTTCGGGTGGCATATACAACCAAGTTCCCCATATACAGAGGCAACAATCGAAGAGAAACGTTGCTTGTGGGCGGAGATGTAATATCTTTGTGAAAATGTATTCGGGTTAGAGCGTGGGATCTTTGCTAATCGTTTTAGAGGTGCAAGACAAGCTTAGCTGTGGTGTATGCAGCACCGATTTTGATTTGTAACATATTACACTCTTAATTTACAGAGAAATGTAGTAACATAGAAGGAAATGGGAAGAGGTAGCTTGATTTATTATTCAATTTTCTCTTTTGCACTTCAAAAGTCAGTCATGGGGACGAATTGATAAAAAAATAATAATAATAAAATAAAGGAGAAATTATGAAACCATTTTGTTTGGTAATCAGAGAATATCAATATCCATTTATTTTTGGAAAATGCTACAGTGAACCTCTGGGTCACTTTAGTCACCATTGACTGTTATTTTGTTCGGATAATATTTATCCCCGTGAGGGAACCCAATGTGATCAATAAAGGACCTTAGAAATCGATTTATCCTCTTGAAGGAACCTGATCTGATCCATTCTTCAAACAAAGGCCTTGTTTGGCACGCAGTTGGTAGCTGGTTTGGTCAGCTGGTTGTAGTAGCTGGTTTGACTAGATTATAATGGAAGCTGATTATCAAAGATGTTTGGTAAATTTAGCTGATTATTGGCAACTGATTTGATGTAAAATGACCAATATGGACATGAATATAATTTACTATTGTTAGTTGTTTTCCTTAATAATAATCATTTGTTATTTTATTGTCAAAAAACATGTTAATTTTTTTTGAATGCAAAAAAACATGTTTATTTCTATTCACTTTCTTTTAATTTTTTTTTGTGATTCTATCCCCTTTTTTATGAGTTTTTTTAATCTATTTTCTCCCTAAACATGCTTCTGTGCTTTCTTCGTTTTATTTTCCTTCCTTTGTTTATTTCCCCTAATTCTTAGAGCAAGTGGTACGGTGCTGCTCATTGCCGCTGCCCCATCCCATCACTGGCCACTATTTCTGGCCGTCGTCCGTCGTTCGTCACCCACAAACCTATGACAGCCATTGATTACCCCTTCAACCTCACTCTTTATCAATTAGCTGGAAAATTAACCATACCCAAAATAGTCATTTACACAATAGCCCACAACAATCTGCTTCTAAACGCTTGGGGGGGGGGGGGGGGCTAGCTTTTTCTTGGCTGGATTGTTGGCATCAAAAAGCTGCCCAACAATCTGATTACCAAATACCATTTTTAGAGGTCAATAGATTATATATGGTCAAACAATCTAACTTGTTTGAAAAGCTGGCCAACAATCTGGCAAACAAACAAGGCCAAAACATGTCTTGAATTATTTATTTTAGCAATCTAATTTAGTTTAAAAGGTGTCGAGACAAATACCCATATGTGAATACTCGAAAGCAAAAAAAAATTGGAGGAAATTCGTACATGAGTATGTTGGGTTGCTTCACCTAACGCCAATTGGTTTTAAGATGGAGTATGACTTGGGTTTATATGCAATTGACATTTCCTTCTCGTATTGTTGTACGGGCGTGGAGAGGCTTCTTAACACTTTAATAAAGTATGAAATGGAAACCTAATTCATACGAGAATTATTGTTGTTAAGCCATATATTGGTGTACGCATCTCTAAAAGTTATCTCTGGATAGAGAGTGCGCCACATCAACTGTATACAGATACAGCTCAAAGTTTATCAATGTGCAACTTGCATGACAATCTAGTGCAGTGTAGAAGTAGTATCAACATTAAAATCAGGATAGAATTTGAGAGTAGTAAAGGTTATATATATCATAACTTTATAGGCCCCATGCCCCCATCTCCACTTGCATCATATGAATCATGTAATAATCATAGAACTTGTTATTGAGACCTGAGAAATGCACATATAGTACGGATACATGCAAGATAGCTGCCTGCCGACATTGTACGTAAGTTCTTATGAGAAGTACTAAATATTTGTTAAGAGTATAACCGACATTGAAATCAAGATAGGTTGGTGTAGTGATTCAGGACTTCATCCGTTAAACAAATGGTTGGGGGTTCAAATCACAATTTTTGCGAATGGAAAAAAATCCCTTGGCCAGCCCCCTACCGCTTAGTGTGCTGACAGTTGGGGCGAGAGGATTAGTCACTGTGGTCGACGGTGGATACCCTTGGCAAAGACCAAAAAAAAAGTATAACTGACATTGCTGTGAGTGCCCTACATTGGAACTTGGAAGAATTGGAGAGAGAATTAGATTGTATATAAGTTAGTGGATTACTCTCCTAATACCAATTGCTTTTAGAATAGAATCCCAATGAACTTGTTTGCATTCTACTCTCCTCCACGATAAACGGTAAGCCCATTAAAAATAAAGGCTCAATTCTCTTCACCCAAGAAGTAACACTACTTCTTGTGTTAATCAATTGTGTCCAATAGAACAAGCAATCAATTCTTATATCAGGCCAATGCGTTGGACTGATTTTCTTTTCTCGTCGTTTTATTCCTTCCAATTAGTTGCGAAAATGAGAAAAGAAAAAAAAAAAAACTCATCAATTCTACCCAAAGGGAGTAGATTTTCCCAATCCAATCCCGTTACATCAACTTCAATCTTGATGAAAGATAAGGTAAAAATACAAGTGGTAATTATCTAACTCTCACAACCACATAATGATTAGAGGTTTAAATTCTTAATCATGTACAGAGAATAAATCCTCTTCTATTTTTCTTTGCAGAGAGGGTCTTTTCTCATCTGCTTGATTCTGTCAGCCGATCAAATAATATGGGTGGCTTGTTCATCGTGTGTGATTTACAAGTTATTGCATACACCCTTATACTAAAAACAAAAGTTCAATCTTGAATCATAAATATATATACTCACGGTTAGGAGTTGTAGGAACACTACTAGAAATAGGCCTTATTACGACGACTCATTTGCGACGGGACAAAATCCAGTCGTGAATGGTACTCAATTACGACGGTGATAAAGCCCGTTGTGGCCCAACACACTGAACATAACAAGGTCCAATCACAAAATGAACAATGCCCGTCGTAATTTTCTCCCTGAAACTTCCCTTACAAAACTAACAGAGAGAGAAATCAAAGGTGCAAACTCAAATTCTGAGAGAGAAATCAGAGAGCGAAGCACAAAGAGAGAGAATTAGCCACAAAGAGAGAGAAATGAAATGAGAAGCACAAAGGATTCAATCTTCAGACTTGATCTAGTTCGTGTGATTTCGGCTCAAATTTAGGTAATCCAATTTAAGTTATTGCATACTTCTCTCTGTTTTCTTCTAGGTTTTGTGTCAAAATATGCGAAATTCGAATTTTTTGTTACTCCCTCACATGAATTCGCCATTGATTTAATATGAATTCTCTCTATCAATTTTACGCTTAGGGTTTGAATTCCAAATCATTCAACGAATTGCAAATCGTTTGGATTTTCTGATGCTTCGTTTTTTTCTTTTCCTTCTTCCTAATATTTGCGATTTCTCATTCTCAAATCTCATAATATATGAATTTCAGCTAAAGCAAGCAATTGTGCGTGAAATGAAGCAAATTGATAGCTACATGGATAAGGCAAAAATTAATGCATTTGAATATTAGGTATAATCTCTGTTACTTTCGTGTTCTAGGGTTTGTGGTTCAGTTTTGATCAAATTCATCCTTTTGACTTTGTTAGATAAATATTTTCATTTTCCTAATGTTATCTGAATTGATTGAAAGTTACAGCTCTGAATTTGATAGAAAGTTGCAGGAAAAAGAAGGCAGTGAGGTCTATTTCTCATTCTTTTCGCTTTGATTAGATGCTTAATTTTTAGATGTTTTACTGAATTATTGCTAGATTATGTATTGATTGCAAAATCTATCTATCTATCTTTTAATCTATTTCCTAGCTACATGGATCAGAATTGTTGCTTTAGTATAGCTTTGTACCCTGGTACTTTACAAGTTGTAGTACTTTAGGCATATAGGATTTTTTGAGCTGGTATTGGCTTGTGTCTAGCTGCTGTAAACATGAATTTTCTGATTATTTACTTGCCTACATTACTTGCTGTATGAATAGGCTTGTAGACTTCTACAGATTCCGCTTCCTTTGTTGAACAAAGCTTTAGTACGGAGCACGCATGCTCAGTGTTATTGCTGTTCTATTCAGATCCCAAACCAGGTACTTTGAACCGTGCAAATGCTCAGATTAATTCTTATGTTATGCAATATCCCTGCATCTTAGATATTTGTGATTTTTTTTGCTTCTTTCTTTGATGGTACAATAGTGACTCTTATATGAGATTATTTGCTGTATTTTTTATGACACCTAACTAGAATGTATCTATCTCTACAGTTTTGAGTATTGTTTTGGTTTGAATATGCTCAGGTTTACAGTTTCAGAAACTAATTGGACACATGTATATGAGATCTTTTGATCTTTAGTTAGTTTGATATTATCAGAAGTTGAATGTGTAGTATATGAGATATGCTATGCTCTAATTATATGCAAGAACTGAAAATCCGTCTAGCTTGTGTATCAATGTCTCTATATGAGTATCTTCAATGTGTTTGAATACCGCCAAATCAAACCCTTAAAGCTGGTTTTAGTGCTATGTGTAGCATATGTATAAGAAACAATACAATTACAGAGAACTGTACAAGGCCTAGGTAGGAGGACGGAGCAGCAGATCAGGGTGCAGATTTTAGAATAGTTAGCCTAGAGTACTGTCATAAAACTAGTTGTCTTAATTCTAAAAACTGATAACTCAAAGCTGGAAAGAACAGAGGGTTTCTCAATGTTTGGAGCTTTGGATGGTTAACATTTGGGCTTTGTACATAATCAGATATAATAGCTTTGTTAAATTTGAATCCACTGCTTTGCCTTCATCTGCAGCTTTGAGAAGTTTAAGACCTGATGGTGGAGAAAGGAAAAGATTAATTGCTAATAAACATGAAGAGTCACCGTGCACATGTAAACAGAATGTAGGAGTAATGAGTTTGGGAAGATGAGAGGCAGACATTTCTCCTTTGGCAC
Organism: Tetragonia tetragonoides; assembly: GCA_038025085.1. Lineage (NCBI taxonomy): Eukaryota > Viridiplantae > Streptophyta > Magnoliopsida > Caryophyllales > Aizoaceae > Tetragonia > Tetragonia tetragonoides. The sequence continues at coordinate 52,599,457 of CM076140.1, forward strand.
AGCAGACATTATGCTTGTGCTGTTGTGCATTGTCTGCATGCCAGATGAATATTGCTCTGTTATTCACCAAGCCCACCTTGGTTATGCCTTTGAGGCTTTTACTTGTGCATGAGATAGATTCAGAGCCCTATATGAGCTATTTAGTTTGTTTTCTGGAATCGAATGTGCCAAGAATCAGGACATACACAAGCTTTAGTTTCTTGGCGCTTAATGTATCCATTAGCTGGTGTCTGATTGCATCACATTATACCTCAAGTTCACGTTTCATGAACGTAGGTTTAAATATCTGTATTTGCGATATCTTCTTTTTGGTCTCAAGCATGAAGATAAAAGAAACTTGTTTGTTTATTCTGCCTCTGCTCTTGAAATTGATGTTAAACTCTCTTTTAAGTCACAGGTTCTACTTTTCGCTCGATTTATCTTGTGTTTTATGTGATGTTGAAAAACAAAGGAAACACACTCTTTCCAACAAAGGTAACATACTACATTAAGTGTTCTGTTTTGCTTTTGGTTTTACATAAAAATAGCATTGAGCTTGATTTGTTGGATAGGCATTTATCTTTCCAGAATCTTAGTCCACTTAGAGATTTATTGTCCTTTGACATGTAGGACTTCACAATCCCTTGACAAGTTGCAGCTCTGAATTTGATAGACAGTTGCAGCTAAAAGAAGGCCTATTGTTGCAGCAAGAGAAGGCTCGGCACGCTAGCTCTCTTGTCATTGTGGAGATCTCAATGAAGCTGTTAAAGCTAGGTGAGCTCACTTGAATCTTCTTTGCTTTACCTTTTTCTTTATTTGGTGTTTCTTTCCTGATGTCCTATTTTGGTAGGATTTTTGCATGTATTGATGAAACCAGTGAGATGATCAACTTCATTCTGATTCATGTCTACTGTAATTTGTGATATTTGCTAAGGATGGAATGCAGAGATTGAAGGTCCTCTCTTAATTTAATTTATCTCTTTAAATTAGTGTTATTATTTATGTTGCTTCAATGATAGGTTGAAGAAGCTACTGCATTCATAAAGATTTAGAGCAGATCATTGGATGTCATTGGGCTACTGTTTTAGGAAGACTACCAGCCACCAGGGTTTAGAAGCCAAAGCAGATGCTTTTACTTGGTTTACTTCTTGTTGACTAAACTGATTTGTAGTGTTTGTATTCTAACACTGATATTTTTCCTTTGGAAAGAAAGAATGAAAGTATATGGTAGAGTATTTGTTATTCAGGCGAATTCTTAATTAGTATGGTTGTGATTATAACAAACACATTTGCGGATCATATTTTAATTTAATTTTTATTTTTTTAAATTTTATGCTTTCAACTACGACGGGTTAATCCCGTCGCGAAAGGCTAATTGCTACGGGTAATCCCGTCGTAAATGACCTTTCGCGACGGGATAGCCCGTCGTTGTTGCAAGATACTTACGATGGGAGAAAATCCCGTCGTAAATGATCATTCGCGACGGGACCTCAAGAACCGTTGTAAAGTGTAATAACGACGGCCCCCTTCTATGACGGCGGGACGACAGGATATACCGTCGTAAATGAGCTTTTACGACGGGAAAGCCCGTCGTAAAATGCCCTATTTCTAGTAGTGGAACGATGGTTACGTCCAAGAAACGATATATAATAAACCACAGACATTTTAAGCAAAGAAGGTATCAAATCCTCTTTAAAGCTTGATCAAATAATTGAACTGCATTAATGTCAAGTAATTGAGCATCACACTGTTTGAACTACCCCCTGCGCGACACTCCATCAAATAAATGATAAACTCCATTCCAGAAAATGAGGAGAATCATCCTATATGGGGCAAGTGTCTGTTGTAATGTGTAATCATAACTGGGAAACTACAAGTCTAAAAGTAACTAGCTAGACATTAAAATGAATCTCTGAAATTACATCAACTAGGAATTTCATTCACGTACGACTTCCCAAATATTATACACATTCAAATAGTTTTTACCATGTTTTTTTTTTTTTTTTTTTTTTTTTTCCGGTTTTGAATCCAAATTTTATTTTTATTTTATTAGTCACCATGTTTATATGTATGTGGTAATTACAAGCATTTAAGGAACAGAATAAAATAGCAACAAAAAAGAAAAACAGACTATTTAACCCACTCTGATACGAATAATGGGAGAAAAGAAAAAATAGATGTGGTTAATAAAAAATTTCATTTATTGTTAACTTCTATTAGTAGACAATCAATTTAATTAACAATTAGGGCATCACTTTGACATTTTTCTCAAAAAATATATATGTAAAGTTTAAATATAGATATCTAATAAGAAAGGTACAATAAGACATAAGTAATTAAGTACTCATGAAATCACAAATAATTAACCAATTCGAGAATTAGGATTTCTAATATATCATTACAATATTGCTCGAGATAATAGATAATATAATAACCTTAAAAACTACCTTGTAATACTTTCATTGTAGTTAAGTCCTCAAATTATCGGAAACTTATTAGAAGATTTCCTAATTTAACAAGTGTGTATTCTTTTCAACGACCTACGCGTACAATATCAAAATCAATTCAATTGTTGTTCTATTGTAATACTTCCATATAAGTTTGTAGAATTTACATAAAGTTGTCTATGCAAGCTGTAAATGTTAATACCATAATATTCATTTGATACATTCTATCTATTGGAGACATACATTTCAATATCTTCCATATTTTCTTTGTCAAGTCGAATTATCTTCAAATTCTAGATTGTAGTGACGATGATGAGTGCCGCTAATAATTGTAATCGTTGCAAATTTCATTCCATCAGATAATGGAGGGGCATTTTCCTGAAATTTTGGCATGTGATAGCAGAACACTTCCTTAGACGGAGTCAAATATTCACGAGTATTTGGATATGATCACAAATATTTGACTGTGACGAAATCATTTGTTACGAATTTAGTCAACAGTAGACACTTAGGTATATATATACTACTATCATCACATAACATTTGAATCTCCTCGATCTAGCTAGTAATTGACTACAACCCGCCGATCGTGTTGCTCCTTCTGCCGTTCTCACTCATTTTTCTCTCAAAAAACAGTAGCCTCCTTTTCTTATTCGACTCATCTTGGGGTTATCACCGGCATTTTTTGTCGGTAGTTAGCCCCTCCGTTGTTGTTTCTTTGCTTTCGATCTAGTTTTTTAGTCTGTTTTTCTTTATGGTTAGTAATAAACTTTCCTTTAGTGAGAGCTTGTGGAGTTCTGAACGTTCGTCGTAGGGTCGTAGAATTTGTGTTTTTAGGTTCGGTTTGATGAATCAAGAAGACAAGTTTAATCTGTTATGCCAAGGGGATTTGTTCTTCCAAATAGCTGCAGCACGTTTCGTGCTTACCTTCGACCGTAGGGACAAGGCGGTGGCCTCCCGTTGGAGAAAGAGCGAAAGCGAGAAAGATGGATTGTTGTCCATCGAAAATCAATAGGAATTCCCCGGCTATCACCTTCTTTGGCTAGATTGATCTTCCAACCTTTTCACAATTACAGTTCCCTGCTCCCTTACGCCTATTTCTTAGGCTACAGTGGCTTGAAAGCTTACTAAGCTTTTCAGCCGTAGCTTGCTGGCTTTTCCATCATCCAATCCACAACAAATCGAATGAAACCTGGCGAAAAAGAAGTGAACACTTTGCTAAGGTTTTTATCTCGAGAAGGAATACTGAAACCTAGTTCACTCGTTGAGTCTCTTTGCATCCATGGTATAGCATATTTTTTGCTATATCAAAGCATTGTCAATTATCGACGAAGTCGACGATCAAGACGCCGATTTCTAGCAGTGATGTTTGGATTGGTAGTCACTTATTGACGGAGCTGATCAAGACACCGATTTCAAGCAGTGATGGTGGGAGTCATATTCATCTTGGTATATTAGATTTATACTTGGTTATGTTAGACCTATATTTGTTTAGAGTTATTCATTGTTGTAGATGCCGGATGGCTTTTTATGAATGAATGAATTCTCTTTCCTTTAAAAAAAAAAAAAAAAAAGCTAGTAATTGACTAAATAAACACTTTTTTTTTTATCTTCACTAAATCAACACTTAATCTTATTTGATGACCTCAAAGTAAACCACATGCCACCTTCCATCCCAACAAAACTTGATGGTAGAATTTCATTTACGTACGACTTTCCAAATAGATTATATATATATATATATATATATATATATATATATATATATATATATATATATATATATATATATATATATATATATATATATATATATATATATATTCATTATTAAATAGTTTTTACCTTTTTTTTTAATTTCTGTTTTGAATCCAAATTTTATTTTTATTTTAGTTACCATGTTTATATGTACGAAAATTAGTTAAAAGCATTTAAGAAAGAGAAGAAAAAAAAAATAGCACTAAGAAAGGAAAAACAGATTATTTAACCTTTGATAAGAATGAAAAAAAGAAATAAAAAATAACTGTGTTTAATAAACCTTTTCATTTATTGTTAAATTCTATTAGCAGACAATCAATTTTATTTTTTTATTTTTTGGTGGAAGTAGACAATCACTTTAATTAACAATTAGGGCATCACTTTGACATTTTTCTCCAAAAAAAAAAACATGTAAAGTTTAACCATAGATATGAGATTAGAATAAAACATAAGTAATTAAGTGCTCATGAAACCACAAATAATTAACCAATTCGAGAATTAGGATTTCTAATATATATATATATATATATATATATATATATATATATATATATATATATATATATATATATATATATTACAATATTGCTCGAGATAATAGATAACATAGTAATCTTAAACCACCTTGTAATATTTTCATTATTGTAGTTAAGTCCTCAAATTATCGCAAACTTAGAAGTTTTCCTAATTTAATAAGTGTGTATTATTTTCAACCTATGCGTACAGTATCAAAATCAATTCAATTGTTGATATATTGTAATATTTTCACATAGGTTTGTAGAGTTTACATAATATTGTCTATTCAAGCTGTAAACTTTAAAACCGTAATATTTCAGTATCTTCCATATTTTCTTTGTCCAGTCGAATTCTCTTCAAATTCTAGTTTGCAATGATGATGAGTGCCGCTAATAACTGTTATCGTTGCAAATTTAATTATATTGCATCAGATAATGGAGGGGCATTTTTCCTGAAATTTTGGCATATGATATCGGAATACTTCCTTAGATGGAGTTTTTTTTTTTTTTTTTTTGAAAGAAAGTACTGATTTAATTAATAATCAAGTTTGTGCCATTACAGACCAGAGCATCTAGTTCAAGATGGAGTCAAATATCCACGAGTATTTGGATATTACAAATATTTGAGTGATGTGACGAAATCATTATTTATTACGAATTTAGTCAACAGTTAGTAGCCATGCACTTAGCTATATATACTACTATCATCGCGTAGGATTTGAATCTCCTCGATCTAACTAGCAGTAATTGACTAAATCAACACTTAATCATATTTGATGACCTCAAAGTAAACCACATGCCACCTTCTATCCCAACAAAATTTGATGGTAGAGTTCTTAATTCTAAACTTCTAAAACTATATATAATTCATCATAAAATTTATGGGATATGACCAGTAGCGGAGTCAGAGGAGTAGTATGAGAGTGCAAAAATTAAAAAAAAACAAGAGTACAATATACTTACCAATTTATTTTTCTTTCTTTTTTCCCTATAAAAATTCTGATTTTTAGTGGGAGTAGGGGAGCAAGGAATCTCCCTTAACACCCCCTAGCTCCGCCACTGGATATGACCTCTCACATGCATCCTGTTATTTCTACCAATAATAATTTTGAATATATTATACTCCCGAAAAACAACAATACAATGCCTAAAGTATCTTTCCACAAAACTGCAAGTCAACATGGCCGCCGCACATGTCGTGCTGCATATCTTCCTACATATATCACGGGGGAGTTAGTATTGACTCTAATAGTTTTATTATTTTGATATAAGATAAAAAGGATAAAAATATAAGAGTTTATTTTCTTATTTTTGTGGGCAATAAAATCTTTCATTAAGTCAATCTATTTTTGTGGCTACATATGGGATTGTATAAAATATGTCAGCACATATTTTGGTAGGATAATCAATCATGGCTTATATTGTAGATTGACATGATCATTGCTTCTTTTAGTGATCTATTTCTTATTATCTTTGTCTACCAAAGATTATGGACTAAATAGTGTTATTGATCTATTTAGTTTCTTTATGTGATTTATTTGACCGTCCTAATCTTGCAAGTAGTATAATATTGCCTTAGTTAATTGATATTTAATTTGTGCAAGCATTTCTCTTTTGGTAAGGTAAATCAATTAAGCTTTTCATTATGATCATATATTTAGTACAATGAGAATGTGTCTAATGGCTAGTAAATCTCTCGGTATATATACTTGCTCATCCAGCCGAGAATGAAGTAGAGCACATACTTGCAAATATTTATTGAGTATTGTTACACATTTTTAAGAGCTTATAATTTTCATATTATTGTGTGTAAAAGATCAAGTGCTCAATACTAACGTTGTTCTTGTGAGTGGTTAATTTTCTGATCTGTTTCAGGAACACACGTTCCTCAAAAGGGTGCTGGACAAGGACGGTAATATTCATTAAAGCATCCAAAGCGTGCAAGAGATCCGATTTGATTATTCAATCCTATACTCTATCTCTTGTGTTTAATTTACCCATTTCTCAACATCTGTATTATTGTTTAAGGTGTAATCTTTTATTATTGTTAGGTTGATTTTGGGTTGTGGGTCAACTCGTTAAACCTTAGTCATAGGTTGACTTGGAAGGTTGTAATATTTGGTTGATATTATTTTGTAATCGACTAACATTTAATAAAGGTTTTGCAGGTTTAAAATCCTTCGGGTAGGTCCCGAAGATAGTGGACGTAGGGTAACACACATCTATCACAAGTGACCCGCAAGCAGCAGATTTAGGTGAGAAATTGAATGTGGCTTGTAATTACATGCAACTACTACTACAATACTGTGTGTACAAGTCATAATAAGTACTGAAAATAACCTCAAACTGTCTCAAAGAAAACAAATAAAAATATTATCCTATGATCTTATCACTGTACTGATCAGTTCACTCATTCATTCATCATCTCCATAAATATTAAATACCTACCTAGCAATAATCCCCTTATATAAACTAGCTAACTCGCTCACTACTTTTCAAAACATAAATTTTGTCTCATCATTTCCTAACCATATACTTCAATTCCTAGCTAAATATATAACTTAAGTTTAATTTGCATCACAATTCACAGCCATGGTTTCCAGTAGTAGTAATAATAATCGAGATAATATTGAACTAGGGTTAGTTTATGGGCACAAATTATCATCGGTTGGGCCAGCTAAAGTAACCGGAGATCTAACATATGAGCCCAGCAATATAGATTTGGCAATGAAACTTCATTACTTAAGAGTTGTTTATTTCCTTGATAGCCAAGCAGCTGAGGGTTTAACCACACCCAAATTAAAGGAGGGCACATTTGCATGGCTTTGTTACTTCTATGAAACTTGTGCAAGGTTTAGGCGATCGGAAACCGGTCGGCCTTACCTTAAGTGCAACGACTGCGGGGCGAGGTTTGTGGAGGCCAAGAGCTCACTCACTCTAGATGAGTGGGTTGAAATGAAGGATACTTCATCTCAGAGGCTTCTTGCTTCTAATAACCATGTTATTGGTCCTGAGCTTACTTTCTCCCCTCTTGTCTACCTACAGGTATGTTCCTTCTTATTGATTCAAACTTAGGCTGTGTTGAACTACGTTGGTTTGTATTTCACATGTAAAGATTTAGTGGTCTTGAATTTACATATAAGAAAGTGGGTCGTTATTCCACCCATTGCCAATTAATTTTGGTTGGAACCTCATTTATCTTGTTTGTGTGTTCACTAGTCAATGCCCGTTATTGTTGAAATTTAACAGGCAGGTTCTGCAAAAGTACAGTAATTTCGGGGAAATGATTTTCTTTCTTTGTAGAAAATTTGTGTAAATGTTTCAAACTTAGCCTGGTTTTGGTTGGTTTTGCAAATTAAAAGTATTATTCCCAATAAGGGATGTTATGTGTTTCCGCTTTATGAGGCTATAATTTCACCCCCAATTAAAACATGACAATTTCTAAGGAGAAATAATTTTCTTTTTTTCTTTCTTTAAAAGTGTTTATGTGTCTCATTTTGATTACGGGGTGCGCAAATTGGTACACCTCTAAAACTGCACATAGCTACTATCTTATCCCAATTATTCACGCAAATTAAACATAAACGATGTCACTTTCATCAACATGGGAATTCACATGTATGTCATATCTGCTATGTGCGTGGTTGCTTTTGTTGGTATTGTCACATGCTTTCTATTTGTTAGAAATACTTGCAAGTTGCAACTTATTGTATGTTCCAATACATTTCAAGTATGTGCACTAAATTGCATTTGATTAGAGTTGACAAAAATTAACCTGACTCGATGATCGATCCGAATCCGATCCGTCATAGACTCGACTGAAACCCAACCCGAAAAGATTCAAATCCGAAATAACCCGATCCGTTTTGACCCGAGACCGAAATGACCTGACCCGAACCCGTCTCGAACCCGAAAGTTGGGAGGCAACATTTGTCAAACCCGTTAGGCAACCCGAAACCGAACCTGTAATACCCCAAGATTTCATAGTTGAGTACAACTTAAATGGTTTGATAGTACTACTCATATCACCAAGATGCATCTCCTTTTCAGGGAGCTCAAACCTAAGAAACTCCACAGTTAAGCGTGCTTGGTTTGGAAGTAGTAGTAGGATGGCTGACCTTTTGGGAAGTTTTCTCAGGGACATGCGAGTGAGGACAAAACATGCTGGAAAGGCTTGTGGTGGTTTGTGGGGTCAGTTCTCAGCCATGGAAGCAGTTCCGGGTGACACCAGCGGTCCAGTTGGGTCGGGGTGTTACACAACCGTATTTAACCCGATCCATATTTAACCCAACCCATATTTAATCCAAACCCGACCTGCCCGACCCATTTGCCATGTCTACATTTGATGCATTGCTCTATATATCTAGTGTTGTACTAACATATTTACAAAAAGTTAATTACTGATTGTAGGATTTCCAACCAGTCAAATCACCCAAAATTTCGACACAGAATATGCACCTATCAATTTATAAATTGATAGTGCATCTAAAAGATCTTTATCAGTACAGATTTTTCCATGTCCTGCAAATTAAATTTCATCATGTGACACCAGTCAATTGTCATCACACAGTTTCATACAAAAGTTCCCTCAATTTGTAATTGACAATGTTGAGTACGAGTAGTACTTTACTTCCAAATTTATCAAAGAATTAATACTGCCTCCATAGTTTCCAGAACTGCTTATAGGCTATGTGTACAGTATAAGAAGATTGAGGACCAAAAAGACTTGAAGCTGCTATAATATTTTTTTACTTTTTAGCGATCCGAATTTATTGAACGGTTGTTGATAATTAGGGCTTAGGAGGGTAGAGAACATTACTTCTAATATAGAGGTTCAGAATTTAAGGTTTGGAACTCTTATATTTCCGTCCGTACACTATACTTGAATGAAATATGAGGAAACGCAAGTGGTTGGGGGCGGGACTTGGGGTTGTGTATGGGGGAGGGGGCAAGGGGTCATTGACAATTTGACATACGATATATATACACCCAACATCGGAGCTGCTAATCTCGCTGTGAGTTGAATTGAGCTGAGTCGAGTATGTCTTGAGCTGGGCTAGGTTGCCCTCCCTATAAACCTAAGATCGAGAAATATAAGAACCAATGGATCTGTCATGCGTGTATATATAGCTTTGTACTACTAATTACCAACTTGAGGGGCATAAAATTTGGGTGAATAATGAATATGTGTGACTTCAAAATTATTTTGGGTGACTTTTCAAACTGTTCTTTGTAAAAAATGAATGTTCTGTAAATAGTTGTATAACAGGGTAGATTTATGTCAAGTGAATCAGTAACAAATCATGTATGGTTCTTTACTATCAAAAAGGAAAATTAAGTTTACCAAAATGCATGACTTTTATTTGTGCATACTTTTGTGGTTTGAATGAACAGGTAACTTCTTTGAAGTGTGGAGGAATATGTTTAGGCCTAAGTTGGGCTCATGTGCTAGGAGATGCATTCTCAGTGGCCCACTACATGAATATATGGGCCCACTTCTTGAATGGTCAACAGATTACTTTCCCACCAAACTACAGCAAATCACCACTAAACCATCAAGAGTCCACAAAGCTAGCCACATCAAGCCCACTATCCTTAAAGCAAGTTAGCCCAGTTGGAGACCACTGGACCATAGACCCACCCTGTGAAATGGACACCTTCTCTTTTCACGTCACATCTACTCAATTAGCCCAATTACAAATAGAAGTATTCGAGAGTAATCGAACTCCAAGCCTAGCCCAACCTTTTGAGGCCCTTTGTGCTTTGATATGGCGGGCCATTGCAAAAGTCAAAAACGGATCCGAGTCCAATACGGTGACCGTGATCAAACAAGCCCATAACAGCCCAAAGGCAGATGATATGATTGTAAGGAATAGCCAAGTAGTGGGCTCTGTCAAGACCCATTTTGCAATAGCTGAGGCCCATCCAAAAGTGCTGGCTAACCTTATCCGTGATTGGGCCGAAGATGAGACAGCCCAAATTGGAGAGATGGTGGGCCAAGATCCGGCAGTGTCTGATTTTGTCCTATATGGGTCGAATCTTACCTTTGTGGACTGGGGTGAGGCTACTTTTTATGGGTTTGTGACAAATGGATTGAGGCCCAAACTTGTGAACTGCTTTGTGGATAACATTGGTGAAGAAGGGGTGGTTCTGGTGCTCCCAGGTCCGAATAATGGCGATAATAACAATAACAATAATAATTATGATAATGAAAATAATGGTATCAATAATGATGATAGGGATGTGAAAACTGGGGATGATGGAAGAATTGTGACATTGACTTTGCCAAATAATTATATGGAGGAGGTTAAGCACGAGCTGAAGAAAGAACATGCTCTTGTAGTAGAAATCCCCTTAGTTTAAGTATTTTGGAAGGTTGTGTACGTAAGTATTTTGGAAGGTTGTGTACGTATTGTTTCTTATTTTCCATAGAGTAAGAGAAAGCTTGTAGTATTGTGGGTGTTAATTTCCCATTTATCCTACTCCTAATGGCTACATTACATATGATGTTAAGTGAATGGTCAATTCATGTTAAATCAACTAAAGTAGTACAAATTTTTTTTAAAGATTATATAAAAGCTTTTGCTACCGGTGATGGAACTAAATACCAATTCAATCAAAAATTTAACGGAGGTTCAATCAATGTATATTTTTAATACGCCCTCTTATATTGCGATGACCATCTTCTTCTTTTTCCCTAATGCTACTAGTCATCTACTCCTTATTACCATGGAAAATCATTCAAGAGAAGCTCAATCAAAGAAAAGTTTTATGTTATCTCAAAAAAAAAACAAAAAAAAAAAAGTTAAGAGGTTGATCGAAGAACTCTAACAAGTAACAACTACCAAATTATGGTTGGAGCCACCAAATAATCCTTTTCAATTCATGAATACGAATGAATGACAAAAGACCCACTATGCATGAAACGTAGTAACGGCTACCAAACGTAAACGTAACTACAATAAATAGTGAGAGGTACGTGACATCACTTTCACTTGTTATCGTAATTATTTTCAAGAAAACAGTCAATGGATTTGTTGTTCTTCGTCTGTAATGTTACAGTAAGACCAGGTTATGATATCATTAGTCTTTGTGGGTTGAAAATAATGGTATTATGTGAGGTTTGTTTATTGTTTTTGGGCGATATTATTGTCAGATCATAAAACACTATTTTTATTATTTTATCATTTTATATATAACAATGTCATAAATAAATAACCTGATATTGGTGCTTTATGATTTAACAATAACATTTTGGAGGGAATAGTAATGCGAGAATGCGAGTACGTCTTTCTTTTTTTTTTTCTTTATCATGCATTGTAAGAGGTGACCCTTACACTTTAAATGACCGCCTTCGACTCCTAGTGGACTATCTATTGGGGTGACATTTCTGTACATAGTGTCTCAGTCTCAAAATAATTGTATGCCTGACCTCTTCTTATCCTCCAACCTCCGATGTCTCACATAACAGCACAGACATGAAAGCAACTACTCTTCTTATTGCAGTAGGCCCAAAAATTGAGGGGTAGGGGGACCAGAGAAGAGAAGAGACTCAAAATTACTCCATTGGTACCCGAGTTGGGGTCCTTCAAAAGAAATGGAGGTCTCCGTTTCTTAAACGGATCCTAAATGGATGGTGATATCTTCTTCTACCCGATTTTTGAATTTATAAAGACAAAATAAGAAAAAGAAATCTAACCCAATATTTAGAAAATGAAGAGGATTCCAAACACTTTGTACCCAACTCAGCAATGACCGGAAAAACTGAGTCACACCTGTCCTGGCCTGGCCTGGCCTGGCCCTTTCAGGTCTGATTTCTGAAGGCAACATCCTTAAATTTTTCTTGAGTCTGCAAAAAACTCCTATCATCCACCTGTTCATGCCTTATCCATTCAGACCTATTTAGCCCTCTGTCTCTCACTCTGTTTCTTCCTCCACAAAAAAAAGAGCAAATATTATCCTTGGCCTTGGGAGCAAAATGAAATAAACAAATAAAAACCTTTCAATGATATTCAACAAGCTAAAATAGAACAATTTAATTATTAATCTAACAAACAATTTATCTGAGCCTCCCAATCTCACCAGTCCATTTCTACTTCAACCAGGAAGTCCATGGTTGATGGTTCACTTGATGCGCGAAATCAAAAACCACTAGCTTTCATGCAATAATCGACAAAAAAACATATTGAAATTGGATATCGACGAAAGGCAGCCAGACACGTAGATGTGTAACTATATGCAGGAGTTTCTTATACACCTATGGAATGGAATTGTGGACGATAAACTAGAGAAAATATGACCTTACACATCATCCCTTGAACATGAACCCAATATCGCAGTTCAAGGCTTGAAGCAGTGTATGGACATTTCCCTCTTAAACCGTAGATAAACAAAAAGTATAAAAGGAACAAAATATATACAGAGCAATTCATTATCTTAATCACGATTCATAAGATGATTCATTCCGTTGTCGACGCATTCGAGCTCCCCATGACATGTTTCCCCTTGCATCTTTGGACATGCTTCTCTTCTTTAGTTCTGATAGCTGGCCCTGCCAACGGGTTCTCCAGTCACTCTTGTCTTCCATTTCCTGACGGAAAGAAAGATAACAAAAGATAATTAAGGACCACTTGAAGCACAATAAATCGTTCTTACCAAAAATCTAAAGAATCAACTGTTTAATCATACACTAGACTAGGATGCAACAAACAACTTGCCCAGCAGTGGAGTTATAGACTTATAATCATATACCTGAACGGATGCAAAAGTTCTAGGTGTTTTATCCATTTCACATCTGGCATCATTCTTTAACATTTATCCTTGGAGATTTAAGTGGAGGGTCCAGCTAAATGAGCCATTGAGGTGAAGGCAATTAGATTAGGTCAGGTTCAGGCTGTCATTTCTAGGTCAAGGTTGTGAAGTGTTCAACCCAATTCCAATTTTAAACATAACCCTAAAGTATGTGCATGGGTGAGCACTAAAGTGTGTTGAGCGTAAACTTATTAGATTAGAGCAGTTTTCTTGGCCATGTGAATGAATGTGGATGGCCGGCATGGCCCTAGTCTAGGTTCCATTTCCCTCCAATATTATTAGTTGTCTACTCAAAAAAAATAGGAGATCAGATGGCAGCAATGCAATGCTCTCATCTGCTTAGGTATGAGCCCATGATGACCCCCTATCACATACTCCTCCAAACACCCTACATGAACTAGGTTATCACACTCTACAGACGACTTATAAGAAAATAAGCATAGAAGTATTGCAACGATTTAATTTGCTACAGATACACAAACTCAAACCAGGAACAAATTGGTCGTCCTGCATTGAAAGCCAAAGGGCCAATGAAAAAGCAACATATACGGCATCAGCATCCCCCCCCCCCCCCCCCAACAGCATGGTATATTGCAGCACTCTTGAAATGGAGACTACTTAGCTTAATTTATGGTTAGTAGGGGTAACTTCAGGGTAAATATTTCAGGGGTGTTGATAATGCCCACACTAGAAGACTACTTCCAAGGAAATAAAGTGTAAGGTAAGGCACATATAACACTTAAAAATCCAAAATTTTTCTTGGAAGGAGTATTTATTAACCTTGGCAATATCCACACCCTATTTCAGAATCATGGTAGATTCCACATATGAGTTGGGAATTATGGATCACTAATCAAATGTCCCCGTTTAACATCATAATGGCAAATCCTAAGCACCATAAGTCAATTAAAATGAGTGCAGAATGTAATGTCATACTGTAGAATAAGAATGTAGACCATAGACATTTTAAGTTGTAGAAAAAGTGTAGTGACTAAACTTAGATATGCTCAAATATTTAAACAGCAAAAACTAAATATCAGACACTTCTTTGGTGCATTGAAGGCCTAATCTGGGGCAAAACAAGCTAGCCATCTTAATGTTGAGGTGAATTTCCTATTTGTAAAAATTACACAATTAGTCATTTACATGTATGTCCTGAAACCAGCAACAAACGTGGTAGGCAAAGAAGTAGAGAGTATTATGTAAGCAACACGGCCTAACAGAGGCAAGGTGTCACGGTCCGCCTTGCACATTTATATGTTAGTATACAGAATAAGCATGACAACATAAATGGCAGAAGGCGCCATAGACTCCAAAATGACTAAATCCACAGCACAAAACTGGCAGAGAAAGCTAAAAACATTAATTTCTTTAACAAATTAAAATTAGATAGAAAAGTGGGTATGTGATTTCAGTCAATATTATTAAAGCCCCAAACTGAGAAATGTCAACTAATCAGCAACATCTAGTTGTACTGTTCATCATATTCATAACTCATGTTTGTACAATTCCCCACCACCCCAACCCCCCAAAATCTGACACAGCCAATCTATTTAAAAAACAGGAATGAAATATTATTTTCTTTTATACCGATCAAACATATCCTCAAATCAGGACAACCTTGGAGAATCCAAACTCAGCCTAAGTTAGGTTGAGTAAGACAGTAAGATAAACAGTATGATAGCACAAGTGGATTGCAGTTGAAAATGTCAAAGCAGCCGCACTAAATATCTTCTGATTTTATATATAGAAGTACAGTACATAAGTAAACACAACCTATGCATCAAATATAATTTTCAAATGGAAAAAATATTAAATATTGACATGACAGTACTTGATGTACTCTAATTTCCAGCAATTGAATAATAAACAACTAATTAAGTGATAAACCCATCAACTTGTTACCAAAATTAGCTCAACAATAAGCAAAACAGACTGAAGGGAAACCACAGAAGTTGATCACAGAAACATTAGAACAGCACAACCCAGATCATCAAAGACAAAGGTAACCATATCAATCAAATGGTTAAACAACTGGAACTGAACTTAATACGAAAGGAATTTGCTATAAAATGCATCAAATTCTCCTCAATCACAGTCTAATTACAGAAATTAAGAACCACAACAAGCTAAGCCACAACATTATCCATTAAGCCAACAACTAATCAGAAACCCCACAGCAAGTCCCATGCATCAAAATTCATCCAATCCCATCAACATTCCAAAAAAACTAAAGCAACCCAGACCAAATTGAAAGACACCCACATCAAAAAAACACCCAAAATCAAACCAAAACCAAAACAAACAAAAAATTACCTCATCAAATTGGTTCATCCTTTTACGAGCAGAAAAAGCAAGATGTAAACCACGAGCCATATCTCTATCATACATAGCCCTC
Organism: Tetragonia tetragonoides; assembly: GCA_038025085.1. NCBI lineage: Eukaryota > Viridiplantae > Streptophyta > Magnoliopsida > Caryophyllales > Aizoaceae > Tetragonia > Tetragonia tetragonoides. The sequence continues at coordinate 52,615,365 of CM076140.1, forward strand.
TTTCTAGGATCAGAAAGAATTTCATAAGCCTCTTGGACCCGAATAAACCTCTCTGTATATTCATCAACCCGATCAGCTGGAGACACATCTGGGTGGTATTTACGAGCCAATTGTTTATAAGCTTGTTTAATCTCTGGCAAATTCACATTTTCTGGAATACCCAGAAGTTCATAAAAACTCATCTCTGAAATGGGTTTCACAAACCCATCATTGATTGTTGCTTTAACTTTTAAGGACCCAAAACGAGTTTTGTCATGAAAATGGTTGGAAAATGAGACACGATCAGAAGATGAAGGGTATAATAAGAAAGTGGGTTTTGTTGGGAGAGTTAAGGTTGATGTTCTCCCTGATGATATCAATCCATCACACTGCATTTCCAATTTTTGGTCTTTTTTTTTGTTCTTCTTGGGTTCAATTTGCAAAGTTGAGAGATGTTTTGTGTTTTGTGTTTTTGGTGATGAGTTTTTGTTGGAGGAAGAAAGTTGCAGGGGTAGTATTTATTATAGAAGGTAAAGGCCCAAACAAATTTGGCAATTTTGTGCTTTTAAGCTGCTTATACAGTTTTTAGTTTTTTTTTTTACTGTGGTTAATTATTATTATTTCTATTATTATTATTATGGGCAAGAGAGTGAGGTCAGTGAGATGGCTTGTATATCTGGATATATGGTCAAAATCAGGGGTTGGTCATTAGGCCAAATTATTCTCCTTGTGTGGATGTTTTGGCTTAATCTTGGCTAACGTACAAAATTGAGCTTATCTAGTGTAAGTTAAGAAATAATGGGACTAATTCCTTGTTTGGCTTGATGGGAAATGGTGGGAAAAAGAAAGAAATTGATAAGAATCACTAATTTTGTGAGATTTGGACAAAAGGATCACTTTCTCACCGGGATGTAAACCATCTTATGCATTATGCATCATTATTTTATTACTATTATATTGTATTAATTATCGGATATAATGCGAATTTGCAAACCAATCAAAAAAGAAAGTTACATATGGTAATATATATGTATATTTACATATATATTTTTCCATTATACATGTATATGATATACCAGTTACTTTTCACAAATACATTACATTGGACTTTGCGATCTTTTAATATGAAATATAAGAATTATAAAATTTTGATTTGTTTGAAAGTACTATTTGAAATGAATCTAGCAAAATTATATTTATATTGTAAATTTTATATTTTTAGTTGGTCAACTCCAAAACGTAATGTTATTTGTGGTCCAGATGTAATACGAGTACTATATAGAATAGAATGCCAAGTATAATTTGTAGGATATGATTTGGTATTTTGATATAGGAGTACAATGGTTCAAGAGTACGTCTAGAACTAGAAGCAAAGTCACCGGGCGACTTGCCATCCCCATCTTTACAGAAATTGAGGTCAAGCAAAGTGGCCCAACAACGCCCACTAAACATTCTAGACCCCATTGTCTTAGTCAAAAAGAGCCCACCCCTAGCAAATTTATAATCTAGTTTAAGTTGGCATTGTCTCCGCTATTTAAGTTTGCTTCTAGTCCTAGTTTTTTTACTTTCTTTTGCTAAACAACCCTAGTTTAACTTGGAGTAGTTTTAACTTTTAAATAGAGGATGTTTTTAGACTAATTTTTATTTATTTTAGAAGATCTAGACTAGTTTTTAATATATCTGCCTCATTAAAGAAGAGTTAAAGCAATTATGATCGTAGACCGAACATACAGTAACAAGATCTTATTGAACCGTGTTGATTAATAAGGTTGTGTTTCATAAATTTGTAGTATAGTCTCTATAAATAAACACCTTCATCCCTTTTGAGGTTTCTCTAATCAACGTATAGCCTAATTGATTTGAACATCCTCAAGAATCCCCTTAGTAATAGGTTATTAAAAATGGTTTGAACACACTATCACTCTTTTAAAAAAATTGGTAATCATTTTCCTCATGAATAAAAGCTCCCTCCCCCGTTTACACCTCAAAAAAAAAAAAAATGGTAATCAAAACTTTTATTTCAATAGTAGGTGGTCATAATTGGTTGTTGGGCAGTGTCTTCACTCTCTAAAAGAAGGTGGTGGTCACAAATTTTTGTTTTAAACATTAATGGTCACAATTGGTTGATTTAGACTAGTATTTACCCTGTTTTAGGTTTATCGCTTGTGATTTGAAAATGCCAATTTGACATTTCTCGTAGTTGATAAATTTCATAATGCTAGTGTTTTTTTGGGGTAGGTGGGTGGGTTGTATCCTAAATGCTAGTTTGTTAATTGCTTTACTTGTTGCTAGAATTTTAATTTATAGATTCTAATTTCTATTGGATATTCAAATAATCAATCTAGGTCAGGAAATTGGACTAAACCGTTTATAATTTTATTTTCTCTTGTAAAATGCCTTATGTGGGAGAAATTATTGCATAGTCCAGGAGCATTGCTCCTTCCTCACACAAAATAAGTGGAGCCCACTCTAAATTCAAATTGATAATTTTCTATTTTATAAGAGAAAGGAGCAGTGCTCCTGAACTACACAATAATTCCTCCTTATGTGGAGATCAACCAAGCTGAAGTTGGTGCCATTTACACAGCGCTAATGGAAACTATATCAAAGGATTGGATGTCCCATTTTGAGATCATCATTGAATCGGATTCGGCTAATGCTATCTTATGGTGTAACTCAAAAGTGGGTGGGCCTTGGAATTCTCGGTTTGAGCTCAATTTTATTAGACGGGTTCAGGATTGGTGGCCAAAGATGTCTTTTGTTCATAGATCAAGGAGTGCAAATTCAATAGCGGATGGGTTGGCGAAGCACGGATTACATAGGGATCATGATTTTGTGGCCTGGTTCTAGTTGCTTGTACATGGCAAGAGTGGTATTGTGAACAGGGCGAGGAGTGCAAATGCAATCAAGATGGATTGGCGATGCAGGGACTGTCTAGTGTGCGTGATTTCTTGGTGGTTTTTCAGTGTTATGCACTAAAGAAGTCGGTTGAGCTGATGGTTTAAGCTTAAGCTTATTAATTTTCTCTTAGTCATTTTCACAAACAGTTGGTGGGCATGAAGGAACAAGAGCTCAAGCAAAAAGTGGGGAAACTTCCTTTTGAACCATGACTGAAAGAAAGATATGGCATACGAAATAAGCACAAGGTAGCCACAATTGTCCCAAATTTTCACCTATGTAATCAAGATAGGACTTAGGAGTTGGCAGATCGTACCTAGTGGAGTTTCTTGATCAAAGCCTGCTGGCAAGTCTTCCCTAGAGGTTAGCTAAAATGGCGTGTCATCCCTCATTCATCAAGTTGAAGTGATTGTCTCTGTTTGATTTTGTGGGTTGCAATGTACTGTTAGAGAGGCTATCTAATATCAGGGCATCTTTATTGGTGTGCTTAGAGAGGAGAGAGGGTGTGCTTAAGATATGCTACACCAATATTTGGGATTCTTAGGCACACTCTCAAATAAGCAGAGTGCTTATTTAAGCACACTTGCTTGGATAAAAAAAGGGGCCCACAAAGAGAGGATGGAAGAAGGAGGCAGGGACCGCGTGTAAGAGATGGATGGTATAAAAATCTTGTGGGGTAGATGGGTGGGCCCTTTTAAGCACATTAGGGATAATTGAGTGTGTGCTTATTTAGAGGAGGTGTACTTAAAAAGTGAGCAGAGAGAATTGAATAGTGTTTTAAGCCACTTTAAGTGTACTACCAATAATGGTGCTCAGGGGCTTAGTTTGGTGGGTGAAGGTGCACTATAGCTTCATTCTTTTGGCCTCTGTTTTAGTAGTTTGGGTGGCTTGTGTATTTGGATGTGGCTCTATGACTAGTTCTTAGCACTAATTTGCTATGACTAGTATGCATCAATAATATTCCTCTAATTATCAAAAAAAAAAGACCGTTTATAATTCTAAATATTTTTTTTTTGAAGGATAAAGAGTGTTTTTTTTTATATAAAATTGAAATGAAATAAATAGTAATATATGAGACTATAATTACTTAAGTGAACAGAACAAAAAACAAGTCTTGCAAAAATAAAAAAATCAATGCCAAGAAACTAGGGTCGAGATTGGGGAGCAAATGAACAAAATGATTTTCTCAAAAGAGGTTATTTCAAAAAGTATTATCCAAATTAGGCTGGATTAGAAAGTACTATATTTCCCATGAGTGTGTCCACGTAGGCTCGGGAATTCACGAGCCTTGCTATTTTTTTTTTCCGGCCACAGACATTAGCCGTTGTCTGCAACAACGTGTTTCTTTAAGGAAAGTCGTTGTTGCCAACAGCGGCTTTCCTTGAGGCAACAACGGCTTTTCTTGAGGAAACACGTTGTTGCAGACAGCGTGTTTTCTTGTTCAGCAATCATGATTTTACGGGAAGTTGCAGCACCCAGAATAAACTCACCAACGACAATGGCGTCTTTGTTTGACCAGAGTCGCTGTCGGTATTAGCGGCTCTTCTACATGAAAGTCGTTGTTGTAGATAGCGACTTTTGCTGACGACTGGAAAGAAAAAATCGCGACTCGTGACTTGCGAAGCCTATATAAACACCCTCATGGGAAATCGTTTCTAATCCAACCTAATCTGGGTACTACTTTCTAAACTAACCTTTTTTCAGGAAATCCTTGAAATGAACGAGTATCTTTCTTTTTTCAGTGTGTGTATGGTAGTCACGTGACAAGCAGGTGCTGTATGGATAAAGCGATAATGCCAGTTCTCCATCTCTCTTGAACACAAACCAAAAGAAGAGCTAAAACCCCCATTTTCCATTTCTGCAAATCCTAAAACCCTTGTCTTCGAATCCTCTCTACAGCAACTCCAACAATCGTCATCTGAACCTTCCATTCTCTCTCCTCTCAAAACCATCTCAGAAATGGCAAGCATTGCATCCTTCCTTCCATGCCCCAGTCTCTTTCAACACTCTTCAACCCCACAGCTTTTCCCCTGTAACCCATCTTCAATTTCAACATTTTCTACTTCTTCTTCTTCTTGTTATGGATTTTCTGGTCTTAAATTGAAACCCAGAATCTCTTCACAACCTCCATTGATGATTAGGGTCAGAGCTTCCGTAGCTGAAGATACTTCATCTCCTGCAACTTCTTCTTCGTCATCTAATGAAGAAGCAGCAAGAAGGCTATATATTGGTAACATTCCTAGGAGTCTCAAGACTGATGAGTTAAAGAAGATTGTCGAAGAACATGGCGCTGTTGAAAAAGCTGAGGTCTTTCTTCTTATCATTACTATTATTTTTTTTTATTTGATTTATATAATTCTTGTATCCTCTTGCTATCAATCATTTGAATCAAGGGGTTTAAAAAAAGTTGATCTTTTTACGCATTATTGGGCATCAGAGGTGTGACTTTTGTGTTTGAGGGTGTTTTAGCTATGTATTTCTGCAATGTTGGGGCATCAAGTGAGTGGGGTTATGATAAATTCAATCATACTTACTGGCCCAAGTTGAGAAATCTGTTTCTGCATTGTTCTTTTGCAGGGTGGTATACGGACAATATGGTAATGGATGTGGTTGTTTACAACCTTCGGGAATGGTATAGAATAGGAATAGAAAGGAGGTGATTAGGGGAAGTTCATGTAGATAGGACTTTTTTTGGTTTGATTATATAATTACTTTCTATCTAAAATAGAATTTGAGAAATCAATCCTTGTCCATTTGTTCCTGGAATTCAGGCTTGTCGTATAAGGCATTGCTGTCGTTGCTCTTAAGGATTCAAAGCAGAATTTAATGATGGTTCTATTGATAATTGTGAGGAGGAAGGGCTTTAGAATGCATATTGGTTGATGAGAATGGCTTGGAAGGTGTCAATCTAAGCTAGAGTAATAAAGGGAATGACTTGTTACATTTACGGCTGTTTATACCTGTAAAATCACATAATTTCTATAATGTTATATCCGCACCTCAAACCTTTTTGTAAGGAGGGTAGAATGTAATACACGGTTATTACATTCTACACGGTTATTACATTCTACCCTCCTTACAAAAAGTTTTGTCCTCAAAACTTGCAGAAATAACATTATAGAAAATATGGGATTTTACAATACCTTTATCCCTCGTAACCTGCCAGCAGAGAACTCTGTACTTGGTGGTGGTGGTTTTCAGGTATTAGTAACGGAGCAACTGTTGATCGACTGTATTAGAATGGTGGACTAGGAGAGTGATCAGCCATGGGTGGATGTGGACAGGAACATTGATGTGGCTCCTTTGCTGGCAGAATTGGCAATGTACTCTATTGTCTTTGCTATTAGTGTTTGGAATTCATTTTTTCCATAAAGTTGTAATGCCTGGTCATATCATTTAGTCTATATGAATTTCCCCAAAAAATTTAAAAATAGAGGTCACTTCTATCCTGCCAGTTACACTATTTGACCAAATTTCTCATTTTCACAGTTTCACTCCTATAATGTCAAATGTCAGCTATGGATATAGAAAGCCCCTAGGGGTTGCTTGCTTTACTTGATGGTTTCAGGGCTGGCAACAATACAAAGGTTAGAGACCGAGGAAAGTAATGCTTTCCAGGAAGGGGAAAGTGGGAAAGTTAGATGTATCCATTATGATTTATGAACTACATTACTTTGTTAAGACTTAAGAATGCACTGGCTACTAGTCGAGCAGCCATTTCAGGGAAAATACTTTGCATGAGCCTTTCCATTTTTTCTTCGAAGGTCTTCCTGAAAGCCTGAAACAATCTCTCCACTTGTTAGGGATAAGGATGTCTATATCTTAGATTACATCCCCTCACCCAAAAATTACTATTTCTATTACCTGAATATCTTCATATATTTTCCCTAAATCTGTTTTGGAGTTTTTCGTAAAAAGCTACCGTACTCTTTAGGGTAACTTCTATAGCACTAGTGGCGGATCACACTGGGTGTTGCGGTGTTGTCATAGGCATTTTATGTGCTAGGCTGGGGAGAGGTGGAGTAGCTTCGTGTTGAGTGAGTAGCTTACAAACACATCTTATAGATAACGAGCGTTCAAGGCCTTCATACTTAGAACTTTTAAAAATCATTAGATCAAAACCACAAACCAAAGTGGATACTGACCTGAATAGTAAGAGAAGTTGTCTCCATGAAACTTTTATATTGTCTTGTATGACCCTCACTAGCTTTTTAAGAAAGTCAAGACAACAGTTGGCTTTCACTTTGGTTCTTCCACATTTCCTCTTTGGAGAAGGATATTAAAAACTGAATGTATGATGGTGTTGCTTTCTTAGCTGGGCATTTGTCACCTAAGAATTCATGGAGAAGGTTGTTTGTGACTGCATTTTTCCAATAGCCATGAAGAATTAAGAAACATGCCACAATACATGCTGCGATTTAGAATTCTATTAAAAGAGCTAAGGTTTGTCCTTTAGTAACTTTCAATTGCCAACTTGCTCCTAGGCATAGTTGTTTTGAGATCCTTTAATCTCCTTGTCGAGTTGTTGTATCACCCTGTATGTCCTCTAGTCTAATGCACCATACGAGGTGTTTAGTGATAACCACTCAATATGTTTCTTATCTTCTTGCAGGTGATGTATGACAAGTTTTCTGGAAGGAGCAGAAGGTTTGGTTTTGCTACAATGAAGACTGTTGAGGATGCCAATGCAGCCATTGAGAAGTTAAATGACACAGTAAGCCTCTTTACATTACAACACAAGTTTCTTACCTAGCTGGTCCTATTTATGTCTCTCGCTCCATCTCATTGCCCCTTCTGTCTAGGAAATTGGTGGACGTAAAATCAAAGTGAATATAACTGAGAAGCCTGTTCAAGCTGTTGATTTATCAGTTGCCCAGTCAGACGAATCCCAATTCGTCGACAGTGGACACAAAGTTTATGTTGGCAATCTTGCAAAGACAGTTACCACTGATATTTTGAAGAGTTTTTTCTCAGAGAAGGGGAATGTTGTCAGTGCAAAGGTTGATCGGGCACCTGGGACCTCAAAGGCAAGTGGATACGGGTTCGTCTGCTTCTCTTCAAATGAAGAGGCGGAGGCTGCAATCTCAGCTTTGAACAATGCTGTAAGCTTATTGAAATTGATATGTTTTATTGTTAGGAGTATAAATATTTGGTATGAAAAAATGGAGGCCCCTTATTGAAAACCTTCCCCACCCCCAAAAAGTAAAGAAGAGTGCCAATATTACCTGTCATTGTGATTGTGTATGCATACCTTTTCTTCTAGTAGTTGGCAAATTGTGATCATATGCTTCAGTCTCCTGATGCAGATAGTTTTTCTTGCAGGTCTTGGAAGGGCAAAAAATACGGGTAAACAAAGCTTAGCAGAAGACAGATAATTGCGGTTTCAGGGATGGGATATTGAGTTTTCTGTGTATCATTGTGATCTTTTTGTAGTATGAGTACTAAATACATGAGTTACTAGTGCTCAGTATCTGAAGCCTTTGGTGAAACGGAAAGGGGGGAGGGGGCAGCGGCTGGCGGCATTGCATGGGCCCCAGAGCTGCCGAGTGGTAAAAGTGATAGCCAGCCAACCAACCCCCTAGTAGGTTTTAGCTGACATCACTTGAACTGTTTTGAAGAATAACTACAACTGAGAAAGAGCATCTTTCATGAGGAAAATAGGATTCATTTGATGTAGGTTTTCTTGTTGAGACATCCTGACTTGTTTGTTGATTTGAAACATTACTAAAAATGAAGACGTTTAAATTGTGAATTCTTTCGATTGTAACTCTGCATCTTTTGAGAGAACAAGAGTTGGACTTCAGAGGAGGCATGTGTACCATTTTAATGAGACGTACACACGGGGGTAGGGGTGGAGTATGGACTGAACCTGGTTTTCGCCCTTCCATCGTCGATGATACATATAGAGGTTGTGGCTAAAGGAATAGAAGGCTCAAATTGGACATCCATGTAACTTTTTGAACATGATTTGTTTCACTGATACAACTGAGCTGTGCTTGCACATTGGCCACTCCGCTCAGCCAGGCTTGGCCCTTGCTGTGTTTTACCGGGGAATAGATTATACAAGCAACACTGACGGGAGCACAATAGGTTGTTTTATACTTTTATAGTAATGTAGAAACTTAAGCACCATAACTTATGCTTTGATCCTACCAACTTCTCAACTTAAGCGCCATAACTTGTCTCCCTAGATTGAGCTTATTGATTACATATTCACGGGTTCATTTGTCTCCCCCTGTTGTTTGGTAAAGATCAATATTGACGCAACAATTTGCTTGAAATGATGGTGAACCCAATGCAAACAGTATTTGAACTTCCAAATGAAAATAAGGACCTCCAGGTGACACGAGGAAGGGGTGTCAAAATTCTTGCAATCACTAAGCTTCAATAACTTAACAAAGACAATTTGGACACAAATAACATTGGGACAACATATGCCGACGGAAAATGAAAAAATCCCGTCAGTATTCAAGGGACACATACTGACCAATTTCGCCTTACAGAAAAAATAAGGCAACTAAACTGCCCACAAAAGACATAGGGCGCCAGAAGAATTGAACTCAAGATGTACCCATTAGCTTCAGCTCCTCAAATCATAGTGACTGCTTTGACCTAACACAAACCAACAGAAAAAAGAAAAAAAAGAAAGAGAGGAAAAAAAGGAGGGGAAGAGAAAGGGGTATGAAGATAAAAGAGCAAATGCAAACGTAGACATTAAGGAACAGATTATCCATATTTATCCAAAGGTGTTGAGAAGCGGGGGCCGGGGAACAAAGAGCAAACCAACCAGACCTGCAGACTGCTGTGACAAGTTGACAACTAACGTAGATTGTCGATGAACTAATCGAATTAACACAGATCATGCGAGGTTTAGAAGGAAATTACAAGTAATGAGGGTGTCTGCCAATATTGTCCACGAATATGTCTCAGATATTCAGTAGTTGGTGATCATGATGACAGCATATAACCACAGTGGCAATAACTGTGAGTTAATTAACACAGGTGAAAGTTAAATCCCCCTAACAGACAGCACAGAAATTTAAAGAAAACTACAAGTCCCAATAAACACCCAACCAAATGCCACATGATTTGGACAAGATCTTGTAGCAGTTTTTCTCAGAAATTGAAAGTAACTTGGACAGCAGTTGCCAGATCCAACCCAGTAGCTGCACAGAAAATTACCTGGAAAATACTGAACCTTGAATATGTACAGTCTACCGGCCAGCCGCTTTGCTTCTCAAAAGTCCTTTTTTCATGCTTTCATTCTCACTGTCGACCTTAGTAGCTTACCTAATGGAACAATTTCCGGGAATGGGATAAAAGGGGAAAATAGAAAAAGGAAGAAGACCAAAAGGGGAGAACAAAACAGAGAAAGGAAATGAAGTAAGGCAAAAGGTTCAAGACATATTGGCAAACACCAATTATCAAGGGTGAATTCAACAGCAAGAAAGACTGCTATAAAATTGAAAAGTAGAAACATAAAATCTATAGCCAAGCAGACTTCATTTGACACCTTTTTCACGAATCCTTAACAGCAACAGCCCCTTAGTCCAAAAATGACCAAACATCTCTCTTGACTGCATACCTCAATACAAAATCAAAGAAACATCTTCTTCCCATTTCATTTGGATAAGCTCAAGAGAAGCCTCCAGGTGAAACCTGCACCTGTATATCAAAAAAGTACAGACCCAGCATCCAAAGAAAAAGAAAAACAACAGACCTGGGATCAGTGACACCATATTTAGAGACCGAATGACCACCCAACAACATTGGCAAATGAAAAAGAACATACCACACATACAAAAAGTGAACTCAAAAAGACCAATTGAGCACATATTATGCCCAGGGAAAGACATCTATAAGCTTTTTGGCATTCCCAGATCCAGATAGCAGCTATAACTCATAATTAGCTTATGCCCAGGGAAAGAAATCTATTGGCATTCCCAGGTCCAGATAGCAGCTATAACTCATAATTATACCAACATAGAAATCCTTGAATGTAACCACTACTCCAGCAACTATTTAAGATGCTGATTCTTAACAAGGAGTCCAACAACTCATTTAGAATCTTTGATGCTCCAGAAAATTTTCAACAAAGAGATAAAGCACATGAGTATCCTCAATGGACGACTGAAAGATGTTATTTTCCTTTTTAAGATAAAGCACTGAGAATGTTTGTTTCTACTCTAGCAAGAGAAAGTTAACATACATTTTGAATCAAAGAACCTTGCTACAAACACTGGTCGTTGACATTGAATAAAGGAAAAAGCTTCATAATTCTCCAACACAGAAACCTCCATTCTCCTTCACTTCCACTTTACCTGCAAAAATGTGACAGGCAGAAAGACTAATTTGTGTGAAGAATCGAAGATAAAAGTCAGCAGAAACTTCTGGCCACCGAATGAAAATATAAGGAACTGTCAAAGGGAAAGGATAGTGCTCGTCAAAAAACAGAATCTGGTCAACTTGATCTTTCGCAAGCTTTTGCTGAAGGCCAATGCAATTGTCATCGCTATGTAAAGAACCATCAAGAGACCCTTAAGCTCCATAGCCATGTTCGTCCACTTGGCGTAGCTTGTAGCTTTTGTAAGACATCCGATCTGCAAATCCTCGCCAAAGCAGTAAAACCTGAATTTTTTAATGCCCACTGCGGCCTTTACTCAGCATCAACATAAACCTTATCCTGGACAAGGGTATCTCCGGTTACAAAATTTGCATGAGTTGAACATTCACTAGCATCATGATCTTGTACTCCTGTAACACCAAAGAAAATTGATATCTTTCAGCAAGTACCTCATCAGATAACTTCGATTTATACCAACTAGAGGTCTCTAGAATACAATTGTTCCAGATATTGGACAATGTATATACAGCAGGTAAATTTTACAATTTTATAAATAAACTTTACAAGGCTAGAACTTCTCCAGAATCTGTAAAACATCTCAAAACTTCAAAAGTTCAACAAAAAAAAATCTCAGGAGACAAAATGAAGGAATGACATAAGCTAATGTTCACCTTCTTCCTCATTCAAAGTTTCAGGCTCAGCACCAATGTTGGCTAACACCTTTTGGCTAACCACATCAGATCTATCACATTCAAATTCATCCACAGCACTTCTGGTAGACTTGTTCCCATCACTGTCAAATTTTCCTTTTGCTTGAGATAAGGTAGTGAAGGAAGTCCCATCATCCTTGGGGGCAGGAGAGTTCCTGATACTCTTTTCAAGCTCCTCAAAGGCGTCATCAGTTTTGACATGCTTTCTGCTTTCATGATTTGATTTTTCATCGTGGCTTCGTACCAAATCATTTTTTGGTTGGTCTTTGCCTACCGGAGATTCTGATCTTGAGCGTTTTCTACGTCTATCCTTCATTTTGTCATCTTCATGCCGAGATGATTTACCTCTTGAACGAGATTCATGTTCTGCAGACACCGATCTAGAACGCCTCCTTTCACGGCGTTTCTGTTTTTCTTTCCTAGTTTCATCTCTTTCTCTGTCATAATCACGCCCATTCTCCAAGGATTTTGACCTCGAGCGCCTTCTATCTTTGGATTTATTTTCACCCTTCAACCGTGAAGACGTCCTCCGGTCAACTTCTTTATCTGTAGACCTGGACTGACTTCTCTCCCGATGTTTAGACTCGTCATCTTTAACCTCATCAGCATCACCTTCTCTTGCCTTAGAACGATCCTTAGCTTCCAACGATCTTGACCTTGAACGCTTTCTGGGAGTTAATATGTTTTCATCTGAGCTTTGTGGAGACAACCTGGCACCTCCATGGTGCTTATCTTCATCAGATGGTGACTTGGACCGCCTTCTATCTTGAAGCTTTGCCTTCTCTTTGCCTTCATCACTTCTCTTGCTGGATTTGCGCCTATACTCCACAGATTTAGACCTAGATCGGCGATGGTGCCTTGACTTTCTCTCATCATCATTTCTAGGGGAAGATCTACCTCCTCGTCGATGTCCTGGTGATCTTGAGCGGTGAGAAGTGCTCCTATGATGATGGTGTTTTGGTGATTCTGAACGATCCCGATAAGATTTCCTCTCCCGAGGACTGCGACTCCTACTCTTATTTCTTCTTGAAGAAGACACATGGTAATCACGTGACCCATTTAAATCTCGTCTTCTAGATCTATCACTACCATCTCTATATGCCCGTCTGTCATAGTCATAACTTGAATAATGGCGAGACCTTGCTGGAGATAATCTATGGTCTCGAGAATGTCTGACCGGAGGTGAATATGAACGAGATCTATGCCGAGTTCTTCGTGGGGACTTTGATTTCCGATCTGCAAAATTGCGTGCAGGTGAGAAAGATCGAGATCTACGCCTTTTACGATAACTTATAGGTGATTTAGACCTTGACTTAGACGTCGCAGCAGATGGTGATGGAGACCTGCACATGAGAGAAATCACGTTAGCTCTGCATGTGGATGTCAGACAAAGCAGTAGAGGTGATTTTAAGATATTCAGAAAGAGTTTGGTCAAGTAGTACTCTTTTCTAATTGTGGTGCATTTAATAAAAGCATCTATTTGTTGTGCGGTATTATCTGGAAAAACTTAGCACTGCTGCCAAAAAGTACAAACTCAATAGTAGACCAGAACATTAGATACTCCCAAGTTGTCAAGTCCGACGACATCAGAGAACAAGTGTTCAATGCAAACACATCAGAATTTAACCAAACAACAAGCCTGTTCATACTTGCTAAAAAAAAAAAGGCAAACATCAAAGTAACAACTACCTGGACTTCCTCTCTGTTTCTATTTCATCACTGGCAAATCCTTCAGCCTTCAATTTCGCAGTTATTTCTGCAGCTCTAGCAGATGCTAAATCTGTAGCAGACTTCAACGTAGCAGCACGGTTGGCGGCTTGTTGTGCAGTCATTGTCTGCTGCATCATCAAAGCCTGCTGAAATTGCATCTGTTGCATGGCTACTGCTTGCTGCATCATGATGGGTAGAGAAGAAGAAGCCAAAGAAACAGCAGGTTTCGGAGGAAGTGACTTTGCCATCTCAACATTCAAGGGACGACCACCAACATCCATGTTATTTAGAGCAAGGGCTGCTGTTGCTTCTTCAGGTTTTGTGTACTCTATATATGCAAAGTGCTTTGAATCAGTGATGGTCGCATCCATCACTGTGCCGCAAAATCCAAAAAGTTGTTTCATATGATCCACAGTGAGAATAGGGCTGAGGTTGCTAACTTGGACCGTCTTTCTCAGGACATCAGCTTTATTCTCTTTCTCAGACGCACCTGTACACAAAAGCTGCTAAGATTAAAAGAATCTCCCACAAGAATAGGTATATTTGTGTTTCTGTTGGTGTGAGAAAGGGGAGGGAGAGAGAACAGACAAATAAAGATATGGGAACAAAAGTTCAAAGAGCACTCTGCAACAGCCTAGAAAGAGAATAACTTCACGAGAAAAGTTTAAGAAAATGCAACCATATTGATAAAGGCTAAAGCCGTAAGAGAATTGGAAATTGCCAAAGAAGTAAACATTTAATTCATGGGAACTATGAAATAATTTCCTGTGTGAACCAAATGACCACTAGATGTACATATTGACAACAATGCAAGTATAGTGCCCATCTGGAAATAAAGAGCTTTCCAGAACAAGGGGGGATGGGGAACTTGAGCCTGGAGGATACATACAAACTGGGGGGGGATAGTAGAGTATAGTACCAGCTGAGTCTTTAGATGACTGAGATTGAGCTTGCACTTGAGCAGCATGTGCTTGAAGAGCCTGAGCTGCCATGATTGCCTGAGCAGCAGCCATTGCCGCAGCAGATGGTGCCATCGGCACTTGACTAGCTGTTCCCATGGTAGAGGTTGCAGCTATAGCAGTCATGAGCAAGTTGTTTGCTGGATGGCTAAATTTGCAATCTGTTTTAAAGCACCGACCATTAAGAAATTCCCTACATACTTCCCCCAAGGAGGCTCCAATGCCAGGCAAAATTACCCCACCAGACGGGCCGGAAACAAGTCCAGGAATCATCCCCACCAAACCAGGAAAACCTGAAACAGAACCTGCATAATTTGGCATGTTCGGCATATTTGGATTAGCAAGGTTTGGATACGTAGTTGATGGAGCCACACCTAGCAGTCCTCCGGTTGAGGTACCTACAACTGACATGACAAAAGCTATTAGCAGAGTGATGTTTAGCAATGCAGATAGCTCACAAATTTCTGTCTGCACAACACAGACACATAACAAGGTAATAAGTAACAATAACCAATTGCGATATAGCAACAAAGGGTCAATATCTCCAGCAGGGAAGTAACATGCAATTAACAGTTATTCATCAATATGCTCTTTCTCCTAATTGGTAGATTGCATGAAAACTGGCAAAGATTGGTGATTATAATCTGAACTTAATTGTTATTAAAGTTCCCTCCCAGGTGAAGGCTCCTCTGTTTGAAATCACCTCCCATAGAATCAACAACAATGTTAAAACACAACAGAGCACTTGCACGGACATAAACAGACATGTTTCACCACTTCAAGCTATATTATGATGCATCCCATTATTCCCATCTATTCTCAAATCACTCAGTAACAAAGGTTCACCCCCTACTTCAAGATGGAGTGACCTTCAGATTTTGATGCCAACAGGGAAATGAAGTTCTTTGCCAGGTTTCTACGAACCAATGAAGTTACTTGGTTTATTTACTATCTACACAGACAAAACCATCAAGTTTTTCCGTGGTTTATTTACTATCTACACAGACACCCCCTTCCACAAAATTAATATGGACATGCATGTTTTAGTTTGCTAAGGTCTTTTAGAGCTTCTTTGACAGCAAAATGATGAAATACTGCTAACTATCTTATCTTACACCATGTCTTGCATTTATCATCCAGAATTACACCACCTTAGCAAACACACGGGAGTCTAATTCTCAAGCATCAAACCAAAGTACCACGAGCATAAATAGAGAAATTACCTGCACTGAAGAAAACTGGAAATGGGCTACCCATGATGGCCCTCCCACTGCACTCCACATTAACCATATAATTTCCTCGTTTCGGGACAACATAAGTAACCGCATACGTCCCATCACCCTGATCCTTCACAGCCCCATCGATGTCCGAACCTCCCACCCCTACCCCAGGGGTAACCCTCACCTTAATTAGGGCACCCCCATTCGGGATCTTTCTCCCATCAGAATCCTTGGTGGTGACAACAAAAACACACGGAGCCCCAGCTGACCCGCCACTAACACCAGGACCCGCAGCAGTGCACTTGGCAGGGTCAACCGGCCCAATGGGCTTATTTGCCAGACGTTCCCCCTCATCGTCTTCGCTATCAGAAGACAAATCAGGGGCCTTGGATTTAGTCCGGTCGACGTCCTTGAAGGTGGCCTCGAAAGCGGCTTTTGCAGCTGCCGCTTTCTCTGCCTCGCTCTTCAGCTTGGCTTCCTCAGCCTGCTTCATCCATACTGGCCGAATCGCTAATGCATTCCGGTCAGCCATAAAACCCTAATTTACAACAATCCATATAAGATATAACCCAACTATCAGTTTAATTGCATCAAATTAAACGTACCATCATAACAATCATGAAAAGAAACACAAAATAGAGATTTGCAATACAAATTCAACACAAAATTGAGCACTAAAAACTTTAGGATATTGTTAGGGTTACAACAAAAAAGTGATAATAATAATAATAATAATGTGGCGTTTCTATTGCATTTGAGTTCGATTGAAATCGAGAGAGAGAGAGAGAGAAGGGTTTACCTGAGGCGCAGTAGACGAATGGACGAAAGATGGCTGCTCTGGCTCTGGGGAACCTTCTTTGCTTGAATGCCTGGTTTGTGACGGGATTGCAAACGCTCTTGGACCCTATTGGACTGCTTTGCGAAATAATATCTTCCTTTTTCACCTTTGCAACTTGGAAAAATATATTAAATGTTTTTTTTTATGGAAATAACAAATAAGTAGGTGACAAAAAAATTCACTAAAAAAAATATTTATAGGTGACAAATTTTTAAAGGACTCATTGATGGTCCATCAAAGAAAAAAAAAGTCCCTGATTGGTTTTGCTATAAAAATATAATCATTTAAATGAATGATGCCTAAAAAAAAAAAAAATAACACCATTTTAAATTGGATCTAAAATTATTTATCAAGTTCGTATTCATGTATGCTTGATCACCACTGAACCAATTCTCCACCACCCACAACACCACTAGTCCAGCACCACTGCAAATCCCTCTCTCTTCTAAATACAAATAAAAAAGGGTGTTACTATTTACCGCCCCTAAATTACTACCTACCGCCCCCCCCAAATTCCAATTTTGCCCTTTTTTAAATTTTCACTCATCCTCACCCTCTCTAACTCTCACACCAATTCTCCCTCTCTTTCTCCCACTCTACCACCCACTCTCATACCCAACCTTCATCAACATTCACTCAAGCAACGGCCGCGGATGTCTGCCGGCGACCAGGAAGTGCCGTCGACGGTGGCGGACGTAAAAAAATTTTTTGCGCATTTTTTTTACACGAGCGTCTGAAATTTCCGACTCACCCTTGGGTGAGTCGTCTGCGACCGGCGACTCACCCTTGGGCGAGTCGAGATCGACAGACGACTCACCCAGCCGGTCGTAGACGACTCACCCAAGGGTGAGTCGAGATCAGCAGACGACCGACACACAAAAAAAAAAATTATTATTATTATTTATTATTATTATTATTATTATTATTATTATTTATTGTTATTATTAATATTGTTTCTTCCATGGTCCAAACGGAAATTTCAGACGCCTGTCCCTTGGTTCAGTCGGTTTTGATAGACGTTTGAATTTAAGATTAAGCTAACGTTGTTTTCGTTGTTTTCGTTAGGTTCCTTTGGAGCGGTTCGGTGGTGATGGTGTTGATTACAGTACGCATTTCGTCACTGATGAGTTATTTGATAGTGATACAGATGCAATTAATTGGGCAAAACAAATTGCCCTTACTATCGGGTTTGAGTTGATAATTTCGTCACACAAGAAGAATGGAAGCGTAAAATTGTTAAAATGCAATCGAGGTGAACGCTACAGAGGGGAATTAAGAGACTTAGATACTGCTGCTCGGAAGAAATCGAAAACAAAGGCTTGTAAATGTACGTTCCAGTTAAGAGCTCGGCAAGTGTATGGGTCCAATAGTTGGATGATTGTCACATTGCCTGGGATTAGGGGTACGCACAACCATGACTTTGCTGTGTTTCCTGAGGGATATCGTCAGATGAGTGGTCTTAGTCCTGGGTCAAAGAAACTCGTTCGTGACATGACTTCGGCACAAACAAAGCCATGTGCTATCTTGGCCGCTATTAAGGAAAAATTTCCCGAGGACAATGCAACTAGACGGCATGTGTACAACCACAGAGATCGTATAAGGAAACTTGATTTTGAAGAGAGAGATGTCATTGGTCAGTTTCATCATTTAGCTGTGGAGAATAAGTACGTACATTGGACAAGAGCCGACCCAGCTACTAATGAGGTAACTCACGTGTTCATGGCACACCCTACATCAATTCAGTTACTTCGGTCTTTTCGTTGGTTGATTGGCTTAGATTCCACGTACAAAACAAACAAGTATAAGATGCCGTTTCTTGAGATAGTGGGGATGACTCCAACCAATAAGAACTTCCTCATAGCTTATGCCATTATGAAGGATGAGACTCAGGCAAGCTATGCGTGGGTCTTAGATAAGTTGAGGATGCTTATTGGAAATGATGTACACCCAACAGCAATTGTGACCGATCGTGAGCTAGGGTTGATGACACCTATTAGAGAGATATTTTCCGAGAGTGCCCATTTGCTCTGTACATGGCACATTAACAAAGTCGTTGAAGACAAAGTGTACAGACTTTGTGGAAAAGATAAGCTTGTCGCGCAGAGGTTCAAGAACGGGAGGTGGAAAATTATCATGGAAGCTTCCACAGAAGCTGCGTACGATAGAGCAGTGCGTATGATGAAGGATAGTTGGAGGAATTACCCTCACGTGATATCCTATGTAGAGGAGACCTGGCTGAGATACAAAGAGATGTTTGTGGCTGCGTGGACGAATAAGATGCTACACCTTGGCAACACTACGACTTGCAGGGTGGAGAGTGCACATGCCGCGCTAAAACAGTGGTTGAACTCCTCAACTGGAGCTTTGGACAATGTTTGGAACAAGGTCAACAAGTCAATCGAGTCACAAATAACTGAGATCAAGTACACACTTAAAGAGTGCAGAAGACGAAGAAGTGTGATGTACTCGGGTTTCCCATTCAACTATCTGACCGGGTATGTTTCCCATTACTGCTTAGAAATATTATCGAATGAGCTGAAGAGGATGAGAGAATTGAGTCACCAAGTATTTGATCGTTGCGGTTGTGTATTGAGATCCACTCATTAGATCCCGTGTGCGTGTGAGTTGAAAACGGCCACGGATACGGGCACGCCAATTAGCTTGAATAGTGTCCACAAATTTTGGCGAACACTCATTATTAGTGATGCAGTGGAGATAGCTACGCTTGACATGACTAAGCATCCATCTGAGGACCATCGATACATTCACTCTCTGGTCGACGAGGTTAACTCAAGCGACCGGCAGTTGTGCGCAACATATCTGTCCTTATGAATGAGCAGCTTCATCCTCAGGAAGCGAGTTACGTCGAGCCGGAAGCGAACACGACAGTCAGAGGTCGACCGAGAGGGAGTTCCTCTACCAGACGTGATCCTAGTTCATGGGAGTACTCCCAGAGGGGTCGTGGTCGCCCTAGGTCATCCAGTTCGAGCCGCGGGCGTGGTCGTAGCTCATCCTCATCGAGTAACGTCGTGCGGAGTACTGGTATGAAAACCCATAATTTATTAACATGTACATAATGTTGTTAATTACTTTTTGATAAGTACTATTAATGACTTTCTATTATATTGTCTTGCAGCTGGACACGCAATAGATATCACTGAATTCTATCATGTTAACAAAATTCCGGAAATCATCATACCTTTCATTGAAGGATATCTCGATGTGCTTGGGGATGGTAATTGCGGTTTCCGTGTCATTGCGGACTACGTTTTCGGAGACCAAGAGCAATGGCGATTGACGAGAGTTTGCATTGCAAACGAACTCTTAGCTAACCGAGCATTGTACGAAAACATGTACGTTGGGGGGGTCGACGCTGGTTACCGCCGTATTATGTGGGACGGAGGTGCGTGTAACGATGATCACTGGATGATAGTACTTGAGGATTTGTTCCCGATTGCCAACCTCTTCAATGCAGCGATTATGTTATTCGGATACGGCAGCGGAAGGGGGTTATATGCTTGTTACACAGTGCTACCGTTGCAAGCACCTTCGACTGCTACACGTCCAAGTAGGGAAATTGTCATAGGTCATTTAGGTAATTCGTACATGCATTATATCCATCTGGATTTAGCCTCAGATTTCCCTGTTCCTCCGATATGCGCAGCATGGTTTACTTCCCGTTCTGATAGTGTCGCTGGTTGGGAGCAAATGTATGTTAGGCGAAGAGCACATTGGGATCGTTTAGCGAGGTCGACGTAATTGAATGTTTTGCGTGATTGTTATATTTTTCTACTTATATCATTGTCACATTTTTGTGTGATTGTTATATTTTGCATGTGGAGAGTGGTCGTGATTATTGGAGGTAAATAAAACAACAAATTACAATAAAACAAAAAAGGTAAATAAGAAACAACAAATTACAATAACACAAATAAATAACAATAACAATGAAACTCTTATATAAATATATAACAAATTCATCTAGGGTCAATACATCATTTGGCAGCCCGCCAATCTCTCATATACTCCTCCATAATCGATCGAGAACCTTCCGCTTGCTCCGGAGGAATCAAACTAATGAAAGACTCAGCTGCGACGGTTAGACGATTCACCCACTGCAAAAAAGTAACAATGAGTGTGAGTTCAGAGATATGTAATACGTAAAAAAAAATATATTTTAGTTAATCACTTACATAATCGCTGTTGGATCGTGGAGGAATCACAGGTGCTGCAGCGTCACGTATCAGCCGAGGGTGGGAGTGACGGTAGTACCATGCGAGGTAGTCATCCGTACATGCTCTGGGATCTGACGTGGATGCCTGAAACCCATGGAGACCAAGAATGTAAAATCCAGGGAACATACGCCAGGCATCAGATGACATCCGTTCGGGGTAGACAATCTTGTACGAATGACTGCTCCATGACCTGATCGCTTTCTCTGGCCTAATGATCGGGAAAGGGATACTCTGTACGTACCCGATTTGTCGTAAACAACGACCAGGCATGTACGGTTCGATAATATCCCGATACCGTAGCCACCCCATGAATACAGTCCTCGGTACAGATACTGCCGGGTCAGAACCATACGGCAGCCACACCACCTACGTAGAAATGTTGAAAGTTACGGTGAAGTAAAAAAAACATAGCAAACGACGAAATAAATCATAAACACCGATAACTAAATGACGTACCTCTGGCGCTCGCAGCTGATCCAAGCGTCTACGTAAGGAGTGCAGTCGAACCACGTCCTTGCCCTCAGCCTGGGCACTCCATACGGACGCACGGGGAGCCTCGTCGTCCCCGACAACCATCCGCTCCCGATGAGGTCGGAAGCAGGGAAAGTACTCGTATATCCATGCCTGGAGGAGAGTTAGGCATCCGCAGATGCCCTGAGAATCCCCGCGACTAGCTATACCGAGCTGACGATATAGGAAGGCGAGGGCAGCACATCCCCAAGAGAAGTCATGCACCGTTTCGACACCGTCGTCCATCACCTCCATCACGCAGGAGGGTCTAATACGGTTACCACTCTTGTCGACAAAAAAGGTGGATCCAATAAGTAACCACATCCAAGCTGTCGCCTGGTTGTCCTCCACTTGCTCACGGCAAAGCTCAAAAATCGACTCCGTGAGGACCCCACCGCCCTGCCAGTGGCTACACATCAGTTCATCTCGGGTGACCCCGAGAACCTCTATGGCCGCCGTCTGCAGCTGCCCATCCCGTCCCTCATTGGAAACGAGCTGTCCCTCTACAGGAATCCGAAGAATATGCTATACATCGTGCAACATGATCGTCATCTCTCCGAACGGCATGTGGAACGAGTTCGTATCCGACTGCCACCTTTCAACGAATGCAGATATCAGGGGGAAGTCAATAAGTCTGAACATAATGTCTGCCAGGTGTGATAACCCAGTCCCCTCGATCTGGGCCCTCATCTCGGCCGACATCTCCGCTCGCCACTGACTCAGCCGCTGACAGACACTGAATCGGTTCTGACACTTCAAGAGACCCCTCGTCTCTCCATTCCACATACGAGACGCTACGTGGCCCAGGAAGCTCGGTATGACGCTATCATCCGCCGACCCACCCGGCACAGGCCCTGTAACAAGCCACGTAGTGTCGTCCTCGGCTCTAGATCGTTTGCTAGTACTGGACGACCCAGTACTAACAAACCTACCGCCTCTGCCCTTCACCATGCGCCAATCTGAGGATGATTCGTCGCCAATCTGATCATCGTCCAATAACTGATCCCCGGAGTAGAAATCGCTAGTTTCGTAATCGTGCTGCTCAGCAGTCATCTCCCTCATCCGAACTGCCTCTCTCTGTCTCCGTACAGAGGCATCAATCCCGCGCGTCCTCGTGTGACGCGGTCCTGAACCAGCTAGTTCACTGAATAACCTCGGCACCGATTTACCGGCTCCTCCCCTCTATCATTTCACATTTTTAATTAATTAAACAATAATCAATAATAATAATAATAATAATAATAATAATAATAATAATAATAATAATAATAACAATAAATAATAATAATAATAATAATAACAATAAATAATAAAAATAATAATAATAATAACAATAAATAATAATAATAATAATAATAAATAATAATAATAATAATAATAATAATAATAATAATAATAATAATAAATGATAATAATAATTTTTTTTTTTTGTGTCGGTCGTCTGCCGATCTCGACTCGCCCAAGGGTGAGTCGTCTGCTACAAACGACTCACCCTTGGGCGAGTCGAGATCGGCAGACGACCGACACAAAAAAAAAAAAACAATCAACACAAATTCAATTCATGGTCATGGTCGCGATTCAATTCAAGGCAAAAAAAATTCAATTCAAGGCAAAAAAAATTCAATTCAAGGCAAAAAAAATTTCGAAAAGTTACCCCCCCGCAATGCTCATGGTCGCCGCCTCCCTCGCCGTCGAAGCCTCTGCCGCTGCCGCTAGCCCCTGACATTCCGTTGTGATGGTGGTGGTGGTGGTGCCGTGAGTGGTGGTGGTTGCCGGTGTGATGGTGTGGTGGTGAGGATGAGTGAGAGTGAGTGAGGAAGAGAGGAAGGATGAGTGAGAGTGAGTGAGGAAGAGAGGAAAGATGAGTGAGTGAGAATGAGTGAGGGCAAAATTGGAATTTGGGGGGGCGGTAGGTAGTAATTTGGGCCGGTATTTAGCAATCATCTATTTTCTCTCTCCTCGATGACTCTCGGTGATCCAGGTGCGATCACCATCGACGATAAGCGACCAACTTGAGCATGCCCACGAAGGATTAAGCCGCTTTTGAGATTCGGAGTTTGCAGCAATTGTAAGTTTTTTCACTAAATGATCAAAAAAGTTCATTTCCCATTTCCAAACGTCCATAGCTTGTCTGCCACAAATGTGTTTATTTGGTAGTAGGGAGAGTTTGAGGGTGATCCCCGTGATGATTATGGTGCGTAATTCATCGTTGATGATCAGAGAGCAAAATTAGCCACAATGGAGGAGAAAGAATTAGTGTACATGTCAATGGGCTAGCAAATATGTTGGGGCTATTTCCATATTAGTATTACTTATTTCAACCAAAACAAATAATTCCGCCACCCTGGGTGGACACCACTTTAATAAATAGTTTTACACCCAACCCAAATTAGTATTTTTAATTTTTTGGGCGCCATTTTTGTAAAAGATTTGTGAATATATCACCTTATCTTTTTCTTTTTTTTAGCAGAAAAAAAAAATCAAAAATAAATGTCATTGTTGACCCCCTTCATTGGCCGTTGGTGTCACCAATAACCGCTTTCATGATCAATGGTACACCCATACACAAGCCTTTCTAAAATGTTTTGTCTTCACTTGCATCTCACTAAGAGACTTTCAATGAGGTCACCTCGTGTTGTATTTCTTTTAGTCAAATACACCAAAGAAGTTTATTATATTTTGGGTTCCCTAATACAGCCATGCTTTAAACTTCTGATATTCTCAATCCGAATGATATCCATATAACCACTAAGAGAATCGAGAGTCTCTAATCAAGTTCCCTATAATCGAGAGTTTGTAGCATTTCTTCCCACCCTACCCGAGTGTGTCCACAAATAGCTAGCTACTAAGAATTGGGTGTTTCAAATCGTCTTCCTTGTAAATAAGGGTTCCTTATTGTGGAATGGTACCTGTAAATTCACATTGAAAATTCAAATCAAAGGTCAACCATGGTTAGGAGAAACAAAACGGTTCTAAATAAATGTAACAATTCACCTCAACTACTTTGCAACACAATCCACTATGGTGGAAAATCCCACTATATATGGGGCCATATAATGAACCACTTAAACCCAAAAGAGGAAGACATTGTTGCTTAAAATGCTAGTAGGTGAGTGGAGCCACTTATAAACTATTTTCAATCCTCACATTCTTCTGATGTGAGACATGGGATGTTACATTAGCAATTTATGTATTTTGTTTTCTTGAATTCAGAAGGATAATCTTGTTAATTCCCCCCTTAGTTTTATGTAGAAAAATGTTTATACTTTTTTTGGTTGTTTGTCGTTATACAAATGAAATTTTAATTATTATTATTTTATATTAAAAAATGGTATTGTGTATTCCTTTCGCCGAAGGAATAAGTTTGACACCCTCGGAAAAATTTAGAACTACACTCAAGACATACTCCAAGTATGGTCAAAAGACATCAGAATATCAACAAAGTCAAAGTGAATATAGCAACGTACTCATAGTTGCAAGGAAAAGAAAAACTAACACTAACATTATACTGCACAATCATTGCATTCGTCACCGCACCTCTCATTTGGTTTTGAAAGGTGCGCTTGTTTCTTTCCCTTCAAATCTCATTCACGCCTGCATTTCCTTTAAACTAGATTTATATTAATGCTTCATTACTCTCTTTGACTCTAAAATAATTTAAGAACCACTAGAGTTTATGTGTTAAGGCGTTATAGGTGTTTTATGAATGTTAAGTCAGGCTAGAACAACATTAATAATTACTTTATCTAAAGAACTATCAATGAATAAAATTCTAATAAGATTCACTTTTTTTTTTTTTGCAGCAGAGAATGCATCTGTTGAGAAGCGTATAGTGTCTCTCTTCACGCGAGATTGTCAATATTTATCAATATATAGTGTGATGCAAGGAAAGTGATGTAGGAGTTTGGAGTTCCTTTACAAGGCAATTCTGACGAATGACACTGGTAAACTTGCATGAGGAATTTCAGTATAAATATCTCATAAATTTTACCAATGTAGACTTTGTTAGCAGTAACTGAAGACAAAGTTTATAAATTTGTCCAAAAGTATCTTACAATTGCCAAAAATAAAAAAGTTATTTTTTTTGGTTTTTATATTTAGTTTTTGAACAAAACTAGTATGCGACCCGTGCGTTGCACGAATAACTGTATTATTAAAAGTCGTGTGTGTTTGTAGAAGTAATACGTTTTTACTCGGGGCGTCCATAAAAACTCTTCATAAGTAAAAGATTTGAAATCATTGTAAATTTTTGAAAATGCCAATTTTCTACAATCTAATACAATCTCCAAGATCTTTACAATTTTCTCGTGAGACATTTAAACCAAAAAAAAAAAAAACAAAAAACCAAGATCTTTATAGTGCAAAAGAAGAAGAAAAATGGAATGCGATTGGTGTAATATCTATATCTGTATAATACATATCAAGACTCAATAAAACCAAATTTCCCATTGACTTATTTATTACGTTCTAAGTTAACCTGCACTAAGAAAGAACTTAGCATGATCTTAGTCTTCGACAACTTGATGGGTTTCACTGGCTCAAACTTTACCAGAACCGTCTTCTGTTCCATCCAGCTTTGCGACAACAGCGACTGGAAAAACAATGACAGCATTATGATTTACAATCTTGCTCACAATTTACTTGGGCTTCCTCTTTTTGCTCTCTTCCATAGTTTAGTTGCTAAACATGGTCGTAACTCCTCAAGCTATGTGGTTAAATTTTGCAAGTCAAAAGAGCACACATTAGTAATATCACTTTTTTTGTGGGTTACAAAAAGTGAGCTACATTTTGCTACCAGAAAAAACTACAGAAGGACATAAACTTACAGGACACAAAGCTTATCTAAATACATAGAGAAAGCAAACAAACCAAAAAAAAGCAACAGATCCGATAAACAGGCCATACTCTCTGTCAGTTGTTTGTGGTCATAACTGTACACCAAATTTCCTTGAACTGAATGTCCTTTGCCCCTAGGCCCCTAGTATCAAACTCAACTAAACTTTAACCATATATATAATTCATGCAACAGTAGCTTGAGAATTGGGCGGAATGTCTCTAATTCAAAGGATTTATATTCCTTCCACACAACACACAAAAACAAAAACAAAAAAAAAAAAACGCTTCCCTTCTAATAAATTTTATGGCAGATGAGCATGCAATCATTTTCAATCCACGGGAGTCCGGCATCTCACGTAACAGAGGTGGTGACATATGAAAGAAATCACCAACTTATTGCTAGATATTGAGAGCATATGATCAGTAAAAAAGTTGTGTTCATGTGATTTAGAAACATCATCAGAATGCAAAGGCCTCCAAATCTGAATGAGTTCTATTCCATTCCAGTAGTCTATGCTGAATAAGAAGTGGCAAACCTTATCGCAGTGAAATCAGAAAAAACTGTTCCCGCTTGAGCAAATGATTTTACTCAGTCTGCTCACACTTAATCAATGATTCAACATAGAACACTGGAGATTAGCTTGTTTGAGCCACTTCGTTAGCTATGTATGAGGGCCTACATGAGTCTTGAGTAGTGTATGTATCCTCTAATCACAATCATAACAACTCAAGGAACCTGGTAAAGCAAAATGCATTAAATAACTATTTCCTATCCTTGATAAACATGCAATAGGCTATATGATATAAGAACACCTTTGCCATAAATTGAGATCTAAATGAAAATTCCGCTATATTTGGGAGAGCTTATAAGTTGTTGGTTCAAGAGTTTAATTTTATATGCTTGTGAGAGTAGCATCTGGAAAAAAAGTTATTTGACCCACAACTTATAAGTTATTTAGGGTCTTCCATGAGACACGCATCAACTATTCTGTCGATCAGAGAAGGAAGCCAACCTTTAAGAAAAAAAAAATTACTACGATTGCAAAGCAACATCTAAACTTGAAATCGAACCCTCCTTATTCTAAACATTGTCGTATTTATCAAAGAAACCATACCTGTTCAGATAACATTACTCTTCTTTTTTTTTTTTTTAAGTTTCCCCTTTTATAGTCCATTAATAGACTTAAGGACATTATTTGCACGGATAATGATAGATGTACACAGTAAAACATTCCAGGAAGAAAACCAAGCCATTGAGCACATCAGACACAGAATAAAAGAATCATCTCTCGTAAATGTCAAATCACCTAAGTCAGATTTGTATCTTGCTTCCAAATTGCCATTGGCAGAACTTTGAGTATTAGTTTTCTAATCCAATCATCAAAAAAATCAGGGGAGTAGCCAGCACATTGGACACAACAGGTGGTAAGCAATATCATCACACTTAAACCCCATCCCACAATCAGAACACCTCCTAATAGAAAGCTTATATAAATTTTTAAAACAACAAAGGCAACTAAGTAACATAGAGTTACCAATTATATCAGACAACCACCACACACTCGACCATCTTTTTTTATTATTGGGAAAATGATGAGTATATTAATCCCTTCCCAAAAAGGATGCTTCCTCTCAAAAAAAAAAAAAAAAAAAAAAAAAAAAAAAAGGGTCTCAATGTGGCACTCTATGGAAATCAAAAACTCACATGTGCAGGGCATTGTACCATACACTTTCAGCACATATATAGTCACCCATACATCATATCTCACAGCCTATCTATACACTTTTCCTTTAAATCTGTTTAACTCCACCATATTACCGCATCTCTAAATCAATCAATCATGGTCTTTAAAGCACAATAAGTTAATTTTATTTATAAACGACACACACATATTTCACCTTATACTACAATAGACTTCACTGAAGTATCCAAACTGTAAAGTCAAGTTACTCAAGTACCTTCAAAGGAGCGGTTGGAGATAATTTAAAAAAAAAAAAAAGAAGCCAATTTAAAAGGAAGCTCAAACCGGAGGCAACCAAAACTGAATCCTGGAAACTCAATGGAAGAGACAATATGTACTCTTGAGTCTTGACTAAAATAATCACAAACCTTCTTTAAAAAGCCTAGCCCATAAAATACATATTGTCTCCCTAATGTAATTGTGGGACTTTGCCTACTCCCCTAATTAGATCTCTCCAACTAAAAACCAAGTTAAGCCACCACTTTTCAAGGGAAGGAATTACGATCAAAGAGAGTAGCATACATACAGAAGACAGAGGAATGAAACTGGGTATCGATGCACCTGGTTGAGGGGTAATCAAATATCTATTGCAACAAAAATAACAGTTTTATAGGAACATGTTAGACGTGAAAACAGTCTGCAATCTCAAATCTATATATTTATATATTACAACCAATGGAGCGCAAAGTAATTTGATGTTCATACCTTCTCCACATGAGTCCACATTGGTCACAGCTGCATAATTGAGTTTCTGCCTTTAAATCATGCATAAGTTGCAACACCATTTTCCTAAAATACAAAAATTAATTTTTGAATCACTATTATTGGCGTAATGAAGAAAAAGGAACCAATGTTGTTGGAATTGTTTATGAACTAATTCTCACCAACTTGGAGCTGCATTGTAATCACTTTTGAATCTGAAGAAGAGTTAAGAAGCTCATTATATTTACAGATTGTGGAATGAAACCTTCATAAGTATCCATATTTCTTATCAAGATAACCATTATTAACTTAATCGTGCAACAACAACACATATGCATTGCAGCCTCGATTTCCCGCATCAATATGATAGTAACCAATTCATGTATAATAGAAATGACTACAATCAAATGAAAATGTATGACTAAAAATCAAATGAAAACCTTATTCATTCAAAAATATGAATATATTTACACAACCCTAAAACAGAACATCAAAAAGAATGTCCCCCCTCTCCCACCCCAATTTCAGACTCATTGCCTTTGCATTCTTAATTTGAAGATTTGATTTTTCAATCAAGCTTAATATTAATGACATTGATGCATTAGAGAGAGAACAAAGGGGAAGATGTGAAGTGAACCCATGTCAGAAGACGCATAACCCATAGTCATGTGTATGCTTCACTATTTGTTCAATTATATATGCAATTGGGAAGAAATTCGGAAAAAAAATAAAAATGATGAGAATAACAGTGAATAATGCGAGTTGCAAACAGAGAATGTGGGGATAGTTGATTACCATTACAAATTGTCATAACGTTAAACCCAGATTCTTGCCTTCTAGATTCGTTGGCCAATTACCTTGGATTATGGTTTCTTCTGATGAGTGGCATAGGATTGTGAATTTGT
The DNA here is from genome assembly GCA_038025085.1 of Tetragonia tetragonoides. NCBI lineage: Eukaryota > Viridiplantae > Streptophyta > Magnoliopsida > Caryophyllales > Aizoaceae > Tetragonia > Tetragonia tetragonoides. Next base: position 52,644,953 of record CM076140.1, read on the forward strand.
GTGGCTCTTTTTTCTCAACAAAATCGTATTCAAAATATAAATTACAGTCAACACAAAAAAAGAAAAATGAGAAGTGAATTAGGAATTTTATTAGACTTACAATGAAATCATCAGAAAGCCTTTCAACCCACCATATCTTCATCTGAACTTGAAAGTAATTTAATCATATTCAAACTTCCCCATCTACCATTAAGTACTAAAGCAATCGCCATTAAGATTAAGCGCAGTTAAAAAGACAGAGCAAACCCAAGAAAGAAAAGAAAATAAATGGAGGAAATGCAGGCCGAGTTTATGACCCGAAGGAGAAAACCCGTGCTTCATAAACACAGACCTATATATATATTCTTGCACTCATATTTACCATCCCCATTCCCCATTACTCTCTGCTTCTATTTCAGAGTTTCTTTTGCCGCATCGAAAGCGGCTGCCTGCCTCCACCGTTACTCAACTCTGCAACTCACCGCCGGCAACACCAACCACTTATCTCTTTCTTTCTCTCTCCTATTTACTCATGGCGACATTTAAAGAAGCTCAGGCGGTGAAGTCTCTCAACACAACTCCCGGCCACCGTAACCGCCGTTTTGTGGTTAGTTCCCTTTTTTTCCAACTTAAACCCTAGATATTTCCTAAAACCCTAATTCTCTAAATCATTATTTGATGAATTTTTTTATTTGTTTGCTTGAGTATTGAGCTGTTTGCTGTTTTGTTGCAGTTTAAATCGCTTGCACAACAAATTGATGAGATTGATATCAATGTGTTTCGGAGCCTGGACACCTTGAAGTCTGAGCCTTCGTCTGGGTCCTCTTTTGTATTGGATTCCCTAATTTATTGGAGAGTAAGTGAAATTGTATTGTCTTTATGGGTTTGTTGGTTTTATTATTGGTTTGGATTTTCTATTGTTTTGTTAATTTTGAAATTGTTTTAAATGACCAGTTTTCATCATCATTATATTGAAAATTGAACTTTCTATTTACACTGGGGTTGTTTTTTAGGTTCAATGTAAAACAATTATGATGTACTGCAAGAAGCAATGCAATGAATATCAGTTTCACTTTGATGAGTGTCTGTCTCATTGATGCAAATGTCACAACAATTTATTTATTTATTGGTTCCATTGTTTATGATAATTACACAACCAATACATTAATTACATTGTACTCTCAAGATAGTATGATAACTTTAGTTTGTATTTTTTCTTTCCTCCTAGTTACAGCTTCATCACGAGAACTTAAGGAACTGAAACTCTTTGTTCCAAAAAAATTTGAGCTAGTGTCCCACACTTATGTCAAAGTGCAGTTGATAACCAAACTTGCTCTTCATATCTAGGGCAAGGGAGGGAGGGTGGGTGGGAGGGAGAGATGCATTTTAGTCTTCTTCCGTTAATTAATTCCTTGTGCTTAACTGAACGGGCTTACGATCCTGTTAGAACCAGTTTCACTGCTGTCAAGCACCTTGAGTTTTAGGGAGGGTGTGAAGCATATTGATTTCTGTTGATATAGTATCTTCTGTAACTATATAGTAAAGAAGTAGGTATTGCTAAAGTGATGGAAAGAATACAAAGATGAAGCTGCTAAGGAAGAAAGAGGAATGCTATGGGACATGATTACAGTGAATAGGGGATTGATAGAGCTTTTAACTTTACTGGCACCATGTGAATCACAACAAACAAAGCTTTGTTATTCATTCCCTAGTTTAGGGCTGCTAAGCATTTTGATGGTTGGAAAGGGTGTATTTTTTTTCTTCGGTGGGAGGATTATATTTTTTCAGTCTTGTCTAGCTAGCTTTTATGTTTACTACCTTCCCGTTAGGGTTCCTTGTAAGGTAGATATGTGATTGGAGCAATTAATGAGGGCTTCTCATGGTCTGGGTTGGGGAGAGTAGGAGGGACCATCTCTTCAGTTGGAATATTGTCGGTAGATTCAACTCAAGACGGGGTGGGGGGACAGGTTTGATCGGTAGGTCTCTGAAAACACCTCACCAGTGGGTAAAGTGGTTGTAGCGATTGTCACTGGAGTTCGTGTCTCTGTGGTACGCTGGTACCAAGTTATTAGGAGCAAGTATGACCTTCAACAGGATGATTGGGATGCTTGTCCCATGTTTGTCGTTGGAAGTTCACAAGGTATTAAAAGCGTGAGGTGCAATGAGGCGATAGAGGTCCATAGAGCCTAGGCGCGAGGCCAAAGCGGGCGCCTCAGTGAAGTGAGGCGCACCAGTATGACTGAAAATATAAATATGCTATTAAATAAATGGGTTTTTCATTAACATGTATCATAATACCCTATGACATTAAATATAGCAGAAGTACAGTCCATAAAAAAGAATCAAATCATCACTTCATGGGATAAACAACAAATTTGTCGCCTCAGCTGCGCCTCAAATCATCACCTCGAGCGCCTCACTTACGCCTCACTTACGCCTCACTAATGTCACTGCGCCTAGCAACTAAAAAGCGTTTGGCTTGTGCGCCTCACACCTTGTGCGTGCCTTTTAATACACTGGAAATTCATCTCTCATGTATCATCTTTCTTCTTTTCTTTTGTCAAGTATAAATTCGGTAACAGTTATCAGGTTCGAGTCCAGAAAGATGCTTGGAAAAGGGATGCTTCATCCTCTTCCTTGTTTCGGGCTTACCAACTATCCATTTTGCGGCATCATGGGTCTTGGAATCTATATCTTTGGTAATAGTCATCGGGTTTGAGTTTGGGAAGATGCTTGGAAAAGGGATGCTTCATCCTCTTCCTTGTTTCGGGTTTACCATCTATCCATTTTGCGGCATCATGGCTCTTGGAATCTTTATCTTTGGCAAAATCCTCAAGAGTCGGCAATAGAGGACTCACTTCTTTTTCAAGTTCTGGATACCTTTCCTGTTTATATTTTATGTCATCTTCCTTAACCACCTTAGTCAACCATCACATTGCACCTTTCTAGTGTTAATACTTTTAACTTGACTTGTGCTTGTTGCCTGATTGCTATAGTTTGGAAGTTCTTTTATCTAGTTTAAGCTTAAATTTCTTATGCTTAAACTTATGTTTACCCCGTGCCAAATTGTAAAACGCGCCTCTCTCTCTCTCTCTTTGTGTTATTCTATCTATCTATCTACCTATCTACTGCGTAATTTATCATCTTGTGGAATAATCTTCATTTCAATTCTTATAAGTTCTGTCTTAATGTAAATTTTGATTCAGGAATTAAATACAGCTGAGGATTTTATTTCATTCTATGAGCAAATGCTGCCACTCGTACAAACCTTACCTTTGCTGCTGTTGCACAAGGAGATTATAATTTCCAAACTTCTGTCTAGGTTGCAAATGAAAGCACGACTTTCCTTGGAGCCCATTTTAAGGTTTCCCACTCAAGTCTTAACTTTGAAATTTCTATCCATCTTTTTGAAACAGTTATAGATTCATTTTGACAAAATAACCTTGTGCCATATTTGTGCTATGTTCTTTCGAAGTGTTTGCTAAAATGCCGAAGTCCTTAATATGTGCTCTTAGGATATGATAAGATAAATCTAAAATTTGGCAGTTCAAAAGTTGTTATCAACTTTCAGAGTACGTTGTTTTGTATTTAAATTAATTATTTCTTAACAACTTGGTATTCATGGATGGACGTTTCTTTACTTGTACAGGTTGATTTCGGAGTTATCTAGAGATCTACTGGAAGACTTCTTACCGTAAGCTTGTGATTGCCTGTTTTTAAGTTCATATTAGCAAATGTGTGTTTAATGATTACGTTTTTTTCTCTCCCGAGTTTGACCTTCTTTAGACAACATGCTTGCAGTTTCTGGATTTTTTAAAGTGAAGTTTCCTTCATCTAGCAGGGCGTGTGATTTATTAAACTTGTTTTTTCATGTAAACTTTGGCAGGTTTCTTCCAAGGATTATTGAGTCTTATTTGGCTCTTCTCCAAAATGGAGCTGATCGAGACCCGGAAATTACTAAGCAGGTCTGCATTATATTAATAGGAAGCTTCTTCCTTTGATCTTGTTGACGTCTGAAAATTATGAATTTCTCTGAACGATTTTTTTACCGTGGTGTAGATCATCACGTCATGCTCGTGTATAGTGATGTATTTAAAGAAGTATCTCATTCGAGACGTTGTTCATGTCCTCAAGTAAGTGTAGTCTTATTAAGACATTTTTTTTTATTGAAATTATGATTCAAAAATTCCTCTTCTTGTTCAAGAGTATTGCTGCTAATTTATGGGATATGGTGATGCAGTCGCCTAGTCGATTAATCTGTACTGTTAAAGCTAGCAGCTTGATTACAAGTGGCAGAGTGTGAATATATTGGCAATTTTGTTCTCAGGAGATGTAGTGAAAGGAACATATCAAATATGATAAGCTATGTCACCAATCATTTATAACGAATTGAATGGCTGAATTAGATCATTATTTTTATTACCATATGCACTTAATCAATTGGTAGCTGTTAACATCCTTTTATCTTGGTTCTGGGGCCTTTTCAATTCCTCCACTAACATCAGCAGCAGCGACAACGCGTTGTGGCTCCTGCCAAGTCGGGTTCTCTGGGGGTAGTGAGATGTATGCAGGCTGTGGCGTCAATTCTACAAAAGAAGAGATGTTTCTGGACCATATTCTTCTTTGCTTTCAGTGAACATTGGTTTCTCTGGGGTGGTTCACTTGGAGGCTGTGATCTGTGTTTGGGTGCGGTGTTCGGCTTCGTTGTGGGCTAAGGCAGCAGGTTTTGGAAAGGGTGTCACTTACTAGTTACTGACGTCCAGCAAGACTGTGGTTACTTTAGATACTTCTTTGAGGACTTCATGTCCTCTGAGGTTGTAGTTAGTGTTTGACTGTTAGTATATACTTCCTCTTATCAAGAAAATGTTTTTGGAAAAGTGGACTCTCTCCCTGTTGGTAGAGGATGTTATGAGGCCTGGGGAGAAAGGAAAGGCCTTCCTTAACCACGACTTTGAAAAGGCTTATGATATGGGTGTATAGGGCTTTGAAAAGGCTTATGATATGGGTGTATAGGGGTTTTTTGGATAAAGTGATGGGAGAAAAGTTTGTCTATTTGGTGGCAGATGGATTATAGGGTGTTTTAACTATGATTTTCCCTTTCTTATGGTATTGTGTATATCTCTTCAATGCATCCCGTGCTTAATCTCATTTTTTTTTAAACCTTTGAGGCTTCTTTCTTCGATGGAAATTCCACTTCAACGAATGTGGAAGGAAGGGAACTTGATGAGTGGTCGGGCTTATTTGGTTTACTTAACTTTTTTGCACGTGACACCATCTTGCACGCATGGTGTGGGTGCTTTCAAACATCGGGGTCTTTTCATGTACCTCACTTTTCAGCATCTTACCACTAGCTTACAAATGTCACATTTTCCTCAGTTTGCTTATTTGGGTGGCAAAGTACCCTTAAAGGTGCGTGCTTTCTTCCGAACCGCGGTTGTTCAATAACACCAACAACTGAAACAGAGAAAACAGCCCTACAAAATGCTCTCTTTATGTGTGTGTGTGTGTGATGTGTTTTAAAGAGTGGCGAGACTAATGACAACTTATTCTTGCATTTTCCTTTTGCATGGGCTGTATCTCTATCAAGCGAGGACCGGCCTTTTCAAGTTGTATTGCTTTCTAATTTTGCGTTTGCTTTTGAAGAATTCCCTTTATAAGTTGTCTATGTGTTCAAATTATTTTTGTCTTTGTAGGGTCACGCTTAGGTTGAGATATTATCCCAAGGATTTTGTTCGGGAGTTGATGGCTGAATCATTGTCATCTTTGCTCAGAACGGCCAGTCCTCAAGAACTTAAAAAAGGTGATTTTGGAGGCTTATTTTTGTATAATATCTGAAACCTTTGCAAACATGTGGCAAGTGTTTGATGGGACTTAGTCTTATATGTACTATCACATTGAAATTTGAGGTGTTATTTGACTCGTTTGGTCGTGGAAGCTTCCAATTTATATCTTTCATTGTTTTCCAGCTGGGACCATAATGGACTAAATTGATTACCTTGCTTAATGTCCTTCACATCTTATTTGTTGAGAAGTAGTTCAGCTCTAGAATGAGACGTCTTATGAAGTTGTATACTCTGCAGCTTATTTATTGTCAATTTTGTAACTGTCTTTCCGACTTTAAAGACATGGAAATGACAAGGGGGGGATTTTTTCTGCTTCCAAAATATTTGAGAAACAAAAATGATATAGAATGCGTATCAAGTGTATATGAAAAGTTTTGAGGCAAGAAAGGCCGGACTTAGCTTTTTGTCTGGGTATTTGCTTACTATGGCAGGCCACAGTGAGACTTCGGCACATCTTTTTTTTGCTATGTGAATGTGATGTGTGCCAAAATCTTTGGAGTAGCCTTTTGGTGTTTATTGTGTTTACAGTGACTTTTAGGTGTGCCATTTCAATGTGTCAAAGTACCTTTAGATTTGGTTTCTGGGTTTTGGATGGAGAAGGAGAAGAAATTATTGTACTGCAATGCTTTTTTTGCTGTACTTTGGGTTGGCGCATTTGGCTAGAGAGGAATGCGAAGGTTTTTCTGGGGTGATCCATTCCTGCTGAGCTTCTTTAGGATAGGGTTACTATTTTAGTTTCGCTTTAGGAGCTTTTCTGTTTCACAGGTCCAAAGGCCAACTTGTAACTTGATTCTTCATAGAGTCTTCACAAGAAAATCATAACACAGAACAAAAATCAATTTATAGTTGGGTTCTTTGTTCTATCTCGTTAATCCTTATCCTCAGACACTCCAAAACCTTAGCACCACAGTCATCGACCTTTCTCGTTGGTCAAGACAACGGTATTGTTCTTGTGTTATTTATTTATTTACTTATTACTATTATTTAGATAAGAAAACCCTATATATGTTGTTTGACTTGTTTCTAGTTTTCTACTAGCTACAAAAGCAAGGAGAAGAATCTGTCTCGAACAACAGACAAACGTGCCATCTATCTCATCTCCCCACTCCTAAAGCCCATTCCTCGAACATCCATCTAAGAACCTTGGAATCTAGTATCTACCAATGCTACCCCTCACTCCCTGCCCTTTCTTACCCTCATAGTTGATTGAAGTAGCTTATCTCAAAATCTGAGTCACACAGAAGTTCTGCATCCCACTATCCTCCCAGGAAGTTGTTGGAATCCAAAGCTTCAAAAAGTGAAAAGTATTGTATGGGCGGCTAGAAAGTCAATAGTTTTTATTTATTTGTTTAGATAACATAGGTATCCGGGCTTTGAACGACTAATCCTATGGGCCCTGAAGTCAATGGCCAGGAAAAGTGTTCATTCAGTTGAAACTGTGAAACTGGAATGTCTTCCCCACATTCTTAGAGAAAAGACAGAAAACTATAGGAAGGGTGGTAGACTGTTTCTGTTAGACGGGTCATTTGCTTGGAGTATTGTCTGGTTCTCCGCGCTGCGCTCTGCTGACTGCTTAGTTGCTAAAATTCCTTTGTCCATGTTTGTCACTGAGATTCCTTTTGATGTAGGCCATTTCCCTTATCCATCCGTGTAAGGTTCGAGTGATTACAAATTTACTATTATAGTAGAATTCATCTCTTTGTCTGTGTCATATTTTCCATTGTTTCCATTCACATTTTTGACCACCAGATTTTGCAGAGTTTGAGTTGAGTTGTACATGATTATTATGAGGGGAAGAGACATAGGCTGGTAGGCCCTAATGAGCTGGGTGCAATCGCAATTAGTTTGTTTCGACTTTTGAACTATGAACAAAGGGGATCTTTTGTGTTTGTTTATCCGTCATTTTTAACGACTGGGTTACTTCAGCAGCCCAGCAGGGATGATTTTTTTTGAAGCCGCTAGAACTTTAACTAGTTATTGATATTTTGCAGGTGTTAGGAAGATTCTATGTGAAGCTGCAAGAAAACCATCTCAGGCCAGAAAATCGGGAGTTACTTTTCTGCTGTGGCATGTTATGAGAGGAACAACATCCAGTTTTCACTCTAGAGCAGGCCGAGTATTGCGGTTATTGACAAATAGCAGTACATTGAGCATAGGTGACAAGTTTGTTCAAGGTAAGATGTAGCTTTGATATTTTTCTTTAAATTCTGCCGCAAGTTGGCTTAGTACTTCCTCTGTTTTAGTTTTCCACCTTCTCCATAATGAAGGTGTTACACCCTGTCACTTTTGACCATCTTGTATCTCTGCAGGATCTGATACTGTCACTAACATTGTGATTGCCACTTTTGAGAGATCCTGTATGGAACTGGATCCTGTGGAGTTAAAGCTGATTTGGGATTGCTTATATAAGGAAATTAATAACTGTATTAGTGGTGGATTTTCTTTGCACTTGTCTTGTTTGTTGTCAGTGCTTACGTCGACAATTGCTGTTAATCATGGGCGAAAAGTTAGTGGTAGGTTGTGAAGTGGATTCTAACAATTGCTATGTTTCATTTCTTGTTGCTCTTTTAGGCTGTCAAGTAAGATTGACTCTTTATGACACTGATGCTCTGAATATATGGACAGATTACAAGCCGATGCTGGATCTTGTTGGGTCGCTTATGCAAGCATTTATTGTTCCATCCCGCAGTGGCGAAACAACGGGGCAAGGATTTGAAGTTCTGGATAAGATCCTTCAACTTATGTTGTGCGTTCTTGATGGCATTTACAGTACTAAAAATTTGGCTGCTATCCCCGCTATTGCATTAGAGTGGGCTCCTGCATTCAACGTGAGGAGCTCCAGGTATATCTTGGCCGATATTTAGCTGGTCTAGGTGGTCTTTTTGGCTCATCCCCCGTTTTGTTTTCTATATGGAACTTATATTTAAGTGGTATGCTTGAATTTATGGTTTCAGTTTGATGACATTTCTGAAAGAGTTGCTTCGCAAGGATTATGCTTTACTTGCGTTTCGAAGTAATATTATAAGGTACTATGAAAGAATGGAAGTATTTGGTTATGTGTGATATTTTATTATCAAATTTTATAATCAGGTCCATTTGTGTCATTTTGGCAGCGCTTTGTCGAATCTGGTGGAAATGTCAAAGGGAGAAGTTGTATATCTGATACTGTCTTTCTGTGAGGGTTGGCAAGTTAAAACGGGAGACTGCAATGTTCTAGAAGGCATTGCGGAGAAAGAGGTTTCAAATATATCTTGTTTCTTCCGGGAAGAAATTCGCAACTGGATTGGGGTATTCGATAATATGAAACTTGGAGATCTGTCTTGTAGCAAAGTGGATGAGGACAAATTGGCTTTGCTATGGGGAATTATCTGTTGCGTCCCTCAATTTTTGTCTGCTGAAGGGAGTGCTTTATTGTTGAATTTGGTGAATGTACTTGATCAACTATTAGCGACTGAAGCAGGTATGACATCCTAATCTCTTGTTGCACATAAGCTGAAAATCTTGACGTGTTATAGTTGTTGCTTGATTATGAAATTTCTAGGCAACATGATGAGTTCATAAGGGCGTGTTTAGTTGTAGAAAATTTTTTCTAATTTTCTTTTCATAATTTTTTAAGAATATGGATTCAAAGCAAACGTTTTCTAAACAGAAAAATGAAGTGGAAAAGGTGTTCAAAAGCACACTTCATTTCCCAATCCCAACCACTACTCTCTCACTCCTTCGCTCTTCCTCATCTCACCTTCCATGGCCATGGAAACCTCATCCCACACACAGATACACGCACTCTCCCTCATCATCCTCTTCCTTTCACCCTTTCTCTTTATTCAGCATTTATCATAGCAGCAACATGCTGGAGGTTGTTTTTTTTCGACCTAGGTTTCCGCAAATAAATCAAAATTCGATTACATCACCAATTGAGACCATTTACACAATTTCTTGAGGGATTATGCTTGTTGCATGTATATAGGGATGGCAATGGATAGGATATGGATCGGGTGGTGCCATATCCATATCCATTTATTTAAAGTTCAAATCATCCATCCATATCCATATCCGTGGATGAAGTGGATAATTGGATGTCCATTGGATATCAAATGAGTCTCTCTAAATTTTCAATAACACACATGGGCATAATTTTTTTCGCCTTTCTTTTGATGAAACATGTGGCGTAAGTCTTTAAATTAAATAATCAAGTAAGAAAAACATTTATAACCAAAAATTATTTGAAGTTCTCTAATTAGAATAAGTTTGAACGACTAAACTTTTATCATTTGTACTGTCTCTACCACCTAAAATAGAGGACGTTTTCATTTTTGAGTCAAAAGTTGAACAAAACGAAGAATTATGTAGTATATTTGTAAAAATAATGTAGAATTTAAGGAAATAAATAGATATGGATATCCGTCGGGTGGATAAATGGATGAGTAAAGGTCATCCATATCCATATCCATTTACGTCAATCCATATCCATTTATAGCGGGTCGGGTGGATGGATATCCATCGGGTGCGGGTGGGGTTGCCATCCCTACGTATTAACAGTGGGTTGGGATGTCAATTTCACAAAAACAAACCATTAGGGGTGTGGGGGTGAAGTTGCAATTCAGATTTACATATAACAATTTCGACCACCATTATCGATGGTGGCATTTTTGTTCTCCGTTGTCGTTGGTCGGCGGCCGACAACTGCCTGGTGGTGGTTGGTCGTATGCAGTCATGGCAGTGAAGGGTGATGGTGGTGGGGAGGGGGAGGGATATGAGCTGCTTGTGGTGTTTGGAAAATAATAGGAAGAAAATTAGAAAACATCATTTTGATGTTTTATAAGTTCCTTTTTAAATTTTGAAAACAAGGAAAATAGTTTTCTTTTTCAAATTCAGGAAAGTGGTTGCTTTTGAACACATTTTCTAGTGCTCCTTGTTTTTCAGGAGAATTTTTCTGGAAAATGGGTGAACTAAACACAGCCTAAGTGCCCGTTTGGCCTAGCTCCCACAATTTCAACTTCTCCTCCCATTTTTGTTCTTGCTTACACCATTTCTTTCCATTCCTTCCTCCACCTCCAACTTCTAGAAGTTGAAATAAAGCTAGAAGTGGAAGGAGAAGGAGAAGCTACAATTTGTAACTTCTCCTTTTAGCCTATTGTAGCTTTATTTTAACTTAGAAGTTGGAGGTGGAGGGGAGAATGAATGAAAAGGGGATGAATAAGAACAAAATGTGGGAGGAGAAGGAGAAGTTGGAAGAAAGTAGGCCAAACGGGCCCTAAGTTTTCTGTTTCCTTCTTCCTTCTAGGCAACTGGGGTCAAGGGATGCTTGCAATTCTGAATATATTACTCAGATGCACTCCACCTGGCCTCTTCAGTCTTCACTATAAGGCTGCATCTAAAAAGGGCTGGTAAATAGCATTTTTGCTTTTGATCTTGTGTTCAATGGGCTTTCAAAGATGAAAATATCTTTCATAGCATTCCAGAATTTCTTTTGGAAAAGATGAATGTCATTTGAACTTCAGCCCTGTAAATCTGCAATAAGATGTAAGAATATAATAGTGCAAAAGCTTCATGATGTCAGCATCTTGCACGATAGAGCTACACATGGACCAAAGTTTAGTGGTTAACATGTGATATCTGCAAATCTTCACCAAGACGATTATAGTTTCATTCAGAACGGATCATCCTCAGTAGGAGGGTTTTTCTACATTGAATCATTATTCTCAGTTCGTGGGTCATGACTCTTGAGTTGAGAGTTGGTTTCCCTTTTTTTTTTATAGAGAAAGAAAAATAAGTTGATTTATATTATAAATGTCAAGTGTACAGCTTAAGAGGGCAAGGCATCCACTTTATCTAAAAAAAAGAGGGCAAGGCATCCTCCCAAAAAAAATATATGCAAATTAGCCCACTTCCGCTGAATCTCAGTGATTATGTAGCTCCGAAAGGCTCGTGCAGTCCTAGCCCTTAAGTTGCTAGATACATAACTCTATCCCAAAGCATCCCAATTGAAAGGTAAGCTCCTTTAAACACTTTTGCATACCTCTCCAACCAAAGGCACCATAAAATATCAATACAGCACATCGCCACAGCTTCCTCCTTTCCTTCCCTCCCCAAACCCAGAAAATGAATCTGTAAGAAATCCACCACAGTAGCAGGGAATACTCACTTCTCCCCAAGTACACCAAACATCCTACCCTATAAGTAACACGCCACATCACACCCAAAGAAGACATGTTCTGCTGTCTAACTACTTGCCCGGCAAAGCACACAGATATCCGGTGATAACATAGTCCCAGGCCTCCTTCTTCGACGCAAATAATCAGTATTAACCATATCCAAAGCTGGGGTCCACACAAACTCCTGTACCTTAAGAGGCACTTTCCATCTCCTAGTATCGTCACTGTGAGAGAGATGCACCTCACCAAGAGCTCAAGCAAAGCAGTCAGCTCCTCCATCGCCCAATCGTGAGGGGATCGTCTTAAAAGTAGATTCCAAGAACTCATCTGTGCACAAAAAAAGTCCGCCACAGGAGCACCATGTAGAGTTGAACTTGAGAGTTGGTTTCTTTTCTGAAGCGTCCGAGTTTTGGCTTCTCTATTGATTGTTCCCATTATTTGATCTGGATTCTGTTCTTTTCTGCTCTCTGCGTGTATCTGACAGACTTGAGAACACCTCTCGGGTTTTACGATTTGAGTTCTGCTGATCTGTAATTTTTTTTTTCCAGATAATATTGCGGGCATTTGCAAAAGAATTTGGCAGAGCTTCATTGGTGCTGCTTTAGAGAGTTACCATAATGCACGAGGAAGCAAAGGAATTGAACTTGAACATACCAGTACTATTTTGCGTCTTGCAAAAAACTACAAATTGTCAAAACAAGTATTATCAGTTGTTGCAGATTATTTGGACTCAACTTGTGGGTAGGGAATTTTGTTATAGTAATCTTATAACTTATAAGGGATAATTTAATCTTGCTGCACACTAATGCTTTTCGGAAATTTTGAAGCAACTTGCCAATACATCCAGAGCTTGACGCAGCAAGAGTGGAGGATGCATTGAGTGTATTTTCAGAGAACCTCTACAGTCCTGACAAGGGAATTCGTATTTCAACTTTAAGAATCTTGTGCCATTACGAACTGTCGAACCGGAAATCATTGAGATCAAATCAGGTTGTTGAGCAGGATATGGACATAGGTGCTTCTGACGCAAATCATGCCGACATAGAATGCTGCAATGTATTTATACATCTCTGCTTTCATGCTCACTAAATATATAAAGATATGTTTTTCTTTTGTTTGATTTGATCACCTTACCCCACCCCCCCCTGTGATAATGCAGGTGTTTAAGCTGCTTCTCACAATTGAGGAAACACCCATGTCAGTTACTACAAGCAAAAAGCTCACCATGCTAGTTTCTAGTATACAAACTTCTATATCAGCTAACAGGGTATCGGAAACTTACGTACTGCCTGCTTTTTATGGGATTATTGGAGTCCTGTATAATCAGTTTACGGATCTATCAAATTCAGCTTTTGAGTGTCTCTCTGTTATGATTAACAAATATCCTGGGCTCCTATGGGATCGCTTTATCAGTTTCTTTGAGCAATGCCAAGCGATCTTCTTACAGGCTCATGCGCTGGATATTGATACAGAGGCTGAATCATATAGTGAGACAAATGGTTTGTTGACTGCTTCCTTACCTCTTTCTTTAGTTTTTCATTGTTAGGTCCATTGATATGTATCATATCTGACTTCTGAGTAGTTCAGTCGAGAATTTCTCGGCTTGTTTTCTTTTATGCTTGTTTGAAACTGAAACATATAAGTCGAGGTCAGTTTATCAGCTTTGGATTATTGGAACTACATCCAAATGGCTCGATATACAGCTGCTCTTCTTAATTTTGTGAAATTGCTAACAAACAATGCATCTCCTAGCAAGGGTATAGGAAATTTTGTTTCTGTTCATAGGGGAGTGCGTACATCCGGTATCCCCTTATTTTTCCCAAGGCGGGGGTCTTGTAAAAAACACTGGGCGTAATGATAATGATAATAATAAGATAAAACCATGAATTATTTTTCCCAAGGCGGGAGTCTTGTAAAAAACACTGGGCGTAATGATAATGATAATAATAAGATAACACCATGAATTTTTTTGAAGTTCACTTGTGAAAAGCGGTTCTTGTGTTATTTGCTCTCTAATAATAGCTTGCTGGATTATCCTCTCCAGAGTTGGTCGAACGTTTCCGTGTGTTTAATGGCGCAGCATCAAATGACAGATCCTGCTCATTGATATTGTCTCTGCTGCTTAAAGCTCTGCAGAAGATTCCAAGTATTGCAGAGTCTCACTCGCGCCAAATAATACCTTTGTATTTGATGTTTATGGGTTACACAGACGAAAGCCCTTGGTAAATATCTCTCTACCTGGCAAATTATATTTGGAAGGGTATTCTACATATGTTGGGTTTTTCACAAAGATCTCATGCGAACTCTCACATGTGTTCTGTTGTAGTGTGGAATCATTTGATTCACAAGTTTCCATGGGGAAGGGTTGGAAGCTTGTACTCGTGGAGTGGCTTGAACTACTAAAATTGATGAAGAATTCCAGATCATTTTACCGTAGCCAACTACTGAAAGAAGTTCTGACGAATAGGTTTGTGAAAGCCTTTGATTTTGCTCTGAAATATCTTTTATGCCTAATTGTTAAATGTATATCGTCTAACATTGAATTGTGATGTGGATGAATTACCAGGCTTCTTGATGACAATGACGCTGATGTACAAACGAAAGTTTTGGATTGCCTGTTGAATTGGAAGGACGCATTTTTGCTTCCTTATGAGCAGCATCTGAGGAACCTTATTAGTTCAAAATGTTTGAGAGAAGAACTTGCTACCTGGAGTGTATCTAAAGAGTCGAATTTGATAGAAGACGAGCACAGGGCACAACTTGTTCCTCTGATTACTCGACTGCTTATGCCAAAAATCCGAAACCTAAGAACCCTTGCTTCACGTAAGGTAGACAAGATAACATATTTTGTGCTTTTGATTATAATGATTCTAGTCTTGGATCTTAATCATCAATTTTTCTTCCCTTGATTCTCTTCTGACATTCTTTATCTTTAATGCCCCCCTTTTCACAGCATGCAAGTGTGAACAATAGAAAGGCAGTTCTGGGATTTATTGCTCAATTACATGTGGATGAGCTTCAGCTTTTCTTTGTACTGTTGATGAAGTCGTTACGGGTAGCAGAATCTGGTACTGATGGTACTGGAAGTTGGTTTTGGGGTTCAGCTATACACACTATGAATGATTTTCAACAGTATGGTTTCTTGGACCATTTTACCAGGGAGAATATATTGGCTCTGCACTGGAAAAAGAGACATGGATTTCTACACGTAGTTGAAGAAATTTTTGGAGTTTTTGATGCCTCCCATGTTAGGCCATTCCTTGATCTCCTAATGGGGTGTGTTGTGCGGATACTAGAAACTTGTGCTTCAACTCTTGACAACAGATGTAATAAACAATCCACTCACATCAAGGATTGTTCAGCAACTAATATGCCTGTACATGAAGGAGATGACCAAACTTTTATTCATGCATCGGTAATGATACTTTTGGTTGATTTCTTCATTCAGGGTGCTGATAATATTATCTTATATTCACTTGTAAAGCTTACTGGGTTTCTTTTCATTGCCATATTTAGTTATATTGATTGTGACTGGGAGGGACAATGCTGATGTGCATATGGCGCCTCTCTCCTTCTTTAATCCTTACCTCCCCAAGATGGTACCCTCATGAGAGGCTTTTGAGTGTAGGGGTTAGTAATGTTGGGTTATAATTATGTTAGTGTTTAATCAGATATGTAAGAATAGGCATTTGTATCTTGTACATGTCTTTTGGCTAAAAAAATCATACACTATTTAAAACAATCCATGTTTGCTAAAACATGAATGTTTTGATATGTTCTCATTGTCTTAACATTATGAGCATAAAGTATATGATTTATAGAAACTCTGGTGTCAGCAGTTGCTATTATTTTAATTTAACGAGGCTCTTCTGATGAAAGTTATGAATATACATGCAGACCAGTTTGGCTGTGAAGCAGTTCAAGGATATGAGATCCTTATGTCTGAAGATCATTTCTCTTATTCTTAATAAGTATGAGGACCATGATTTTGGCTCTGTGTTTTGGGACCTATTCTTCAAGTCTGTGAAGCCTTTAATAGACGGATTCAAGCAGGAGGGTTCAAGTAGCGAGAAGCCGAGTTCTCTGTTCTTCTGCTTTCTTGCTATGAGTCAAAGTCAGAATCTTGTGCCGCTTTTGTGCAGAGAAAAGAACCTGATTCCTGACATATTTTCAATTTTATCTGTTCCGACAGCATCTGAAGCTATAGTGTCGTGTGTTCTCAGGTTCATTGAGAACCTTCTAATTCTTGAACTTGAGCTTGGGACTGGAAAAAATGGTGTCAGAGAAGAGTTACTTTCAAACCTTGAGCCCCTTGTCGATAGCTTACATCATCTTTTCCACAGTAACCGTGAGAAAAAGAGGTAATGTATTACAGCTTATGTACTTGGTGTATGTCCTATGCAGACTTGTGATAAAGTAATGATTATAGTTCTAGCTAGGTGGTCTGTAGTCTTGTTTGTTGCTTGTTATCTAGTAATGTGTATATATATGTTCCGCTGAACTTCTATGTGAGCTTGACACTTAAAGTTTCTGATAATAGCTTAAGGTGCCTGTTATATTAGGTTGCTATAGCATTGTGGTATTGATAAATTGCCTGTAACCACACTGTATGTCGAATGGTCTGTTTTAATAAGGCTTCATGCTTTGTTAAGGATCAAAGTTGCTACTGAGAAATATTTTCTCTTTTCTCAATGTTGCTAAGTTTAGCAAGGTTTGGTCATATGTAGGTAGGGAACATATTGGCGTCGCCCATGAGATAGCTCAAGTTTAGCGTTGGGAGGTAGGATGTAGATTTTGCGATGTGTCTTTCGCCATATTAGTTGATGTTGCTATTTCGAGTGATTTTATTAGTGCCATGGAAACTGAACATTGGCTGATTGTATTTTGATAAACCTAATTAAAGATTGGCCCATAACCGTTGGACATTGGTTATATTCTAACTTCTAAATGCCGTTGCTGCCCTAGCCCATAAAGAAGCTAGGTGTTTAAATCCCAAAGCAACCCAGGAGAACACACGTCCCAGTAAAGACCCGCACATTCCTCTCAAGCCATATGCACGATAGTGTTGCTAAATAGCATTGTGATTTGTGCCACAACTTCTTCTTCTCCTTCTCCTTCTCCCTCCCACAACCTACTAAGCAAATGCTTAAAACCTTGAGTTCTCTTTGGTTTTGCTTGTTCTCACTGGAGTCCGTGTGGAATTTTGATAGTCTCTCTCTCATGTGCTCCCTTGCCCCCAAGTGCACAAGAAAATCTGCATATATCTCTCAGGCATTTCCTCTCTAGTATTGTTTTGTGCTGTACTGCTGTTATGTTGCTAATTGCTTATATGCTGGTTGGATATTCCAGCCATTCTCTCACTTTTAGTGTAAGTTTCACTGGTGTGCGGAATTGCCTTCTATCTTTTTTCTTCTCTTTTTATAAAAAAACTAAATAAATGTTCTGGTATATTTTGGTTAGATGGAATTCTACTTATAGTCTACCTTTTATTTCCCCCCGCCCCTATCTCTTTGTTTCAGAAAGTTTCTTAGCCATCCTGGGGAAACTGTGCTGCGTGTTTTCAAATTGTTATCGAAGTTCATAAACGATCAATCAACAGCAAGGAAATTTGTGGATGTCTTACTTCCACTTGCTAGTCATGGAGTTAAAAATTCAGGTTAGATCTTATTCCTTGTTTTTATTTTTTATTTTTATTTTTACAGTGTTTAATTTTGTTTTGTTACGAATCCATTTTATTATTATATTTAAATATCTTCTCTTTTTTATGCCAGATGCATGTGTGGAGGCTTTGCGGATTCTCAGGGATGTTACTCCAGTATTAGGAAGTGAAAGTACCACTAAAATTTTGAATGCTGTATCCCCCCTACTAGTTTCTGTTGGACTGGATATTCGGTTGTCTATCTGTGATCTTTTTGATGCCCTTGCGGAGAATGATTCATCTATAAGCTCTATGGTATGATTCCATCTTAAAGGAGTAGTTGCTTGATTGCTTCTATTGTTTGACTGCTGTGATATAACATTCATCTATATTCTTCGGAGGTGTCTTTCCTCCTGTGGGTTATGACCTTCTTTCCCCTTATTCGGCTACTTCTTTGATTTCCAGGCAAAACTTCTACGCGGATTGAATGCAACTTCAGCAATGGAAATTGATTTTGACACTGTCTTCAATTCGTATGACCAAATTAATGTGGCCTACTTCAGACTCGCCAGGGAGGATCAAGCATTAGTTATACTATCACATTGCATTTATGACATGATGTCTGAAGAATTTACACTAAGGCGGAAGGCATACGGAACACTGCTCTCATTTGTTGATTTCTCTGCAATGGTAGTTGGGGAAGTAGAGGAAAACCGAATAAAGGAGATAATGATAGTTGATGAAAGTTCTTGGACTGATGCTCAAATTCAGCGTATTGTGAATAAGTTTCTTTTGAAGCATGTGGGAGATGCTATGAGCAAGGACTCAGCCAAACAAGAGGTGAAGTTCTTCCCCACCTTAATCATATTTTAATATTTCATGTTGATAAGATACTCGTATTCTAGATTCCATTTATGCCTCTTCTTTTTACTGAATATTAATTAGCTTCTCAAGATGACATTGACGGATGGTTATGATTTTAGGGGTGGATTGATTTGCTGCGTAAGATGGTCGAGAAGCTTTCTGGAGTTTCAAGTCTTGGATCTTTGAAGGGTCTCCTCAGCGAGGATGCTGAAGTGGACTTTTTTGCCAATATGGTTCATTTACAGGTACCACTTATTGTCAGACTGACCTGACAGTCCCTGCAATGTAAATATGTTTGTATGAACAAATTATGTTAAAAATCCCTCTTCCTGATAAGTTCTTCTGTATTTTCAAGTGTTGACATTTTCTTTGGCTAAGCTTGTGGGATGTGGTGGGATTTGTTTTAGTTACTTTCTCATACTTTTTAAAAGCAAATTAGCTTATTGGAGCTAGCTTGTCTATGTTCAATTCTGAGTTTGATATTCAAAAGCAATGATCATATGGATTCCAAGTTTCAACTGTTAAATTAGGACAAGCGTGTGGCTACACAATTAAGGACAACTTGATTTGCCTGATTATCATGGTTTTGACAAATGGTGCTATTATTATTGTTTGTTATGATGAGTACTTATCTTTTATAATTCCTTCATTACCACTTCTATTCATTGTCGGATGGGACCTCTCTGGTCTCTACTAATTTGGCTTGTTAGGGTAAGGTTGCAGATACTTTTCTTGTATTAATTATTGTGAAAACTGTCTGATTGAATTTTGTTCTTGTAGATACACAGGAGAGCAAGGGCGTTGTTACGCTTTACAAATATTGTTGCAACTGGCCAGTTTTCTGAGGTTATCTCCGATTCTTCTTGTTGACATTTTTGTTATTGTTTTATTCAAAAGCAGCTTCAATATATTGATTCATCAACCTGTTTGTCCAACTATTTCAGGTCATCTTGAAGAGAGTTTTTGTCCCCCTCTTTTTCAGTATATTATTTGATGTACAAACTGGCAAGAGAGAACATCTCAGAAATGCCTGCTTGGATGCCCTTGCTTCTATTTCTGGTCAATTTCGATGGAAATCCTACTATGATTTGTTGATGAGGTGCTTTAGGGATATGGCAAAGAGGCCGGACAGGGAGAAAGTCTATTTACGACTTATTTGCTCTATTCTTGACCAATTTCATTTTTCAGAAACTTGTTTGATACAAGATGCAGAAGCTCCCAGTACCAATTTGACAGAGCATGACCCTATCGCATCACCTCCTTTTGTTATGGCTGCCAATGGGGCTAGCTCAACCAAGTTTTCTGATATACAGACGTGTCTTTCTGGAACTGTGCTTCCGAAGTTGCAGAAGCTGCTTGTATATGATTCAGAGAAAGTGAATGTTAACATCAGCCTTGCCATGTTAAAAGTTCTAAAGCTACTTCCTAGTGACGCCATGGATTCTCAGCTTTCCAGTATAATTCATCGTATTTCAAACTTCCTTAAACATCGTTTGGAAAGTATCCGCGAGGAAGCTAGATCTGCTTTGGCTGCATGTTTGAAGGTACTTGGACTTGATTACCTGAAATTCATAGTCAGGGTTTTGAAGGCAACACTAAAGAGAGGATTTGAGCTTCATGTATTGGGATATAGCCTCCACTTCATTTTGGTCAAAGGCCTTCCCAATTCTGTTGGAGGGGAGCTTGATTATTGTTTGGATGAACTCCTTGGTGTGGTAGAAAATGACATTTTCGGAGAGGTGGCTGAGCAGAAGGACGTGGAAAAGGTCGCTTCCAAAATGAAAGAGACTAGAAAGCAATTGTCTTTTGATACACTTAAGTTGATTGCAGAAAATGTGACTTTTAAAACCCATGGTTTGAAACTTCTGTCACCAGTGATAGCTCGTCTACAGAAGCGTTTGACACCCAAAGTGAAATTGAAATTGGAGACTATGCTAAGTCACATCGCTGAAGGTGTTGAAAGAAACACATCTGTGAATCAGGCTGATCTGTTTATCTTCATATATGGCCTCGTTAATGATTGGGTCTCCGAAGAGAGTTGTAAAAGTGAAATTTCATCAGCTGAGAGGTCCGTTAAAGGAAAACTGAATGAGGCTAGCAGTAAAAAAAGTAAAAGACATTACACTGCAAGTGAACCACTGTGCTCACATCTTATTACAGTGTTTGCTCTTGGGTTACTTAACAACCGCATGAAAAACATTAAGTTTGACAGGGGGAACGATCAACTGCTATCTATGTTGGATCCCTTCGTTAAGTTGCTGACTTCCTGCTTGAGCTCTAAGTATGAAGAAATCATATCTGTTGCCCTGAAGTGTATTTTTCCTTTGATAAGACTGCCTCTTCCATCTTTGGAATCGCAAGCCGATAAGATAAAGGCAATACTACTGGATATTGCTCAAAGTTCCTCCGATGTGAATAATTCTCTGACACAGTCCTGTCTGAAATTATTAACTGCGCTACTCCGGAGTACTAAAATTACTCTGTCAACTGATCAATTACATGTTTTGATCCAGTTCCCATTGTTTGCTGATATTGTAAAGAATCCCTCCTTTGTTGCTCTAACACTTCTAAAGGCAATTGTTCGAAGGAAGCTTGTAGTCCATGAGATATATGATGTTGTAACTGACGTTTCCGGATTGATGGTAACCAGTCAAGAAGAAACCATTCGCAGAAAATGCAGTCAGATATTGTTGCAATTCTTGCTTAACTATCAGCTCTCACAGAAACGCAGGAAAGAGCATCTTGATTTCCTGGTTGCTAATATAAGGCAAGAATCTTCAATATGTTTACAAGATAGATAAAAATAGAAATACTATTCTGAATACTTATCCTTCGTCTACTGTGCATTAAATAAACTCTTTTGACAGTTACGTACATGCAACTGGGAGGGAGGCCGTGCTGGAAATGCTGAACACAATTATCAGGAGGTTTCCTGAAAGCATAATCAATGAACTGTCACAGACATGGTTTGTTGCGTTGGTGGTTGCTTTGGCCAATGATCATGACAATCAAGTACGCTTCTTGATCGGCATAGTCATAAAGCATCTCATCGGCCGCATAAACTCGCAGTCACTTCATTCTATTCTTGAGTACTGTCTTGCTTGGTACATGGGGGAAAAACAAGATTTGTGGAGCACGTCAGCGCAGGTAATCTTTTAGTTGAAAGCTCCTTGCAGTTCAATGGTTTTACAGTTTGTAGGCTAATCCTCTTTTAGCCAACCCTGAGGACCACAAGATCTACTTTGATTCAAGTACTGGAATCTATTTTCATTCTTGAACAATTAGATTTTAATCAAATTCTTACTTATTGATGCTTTTGGACACCTCTAAGGCTGCATGCCTTCCTGACGTTCATATAATGGTTCATGGGTGGGTTGGATGTCATAGGAACAATAGTTTTGCTAATTTAGTTCTGTTGATTTCTATTTGAATAGGTTCAGGATTGAATATTAATTGGGGGATTCTTCTGTTGGTTGGTCTCATTGAAGGGCTTTATAAATCTCTGTTGTCTCATAAAGATAGTTTAGCAAGTGCATTTGTGGGTAGAAGTGGATTCTCTGGTTTTCCATGTGGGATAATGTTGCCCAAATTCCCCATTTATAAATGTGAACGGTTGGCAATGATTAAGTTGATGGATTTTTCACTTGGGCATGTTCTGGGAACTTAAGCTGTTTATTTGTAGTTGTTTATATCTGTACTGCCCTTCTTGCTTTAACCAGATCGCCGTTATTATTGAACAATGACCTGCAGTAGAAATGTGTTTGATCTGTGTTGCTAGTTTGTTTTTATTTTCAGACATGAGATGTAGAATTGTTGCATGTCCCTGATGCAATACTTGTTATAGGTTCTTGGCTTTGTTGTTGAAGTGATGAAGAGAGGATTTCAGAAGCACATCAGTAGTGTATTGCCTGTGATGAGGAAGATTATGCAGTCAACTGTAGCTGTTTTGAATGATGTGCAGCTGAATCTTTTAGATCAAGGAACAATTCCTTTTTGGAAGGAGGCATATTACTCGTTAGTTCTTTTGGAAAAGATTCTTACACAGTTCCCAAATTTGTTTTTTGAGGTGGATATTGAGGTAATGGCTGATAACCCACCCTGCACCTATATTTCGTTAATCTTCATGGCATCAAATTTTAATATGAGACATTTGAGTAATTGTGTAAAATCCACTAGTATGAGTAGAGACTCTGCAGTTGGCAGTTGTTTTGCTTGGTACTACTGAATGTTGTCATAGATGGAATTGCTACCAATTGGGTCAGGGGTGACACTTGCACACTTTGTTTGGTTTTTCTCTTAGGAAGAATGTACCACATGGATTTCAAGGATTGTTTATTTCTTCACTTTTTGAGATGGGGTTGGATGGATATATCCAACATATCTTTTCAGTTGTGCCAACTTGATTTGAGATACGCTTTGGAAACAACAATGAATAAACTGAAGTCAAGTCCATGAGACAACTGTTTACATGGAAATGAGCTAGGCAGGCCAGATTATGAAAAGTTGTTGATTTACCTAAAATCCATAAATGCCATGTAATTTTTCTTTTTGGTTTTTTGGTTGGTATGGAGGACCCTTTCCTGGGCTGCCCCATCTTGGGGCCCAACCCAGTACTTAATGGGCCAGGTCACTTGGGAGGAAAGCGTAGGGGGTAACGGGTTATGAAAGTCTTTCCCTCAAATGCCTCTAGTTGGGTTGGACCATGGGTGGGGTGGATATACAAATCTTACCAACTAGGTTCCCTTTGGTAATTACCAGCTAGTATCATGTAATTATGACTAATGAGAGTAGCAATATTCTTCTTTTGTGCAAATCCATGTAATCTTGCTGCTGAAAAGCCTCTAGACTATACAGTGGCTTCAAACATACCAAAAAACAAGTTCTATTTTTTTGATCCATTCTATTGATCTCCTTGCCCCGTTCTGATAAACCTTGGTTTGTCTTTCAGTCATTCAGATATGGGCTTATAAGTCTCGGGCATTAACCTCTGGTGTCTGTATGTCACCTTGTCTTTTTTCAGGATATGTGGCACACAATCTCTGAGTTCCTGATGCATCCACACCCATGGGTTTGTAATATATCCAGCCGTCTTGTCGCATCGTACTTTGAGCAGATGGGAAAGCAGGGAAAGAAGTTAGGTACAACTTGTCTTACCAGCACAAGCCACCTATTCCTGGTTGCTGCATCTCTTTGCTGCCTATTAAAGGTTCAGGTCCCTGATAAAGTTGCCAGGAAACATGTCAAGGGGAATCTCGCATTTGCCGTGTGTGGAATACAATCTTTATCTCGTCAAACAAAATACAATCATCCTCATACATTGTGGTCTTCCCTTGATTCACATGAGCAAGGATGTTTTCTTAAAGCTTGTAGGTTGCTTAACGCCAAGAGTATTGAATCGTCCTTTACCTATGGATTTGACGACACCTTCGAGCAGAAAGACGGCACAGATCCTAGTTCTATTATTGTCTCTGGTTTGCTCAAAACAATGGGGAAATCTGCCCTTCAAACAGATGATATCCAGGTTAGTGAGTTCCTATATCATGGAGCATGGATTCTACTCAGCAATTATCTGGTTATGTACATGAATACGCCAGATAGTTAGCTTATGGTCTTACATCTTTTCTCCTTAGGCTTGTACAGTTGAGCGCTGTTGCTAATGGTGTGTTATATTTTAATGTCAGACGAAGACGTTTCTTGGCTGTCTCAAACTGATTGCTTCGCAGTTCAGCCGGGAAGAGTGCCAGCAACATGTGATTCAGTTACTGCTTCCAATCTACAAACTTTGCGAGGGATATTCTGGAAACGTTGTTTCAGGTGAGTTTTGCTCTTTGTTTCACTTGCATCCAGTCCTGCCATATTCCTTATGTGCTTGGTGTCTCCCACATATTACACAAATATGGGTTGGTGCTGAAGACTAGCTCCTTTTCTTGTTAGTATGGAGGGCTGAGACTTCCTTTTGGGGATTAGTGCTATTTCTTTACTTGATTTTAGTGAGAATGTGATACGTGCAAATTTTTACGACCTACGGTAAGAAACGAGAGTTTGAAGCACGCTTTAGAAAGAGCAAGTATATATTAATACCAAAAGCTGTCATTCTTGGTTGCAATTCTTGTTAGAAGCATGCCTGTCTCTGAAGTTTTAATTAGCCTCTCGTCGTATATATAATTTTGTATGTTGCCTTGGCGGATCAGTTTTTAACCCCTCTGGTCCTTGTTTAACTTCCTGATAAAATTTGCTTTTGTATTTTCTCTATCAAATAATAATAATAATGTGTTTTTTAAATTCACGAGGACGTCATTGGCTTTATCTCTGTGGCCTTGGTATTTACACATGGTTCTTGGACAAGTTTGCTATGCATGGTTTGAATATTTACTGTTGACATATACTAATTTGAAATGCATGCATATTAGCGTAATTAGCTGCTAATTAGGATGTTAAGCTACTTTGGTCTGGGATAGAACTCCCAGTGTCTCACTCATCAGAGCATGTGTCTTGAGCTGCATATGAAAGCTACTTTGATATGAGAAGCCACTTGGGATTATCTGGTAGGCGGAGCATGTCACCATTTTAGGCCTTCTGAATATGTGGATGCCATACTCCAAGGCTCTTGGTGGCAACTGGTGAGTAGGTTAGCCGTGTTCCGATGAAGAGTTGTCTTTTCTGTTCCCCCTTGGTGGTGAACTTTCCTTGCATTGACCTGGCTGTCTTTGTATCTGCTGGCGCGATTCTGCAATAGTAGATGCATCTCTGTTCTTAGTTCTGATAATCTGATGAACATGAGGTTTTTTCCTGTGATAAATTCATATATATGCAAGTGCTGACAACTATGGCAGTAAGTTAATTTCATCTTTAGCATTGGAGTTAGTTGTAGTTGATGTCTTCCCGTGTCTCTGGGTTCTCGGATTGTATTTTTGCTGTTGTTTGGTTATCAGTCTTCACTTAGAAATTGCTTTTCAGTTGTTTGGCAATTCTTTAATTTTCGCTTGTGTGTTTCCCTCGGTTTAAAACCTACATGGTTAATTTTGTACTTTAAGACGGAGTCCTTGTGGCATAGCCTGAGATTAGTCTTTCTTGGTGCCTTGGTTGGATCAGTTATTTTCGACTTTCCTTCTGACAACTCATGGTGTCATTTGGCCTTCTTGGATCTACACAGATGATGTGAAGCAACGAGCAGAAAAAGTCCGTCAAAAAATGGAAGAAAAGCTTGGTGACCAGTTATTTTTAGAAGCTTACGGACAGATCAGGCGTGATCTCGGACAAAAAAGGAATAAGAGGAAGCGAGATGAGAAGGTCTTGGCTGTCACTGATCCTGTACGAAATGCCAAGAGAAAAATGAGGGTTTCTGCAAAACATCAAGCCCATAAGAAGAGGAAGATCATGACAATGAAGATGAGAAGATGGATGCATTAGAAGTTTAACACGGAATGCATCAATCTGTTCTTCCCAGGAGGTTTTTGTTTCTCACGGTCTTGAGTATGTTGTGGATCATGATTCGTTGACATTATCGGATGCGCGGACACGAGAGAATGATAATCAATTCTGCGAGAAATTGATTTAGTATTTTGTGTGTGTATATGTAATCGATTGTATGTATAGAAGGAGCAATTTTGTAGGAAAATCAGGGTACAGCGTCCTGAAGCAATTTTGTAGGAAAATCAAATGAGAAAGTTGTAGTCGTTAATCGCTCCGGTCCATAGTGATCTTCACATTTTCCTTGTTGGATTGTTCCATATTGAACTTTTATGTTTCTTAAAACAGCTTGGGTCATGATATTATTATCATTTATCCTACCCATTCTTCTCTCTTACACATTCAAAGATTTAAATTTTGCAATAAAGCTGGTGGAATCTATCAAGGGCTTGAAAGAACAAAATGAATAAAACGAAATTGTCTTTGGTCTCCGATTTCGAGCCATTTGGAAATGTAAAAATCATTATGTAATAGAAGAAATACATTTAAAGGTACTGAAGTGTTGCAACTTGTAGGTACTACAATATTACAATGGCACATGCTCATGTTTGGCAATATGCTTTATTTAAATTTTGGGTTCAATAGCGTAGGTATTACATGTTCATGTTTAGCTTTTAAATAGGTAATTTTTTTGAGTGGTGCTAAATATCACTACTCACTTAGTTAAATGCCACCCCTTTTTGGCTTGAGTTACCAATTCTACCCTTGTTCTAATTTTTAATCTTTCTTCCATCTTCTACCTTTTCCAAAGGGTGCTGGATAGTTCATCCCAACACTACCCTCTAGGTGTTGCCCAATGCCTCCAACACCCCTCACATACGACACCCCCTTGTCTTCCCCAAATTGTTATTTGTTGCCCATCACCAAATTATCTCAAATGGTTGTAATTCATCAACATGTTTAAATCTTCAATGAAAGAAAGAGAATTGTGATGCGTGAGTTGCAAATTTTTGAGAATTCATAGCCCACGGGCCATGGCTGAAAGAAGAGTATATGGAGCTGTGGAGAGAGAAGAAAGAGGAGTTACGAGGGTTTTCTTTTTTTGTTAGCCTTTTATATACTAAAGGGCATAATGGGCAGTTCAAGCCAAAAAGGGGTGATATTTAGTTAAGTGGGTAGTGGGTATTTAGCACCTATGATTTTTTTTTTTTTGAAGGCAGGAAGTAATCATGTCCAACAGCCCATTAGCCGCCCATAAGGCTATGTTTGTTAAGCCCACGCCGTTTAAGCTCAAGAAAATTTCACATCAACCCCAAAAACACAAAAACACACTCTCTCTCTCTCTCTCTCTCTCTCTTCTCTCTCTCAATCTGAAGCAACAGAGCAGATTGCAAATCACCGCCATGGGAGCTTAACAACGTTTCTCTTTCTTAGTCTCTCTCGTCGTCACTCTCCAACTCCAAGGGGAGCACCTTTGGAGGTAATTAATTTAATTTTTTTTAATTTTTTTTCAGCAACGTAATTAGCATTTTTTTCCCTCCTTGAAGAACTGTGCACTGGTGCCCAGTGACTTCCGAAAACCCTAGGAAAAGTGTTGAAAATCTTAGTTTTAGGGGTTTTTGATATGGGAACTGATGGTATAGGAACTACGATTTGATTGACATATCAATATTGTAAACCCCCGTACGGACTGGGAAGCTTATCACCAAACTCCATTTTGCTTCCCTGTAGGGGCTTTTGAGTTTTGATTGATGACATTGTAAATGGCATAAAAAACTCCATTTTTTTTTATTAGATTAGATGTTTATTGTTAATTTGAAAGTCAATGGCATATTGCTTGATTGTTCCAAGTGTTGCTTTCAAATTGATAATTTTTTTGAGAACATGGGTGTCCAACTGTCCAAGCTTTCCTTGACTAATCCCTTGGGCCCTGAAGTTAACGACCGGGAAAACCTCCAGTGGCCCTGAGGGGACTCGAACCTGGGACATCTGGAATAGACTTTCAAATTGATAATCACTATCATAGTTAGCTCAGCTTTACATTGCCTGTTGCTGCCGGGTTTACGTGCTTGCCTTATTACCCACAAGCTGCCAGTTGGTGGTTATATTCCTACAAATATATTCTTGAAGGAGCATATTTTGTGTGGCCTGTTATTTTAACCATGCATCTTTGTGCCATTTTTAGCTCTCTTGTCAATTCATGTATTGATGATGGATAACTCTAATACTCCACAGGTTTCATTAGCTTGAGGAGTAAAGAAAAAGAGAAACAGCTCAGGCTGAACTGAGGTCAGATTTATCCCGACATGGTTTTGATCCCTACCACTAGTGTTATTGCATTCTACTCAGTCGTTGAATGCATGATATGATTTGCCGTTTTGGCAAACATCGATCTGTCTATAGAGCACTTATATCCAGATTTGTTAAAGCAGGAATGATTGATCAAGCTATCGAAACTTTTGATGAGATGATTAGTTCAAATTGTCGAGTATTTAGTATAGATTATAATCGATTTATTGGAGTTCTTATCAAGCAATACCGTTTTGATTTAGCCGAGCATTATTACAACACATTGCCTCCTCAGGGATTCTCTTTGATTTCTTTTACGTATTCGAGATTTATATCTGCTTTGTGTGAGGTGAAGAATTTTCAGCTTATTGAGACTCTTCTGAAGGACATGGAGAAGTTCGGTTCTGTTCCAGACATTTGGGCATATAATATTTATCTGAATTTGTTGTGTCAGGAGAATCAAATAGATTCAGCTCTAAGCCTATTACAGGACATGATCGAGAAAGGCAGGCTGCCTGATATTGTAACATATACTGTGCTTATTAGTGGATTGTGTAAGGTAGGGCGTTTTGACAATGCTGTTGAGATTTGGCAGACTATGATAAAGAATGGATTTACTCCGGATGTTAAAGCATGTAGAGCTGTGGTTCTGGGTTTATGTAATGGTGGTAAGGCTGATTTAGCTTATGAGCTCATAGTGGATATGATAAAAGTTGGAGCACCACTTGGTATATTGGTTTACAATTCTCTTATTAGTGGGTTTTGTAAGATTGGCCAGGTCGAAAAAGCACTAGCTATAAAATCATACATGAAGAGGAATGGATGTGAGCCAGATCAAGTTACCTATAATATACTCTTGGGTTATTGTTGTGACCGGCTTATGCTAGTGGAGGCTGAGAAACTGATGGAAAAGATGGAAAGGAATGGAGTGCAACCTGATCTGTACAGCTACAACCAATTTCTTAAGGGTCTTTGTAAAGCTAACCGGTTGGACAAGGCTTATTTGTTGCTTGATGTTATGGAAGCCAAAGGCTTGTGTGACACTGTCTCCTACAATACCATTATTGAGGGACTTTCTAATAGCCGACATACCAAAAGGGCTTTCAAGCTTTTTCAGGAGATGTTTCGAAAAGGGATTGTCCCTGATGTTGTGACATTTACCATCCTCATAAAATCTTTTCTTAGAGACGGTAGTTCCATTATTGCCAATAGACTACTTGATCAAATGGCAGGAATGGGTATGCTTCCTGATTGTATATTATGTACAACAATTATTGATCACCTTTGTAAAACAGGTAAAACTGAGATGGCTCAAAGTGTTTTCTATGACATGTTGGAGAAAGGGACAACTCCAGATGTGATTGCGTACAATGCTCTCATAAATGGTCTCTGCAAAGCTTCTAGAACAAATGAGGCTTTGAGTTTGTATGACAATATGCAAAGTCGAGGACCTTGTCCTGATGAAGTGACTTTCAAATTGATAATTGGCTGTCTGATAAGAGAAAACAAGCTTTCAGTAGCTTGTAAGGTATGGGACCACATGATGGAGAAGGGGTTTACATTAGATAGATCCATTTCTGAAAGCCTAGCTAATGCCCTTTCGAAAGATGCTTCATGAGTAAATTAAACGCTCTGCTTTTCTTTTTTGTGCTCGATTGTTTGCTCGCTGCCCAAGTTTGGCTGCTGCAATTGGAGCCATTATCACACAATGTGCAAAGTGGACCACCACAGTATGCTTATTTGCTGTGAGTGCTTTGATCAGCACTGATAACTTTCCTGTAAGGTCAAACAGATTATGCTCTCATCATTCATTTGAGTTGCTAAGTGACTGGATTGTTCATCTTGGAGTGATATGGTGCACTACTTCTTTGAGGGAAAAGGATGACATTTGTTTGCATATTCCTTCGGGTGCAAGGAGCATTTTCAGTTCTCTGTTTATTGGTTTATGCATAGCATCTACAGGAGAACCTTGTGGAGAATGTTCATCATGGCTTGTAATGTCCCGGGAATGTACTTTGCAAGTGGAAATGAAGTAGCATCAACAATGTTGGTATTTCATTGTAGCAATGTGGTGATTTTTTTATACACTTGCAATGCTACTAATTGATGAGGTAATTTGCCATGGTATGTATAGGTTTATATTGATTTTGAGCTTTGAGGTGTACGTCAAGGTTCTAAGGAATTATGTTTGAATACATGGACAGACGACACCGCTGCAGCTGATGGTAATGGTATGATAATTGCTTTTACCTTTGCTTATATGCCCGTGCTATCTGCTCCCTTTGTAAAGATACAGATGTGTTAGCTTCCTAACTGAACCTTCTTATTGAAGCCGAACTCTTTACATTTTGAAATGGGAAGTATTCGTCCATTTTTGCAAATAAGTATTCTCTTGATAGAATGGGGTATCTTTGGTTAGAGAGGAACTCGAGAGTCTTTACTGGTGCTGGCAAGCCTGCCAACTTTGTTTGGGATCGGGTGGTGTACTTTGCTTCCAAAACAGCTGGGTCTTTTATGGGGGTGTCCCTCAAAGACATTCAGTGTAATTGGGGGATTTGTAGATAGATTTGCTTTCCACATTGAGGACTCCTTTTCCTCATATTTTGTACTTCTACTCATTGATAAAAAATTCCTCATCTAAAAGAAGAAAAGAAACGAATGGGCATTTGTCATTGTAAGCTTCTTGGTCATATCTCATTCCCTTACCACATTTGTGATTTTAAGCCAAAAAAGCTAAAATGCTATTTAAGCCTACATATTATTTCTTCTTTTATAAATATTTTTTTTGTCTGTCTCTTAGTCTCCAATTCATAAAACTGCTGTTCTTCGAATTGGATTTCACATTCTTGCAATACCAAATCTGCATGCTACGTATGAAAATCAGGAAGTACTGTGTAAATAATGAATCCACTGGACTAGGAAGTATCAGAGTTTTTTTAAGATGTTTTTATGACCAGGTCCAATACTCACGTGAGTTGAAAATGTGGATGTGGAGTCCCTTTGCTTGTTATCCTATATATCCTACAGTTATTATTTCTAATTACAGTTGAATTGCTATCCAGACATAGCCAGCAATGAGAATGGCACTGAATATAATTGTTGCTACTACTGTCAGTTGAAATTGCTACCATATGGATAATGACAGTACCATAATATTGAAAATTTAAAAATAAAGTATTTTCTTATGAGAGAATTTGTGGTAGGAGCACCAGTTTAAAGCTCCACGGATACCATAATATTGAAAATTTAAAAATAAAGTATTTTCTTATGAGAGAATTTGTGGTAGGAGCACCAGTTTAAAGCTCCACGGAGGGGGGGGGGGGTTGGGGTGAAGGACATATGGAAGTCTAAAATGCCGTCTAGTCTTTACTGAATTTGTTTGGAATCTACTCGCTAGTGTACATAGAATCAATTCAAAAGTACACTTTCAAATTCCCTTTTACTGAGTCTTAGGCATATGGTATATATGGCCCATTTTTATGTTTCTTCACTCAGATAAAAGGGATGCTGGCTGTTTAAACTGTTTGCTTTGCAGAATAGCCTGGATGACTGACTACAATTTGCCACTCGTTTTCTGCTCCTTTTCTCTTTTACTTTGAGGTCCTACTGGAACCATCTCTCTACTTTTTTTTTTTTTTGTGGGGGGGGGGGGGGGGGGGCAAGTAATAACTGTGTGGATGACAAAACTAAGATTGCATGTTGTTTGGTAGAACGATGTAATGGAATTTTATGACCGTGTATGCAGTGTGAGGTAAGACAAATATTGGGGATACAAACTTGTTGAAATTCTATTATCAATTGCGTGATGCTGGGGCTTTCAAGCTGCCTAATGAGGATGAACATAAATTTGCATGATATCTTGTGTTCATTTTGCTCTTGAACTTACTCTGTTACTTCCTCTGCCTTGAAATGTTTGTCAATATTTAGTGTCATACATAAAAGTGAACTTTAAATTTTGTTGCAGATGCATTTTAAAGGCTCACCAGTACATCTATATTTCATTGAAAGTATGAATAGAAAATTGTTAAAGGACATTTCAAAGAAGGATTTTGAAAACCTTTTAGGACAGTGAGTGAGTATTAGATCTGGGCTCAATGATTCAGTTACTGACATTTTCTGGTAAAGCCCTTTGTTCTGAAATTGAATACATATGACTGCAAGTATCAATGTACCATCTTTGTCATAAGCATTCGGTATGTATACTCTGTGATTATATGTTTCTTCTATGAATAGTTAAATGCAGGTTAAGGTGCAGAAATCCAGTAGGAGGCGATCCCCGACTGTATGGAAGTGGTGGTAGACAGAAATTTGCAAGTGTAACCACACGGACTGCACTTTGATTGAATGAGATGGAGATTTTTGTCAAGATGAAAGTTAATTACTTGTTGCCGTTCGAGAATAAGGAGCAATCTTCCTTGCAATCGAAATATCAGACATGCATAGCAGAAGTCCTTTTGTGGATAGCAATTTCATATGACTTGGAGACTTGATGAAGTTGATCATGCCCACGTAGTAGGAGGCTGTATATTTGGAGACACAGGATTGATGAAATTAATAAGTGAGGTGATGCATCAATCGGATATTTTTCTTTTCACCTTTCAAGAAGTACAACAGGCTAATTACGTGATTGCTTTGTCACTCTATATTGTGCTCTTTGCAAATTGCAAGTCGAATAGAGCATTGCAATTTTTTTCCTCAATAAAATGTGGCAATTTTTGTTAGAACTCACTAATTAATTATTTTATTTTAAATTTCTTTTCTAGGAGACCATTTGTTCCGGAAACAAACTCCGGTGAAGTTTCCGGTGGTCAAATCCTAGAGGGAAATAGGGTAAGGATGAATCTTAAAACTATATAAAAAAAAAAGGATAACAGTTGAAGGTGGCGCTGCGCTGTTAATCTACCCTAATAAAAATTCACACAAAAACTTGTATAAGACGGTATTTTTGTAACTTCTGGTGAGACGGGAGTCACCTTTCAATGAAACAAGGGTCACGTTCACCATAATGACCCCTACATTTCTAAAAATGATACAAATTATATGATAAAATTCAAAGGAAGTTGAAATAGAATGGAGACTTGAAAGATGGCATTTCCTCCAAACACAGCAGCTAAATCTGCCCTATCTTGAGAAACAATTTGGGCTCTGTTGGCTGCCCTCATTCCGTAGTCATCTTCCCCAGAATAACACAATGCCGCCATGGCCGTCGTCATGGATATCTAGACGCCGGAGTTTCAATTCAGCTGTTCATAATGAAGAAGATGAGCTTGACCTACTGAGCCTGCTGCCTAACGATGTAGCAGTGATGATCCTAAGCAAACTTGACCTGGTTACCCTGTGCCGCTGCACTGCTGCATC
Source organism: Tetragonia tetragonoides (assembly GCA_038025085.1). Classification (NCBI taxonomy): domain Eukaryota; kingdom Viridiplantae; phylum Streptophyta; class Magnoliopsida; order Caryophyllales; family Aizoaceae; genus Tetragonia; species Tetragonia tetragonoides. The sequence goes on from CM076140.1 coordinate 52,678,489, forward strand.
CCCACGGCGTTTCGCTCCCCTCCTGGAGGAGATCACGTCCCTCTCCGCCGACATTCCGTCCTCGCTTATCCTTCCAGCTAGGGACACATGGTGGCGGGGTCGCTTCATTAGGCATCTTTACAACACCGTGGCACGGAACTGGCTCAACCCACCGCAGCTGGACTTGTTCCCTAACCCCAACACTACTCGCAGGTGCTACCGACTCTGGTGCTACGAAGGCGGTCTTTCCTGCCTCAAGTGGTTGTGTGAACCACAAATTTGCCCGTCTTGTGCGTGGTTTGTGATCGAAAGATTCCCGCGCCTCCAGTCCTTGGAGGTCCAGCTCCCTGATCATTACACCAGGATTATGACGACTCATTCGAGCTACTGGTTCAGGTGGGATGCTGAGTATGATCGTACCACGAGGCGATGCTATTTCCTGATGGTGCAGCAGATTGGTGACCGCAAGTGCAATTCGGAGATACTAGATTGGGAGGAAGAGGTGCTACGACATATGATGTTCCATATGCACTCATTGACGGTCTGCTCTTTTCATAAAAACCTAACTGCGGTAAGGATGCTGGTAACAACGGATGCCTACGAAGTTATAGTTCTGCTGGCTCCACAAACACGCCGTATAAGAAGCAAATGCTGATCAAGAGATCATTGACAGATAGTACTACTGCTCATACTCCAGAACGGCACATGATTTGCTACGTTCCTACCACATTAGCCTTGAACGAGAACAGCAGCAGTAATGGCCTCGTCAGAGGTTCCTTGCTTTCGTTCTTCTCGTGGGGTTTACATGATGATACTACAGCTACTAATGATGATTTGATCCGCGCTTGTCTTTCTCCACCGCAGGATGATCAGCTAGAGGATTATCCGAGGAAGGAACTCAGGGAAGTCGTCACCAAAATACTTTCCCACCCCAACATGTTAGTTCTGTGGAATCGTACAGCCCCGTGATCATTGCAAGCTAAGGCCTATCCACTCTGGTTGGAACTAGCTAATATGTTTTCATTCCAATGTTCTTGATTGAGCAGCAGAATTAGTTGGCATCGTTGTTACTATTTTGATCCTAGTCTAAAACAAATGCAAAAAAACATTCAATTAAGAAACTTCGCTGTTATCTTTGCTATTGATCTTCGTAGAAGTTTTTTTTATTTATCATAAGCTACTGAAATCTTTACTGTTGTCAAAATTTGATTACTTGGCATTACAATTATATGATTGAACGCAAGAACTCGGCCCACTTACAGGAAGGTTACCTTGGGGATAAGATAAATCTTGATGCTCTCAACAAAATGGTTGGCCTTCAACCACAATTCTGCAGGCAGTTTGTTGACAAATGCCTGGCTCCAGTGTCAGATCAGAGATATATATATCATTTGCAGCAATTGATCTCTTGATTGGCCCCTTCCTTGCATTGGATGATTCATTTCTGTCCCGACTTACTGTCTACATGTATTGTAGTCCCTGTCTTGTAGAGCCGGTGTGTTCAAGAATGAGTATCGCGCTGCTGAAGTTCTGATCACTTCTCATTGGAATTGAGATGAATGCATGTTTTCGAGCTTAATTACAAGAGAAGATGAAGGACATAAAGTAGATATATAATTGAATTGCAATGACCCTTTTGTGTTGCTACTTGACATTTGACAAGGCACTGCAATAGGGCAGAGTTTTTGTTTTGTTCTCAAATTGTTTTAACACTGTCCATGATTGAAGTACAACCAAAACCACACAAAAAAAAGACGCAGAGCACAACTAAAAGTCCCAACCAGATCAAAAGCACATACTAAGAAAAGTAAGGAAGCCTTATACAACCACATCGCTACCTAGCTAACAAATACTATGATCAAACTAAAAAAATTTTGAGGTATTCTTGAGATATATGGAGCATGGAGACAGCATATACTTCTAATAGATGTTGTGTCACGTGTCAGACACTGCACGCAGACACGACAGGACACCAAGGCCTGTGGAAGACACCTATTAGGCTTTTTATCATCTATAGATGGTGTTTCCCCGTGTCGGTATCCATATTTGTGGCCATACAACCTTAACTATTTGAGTGTATGTGAGGACAGGCCACAGGGAAAAGTAAAGGTCTACTAGAAATCTTTTTATTGCACATGCAAGTTCTTCTTTTCAACTTGCTATAATAATGTGAGAATATTCGAGTCTCCTAATGAAGTTCATATCACATGCATTCTTGTTTCCATGTTCCTTTTCTATCCTATATATATAGTACGTAGTACCATATAGCATTAGAGATCGTCCTTGCATGAACAAAAAGTTTTCCAGCAGTACTTTTGATGTCGAATCTCTAATATTGAGTAATGACAAAACGTGCTTTTGAGGCAATGAGAAATTTGGAACAAAACTTCAGGTAAGATCAGAGCGAGAACTCACGAGTTCTAGACAGACTTGATCATGTACACTGGAATAATGCAGTACTTTAATTTCACTGCAAGTTAAGGCCTATACTGACATCCACTTGTTGAAATATTATACTAACTTTCTTTATTTATTCACAAGCATATTTTGTGGTTTTTTTTTTTTTTTTTTGTAGAGAAAAGGAGGGTTGAGACCCAGTTACAAGGAATGGTACGGGATGAGCTAACGCCTAGAGCATCATATCTGAGAAAAGCATGAATGCCCTGTGGTTTTTTTTAGTCACTACTACTCTGTATCTGTAAACCCCCGGAAGACAACTTCATTTGCTATAGTATGTGACAATGTGTATTTCGTAGTACTGTCAAATTCAGTCAAGGATCTGCTACTCTTCATATCTTACTCTCCTATGTTAATCATTGTAAAGGGTAAATTATCTGTATTAATTTCTTACTACATACTCCAAATAAAATTGCACATATGTAGACAGAAAAACTAATAATCTAAGTATAAGAAATTAATCCAATATGTCTTGTGTAGTAGGGTGGACCTATACCGTGAGGCATGGGAGGAAGAGAGAAAAAAGAAAGGAAGGAAGGAGAAAATGTGAGAAGCCCTATTCCATAGGTCCGTCTCATACAAGTTTTTGTGCTAGTCAAATCATGGTTGCGTAGTATAATGTGTTACACAAAAAATAAGGCATTTTTATTAATTTCGCAAGAGGGCAAGAGAAATACAGATGTACAATTTTTTAATTTTTGAGGGATATACAGATATACAATTAAGAAGAGTATGAAGCGTATATGGTATTTTGTTTGTTTGATAAGGACGGAGTTGCGTTGGATTCCTCGTTGGTGTGCTCCTAAATCCTAATCTGTAAATTGTAATCATGTCGGCAATAGCTTGCAATAATACATCAACGTATATTTTGCATTAATCATCAAAAAATATAACGTATAATATATTGCATTCATTTCTTTGATTTTTCAACCACTTTAAATGTACAGTTTGCAACTTTATTTGTAGAAGTTTTTTTTCTCCCTTTGACTATATATAACAAAACGTAGGGCTCCGACTAAAAAAATAGAACATAAGGAAAAATGAGGAAAAAGAAAAGGACTTTTACAAAATTGATGTTAAACTTCATTTTACAAGCCAAAGTTGTGCACAAGATCAGTAGCCCATTTGGATTGAATTGAATCCCCGCATGGATTTTTACAAAATTGGTGTTATTAAACTTAATATTGAAAATACCAATAAGTGGTTGATGTGAGTGGTTTGACACTCTCATAGTCTCATCCCTTAAGCAAGGTCGAGGGTTCAAATCTTGTGAAAGGAAAAATTGCTTAGTGGGAGTACTTTATCCCCTTTATGGGCCAACTCGGTGCGAACAGGATTAGTGTTGGCCCAAAGAGATTGGGTGAACCTGTGGTCAAACCAAAAAACTTAAAGAATTTATGTATGATTGACACTTAGGGTATGTTCTCCTCAACTTCCCTCTGAAGTATTCAATAAAAAGAAAAAAGAAGTTCAGTTCAGAAAAGTTCAGTAGAGTCCAGTAAACCAAAGAACAAATTTAATCTTTGTAATTGTAGATTCAGTAAAAATAAGTTCAGTTCAGGAAAATTCAGTTCAGTTCAGTTCAATATTGTGCAGATAAGTTCAGTAAAAAAAAGGTGAAGAGAACTGACCCTTAATTGTTTTTAAGTATTAGTATAGTTAGGAGTTAGGGCGACATACACTGTGAGTATGACCAATGTTTAATCATTCACTTATAATTTTAACCTTTTGGGAGATATGATTTCTTAAAGTACATATAGAAAAAAGACAAATATGCAATATGTTTCCCTCATAGATAGATAAAGAAATAAATAAGAGAAAATACAAGACATGATATGTACTGGTCAAAAGATTTTCAAGTGTAGTTAGAATTTTGAAGTAAGCAGCCATTCTAAGATGTAAAAAAGAAAAAAAAACCGTAAAATAACAACGTTTTATTTCACCTTTGTATTTTATGTAAAACTCTCTCAAATACGAGTATTCAACTTTTTCAACTTTTTTCATAGTCGTTTCATCGTTCAATTTGGTATATGCTACCACATATTGCATTCATTATAAATCATAATCGATCTACTTGTCAATTGTTTCCTTTTCTTCTCCAATGCTCAACATGGTGACTTGACATTCTTTCATTAAACAGAAAGATGTTGAAGTGTGCTTTCCTGTCCTATTGCTTGCTTAGCTGTTTGGTGTAGAAACCAAGTATGAGAACCAGAAAGCCAAAACACCCAGTCCTCCTCTCTTTCCCTACCATTAAAAAAAAGAGAAAAAAAATATTAGAAATGGATTAGTAAAGATTTATTTTATTAGTTGACCAGCCAGCCTATATTTGGAAATAATATAAAATAATAAAATAATAATTCAGGTGAAACGCGGGATCCGGAGCCTTTCATGAACTCAAATTGTGTGGCTCCCCGTTTTGTAACATTCATTCATTCAATTCATTCTGCAATTTTGATTTTTCATTTTTTTTTCTCTTTCACGCCCCAACTTAACGGATACCGTTGCCCTCATTCTCCTCCTCCTCCTCCTCCTCTCTCTCCCCCTCTCCGGGAGAGAAAAAACTCAATCAAGGTAGGAGAGAGAAAATCAAAGAGGGTCCAGAGAGAGAGGGGGTACAGGGAGGAAAAAGCTTATTCTACCACGCTAAAGGAGCCACCTTTTTGGGTTTTCAGATCATTTTGGACAATACCCTTTTCGATTTAGGGGAAATTAATGATGCCCATATGACAGATTTGGGGTTTTGATTGCATTTCCTTGCCAAAGAGCCAAGTGGGTATTTCTTCTTTTTCTCAAATTTTCTGTTTTTTGTTTGAATTAATGTGTTTGATTTTGATTTCTCTGGGTTGGGTTGGGTTGTGATTTGTGTTGTTTTCTTGATGTGGGTTTTTTGTTTTTTTTTTTTTTTCTTTTTTTGTTAGGGATTGTGATTTGAAGGACTTGGCTCTGAAGGATTTTGGATTTGATTACATTCACTTTTGAGATATTTACAAATGGGGATGTCCACAGATAATGTCCGTGGACTTGTATTAGCTGTTTCCTCAAGTGTTTTTATTGGGTCCAGCTTCATTATTAAGAAAAAGGGTCTCATGAAAGCTGGATCAACGGGTACTAGAGCAGGTTTGGTCACTTTTTCTTGATTTTATTTCATCTCCCTTTGGAATTGTTTATGTATTTGGATGTATATAGTTCCTTTGGAGATTATGACAATTGGCCTTGACCTGATGATGGGGCAATTAGCCCATTTGAGCGCTTTTTCCAACTTTTACTCCATATTTCATTGTTTCTTGAAATTGGAATCTGGGGATATTTGTTTTGTTTACGAGTTGTTATTCAATTAAAAGGGCTGTTTTTTACCAGGTTCAGGAGGCTACTCATACCTGTATGAACCTTGGTGGTGGATTGGAATGATAACAAGTAAGTTCTATGCCTTCTTTCTCAAAAGTACTGATAGGTTTTCTAAAATTGTCTTGTGGATGTTAATGTTGATGTAGAAGGCAATTTTTGTAGGCTTAAATTGTGGTTTAGACTTTAGAGCACATTTATCAGTTGATGATTAAGGGTGTGTAGCTGTGACGAGTATGATTCATTGTCAGTGTGCAGTTTCATTCGAATAGCCAGAGAATAATTACCAGTATTTTTAAGATTTTATTGTTCTTTTTATATTTTATTGGGAGGACGAGACCTACTGGACGTATTGACATTGCTGAAATAATGCAACTTTTTTTAAAACCATATCAAGGAATAGGAATAAATTGGGTTGAAGAGAATCTAGGCCTTTTCATTAGCTAGTTTTAAAGTGTAATAGAATTCCCTGTTCTTTTCTCATCACTAAGGTTCTTGAAAGACAAGTGAACAATTAGAAGTGAGCAACCCAGAGTGGGTAGGTCAGCTGGTAAGAACTCTCTTAGCTCTATTCCAGAGGTCACTAGTTTGAGCCCCTCATGGGGGTAAGCGGAGGTGGTCTTGCCTGTTAATTTCAGGATATGTGCGATTAGTCAATGTTTGGATACCCATGTTATCTAAAAGAAGGGAAAAAAAAAAGAGAACCGAGCGACTCGACTCTGTATCCTACTGTGTTACGACTTTCATGGCAAAATGCAAATATTCTCTTCTTCCTATCTTCATCACTACTCAGTCACTTGATGTTTAAATTCATGTTAACTACAGCTGGATGTGCTTCCCTCTCTCCTTGGTTACTTAGTTATATCCATGTTCTTATGATGGTAGTTTTGATTTTGAACTAACACTTTCTTGTGCATTTCCTAGTGATTGTTGGGGAGATAGCTAATTTTGCTGCGTATGCATTTGCACCGGCCATTCTTGTCACTCCTTTAGGAGCCCTTAGTATTATTTTCAGGTACAGAAACTGCAGCTTTGGAAGTTGAATATACAGATTTACATTCTTCATCTTCTAAAGATAGTTTCTGTAATGCAGTGCAGTTCTAGCTCATTTTATCCTGAAGGAAAAGTTGCATATATTTGGTATGCTTGGTTGCGTTCTCTGTGTGGTTGGGTCTACCACAATAGTTCTACATGCCCCACATGAGAGGAGCATTGAATCTGTTAAGCAAGTATGGCATCTAGCTACGGAACCAGGTAATTGCAGATGGAACTACAGTCACTTGGATTTAATCTTATCTCCGTGTGTTCATTGCAAACAATATTAATTGGTAGGCTGTGGGCATTTGATGCATAATATCTTGTAAAATCTGGATTTTGCTGATGCTTTGATGCTTGAGCAATAATACATTAATTATTTCAACATTCCATTCTGTACCCCTGAAACCAATCTAAGATTTTACTTGAGACGCTGTAGCGCCTGTACTCCAACTTTTGCTCGAGGCATTTTCTCTACCCCTTCTTACCTTGAAAAACAGGGTCACCTTGCGTCCATGATATCCCACGATCAAAACAATTAACTGAATCCTGTAAACCATTTCATAGAAGTTCATTGATATCTTCTTTTTACAAAGCAAATCAACTTCATTGCTTGAATAATCCACTTGATGCAGTGATAATTGAGCAATAATACATTATATGCTTAAACATTCCAATTCTGTACCCCTGAAACCAATCTTAGATGTTTATTCTCCATATCTCATTCACTGACAATATAGGCATAGTAATTTGTTAAATTTGATATTCAATTGCCTTCATGTGGTAAAGGAATCACTGACAATAAAATATCTTTATGAGCAGGTTTCATTGTATATGCTGCAATAGTCGTGATTGTAGTTGCTGGCCTCATGATCTACTATGTTCCACGTTATGGGAAAACTCATCTGATAGTATATGTTGGAGTTTGTTCCCTCATGGGCTCCATTACGGTATGACTAGTAAACTCAAGAATTTCTACAGGCACCCAGATGGCATTAGTTTATCTATTTGTTGCACTCACTCCTTGGAGTTTCCTTCTGTAGGTTATGAGCGTGAAAGCTGTGAGTATTGCCTTGAAGCTGACATTTGAAGGAATGAACCAATTTATATACTTCGAGACATGGTTTTTCACCATAGTTGTGGCTGTCTGCTGTCTCTTGCAGATTAACTATTTGAACAAGGTAATTCTTGATCAGTACTTTCTGTGGCATCAACCATCCATTCTTTCATCACCTTAGAAATATTTCTGCTTTTGATAATAAAGTGGCTTTTCTAATTGCCTGCAACTCTGCAAAAAAAAAAAAAAAAAAAAAACAAGGTTCTTTTCATTTCCTTCCTCTTATTATGTTATAATAATTCATAAACTAGAATAGAAATGCTTTTAATAAGTGAGTTCAAACTCCTTAATTGTGAACGACATGCTTGTGCCAGCTCTTCACTTATACTATGGTATTACTTTCATGGTGTTACAATCAGCCTGGGATCAAAATATCTGAGCTCTTAATTTATGATTTTCATTTTGTTTCTTATATCTCTGAAAGAATTGGATGCCTTCCTGATAATGTTCACATTAGCTTTTTGCTAAAGAAGTACAGTAACATTTAGTCTACAATTGGCCGACACTGCAAATGAAAATTGATATACATGCCTACATATTTGCTGTCCTCGAATAAAGGATGAATCAATAGGCTATTCATCTTGGTAATCGTATTGACTTCTTGTTATCCTTGAAAGTGAGTATGTTAAAAAGGAGTCTAACATTTTTTTACTAATGTATAGCAGGTTAAATTAGTTTGCATCAGTGGTGAACGTCAAGTCCACTAATTAACTTAGCTCTTTGGACACAAATGTATAATTAAACAAACATGATGTGGCCAACTCCAAGATTACTTTTTAAGAAGGTTATTAACTGGTCTAGATGTCTCTCTAGCCTTCCTTTTTCTTTGTTTTGTGCCAATCATCTTGTCGAGGATCAACTTTGATGAGCATAAATGCCATAGTGTAACAGATTGGTGTACTTGCTTTGACATTGTTTTAAGTACAACTTCTTGATCTGGCTAAAGAAGATTAGTTCCCATTTGGGGCACTACTCTTGATTGTGGATACTGTTCAAGTAAATTTCTTGTGCTATATGCACTTGGCTATATGAATTCTTTTTCCCCATTAAGATCTATACTAAGCTGCGGTGTCCAAATATATATATATGGATGCTTTTTCAGGTTAACATAGTTTACATGATGAACTCGGTGCATATAGCACTCACTAGACCTTGAGACTTCGAATATCTTCAATGCAATGAGATTTAAGCACTGCCTGTTTTATCTGTTTCATAATTTGACATCGGGGGCTCATTCCTTGTTTGAACATAATGCCATTTTCTCAGTATATTGAAAGGGCTATAAAAAAAAAAGGGGGGGGGGGGCGAAACTGTCTTAGTTTGACCTTATAAAGAGAGGCAAGCTCATCAATGCCATCCAAGAATCTTTCTTGAGACATGAATCTAGTTTTGACTGTAAAAGTCTCCTTTTTATCCCTACATTACAAATGTAAGACGTACACATCAACACAGCCCATACCTACATGAATTTCATCTCTCTGGTTATGCTTCTTTGTCTTTGAAGTGGCTGTTTTATGTTCGGCCTCCGTTGCATGAACATCAAATATAAACCCTTTTTCTCCGGGAGAAGTTTATAGCTTAGTAGGGAGGCACATTATTGGGAAGAAAAAAGAAGGTTTATAAGCAACTTGAAGCGTGTTTGGTAAATAAATGTGATGTGAGCATTGCAGGGGAGTTCTATAATATCTTATGCATACCTTTCATATGTTGCCATAAGTTCGATGGATGTGAAAATATGCTCACTTTACCGTTTCTTTTTTATCGGATGGTGAGTCAAGAAGCAAAGAGTGTCTTATCTGAGCATTGTCCTTGAATTCTGATTTTACTACATATATCATCTCATGTGTTAAGCTTTTTATCTGGTCTCCACTCTTTTCCTAAGGCTGCCTTTATAAGAATGATTCACAAATCCCTGCAGGCACTGGACACTTTCAACACGGCTGTTGTATCACCTGTCTACTATGTCATGTTTACTTCATTTACCATCCTTGCAAGTATGATCATGTTTAAGGTAATGTACTATGTATCATTACAGCTCAAACTCCTTGGATCAGCTGTTTTTAAGGATCTTTCATACGGTTGGCTAGCTTCCTCATTGCATCTGGGAAACAAGTTTTGATCTTTTCGTTTTCGCTGTGCATTATTGATACGACTGGTTGTTTTACCATCTCCTTTCTTGTCAAATTTGTCTATCATGCAGGATTGGGATTCTCAGAATGGCTCACAAATTGCTACTGAATTGTGCGGTTTTGTAACCATTCTATCAGGGACATTTCTGCTTCACAAGACCAAGGACATGGGAAGCACACCAGCAACACCACCCATGTTTGAAAACTCAAGGAGTTCTCGCTATTCTAGAGAAGAAACTACTGGCTGTGCTGGCAATCCAAGCCCTGATCGGAATTCTAGAGAATAAGTATCAACTCTTGAACAATTTTGGAGAGCTAATCAACGCTATACCCGTCATAGCGTGCCTGCTCTCAGAATGGGACAGGTGCCTTGTTAAAAGGTTCTAGTCTCTGGGAGCACAAAGACTTTGGGCTTGAATGTTTCAGAGTACAGAACAGCAACCTTTGACAAAAGGTGCAGATACATTTCCGATAAAGAGTATATAGTCATTGGTGAAGGATCCGATTATTTGTAGGGATAGCCACGTTTAGCTGTAGGCTTCGAAGTTCTTTTGCATTCAAAATTTAAATTTGTGAATATATTTTTGGAAAATTTTTAAAAAAGAAGGAAAAAGAAAGCGTTTGTTTAGAAAAGCTAATTTTTTCATTAGAACAAGACATAGACGAGTAAAAATATTTATGCAGCTCTGCAGAAACATACCTTTCTTCCGCGCTTGTCTCTGATACAAGTGTCAAAATTTGCCACTGCTTGACAATGTTGATTTGTGTTTTTTTATTTCATTTTTAATTATTAGTCTGTAATGCTAATAAAAGGTTATACCAAAAGATCAGCAAAAAAAAAGAAGGTTATACCAAAAATCTACTAAAAGAGTAGTCTGCCATAATCACGTCATTGTATAAATGAGTAGTGGGTTTCGTCAATATTGATGTATCACTGAAAATTCTTGTATGACTGAGCAATTTGCAAAGAAATTTTCTTTCATTTTCTGCACTTTCAGATTAAAACATGTTGCCATTGCAGCTGTTGACCATTGCAGCTGGTACCTGCACACAGCCACCGGTCACCATGTTTGTCCCCAATGGTACCGCATACCTTAATATGCTTCAGGGAAACACACTATATATTCAATCTCTTCTTTTGTTTAGCAAGACTTGAGCATTCCTTCCTTTCCAAGTTTATTCCTCCAAACAACAACAACAACAACAACAACAACAACTCAGTAAATAGACAAATTTATTCCTCCAAACAATTTTTTGTAAATTATTTTTCATGTGTTTGCAATTACACACATTGCGACTTGCGACTTGCGACTAACATATCTAAAACTTCTATGTGGAGTATACTTGTACAAACAAAAGATAGTACAAACAATCACTCCAAGAATAAATAGCTACTTCGCCTACTTGGATGAATTCTCACCCACTGTAAGAACACAACAACTGGTGAGAATTTCAAGGCAAATATTGGCCAAAGACGTTGTAGTGTAATCCCTAACTGGTCTTTCTCGCTCTTTAGTAATACAATAGTAAATAAATTTTACAAAAAACTCATATGAGGTGGCCTCAAGGTAAGGCCCTCTCTAACAAGCATGACGTCATATTTATGTCATAGTTGGCTATAGAAGGGGCCTCACCTTGAGGCGGCCTCATAGAAGACATTTTGAATAAATTTTTAGCTATCATAATATAGCCTTATTGGTATTGACTTCAATAGAATTAAACCCCGAAACATGACAGCCCATAAGGAAGGGATAATCTCCATCTACCTAGAAAATAGAAGTGTTGTGAACCTTAAGCGATGTGAGAAACATCAAAGCAATTGAAGGAATCAACAACAAAATAAGAGGTTGTAGAGTGAAGAACGGTTAACAAGAAATCCATGAGGCTTCAAGCGGTGAACTATGGAGATGTAAGAATTATATAGGAGAAGAGTTTTAGATACTCTATATTTAAATATTATAAATCTAATCAAGAAAATATTTATAAAATGATTTATATACTTATTTTATTACTTGCAACTTCATGTTACTTGTTACTGGCTACTCATTTTCATTCATGGTGTTGTTTGAGACTTGAGATGAATGAGCAAAAGCATCATTGTTTGTTCTTACCACAAAAATAATTCAAAAATATGTAGGCTCCAAGAACCAAGGACATTTTTTACTCAAAAAATTTGAGTTTTAACGGAATGATGAAAAAAAGATGTATTTCGATCACCGTCTGTTAACCATTTTAATAAAATTCGCGGAATTTAATCTTCTAAAAGAAATTGGGTAACAGAACCTCGTCAAATTGCTTCAACCTTCCTCTCTCATTTTCAAAACCTTTTCTCTTCCTCCCTCTATGATGATACCATTCCTTGGGAGTGAAATTAACTAACCTTCAATCCATGTTGATGCTCATGATAACCTCATGTCTATTCCCTCTTTAGAAGAAATCCCCAGGTGATGATGGCTTTCATCCCATTTTTTATCAAAGAGCCTGGGACACAATCAAACATGACCTTCTGAACCTTTTTACCAATATTTGTAGAGAACAAAAAGTTCCTTCCTTCCTCTCCAAAACTCTTCTTTGCCTAATCCCAAAAAATGAAACACCTTCCTCTCTGGATGATTATCGTCCTATAAGCCTTTGCCATACTGTTTACAAAATTTTTAGTAAAATTCTTGTCTAAAGACTTCAGCCTCTCATGGATACTCTTAAGTCTTATCTCACCTGAACAATAGGCTTTCATCTGTGGGCGAAGATGTTCTGATAATATCATTATCACTCAAGAAATTATCCACTCAATACAGAAATCCAAGGCTAATGGAGGCTTATTTGCTGCAAAAATTGATTTATCAAAAGCTTTCGATCGCTTACAATGGCCTTTTCTTAGTAAAGTTCTTCACCACTTGAATTTCTCTCCTGCCTTCATTAACATCGTACTTTCTATCCTTAATGGAACCTCATGTATAGCCCTAATAAATGGATCCCCAACCACTGCTTTTCAACCAAAAGTAGGACTTCGTCAAGGAGACCCTCTTTCCCCCTACCTCTTTATCATTTGTGCACAAGTCCTCACTTCTATGTTCTACCTGGCAGTGGGCTCTAACACCTACAAAGCTTTCCGTATTGGCAAATCAGGACCTAAAGTTAGTCATGTTCTATTTGCAGACGATCTTATTCTTTTTGGTCGAGCCACATACACTAACCTCAGCTCCCTCCAAACCATTTTATCCCAATATAGTCATGATTCGGGACAACGTCTTAACCTCAATAAATCCCAAATTTTCTTCTCAAAGCGAGTTCCTCATGCACTTCGGGAGGACCTAGCAGCTATACTAGGTCTAAAAATCACCCACAACATTGGAAAATACTTGGGCGCTCCTATCTTCACCTCCAAACCCAAAGCATCCGATTTCTTCTTCCTACTTGACCATATAGCCAAGCGTCTCCACTCTTGGCAAGCAAAATACCTTTCATTTCCTGGTCGAGTAACTCTGGTGAAATCTGTCTTATCATCTATCCCCCAGCATATTATGCAAACAACAAAAATCCCGACCTCTGTCACTCAGCGTTTAGACAAACTACAACGCGACTTTTTATGGTCTCAATCCTCCTCACATGGCTATCATGCTATAGGATGGGAGACTCTTCAACTCCCAAAACATTGTGGTGGACTAGCAATCCGTAGTGCCCAAAAAATCAGTCGTGCCTTCCTTGCATCACTAGCTTGGAGACTCATTCAGCGACCAAATGACCTTTGGGTTCAAGTTCTTAAAGCTAAATACTTCCCCTTCACTTTTATTCATCAAGTCAATCCTAAACATGCTGCTAGTCCTTCATGGCGAGCCCTTCTATGGGGTTACAAATTACTAAAACAAGGCCTTCATTGGCGAGTAGGGTCTGGTCGTTCAATAAACTTCTGGCTTGATCCGTGGTTATCTCCTACACCTGTTCGTGAACAAATTCAGGGTCCCCTAACTTTCCAAGATACAACACTTCAACCAGCTTCCCTCTATACCTTCCATGATACATGGTCACTGGCTGATATTTCATTCACCCTTCCACAAAGCATCATAAAAATCAAATAACTTCTCTCTCTCTCTGGCTACAAACATTGACTCACCCGGTACACTAACTTGGTTCTTCACCAACTTGGGTCAATGCACTGTCAAATCAGCTTTTCACTTACAAAATCTCCACCCACTCCGAACCCCACATTCTACTTTGTGGAAAACACTTTGGCATACTGTTAGCCCTCCACGGGCCTTACACTTCCTTTGGAAAGCTGCACATAATCGCATCCCCACCAAACAGATAATAGCCGGCCCCCATTGCAGCGATAATTTATGTCCACGATGCGGAAACAATGCAGAGTCGCCTTTCCACCCTCTTGCACAATGCCCTTACTCACAAGGGGTATGGATATCCCTTGGCTTTAATACTACAGGAAATAATTTTACACCATTGGATTACCAAAAACCTCTCATAACCACCTACACAACACGGTTGGTTACCTATACCATGGTCACTCGTTTTTACTGTCACATGTTGGGTTATTTGGAAAGAACGTAACCTTCGGGTATTTCAAGATATACCCTGGTCTATCCATCGTTGTTTAACACAGATTTATAACCAAATAGAAGAATTCTGGTACCTTGGAGTGTTTTCCAGCAAGTCACGTATAAAGACATATATTACTTTTCGTTGGAACGCTTGTTCATCATCAAAGTTCATCATCAACGTAGATGGAAGTGCCTCGCCTAACCCTGGTGCAGGTGGGGCAGCAGGCCTTATTAGGAGTCCACAGGGCCAATGGTGGATGGCTTTCATCCTTTATAGACAACATGCGACGAACACATATGGAGCTCCTCACCATACACCAGGCACTTAGTATTGCGTGGACCTTCCACTTACCTTCCATTGAAATACAATCAGACTCTTTGCTTGGAATTAATATGATACTTGGTCACTATAATTATCCAGTAAATTACCATGGTTTAATCCTTGATTGCAGGTTCTTCCTTGAGCGACAGTGGACTGTACATCTTGTACATATCTACCGTGAAGCAAACCAAGCGGCAGATCGTCTGGCACTTTACGCACGGGACCAAAAGCTGGCTACTTCTCCGTTATATACCCCACCCCCCATTTTAGGTTCTTATATTTTGTTAGATATTCTTGGAGCCACTTACTGCCGTTTTGTAACAATGTAATTCCCGTGTAATTTTGTTGTAGATTTATGCTCTTTTGATATATATTTTATCTCCGTTTGGTTGGGAAAAAAAAAAAGAACCAAGGACATTTGAGTCATTTGAGCATTTTATTTCGGATTTATTTATTTTATTTCTCCTTTTTTCTTCGAAGCACTACTTTCTAGTTTTTCTCTCTCCTCTTCTCCTATAGCATCTGCGCTTTGAACGTTAAACAATTGTACTAAATATTCAGACAACCCTCCTTTTCCGGTGGCCTTGTAAAAATCCCAAATCTTTTTTGCCTTCTCTCTCTCTCTCTCTCTACTCAGACTAAGGCCTACTCTCCTCCCTTGAAGAATCTCCAGCTCTAAAATTTAAGGTCAGTACACAGCAATACTTAAGTCGATCACTCAGCTTCTATGTTTACTTTGTGATTTGTTCAAATCTTGTGTGATTTTGGATTATGGGTATGTGTTTTTCTGCAAATATCAAGTGCCCATTAAATTTTGATATTCATTTAATGAGTGGCTATTAGTGATTATTGAGAATAACTTGAAATTGATCAAGCATACATCATCAAATGATAACCCCTTCACGGAGAAAAAAATGGAGTGAGGCAGAGGAAAGAACATTGACTGATAAATATGGAGATATGGTCTCAAATGGGACTTTGGCAAAAATGAAAACTAGGGAGAAAAAGTTTAGACCCATTGCTTTATATGTCAATTCTATGCACCATGTTAGAGACCCAGTTACATTTCCTTGGCAATGGACTTGGAAAGATGTGTCAACCAAGGTACAAAACATGAGGCATCAATATTTGCTGGTTAAGCAAAAGATTAAAAAGCCGGAATTGCCCGTGGGGAGTGATTTGGTGGGGGTTGTGGAGGAGTTTGAGTGGGCAGATGGCCTTTCACATTGGTCGAATTTCCTTAGGTACAAAGAGGTATATGGGGATGTTCCTCTTGTTTTTAGCAATAGTCATGATGATTCCATGTTGGGAGGAGTTAATCATGACGAGAATGGTGGGGGTTTTGATGGAACTGGTCATGGGGTTGACATGGTGGATTTTGGGCATCTGGGTCATTCAGGAGAGGGGGATTTTGCTGCAGGGATTGATGGTGGAGAAGATGGTGTTTTGGGTTTGGGTTTTGAGTATGATCGGGAGGAGGGGGAGGAGAATTTCAATAATGGTTGCAGCCATTTGAAGGAAGATGGTGATGAAGGGTTTGTCTATGAAGAAGTTGAGACTAATGGGTCGGAGTTGAGAAAGAAGAAGAAAGCGGCAAAGGGATTTGAGAGAAAGGCTTGGAATTTTTTAGCAACTCAACTGGGACAGTTGAGGGAAATGGAGACACGGTTTGAACATCGCGAGGCAGAACGAGAGCGAGAGAGACAGAGAAGAGAGAATATTCGATCAGAGCGTGAGAAAGAAAGGGATAATATATGGGAAGAGAGAGATAAAGAACGAGTTAATAGAGAGAAGATTATGGAGGAACTTAGGAAACAAAGGATAATGGAATGGGAAGCCATGGAGAAGGAAACGGAAGAAAGGGAGAGAAGAAGAAGAGAGGAAATGTTGATTCAAGAGAGGGAGTGGGAAGAGAGGATGAATCGGAGGAGATCTGAATGGAAGAAAAGGATGGATGACATGGTCAGTCACCATAGAGCAGAAATGGGTCAGCTTCAGTCCAGAATACTTCATGAGCAGCAAAGTCTCACCAATCAGTTGCTTGCAATTGTTTCACAATGGTCAGGTCATCCAAATGGGCTCTCTGATCATACAGGAGCGAGCAGCCATTATCTTTCACAAATGATGCAAAATTTGCACCATGTGAATGGCATGGTTCATGATGATACTAGGGTTGAAGGAGACAACCAAGATGATCAATTCATTGTTGATGGATGATATTGATTCTTCTGCGCCTTTTTGCAGCTGTAGTTCAAGGCAGATGTGTGCTAGGATGTTTGCCATGACAAAGTGTAAAGGTACGAGAATTCAGCTGTAACTGTGAGCTTTAGGTTATTGTTGTATATTGGTCTGTCTATTATGAACTCCAGTCAATAATGGAAAAAATGCTCCTAGTGTAGTAGTTAATTTCAATGTATCATCTTGGTTAAATCACTTAAATTGTATAAGCTGTATAAATGGTCTTATCAGATACAGTCACGAGAGATGCCTTTACTCACTGTTAGTTGTACTTCTCTCCCATATGTTTTCTTTGTTTGGTCAGAAGTAGCATTATTGATGAAGCATTGTGTTTTACAATCTACTAGTTCAAAGCATTAATTTTGAACGGTGATATAATGTCTTTGATTAGGCAACTTATCGTCAACCCATCAACAACACAAAACCCTAGAGTCCCTTAGGGCCCTTATGCTCCTAATAACAAACAGTATATGCCCTCTTAAGTGTGTACAGAACAGATACAGCAAAACAGAATCAAACTCAAGGCATCAAAATCAAGCAAACAAAGCTGCCCATCCCTTTTCTAGCTAACATATCCGCTTTCACATTCTACTCTCTGATAAACACATTGATTTGATATACAGCATGTGCACTGATTTTATCATCTAGCTCGTTAAAAATGCACCACCACTTCCATGGCCTTTTTTTTTCTTTCTTGTTAGCAATCCAGGATAAAAAGAACTTCAGGAATGACCCTTTACAGTTATCCTAGACTAGAGTGGAACCTATTAGGTCTTATTTTTACCATCATCAGGCTATGATAACCTCCCATCAATAACCTCCCATCAATTCAGGATAATTGCAGTCTGTAAGACCCAAGTCTACTACAAAAAAAACCCTTGAATTTTAGTGTTAGAATCCCTGAAAATACATCCACATCTTGCATCTCCAGCTCTTGCCAGTGCTGAGCCACTAGTGTTGATAATCCACCAGCCTTCAAGGGGGTTTCCACTGAGTATCTTCTCTGTTCATCTTAGAAGAAGAAACTGTTTTGCTGCAATGAGTCAGGGAATCACAGGAATCCTGGATCTATTGATGCAGTTGCATAGCAAAGCTACGATCACCCTACCACCGATTAGTTCTTATTTGATGAAGAAAGTTTGATGAAGAAAGTGCATGCTTATGAAAACAGAAGCAAGATGGGCCACTATGCTATAGAAGATAGTTAATTTGACGCTTTCCCTTGCTGGGAGCTTGTACGAATTTCTACTAGCTTTAAAGTACTTAAGTTGTTTATACTATGCTTTGTGGACCCTTGACTAATGTGTAGCAACTTGATTCTTATTGAATCAGAAAACCATTATCGCCAATCTGTGATCTCCGTTCATGAAAATATGTATTTTTCTTCATCACTATAAAAGTATATATATATATACCATGTTTTGTTAGTGTTCTCTCTTTCTGCCAAACATGCACAAATTGAGGTACTTCAGAAATCTTGATTGATAGGACACTACTTGAGCTAGATTCGATCAAGTAATCTGAATTGTAATTTGCTTCTGTGTCTGTAAGCCATCGCTATCTGTTCCATATGGATTCCAAGTAAAATCCTGTATGTTTGCATGTCAACTCTGCATGTTAATTAGTTAGCTAGTGGCTTGCAGACATACGTGGACACTGAAAAACACACGTCTTTAATTTTTGTAAATATCAGCTCTTCATGTTGCTACTTGAAGTGAAGGTTCAGTAAATCATGGTTGAGTATTCGGTGAGCTTCTAACAATACAGCTCCATTCAAACTTTTCTTCTACAACATTGAGTTTTCAGCTTCGCAGCTTGTCCATTAGCATAACACAAATCACCCGTGTAAGCAGGCAACTAAGCAGGCAACTAAGCAGGTTTTGAATGCGACTTCTTAATTGTTTGCTTCAGATGAATTATGCTTTGTTTCACAAGCCACATCTCAAACCTGTGAGATTATTTGTATTGTATGAATGTAAGCAACAAATCTAGATTCTCCAACAGGGCTTCTGACTTCTAGTAAGAAAATTTAGTGATTTTTATTGTGGCAGAAGTTGCATATCGAGTTACAATGTTGTCAGTTGTTTTCCATTGATACTAAAACAACATAATTTCAACCTCTAAATTTAAAGGCAAATAATTATACAAGAGACTGCAACAGTTGGAGAAGTATACACTACAGCTGCTTGACCTCTAGGTAGGAGACGGTGAACATAATAAGAATGATGATAGTTTGCTGATAGGATTACATGTAGTTGATGCAACATACCGGCTGAAGGCTTGGTTTGATTAAGATTGCTTGCGGACACTTAAAATGCTCCGTATGTTGCTAACATTCACCGTGGCAGCAGACATCTGATGATTTGTATTTATAGTCTATTGACACAATTAGGCCTGGCAAACCTATTAGGTCGGGTTTGGGTTCAACCCAATTGACCTGGTTTTTAAATGGGTCGAAAAATCCAACTCTAACCCAACCCATTTAATAAACAGGTTAATCAGGTCGACCCGTTTAACCCATTTAACTAATTTATTATATGTAAAAAATGGTAAAAACTTGATTTAAAGGAGATATATACCCTCAAATTTCTATAGTAAGTAGATATATACAAAAAAATCTATTGGATTAAGGTAAATTTATACTTTTCAATGATTATTAATTATTTGGCTCATAAATATTTACTGAATTTCAAAAATAATTTGACATATGTAAGTAAACAGGTTAAACAGGTCGTTTTCGGGTTAAAAATTTCAACCTTAACCTAACCCATTTAATAAACGGGTTGAAAATCTCAACCCTAATCCAGTTTTTTCGGGTTAGGTTCAGGTCGGGTTATCGGGTCGGGTCAGCCTGGCGATATTTCACTGAACAGTTCAGATCCGACTTGACATACTGTAGAGTCTGCTTACTCTTTGAAGCTTCTTTGATCCTGCACTGAGGATTTTGGCAATGGTATACATAAATATTTTCCATGATGTATGAAAAATAAACTTGTTAATGCCTAGGCTCACAATTAGTCTGTGACATAGAGGTGAATATATCTTAAAGTACAAAGAAAGAAAATCACAAATACAAAAGTTTGAGCGCATTACAGACAAGTACTGTACATATTTGCGTAGAGTACAGATAAACGCACTTTTTTGAGGTGCAATCGAAACAGCAACCAAGAATTTCTTCCCAGAGAGAGCAAGCCTATCATGTCAGCTTGAAGAAAAGTGGTGACATCAGCCGGAGAAGGTTTCGGAGATCAAACCATCCTGGCCATGACTGCTATATTTTCAAACTTACAAGCCAAGAAATGCCTCCTCATGTTCAGGAAGATTGACCTTGTATCCCAAGTGTTGCCGCAACCATTCAGGTATCAATTGATCAGAGAGAGAGGGGCCATGAGGGAGCTGGGAGATGCAACGCTACTCAAGTTAAACATAGCCACAAGCTGCAGGGCCAGACTTACTTCTCTATGAGAAAGCTTGCCCACGAGATTTGGGCAATTTCCCAACCAATAAAACGTATCAACTGAAGCATGTATATTTTTCATGTGCACCACTATCTCTTATTCTATTCATTGTTACTCCACTCGACGCATGAATCAACTGCAACAAAATCAGTGACGTTAAAAGTTTCAACAAGGTCAAAAAAACCATGGAGCTTATATCATACAATTACCTAGTGCCTCTCACAAGGCTTGCCTAGAACAGACTCAACAGAGTAACAGGGGTTAGATAAATGCAGTCTTATTCTACAATTCAAGTGAGACTATTTCTTTTGAACCCTGCAATGAAACTGTATTCAATGCCTAATTGGCCACAGATAAGTTCAGAACATTTCAACAAGCTATTTGGGTAGTCATTAATAATCCAAAGCTGAAACATAGTCCAAGAGCAGCTTCTTCGGCTCTACTATTAGAAATGGACAAAGTGTTTATAAACCATGGTGCCTATCCAAGACATTTATTGTGAGACACCATCTATCAGGGCATTCAGGAGAAGCACTATCCAAGGGGCAAATCATATAAAGATATAGAACATGAAGACGTTCTGTTTAAGAACGAATAAGGACAAGAGGAAGACGTACGGCTTAGGAAAGAATTCAAACAAGAAAATTACTATAGGGGCAAGGACGGAAAAAATAATATCAACTAGTTCTTGCTTAGATCAGTCATACCCAAGGAGACAAACATTAGATTCCAGAGGGCCAAATTATTCATTGTAGAATATCATTGGAGTGGGGTTCTAGACGCATCTTCTCCAAAAGTATTTCTTCAATGCCACCCACAAAATTTGTCAAGGTTTTTCGTACATTAGAGTCCAAAGAATTTGCCACCTCCTGCATCAAAAAAAAAAAAGAAAAAGGAATGAGAAGATAAAATAGCATTCAATCAAAAGCCCCCTGGCCTAGTGTGAGGTTGTGTAAGCTAACAATTCACCTTCATCTTAATTTACACTACTTTGTGAAAGCTTATGGTATGGCAGTCATAGCCCAAGAACGCATAGCAGCCCTCATATTCTGCATTTGTCAGGGTAGTGCATGCCCCTATGTGCCGAAACGTACCACTTACTATGTGACACTCTATATATACCACATCCAACAACGCAGACTATATGAAGATAGAAGGGAAGGGGGATGTGTGGATATTCCGGCAGTGCATGAACTATAGCAAGCCAAGGTCGAATTTCTTGATGATAGAAATCTGAGTCGAATCTGATACCAATAAGATAAGATAAAATGACGGCCCTACGCTATTTTTCCATTCCTCAATATTCAAACAAGGGAATTACCTCACTACCTAAAGGAGCTATTCTAATAAACAAATTCAGATCACAATGATCTTCTCCCTTTGCCTCTCTCCGTGTATGCATGACATGAAAAAGGGCATTCTTAATTCAAGGGCAAGCAACATTTAGATGAAAACTATTCATTCCCTTTCTCTCATCTGTCTCTTCAACACGACCACTCTAATGCAGACTGGCTCATAAGTCATAAGAGAAAGGAATAGATAAAACCCAGCAGCCATGCAGGTACCATTGTTGTCTCCAAAACCACTTCCCCCTTCTCCCTGACCACGCTCAACACAAATTTAAATGTCAGATTGAAAACTTTATAACCCATGACATTGTTTAATGTTTATGCAAATCATGTGGGGCTTTCATGACTAAAGCACCTCTTTTCCAAAATCAATTTTGGACAAGATCAATAAACTAAAACACACGGAATCATCCAAAGCTAATAACTGAATGATAGAACTGGTCCCTCCTTTAACCCTAAGAGATAAATTAAAAGTTATCACATAATTATGTCCACTTAATTAACCTTCAAGTTATTTGCGTTGACTTATGCCAACAGCAATTCCTTCAAATACATTCATTGCAGAACTATAAAAATAAGACGGAAGGAGCAATAACTACCAACTTTGTAGCAGAAGATAGGCAGAAAATTACTTGCCTCAACTTTGCTTAGCAAACTCAAAGGTATTTCTTTTCCATTCTGATCAGAACTCCTCAGAGAGACTAGCTTCAATGCAGAAGTGGATAATGGCCAACCTTGAGATGGCTTTATAAAGGCATCAATCCCACCGATAATGTGAGCTACAATCAACTCATCTCTCTCCAAGTATTCAATAGAGTGCCTTCAATAAACAACAAAAAAAAGATATTTGACATATGAAATGTTGGGGCAACTCGGTGCATATTTAAACATGTAGAATCAGACAATGAACTGCAAATATAAGCTCTCTACATGACTCTTTCTTTGCTCTTCTTGATCATAAATCCTCAAGAGTAAAAGCACTTTTGGTTGGCAATCAGCTGGTAGCTGGTGGATCAGCTTGTTATATCAACTAGTTTGACTAGTTGGTATATTAGCTGGTAATAAAAGTTGGCAAATTTGGTTGTTTTAGCTTTTCAGTTGCAAAATGCCAGCAAGCGAGCCTAAAAACCATTTACCAAACACCAATAAAATGGACAATTGGATTGACATTTGGTTGAACAAGCCGAAAAACCCCCAAAAAAGAACTGGATAAAAAGCTGGCCTAATCTACTTGAAACTGATCCCAACTCTATCCATATCTCTCTCAGATTCACTCTTTGCACCTTTAGTACTCATTGTACCACGCTCGCTTCCACATTCTTAATCTTCTCCACTTCTCCCATTGTTGATTTTCGTTAGACGAAACTGTTTCACCGGGAACGATAGGCCACATGTATCTCAAGTCTACGGAAATGAAACAAACAACTTCTGGGGCCTACCTATAAGGAAAATTAAGATATTTCATCTTCACTCTTCCTAGAAGGTGGGGGGTGGTTTGATGCTAGTATAAGCTAGTTTCCGTCCCTTGTATTTGATTGATACGAGGTTGAATGAAATGAAATAAACTTAACGATCGAAAAAAAAAAAAGAAGATATTTCACAATAGTTAATCTGAGTGAGGCATATGATGTGGAGTTCACAAACTCACTCGTCAAAAGCTAAACATCGAGATGAAAGCAGTTGAGCAAAGCTAAAACAACAGAAGGCTGGATGAACCTACAAAGATTGTAAGGGTAGTTTATCTGCATACAAATCAAATTCGTTCACAGATGTTGCATCATCCGATCATTAAATTCCCTTAATTCTTTCTACGAAATGCTCTAACATGTTTGGTTGGCACTTCCCCGGATGTCAACCAATTGTTGTCATACTTGTCAACCAAACAGCAGATCAATTTGCTCCTTCCCACTTCCCTGGAAATCGCATGACTAGCTGTCAACCTAACAACTTCTGAGTTCCATATTTCAGAATCTACTTTTAAGTATTTCCTAAAAGGGTTGATCAAGTGCTTGCAATATTTAAACAAACAACACATGAAACTAGCCTGAAATGTGGTTCACTTATTGCAATCTATTTTCAATATTAAAAAAGAAAATGAAAAGGAAAAAATAAGAATAAATTGGACAAATGAAATTATTAGAAGAAACCAAGATTGCCAGTTCTTCAATATTTTTCAACAATGCATATGACGTCCACAACTTCACACACCTGAAAACACCAAAAAAGTTTTTAAGCATAAAGAGTCACCTTGTTGATTCATTAGCATTCTTCACCATTAGCCGTCTTAAAGTGCTAATAACAACTCTCTCTTGTAGTTTCTGCAGAAACCATCCCAAAGAGGACCTTGTCTCGGGCTCTGACAGCGTGGAAAATAACTTGCTGTTTCATCATCACAAGCAACATATCACAAAAATAACATACAAGAATAAATAAGGGCTTTTGCAATATATGCACATACTAGTTATGAAACTCGGCAATCAATTTAAGGATTTTTTGTTGAAAACTACCTTTGTTTTTACACTTTTTGTAGGAAACTACATTAGTTTTTTAAATTTGTGGGGAACTACCTACATTCCAATTTTTTTTGTTAAAGACTACCAATTGACAGAATAATACTAATGGTGTTAACTTTAGTCAATGTTTGACTCTTTTTTTACGTTTTGCCCCTCAATTCCCTTGTGCCTCTCACGTGTGCCCTTCCTCTTTCCAATTCAATTTTCCTTATCTGCAATTACTCCACACCCACCATTTACAGCAACTCATACTCTCTCTCTCTATTGAAACTCTCATTATGGCCTCCGTAGATGCAAGTATAACAATGACACAAACCAACTTTGGCTTCAAAATGGATAGAGAAAAAGAAAACAATTTATAAAATTCTTTCACATTCATCACCATTGACCACCCCCACTATCACCTTTACCGCTTTACGGCTTCACCATACCAGCTCAAAGATGCCAAACTCATTAAAAGGAAGAAAGTAATGAAACCCATAAATCAATTTATCCCCATTTTCAACAAAAACTCCAAGAAATCGATCAATCCCCATTTTCTTCTAGTTATTTTTTTCCCAATTTTTTGTTAAAATGCAGGGGAATTGTGGGTTTCGGTAGTTCTGTACAAAATTTTAGCTAATTAAATAATTCAAAATCCAAAAGCTCAAATTAGATGTGAATGTTGGAGAGAGAGAGAAAACGAACGAATTGGCAATTGAACGGGATAAAGAGAGCAAGATTTGGATGAGGATGGGAAGTTTCTGAGCATTTGAGGGAATTAGTTGGGTGGTGTTAGGATGGGTTGCTACACACCTACACCGCCATTGACTCATAGTTGCCCTCAATTCTTCCGCCATCCACCCACACAAACTCCGTCTTATTTTCTCTCTCATCACCACCACAACCCCCTTCAGCTTCACCATCATCCTTGGTTGCTGGTCACTGTCAATCAACGACGCCACTCACTGAACTATCACCTAGACCCACGGTGATTGTGGGAGGATAGAGAAATTAAGAGTGAGAAGAGGGAGAATGGAAGGGAAAATGAAGAGGAAAGAAATCTGGGTTCGCGAAATTGTGAGATTGAAGATAAAGCTGTTGTTCGAAAATCCTGAACTCCGATTTGGGGTTTTCCATGGTGACAAGCAAAGTTTCACCTTCCATGGAGACAAGGGAAAATGAGAAATTAATGGGGGGAAATTTAGAGGACATAAGGTGAAAGTGGAAAAAAAGAGGGAAAGGAAAGTTTAGTCAGCATGGTGTAAGTGAGGGGCGTAAAAGTCTTTTCAGATCAAAGTTAACCCATTACTCAAAATTCTGTCAAATGGTAGTCTTTGACAAAAAAAATTGGAATGTAGGTAGTTCCCCACAAATTTAAGAAACTAAGGTAGTTTTCCACAAAAAGTGCAAAAACGAAGGTAGTTTTTAACAAAAAATCCTCAATTTAAATACACAATTCCTGCACATTTTCTGCCTACTTCTGTATTGCTATTTAACACGATAGCAGATGCATAATTCTAGGTTTTGCTCCTATCACCTTCTTTATTATATACTCCCATTTCATGAAGCTCTTGAGAACATTGGTGAAAACCGAACAGGTAAAGGATTGGCATTTCACCATAGTTTATGTAAAAAGTCGGACAATAACAAGAAACTAGAAATGTTTAGGATAGACTGGAGAGGGAGATTTGAAAAACAGACCTGAAAGTGTTTGTAGCTTCAACAATCTCTCCTATGTAGATATCATTTGGAAAAATCTGCAGATAAAGTACATATATAAATGTACAAAGCAGTCAGGGGGCATTGACTTAACTCTCTGGACTTATCAATGGTGCATATTCTCAACAACTAATCTTGAAATGAGCAACTAAAACATGAAGTAGCAAACCCAAATACAACAGTAAAGCACAAAAGTAACAAGAATGCATGAAGGAAACCAGATAATTCATTTCACTGAACTACAGCAGATATACTGTATCTACTAAGCCTAAACTTCTCCCTCCAAAAGTTTAAGGCCTGTCTAGTTGTGGAAAGAGAAACATTTTGTTCAGCATAGAGTGTACCACTCTCCCTGAACTATCTCCACTACTACCCTAAATATATACCCTGAACTTTAATATATACCATTAATACGGAAAAAGGAACACCTCAGGCGCGCCTCACCAAAGGCGTGTTTATTTGAGCATGCTATTTTCAATTTCATTGAACACATTCTTACTTGTTTTCCTTGTGTACATTTTTTTTTTCTATCAATTTCATTTTCTAGGACACAAATTAAAAATTATGTTCCTTTTCCACATCAAAACACACCCTTAGTAGCTAGTAGTGCATAAACTCATACACACAACACACCTAAATTGAATACATATCCTTATCATTTCATAACATTGATGTCTGTTATCTCCTGAACCATATAAGGCAGGCATATGGTACTGCAATTCGTATAACTAATGCAGCTTACTTTGGAACCTCTTAGGCTTTTCATTTCCTTCAGTTATGAAACAGTATGCTAACTCCACAAAATGGAACACAAAGAGATACATCTAAAAGCACGTCAAACAAGAAGCACCTCCATATTACATGTGTCCATGATTTACTGGAATTCAGCTGTATCAAATGTTTGAAGAATAATGAAGTAAAAGCCTTACTCTCTCTACTTTACAAGTAAGCAGTTTGTCTTTGAGAAAAGTTAAAGCACCTAATAACCTACTACGACAATAAATAAATGTCCACGAACAGATTTCTATACTAGAGCTGCACAGGCCCACACAACTTGAATAAAAAAATTGAAAAAATCAATTACATCATCATCACAAAGAGTAATATTTTCAATCTCTCAGCTGAAGTAACGTGGAATAAATTAGATGTTGTACCTCCACATTTTTTAGCTCCATACTCTCATCCATGACCTCTATTAGCAATTCATGGTCCACTTCAGACAGCCTGATATTATTTTCGGCAGTTAGCTGGCACATCAAGCCTTCAACATTAGGGATATACGTCTTCAGTGACACCCTAATGCAATTATCTTCAAAGTCAACCACCTTCAAACCAGTCAATGCTTCCTCAATCTTTTCAATAGCCTCAATCCTAAAAAGTAAAGGCAAAAATATAAAAATATAAAATTGCGTTAGGCAATGGCGGGCAGTGGCGGCAATGGAGGTCAAATATCATTTCAAACCAGCTTACTCGATGCTTCATTTTCGGAAAATCCTCAAAACCTAACAGTATACGAAAGGTAAAGACATAATGTTATGCATTACCTCTTAAAGTTGAGGTCAAGATCTTGCAATGACTTTAATGTCGTTTTGTTCTTCTCAAGTTTATGTTTCAGGTCCATTATCTGGACAACAAGCAAGGTCCCAGGATCAAAAAATAAAAAAAGGGCAAACTAATGACTAGCCATGAACAGTTCCATGAAGCAACACAATAAGAGAAAACTTCTAGGTCAAGAATACAGTATAAATCCAATTACTAAAACTAAACTCGAAATAAAACTACACTAGCTGGAACCATAAGGATGCCATGAGAAAGCAAAACCTCAAAGAAGCAGTCCCCGTGTCCCTTTGACATTTTCGAATGACCTTCTTCTGAGTTAAAGTTGTCAACATGTTGTCTTGCTTCTGCTTGCCCCAGTTCCTAATACATGATATCCAACCATAATTATGACCAACTCAGGTGCAGATTTTCACCAAAGATATAGATTAAAGTGTATATAAAGTTTATGAACCCTTCAAGTTGATATTAACAGATAACAACCCTTCATGATAAGACCAATGAAATTAATAAAAATTGTTGTGTCATGACTTCTAGAGAGTTAGTTCAAGTATCGGAGTTGATCCACCGAAAAGGTATCAACACGAGTTCTGCCAATCTATCTTTGAAGGAAGTACACATTGCAGCTCAACCTGCTGGAAACACTTAGAAGGGGGGGGGGGATTGTATCCATCATTTCACCAATTGTGAAAAGGATCAACTGCTGCTTGGTGGAATTTCAAAGAGATAAGAAGGTGTGCAGAGCTTAACACAACCGTATCTACCATAGGAATTCAACCAAGCCAACCCATGTCGCCTTCAGAATCAGAAGCCAGTTCTACACTTAGGCAACCCAAGGAGGAAGTGGTGATATAAAGACTGAATAGTAAGTTGGAATGATAGACTTAAAACTTTAAAGCTTTGTAAGTCTCACATTACCTTAGAATAGCAGCTGGGTTTTAAGGGTTTTGTACTCACAGCAACAAAACGGCAATAACATTTAAATTTTGAATTATTATCTTTTTCTGGAGAGGAAATTTCATTAGCATTACCAAAGAACCAATGCAAGAATAGTTTATCCTGCTGTTAGAAAACTGTGAGAAAGAAGAAACATTAGGAATCCTATCAAAGTATGTGCTAACAATGTATGTCAAAGACAGTGTTCCTATCAAACATTTGTCACTCAGCCTCCATAGGCCTTTAAGTTTCGTATCATTCTAGTAAATCATAAATGCCAGTCACTGACCTTTGATTCAACATAATCCACAGTATGGCGCAAGGATTCAAGATTATGTTCCAATTGACAAGTACCTGCAGTGTCCAGCCTACTTATCTGGTCACCTTGAATTCATATCTAAATAATGCTGAAAAATATCAAGATTACCCACCTTCCACGTACGATTTTGTTAGATCCTCAATCTCCTTGCAAACTGAACCCCTTTCAGCCTCCATTGTGCTAAGCTCAAGTCCCAAGCGATCCATGAATGCATCTGAAGGCATAGCAAAGTTGACATCACATGGAAAACATTTCGCCAATGAATCCATAATTCTAAGACATCATTGCAAGATAAAATGAGTTTCTGATGACCATTGTGGTTCTGACATAACTTTAGTAGCATAACTCACTAGAAAAAATTCATGACCCTTATTTCGATGTTATACACTTGGTTAAAGTTGATTACTATACTATGCACTAAATAAATTATCAACTGACTCAACCAATCTCTATTCCCTCTTTGCCAAACACAGACAAGTGATTACTTTCATTAAAATTCATAGACAATGCAAACCACCAAATTAGCCCATACAACTTCTATGATTATCCACAAAGGCAATTACATGGAAAATAATAATTGATTTGACAATTCAGTAATATTAGCAATTTTGAGAAAGGGGCAACTTGGTGGTTAGTGCTTACCCATATCTTCATCTTTGAAGGACCCCACATCAGAATGCTCTGACACAATTTGGTTCACTTTGATCTACACAATTATAAAAATAAAAAATAAAGAAAAAAAGTAACGCCCTAATGAACATGTTGAACATAATTCAAAAACCCCAACAGAAAAAAGAAATTAAAAATGAGAAATATAGAAAGACTGAACCTCACCTCGAAAGCTTGAGCACATTCTTGTAGGATTTTATCGGAATCTGAAGGAGAAAGCACGGAAATGTCGCCGGAATTTGAAAGGAAGCTGCTTAATTCCTCAATTTGACTGAACAGAAAAAGGAAAAGAATTTAAAACAAAAGAGTAAGGTTATGATATGTCAAATTGCTTGCGAAATGATGCTGAAGAGAGAGAGAGAGAGAGAGAGTACCCGCGAATAGAATCGAGAGGTAACGATCCCATTTCTTCTCTCGCTCTGTAGTTGCTTGCTTCACTTCCACCTTCAAATTTCGAAAACCTGGGCGTCGAAAATAAAAGGGGCATATGCTTCACTGCTGGTAACTTGTAAGGGGCCGTTTGGTTCACATAAGTGAAATGAATTTGGTATGAAACTTGAAATTTATGGGTATGGAATGGAGACTCTATATCTATTAAATGTTGTTTGGTTATGGAAAGATATGGAATCAGTTTATTTATTTTTTATTTTTCATTTTATCAAAAACACATGATTTTTATTTTTTCAAGTAGATCAATAAAAATAAAAAATAGAACCTATCCACCCAATTCTCTCCCTCCTCCCAGCTCCAATCTTCACGCCACTACCCACATCACTATCACCTGCATAGGGAATGAATGTAGCGATGGGTTACGGGGGCTAGCCTGCGGTAGGTCATGGTGGAAGGTGGTTTTGGGGTGTAGGTGGTGCGAGAAGGTTGGGGCTATGGGTGACGAGATCTGGGCAGTTGTGGGTGACGGGATAAGAGTATGGCGGTTGAGTTTTCTGGTGGTTGCGGTAGAACTAGGTGGTGGCGCGTTGGCCGAAATGGGCGGTGGGAGGTCTGACGGTGGAGGGTGGTGAGGGATGCAGGTGGGTGGGCTCGTGGTGGTGATAGGCGCCGAAGTCGAGGTGCGTGGGCTGGTGTTTCGTGAGGGGATGGTGAAGGTCGCGGTGGTCGGATCTGGGTGGTGAGCGGTGGAGGGGCTAGAATATGGGCGGTGGTTGCAGTGGTGGTTGGGGGCAGAGAGTTGTAGTGGAGGTGGTGGGCGTGGTGGGTGATGATGATGATGATGGTGATGAGAGAGAAAATGCAGTGTTGTTTTAATATAATTATGTTTTAATTTGTTATGTTTTTGGTTGCAACAAAAAAAAGAAAAGAGATAAATGGAGAGGTATCAAATTGATTCCTATGAAAAATGGGGAGATATAAGTAGTGTTACTTTGAGGGGAACTTGATTCCTGAGGTATTCAAGTGGAGTAGTCCAAAAAACCCAAACAAACATAAAGAATGGATTCAATGATTCAATTCCATTACATTACATTTTACCCAACCAAACACCCCCTAAGAGTATCAGGTAAGGGCATATCGGTCCAGTCCTATTTTTTGTCCGGAAAAGTTATTTCACAATATGAATATAAAAGCAAATTTTGGATTAATATTTCAACTTTTTTTTATCACACAGGGTATTCATGTCGACAACAGTGACTATTTCTTTTTCTTTTTCTTTTATAAGTAATTAGAACTTTCTATAATTATCAACATTACAGATCACACAGAGGGCATACCCTCTCAAAGTTTTTACCTCTATAGCAAGATGTTACCTTCTAGGAAGGGTCCATCTAAAACCATAGAGGAATGTACAGAAAACAAAATCAAAACATCCTAAACCAGTGCCTATGCTCCTGTGATGCTTTTCTCGGAATGAGTACATTAACTCTCATTTTCATTTGCACTTTTATCAGCTGTATGACCACTTCAGGTTTGCTCACA
Source organism: Tetragonia tetragonoides (assembly GCA_038025085.1). Lineage (NCBI taxonomy): Eukaryota > Viridiplantae > Streptophyta > Magnoliopsida > Caryophyllales > Aizoaceae > Tetragonia > Tetragonia tetragonoides. The sequence continues at coordinate 52,710,095 of CM076140.1, forward strand.
ACCTGATTCCAGTGAGCATCATTCCTGCATTTCCACACATGGTATAAAAGAGATATCAAACCTGCCACCATCACCATCCTAAAAAATTTAGGCTTCCTGGCTACCCATCTGCAAATCCTCCACACATGAGTGTGTATGGTCTTAATACTTAGCCAGCTCTTTAGTATGCTCAGACACTTGCTACTGAAAGCACAGTTGAAGAAAAGATGCTCACATGTTTCAGTTTCTCTTCCACACAGAGGACACACATCATCACCACAAACCTTAAATTTGTGCAATCTCTCTTTTGTTTGTAGTTTGTTGAGTGCTGCCATCCATGCTATAAAAGCATGCTTTGGTTGGTTAAGTTTGTTCCAGACCCAGTTTGACCATTTAACCTTGATAGCAGGGGATTGCAACCATCTGTAGCCACTCTTCATAGAGTATTTACCATTCACATTACCAGACCAAGTGTCCTGAGAATATGCAGCTTTGAAGATATCCCTACACTCACCAACCTTCTTCCATGCCCAGCTAGCTGATGGGCTAATCTTGTATTCCCACCAGCTCTTCCCCTTCAAATATATGTGATGCACCCATTTAACCCACAGGGAGTCTTGCTTGGATGCAAGCCACCATACAAACAGAGGCTACATTCCATGTGAAATAGTCTTTAATATCAAGACCACCTGCAAATTTGGGTCTACAAACAAACTCCCAAACTATGGGGGGGTTCTTGAATAAATGGTTTTACCATCCCACAAGAAATTTCTACACACAGCAACAATTTCTACAAAAAGTGACTATTTCTCTGCGCTTACAAGTGTACAATTTAAAATTTAAGGAATTAAGCACATTCACTCAAACACCAGCTACCACAAATCGCTTTCAATTGTTTGACTCCTCCTTAATCAGGTTAAGCAAAGCTCTAGTCACGACTTATATAGCATCTTTGCTGATAAGAAAATGGTGGACGAGCAAACCCATAAAAAATAAATAAATAATTTTGGAATATTTGCTTCAAAGAAAAGATGTTGGACGATATTATTCCCCACATTGATGAAGTTTGACTAGAGAAGATTAATTGCTTTCCGTTTCACAAATCAATAAGTGCTTTTCGGTACAAATATCAATTCCCATGATATTCGCCCTTTATGACCTCCAAATTGATTGTTTTTGCCATTATGATTCTCCTCTATTTTCCTCTATATATTGGAGACTTTCCACTTCATAAAGGGATACATACACACAAAAATACTCTCTCAGATTCATTTGGCAGTAGTTCAGTTTGCTCTCAAAATCATTGCACTGTAGTACACCGGAGCTTTGGCTGCCGTGTATCCCTGGAGGTCGATTGCCGGAAATCCCCTAGTGTACGTGTGGGGGCAAATTCGACTTTAGGGCAGTGATTTATCACGCCACGGCTTTTGTTCGAGATAAGTTTGTTCTATCATTAGCCTTGTTTCTAACATTCTAAAGTCGAATTTATTTTAATTTTTATGGCTGGTGATGGAATTATGTTTGCTATTGGTGTTCCTATAATGGCTAATTATCCAGTTCTTATGTTGTTAATTTAGATCTGTTTTTTGAAATCTCTAATTTCGTTGACAATAGTTTTCTTAAGTTGGGATATTGGTATGTAATATTTTCCCTCATGCTTAAATCATGATTTACATAAGTTTATGTGATTATATATTTATGCACTGATTGTGTTTATGGGGTAAAATATTGATTATTGCATATGTATGATTTAATTAAGTTGCACGATAGTGTGCCTTAGTGTGATGACTAATATAAGGGAGGTTGATATTGAGGTCCTTATTCCGAACTTGCTAATCGGTTGTCCACAACATCGCAATTCAGCAATTGGTGGATATCGTTCCTATATTACGTTTTTTTTATTAAATATTTGTTGTTGTTTGCTTTGAGCATCTATATTCTATAGCAATTAGATGTTCTCCTAATATGTGATTAGTTAATTGGAGAGTTCAGTGAGTTAATAAAAGTTGCTATTGCAAGAAAGGTTTGAAAAAATTAAAATCAGAGTGGAACTAATTTTGAGTTCTTTTTGTGATTGGTGGCCACTGAATTTATATACCGTATATGGGGTTTTGTGTTACTTAATAGGGATATTTCTATTTGATAGCCACTTTAATAGTTCCAAGCAAGCCTTTGACAAGTTATCATATGAAATTAGCTATCACAAATTTCTTTTTTGAATTATTATATGTTTCACTTTACATTAAATGTAACTGGTGAGTACTACACTAATTGGATTTACAAATTATGAGAAGTGTATGTACTGGTTGGTTTGGGTTTTCTGTTACGAGTTTGTGTACTATCATGAAAGCTAATTGTTGAAAACTAAAGCCTTTGAGGTTTTTATAGTTGCCTTACATCAATTGGTTTAAACATAAATTCACTGAGTTTGAATTTTGTAGTCACTGACACATCAAGACTGTCGTGATTAAAGTTGGGGCCAGCTCATAAAAGTTGACTAATGGCATCATTTGATGGTAATTTTGTGGAATTGATCAACTCTCTTTGTATTGTGACTAACTTGTCCAATTTGTAATTTGGAAATTTTGCTTCATTTTCACAAAGAGTTTGCATGCTTCTTGTGTGAGATAGAATCAAAGGAAAAATATTTTTCCATGTTTGTGTGCTTACAAAGATAAGTAATTGTTAGTGTGAGAGTTATATGAGGACTATAATTGAGCCTCATTTATTGCGATTAAATGTTGTTCCTTTGATCTGAAAATCGTTACAGGTTTTTTATGAGTTTATAATTTATGATATTTGGGAACATTGTGTGAATAGTTGGATGGTATTTGTAGTTCACGACATGCTACAAAATTCTTTTTTTTTTTTGGTTCCTTAAAATTGTCAATTGTGGCATATTGATATTTAATAGGGAAATTTGGCCAAAACCCCCAAGATCTTTACACTTTTTGATAAGAACACCCAGAAAAAAAAAAGTTTGTCAAGAACCCCCAAACTAAATGAAAAAGCCGTGGTTTTACCCCCAAGCAGTACTTTCCGGACAAATGAAATTTTTTTTGGACTGTTTTACCCTCACGTGCAGAGCACGTGTTTCACTTAATGAAAATTGAATTTTTTTTTTTTTTTCCCCACGATTGTGGCCTTTTTCTTTGTTTTTCTCTAAAAAAAAAAAAAAAATTTCAATTTTCATTGAGTGAAACACGTGCTCTGCACGTGAGGGTAAAATAGTCCAAAAAAAATTCATTTGCCCGGAAAGTACTGCTTGGGGGTAAAACCACGGCTTTTTCATTTAGTTTGGGGGTTCTTGACAAACTTTTTTTTTTCTGGGTGTTCTTATCAAAAAGTGTAAAGATCTTGGGGGTTTTGGCCAAATTGTCCTAAATAAAAATTATTTACGGTCAAAGTGATGTTTTGGAGACCGTGAAAAAACAAAGGTTCAGGTTTTTTGAGACAGAGGAAGTAAAAAAGAACATACTCTTAGAGTTATTAGAAGCTGACCCGACCCATTTTTTTCAAGATTCTAACACAATTTTGTGTACCCGGACTCGTTTACGAACCGAAAAGATGAACTAAAAAGAAAATTTGACCCAAATGAACTAATCCAACCGGTTAACAATCCAATCTCTAGAGACCCGATCCAAATCGACCCGTTGCCAGGTCTAGGCCCGCCACTGTGCTCACGCTCACTAACTTGGGGACGATTTTGCATAATTTCATAGTCGGAGCTCTTTCATATCTCCAGAATCCACACCCCCCCGCCATCCCCCCGCCATCCCACCTTGTCTGTTGCTAATAATGGTTTGGGCAAAACCAGAAGTCATAGAAGGCCCGCCAGGTAAACAGTATTCAATTCATTGCATAATTTCAGAGATTTTGCTCAGTAAATTCAGAGAATTTGCATAATTTTTCGTTAAATTGTGCTGAAACCTAAGTTCTCAATTTTATTTTTGTTTTTTTTTTTTTAATTTTTTTTTGGTCAAGTAGTGTCCGGTAGCAAAGAGGAATATGAGGAGAAGGATGAATGGTTAAATATTGCCGCAAAGACTGCAGCTTTAAGAGTTTCCTCATGTGTTGTCAATGTTATTACTGTTTATAAACCTAGTAATCTCTCTTTCTCTCTCTTTTGCTTTCTTTGTTTTTCTTTTCTTTTCTATTCGAATGTGATTGTGATATTCGTTCTGTTTTTGTTCATATTATATTTAGTTGATGATCGCAAAAAAGCTAGGCTTGAAGGGAAACGTAGCGCCACTTTCCCCTCATTCGAAGCGTATTTCAAGGGATCAGGAGTGATAATTGAATCTGAGGAAGCCGGTGACGGCACATATTTAATTACTGCCTTGACAATTGCTGCTATTTTTGCTCGTGAGAGCGCTGTCCAACCTAATGAAATTGAGGTCAGTTAGCTTCTATTATTGTGCCATTAGTAAAGCAATTTTGAATTTGGGGACAATTTTGAATTTCGATAAGCCTAATGATTTATGTCTTCTTATAAGATGAATAAGAACGTCTTTTCTAGTAAACAATTTAGAAACCGTAGTAAAAATGTGTCACGTAGGACTAGAAGATGGATAACTTCATCTTCTATGAAGACGTTTATCATTGCTCGATAAGCCTAATATATACTACTTAAGAATCCGTTTGATTCACCGGAAAAAAAACTGAATTGAATTAACTTTTTAAACTTAACTATTTAAAATTTATCCAAACATATTCAATATTTGACTCATTTGGAAGTATGCTTAAAGATCTTTCCGATGACATAGTTAGCTACACATGAACTGGACTAAACTGAAACTGAACTTAAGTAAAATTAAGTTGAATCAAATAGAGCCTTAAAGTTCATTACTCTATTAGAAGTTTATTTTTCCAAGCATTGAACTATGGAGTATTTGCTTTGATATTGCTATGCAAGAGTGAAGTCTTGGCTTGTGACTTTCACTATAACCTTTCCGCTGTAAAGTTTAAATCGGATACACCATTACAACATGCAAAGCTTACGGGCTTGGATGACGTCATATCCATTGATCCAACTCAGCAGCTTCGTTTACGTGAGGAAAAATCATTTCAACTTCGCCCACATTCAAATTTATTTAAGATTCATCCTGGGGGTGAGGTCATAGCCGTTGGGCGTACGTCTGAGGAGCCACACTCTTTAATGATCACCTGCGGTGATTTCTGGTATGACAACAATATGATCTTTTCCAGATTAGTGTATTTGTAATTGTAGTGGCAAGTGTTTCCGGATTGTGTTCACAATTGCTTGTCAAATTTGTGTCGATGGTGATGTACGAATTAGTATTGTGATACATCTCATGCTTGTAGATTACTTACATTTTCTTTTTCTATTTCTTCAGCATGGATTGTTCCTCACTCAGATGTAAAGACCTATATTGTAACGAGCTATATTGTGTTAAAGGCATCAGTAGAGACCCAGTAAGTCTCTCTCTCTCTCTCTCTCTCTCTCCCTCCTACACACACACACATGAACAATCAAAGGGTTAAAAGTGATGTGTATGCACTTACATATGGCTGCACTTGCTTGTGCCCTCTAGACTGTTTGGTAGATGATCATACATGGTGAAATGAGACGTATATTTTGGTTCATAGTAAGTTCGGTGTGTTTTACAGCTGATCTTAGCATGTGAGACTTTAGTATGTTAAGTAGATATTGCATATTAAGTTCTTTGAAGACTAAATGTTTTTCTTCATAGGCTTAGAATGGGCTGTAGACTCAAAACATAGTGGAGTGTGACATATGTTTTTTTGGTTGTTCAGAGTAGTATTCTGTGTGTTTTAAACTAATTCTCAGCATACGATTCTATTCAAATTTGTTGGGTAGATATTGCATATTAAGCCCTATAAAGGCTAAGACTTTCTCTTTATAGGCTTACAATGGGTGCAATGTTTGTTGTTTGTAGGTGTACTATGGTGGTCCACTTATCAACTACTTTGGAGAAGTCCTTGGAATCATGCTCCCTTGTTCATCTTTTTTACCAACAAACATAATTTCAAGGTGGTGGAAGCATTATGAGATTTACAAGTGAGATAATGTTCAGAATTTCAGATTCCATGTATCTACATGTTGTTCTTGTGTCAAGCTAATAATTTGTCCTCTCCCTGATCCACATAGTGCTTGGACAACTCGATGGTTGCTCAATTTAGCTAATTCAGATATACTTTCCAAGTAGTCTTCTTCTTTTCTTGCGATTTTTCACCACATGATAACAATTTATCCACCTATCATATTTCACTAGCTTACTGCTACTATGCCACTGTCAATCTTTCTAGGCCCCTCTTTTACTGAAACACATAAAAACCAATGTCCATGTGCCTCGTATGCACATGAATAAACACTTACAGAAACCACAATCATGGATAAAGTGAATGCACATGTTAGTTCTTATTTAGGCATAGAAACATCAGAAAGGTGGAACTAGGAACCTAGTTTTTCACATGTTAGCTTCGTTTAAGGCATAGAAACATCAGAAAGGAGGTACTAGGAACCTAAAGTGCTGTCTATCTGGATTATCAAAAGAAATCATGGTATCAACTCTAGACATTCAAGAACATAACTAACGTGATGCTTCTAGACTATAGTTTGCTACATATTGATTCTTTTTCTTCTGCTCCTTCATGTGTTACAAGTCATTGTCACAATGTAGATAGACTAGAACTTCTGCATTGGTTTCTTGTATGTTGTGGTTGTGGCATTCCTAGTGGTATTTTAAAGCTCAAAATATGCGCTAAAACTATCTAGAAACAGAGATTTGGTAATCAAACTAATCATCTCGCAGTTGGCTCAATAACTGGTTTTCATGGGTTAACTATGTCTTGTGTGAGACAGTTTGGTGGCCTAAGTTGCCTTTTGAATTCTCCCTTGTTTGTGTAGGATGTTAAGCAGCAGTTAATGGCGGTTTGTAACTGGCATAGAACTAGTGTTGCTGGGCTAAAAGGGAAATAGCTACTGTATAGTGTCTTTAATATCTCATTGTATTTTGTTATTGCTTTTAATTGGCCTGGATAACTCTTCAACAACAACAAACAACAACAACAACCCAATAAATGTCCCGCCGAGGGCGGGGCTGGGGAGGTCCAGATGTACGCATCCTTACCCCTAACTAGTCGCATGGCCTGGATAACTCGTGTATTATTAAAATCATACATACTTTTTTCAACTGTTTTATCATGTGTATAATCACTAGCTCTCTGAAACAGGGAATTCCGTCGACCATGGATTGGCTTTGAAGTGGCAAATCTTCATAATGGTGATGCAGGGTTTCTGGAGCAGTTTATACAAAACTTCCCTAATATCTCCACTGGTGTAGTTGTAGAAGAGGTATTTTTCTGCCTTTTGACCTTTTATGTTGTATTGAGGCATAGCATATTATTTTCCCCATATCTCTAGATTGAGTTAGAGACAAAGTTACTTAAATTTCTCAATAATACTAGTGCATAGGCATTTTTGTATTTGTCTTTTCAACACTCGTTAGTAGATAAAAATCTCATCTGATTTCAATGATTGTTAACATCATATGATATCTAATGCCTAACTTTAAACTCTCCCCCCCCCCCCCCAAAGACTCTAAATTGGCCAGCTAGCTTCCGGGTTCAGGAGAAATCTGTTCCGAGCTCTACTTCTCCCATTCTTTTTGACTTTTTCTAAAAATATTAGTTATTTAGTTTCGGTCAAGTAAGATGATTAGCAACTTTTCTACATCAGTCTCTTAATCTCTCTATCCGGAAAAGGGCTAGCCGTTTAGGTAATCTGCCAGATGTATTGTCATATTCACATGTTACACGTTGCTTGGATTTGATGGCTAGGTTTTATTTAATCAGGTTTTATAAAAGGAATACAATATATAACTATTCTTATCCCTGTGTCCATTTTCTAATTTTGGATACTTCTAAAACGTACCCAAGTCAAAGCATCATAGACTTTGGCTATGTTTAATTTTGGCTGTTTTTATGTTCTGTGAGCTGTCTCAATCAGAGGCTGCTGTGTGGGATTGAGAGATGTATGGGACTATGCGGTGGGGCCGGGGGGCTTGTAAAGGGTTGACATTGACATCCAAAGAAATTGGCGTCACTAATAATTACATACTTCTTTGAGGACTTCCTTTCCTCATAGGCAGTAATTACCCGAGTCAAAGCATCATAGTCTTTGGCTATTTGCGATTATGGCAGTTTTCATGTTTTGTTGGCCTCTCAATCAGAGGCTGTTGTGTGGGATTGAGAGATGTATGGGCCAATGCGGTGGGGGCTTGTAAAGGGGTGACATTGACATCCAACGAAATTGGAGTCACTTGTAATTAGATACTTCTGTGAGAACTTCCGTTCCTCCTAGGCAGTAATTACTTTTTGATAAATGACAGATATAATAAATTTCTTCTTATCCGAAAAACAGGGTATCTTATCCCGCCAGTGAGCAACATGTGAGCGGATATATACTACAACAAGCCGATATGCAAACACCCGGTACATAGCAGTGTGTGCGTTAGCGATTAGGTCAATAAGACCCATAAATGACCACCAAATAGCGTAAAATTGATTAAGACCATTACAAGCACCTGAAACAATGCCTTTCTTCTAGCTCGCGCACCCAAGATAAACACGCGAGCAGTTCTTTTTGATCATGGTCTCCACTGTTAGGCATGATGAAGCCTGGTTTATTATTTTTATTGTGGTTGATGCGTTTGAGATGTGTGTGGGGTTTGACCTGACAAGTAATAACTCTGGGAGGTTTAACAAAGCTACAATTTGAGGAGATAAAAATTTCCACATAGCATTAATCCAATGATATTTAAATTTGTATCATCTTTTGAAAATGATATACTTCTTAACTTCCAAAGTCCAAACACTTCCACAAGAAAGAGGGTAAGTTGGTTTTGCAAGTATGAAGAGGTTGCTTGATCATTCTTTCAAAGGAACACTAGGCTGGGTGTCAAAACATTATAAAGGTGTCCTTGGCTCTAAGGAGTAGGAAATTAGCCTCTTTGCTGCACTTCAGTCAAGGGTAAGGTAGAGTGCCCAGTCCTCCGACACCCTGCATAGATGAACTAATTTCAGTTCAATGTGGAAATTGTTTGTCCATGATCCCCTGTTAGAAGGCGGGGAAGAATGCATGACGTATTTCATGTGAGAAAGGGCTGAATATGATGCTGAATGCCTTCTTCTTGGTTAGATGATACACAACTGTTAGAACCAAATTTATGTAAGGCGTTGAATCATGTATAAGGAATTTGTAGGGGTATTATGGTTTTGGTAGATTGGTGCCATGAACATTTCGCTATTGGGTAAGTGGTTGTGACAGTTTCCCCTAGAGTCTGATTCCCTCTGGCATCGAGTTATCAGGAGCAAGTATGGTCTTATACAGAGCGGGTGAGACGCTCATGCTGGCTCCAACGTCTCTCATGCATGCCCTTGGAAGTTCATTCCCTAGGTATCGACTCTTTTCATTCCACTAGTCAGGTACAATGTGGGTAATGGTCTTCGGGTTCGGTTCTGGGGAATGTGTGGAAGGGTGACCTTGCTTTCTCTTCCACATATCCCCGGGTTTTTTGGTTGTCCACCCTTCACGGGCCGCGTTTTTCTCATCCGCGGGTGGGTCTTTGGGACTTACATTTGTGCGGGCCACCACATGATAGGGAGATGGAGGAGCTTGGTTCCCTCCTAAGTGTTCTTGACTCCGCTCTCCTCGTCCCTAGGGACGATTCTCGGACTTGGACGGGGGATACTTATGGGGTCTTCTCTTGCAAGTCCTTCCTTTACTAGATTAACCTTCCCTCTCAATTTCCCCGATTCCCTTTATCTACATTTATTTGGAAGTCTAAGTGCTTGTTTGGTTGACCATGGGAAGTAAGTTCTCATGGGAAGTACTAATTCATGGGATTAGAAAATGATGGGAAGTGTCCAAAGTTGTTTGGTTGCACAAAGGAACTTTAGTTTCATGGGAAGTGATGTGGGAAGTAGTGCTTACCTAGGGGGGACATGGTAAGCAACTTCCTCCATTATGAGGGAAGTCACTTCCTGCTTTCCTGTGTTTTTTTTTCAACCAAACAACAAGGGAATTTACACTTCCTTGGAAGTTGCACTTCCTGTGTTAGTTGTATGTCAACCAAACAAGCACTAAGGTTCCACTAAAGGTTTGCGCTTTTGTGTGGACTTTGGTTCTAGGTAGGGTGAACACGTATGATATGTTGCAACGTCGACCGGGGATTTGTGTGATGTGTCGTCATAGTGGGGAGGATTGCTTGCATTTGTTTGTGTTGTGTGAATTTGCTAGGAACTTATGGGATAGATTGTTGTGTGGGGAGAGTTTTGTGTGCCCAGCCACGGTGGGTGAGTTCTTGCAGTTACGATTTGCTGAGGAGGAGTAAGGAGGGGAGATTGCTGCGGAGGTGTGCTTGCATGGCTATACTTTGGTGCATCTGGTTGGAGAGGAATTCGAGGGTCTTTTCCGACGCTGAGAAGTCTTCTGATTTTGTTTGGGATCACAAAGTTTACTTGGCATCCCTTTGGGCTAAGGGGGCAGGTACCTCTAAGGGTGTCTCGTTGACCTTACTTCAGCGACATTAGCGAGATGTGTAGATGCTTTTATTCTTGTTATTGAGGATGCCTTATCCTCTACCTTTTTGTATTCTTCAACAATTAATTAATAAAAAATTTTCTTATCTGAAAATTCAGCTACTGGTTTTTGTAGCAAGACTACATGTTTCAATCATGTACTATTAAAGCTTAGCAATTGCTTCATCTGTTCACCGTTCAAATTCTTTTTTATTTTAAAAAGTGTGTTCTTTAAGCTTTTGCTTGGCTTTTGATACGGATCTCGAAGTGGCTGCATTCAAATTGTTCAATATACCCATAGAATCTCTCAAATCTGTGCCCCAATCGCTTAAAGGGGGGGGGGCTGGGGAGAGCAATAAATGAAGCAAATAATGTTTCTTAAATTTACATTGTTAGGTTAGTCGTTCGTGAAAAGGAAACCAAATTTAGATAACATGGGTATCTAAGCTTGACTAATCCCGTTGGTCTTGAACTTAACGACCAGAAAAACCTCCGGTGGCTGGGAGGGGACTCGAATTTGGGACCTCTTGAACAGTTTTCCGAGGTCTTACCAACTAAGCTACCACCTCAGGGTTAGAAGATAAGGAAAAAAAAAAATAGAAGATAAGAAACGTGTGGCTTGTCACGATTCTTCCTTTTGGGTAGATAACATAATGTGCTCATGGAAACCTTAAAGAGCCACTTGAGGGCCACTTGAGGTTCAAGTCCCCTCAGGGCCACTTGAGGTTTTCCACCCATGGGATTAGTCAACCGCTTTGCTTACCCATGCTATCAAATAATAAAATAAGATCATATTGTGCTCATGGATTCTAACATGAAATAGTCTTACATTGCTACTGATAGATTGTTGAAGGCTTTATCTACATTCCCATTTGGACCACGATTGTTCTTTCATATAAAATTTTATAGCTTACTTTGTAGTTTTGTACCTAGTTCCTTAAGTTGAGTTCTGTCCTGGGTGTTAGGCATTCTTGATTGTGTTTGGATCCCTTAAGAAAAATTATGACAGGTGCTTATCATTTAAGTGTGGTAGGTTATAAAGGAAAACAGAGTGATTATCTTCTCCTGTCAATGCGAAGCCATGTAATCTTTAAAAAGTGAAATTGCAGATTGTCTCGTGAATTATAGTATCCTTACTTAATGATTAGGCTTCATGTGGATGAGTAAGAGCAGTATATTGATTGGTTCATTAAACTAAAATGTAGAGCAAGAAGATTTTTTTACGAATGCTAGGACAGATATCTAATACTCCCTCCGTCCCATATTTAATTTTACTCTTGAATTTTGAAGGTCAAAGTTCACAAACATTGACCATTAATTTGTGAATATATAAAGATTTATAATGTAAATATACTTTTGCTAGATTTACTTTAAACCGTACTTTTGATAAATCATAATTTTATAACTTTATAATTTATGTATATGTACGGTCAAAGTGTTGTCTTGGAGACCGTGAAAAGGCTTGTGTAAAGATTAATATGGGACATAGGGAGTATCTATCAGTAACGCAGCAAGCTTGCTTCTGTGCATGACATTTAATTGAATTATGCAAAACAGAGACAATGAAACCTTTTCCAAATGAAGAGGGTTGAGAGTTTTTTTACATGGGTCTGTGTTTAAGCTGGTAATTTATTATTACATAATCATTTTTGTCTTACTGCTGACTATAAGATGAAATTGATCACTTGTCAAATGACGAACCAGGTTGACGAAGATTCTCCAGCTTTCTGCTCTGGGATATGCCCCTTTGATGTTATCGTGCAGTGTAATCGAGTAGCAGTTCAGAGTGCTTTAGAGGTGTGATGCTTCTTCTACCGGTACTATCAAGATTGATGCGTATACATTTGTGGGGTAACAGGGATAAAAACGAATTGAAGATGATACTTTGGGGGTTTTTGGATTTCCGAAACGAGAAATAACTTACTCAAACTAGTAACTTTCCTGAAAAATACAACACTCTAGAATACGGAAAAACAAAACCTACTTGAACAAGTAGACTTCCTAAATAGGATAACACTTTCCTAAGACAAATAGGTTTAAAATAAAGCAGGAGATAAAACAAGAAAATTAAAATTAAAGCCAGTAAAGCTTGTTTTCACGATCCTCGTGTACTTCGATAGCCACTCTCCGCTCTTTGTTAGTAATGTCTTCATCATAACCTAGCTTGGAAAATGGGAAACTAATGTAGACTTAAACTAGTAGCTTTACACCTACTAGAATAGGGAAACACGAAGCCTACTAAAACAAGTATAACTTCCTAAACACTATAACTATTCCTAAGACAAATTGGACTATAATTAAGCAGGATATAAAACTAGAAAGTAAAATAAGAGCAAATAAAATTGCTTGACAAGCATACCAAATAGCTTCCATGTTTGTTTGCTCCTTGGGTTGTTCCCTATGCTGATACTCATGCATGAAAGATATTTTCTTTCAATATCAATCATTGAGTTTTGGTGAATAAAAAATTAAAAAAAGGACATTATACCTCCTGGCCCTCCTGGGGATAGAGTGGGGTCGGGGAAGGATGGTTTCTGTGTAGTATTCTTAATTTCTAGTTGGGATAGAGCGCAGTTTAGCTCAGCCAAATAAGCGACTAGTGGTTTTTCAGATTTGGAACTCAGTTTGGTTTATGAATAGCTCTTCCTAGTCATAACTTTAGATACAATTGTATTAGCTCTAGTTATGTCGTGAAAGTATGCACTAATCTTGTCTACTTTCATGAAATGTGTTTTGGTGATCTTTTTTACATGTGCTGCAAAGTTATGTCTTTTAATTCGTTTGACACAATATGCCTTTCATCTATGAACCTAATTTAGCTATTTCCTGATGTATGCATGCTATTACTGTTCAAGAATATTCAGGCTCATTTATGTGGAGCTATCCTGTTGAATGTCTATTTCCAGTTTTTTGAGAAAATATGGGACAAGGTTGGAGAATCTATGGAGCTTAATGTTCTAAGGGCAAGCAGTGGTGGTCAGTTGAATCTAACTATTATAATTGGCAAGGCTACCCCAGATCAATTCTATCGGTAAGCTTCCTAACAGCTATTTTGTTTGAAGCAGCTTATTGGCGTTTTGCACATTCCATAATTTTGTGGTTAGAATGTTTAGAAATAGTTATGCACCTGTCTTGTCACTTTTTTTTCTGTACTGTATTGAGGTCCTTTACATTCCAATAGCACTCTATGTGATTGAGCGTAATATTGCATGATGTTGATGTGCTACAGTATAATGTTCATGCTAACGTTGTTGTTTTGCTTATGTAGTTGGCCGCTGGGATGGAAGGGTTGTTCTATATCTGATGTAGTATTTTATGATGAATGACGTGTTGTTGGCAAAAATCAGTTGTCGTCTGATTCAAAGAAGTTATTCTCAAGGTTCGAGTTGATAAGTATTTGCTGTGGAAAATCAGTAGAATATCTATATTATTCCCTCAAATTCTAGCTAAAGTTGATCTCAAGGACTGTTGTGGATTCAAAAGGCTATGTACTTCATTAATGCCTTGGTTGGGTAAAAGCACTAAGCAGTATTTGGTGTGAGGCATATTTTTAGTTTCTACCGTCACATATAGCATAGCCCAATGTAGGACTACAAACTCACGTGTAAGTATGGTAGTTTACTATCTTTTCCCTTAACTCCTTTTATCTTTTATTTTTTTTGGAACAAAGTTAACTCATTTTTATTTATCCACTAGGTGTAAGCCCAATAAAGGTCAACCCCTGAACGAACAAAGACATTTTTATTTCCGAAAAACGGGCGGGTTAGGCGGGGTACTCCTGTACTGGGCTTGTGGACGCAATAAACAAGTCACTGTTCTATATTTCTAATCCATCATCTAATGAATAGGTTACCTGTTGAATCCATTGAACTATTTTCTTTAAATTGTGAATAAAGGTCAAAAAGTTATATATAAAATGGTTAAAAATACTAAGATAAGTACATATATGTGATGTTTGTAAAATAAATGTTACATCGCAAAAACTTGAATGCGGCCGTGTGTAGTGACGTCATTCTTTTTTTTTTTAAACTTTTCTTGTTGTTGGGTTGTCCATGGCCATTGTTGTAAATAGCAGATCTTTTTTCTTTCTCTTAGCGAACCTATGGTAATTGCGTGGTCTCGATCTTGGTAAATACCATGCTTTCTCTCTCCTCCGAAATCAATCACGTGGTTCCCATGGTATCGTGTTCTTTCTCTCTCCTCTGCAATCAAGAAGAGAGAAACTGAAATAATCAGCGTTTTTCAAACGTTAGACGTTAATTGTTTGAGGAGATTGAAGTTATAAGGCAAATAAGGGCTAAATCTGAGTCAAATTCGCCACAGAAAGAAAGAAATTGGTGTTTTCACATAAAATGGTGGTGTTTGATAGCAAATTGTTGTCAATGGAGATCTGTGGTGGTGGTGGTGGTGGAGGATTGGTAGATATGGTGGTGTTAGAGGATTGGTGCAAAAGGTGGTGTTTTCTAACTATCATCAGTGACATATTTGTGTTGTTGCTACTGTACGAATCATGTTGTTGGTGGTGTAGGATTTGTGTTCTTATTGGGCTAAAAATTGAGAACAATGGATTGAAAATTAATAATGCAAGGCGTACTAATACCAGTGCACTAAAAACTAATACTATTGGAACAAATAATGATACTACAAGGCAAAAAAGTATTAGTGCAAGGCTTTCTAAAACCTTGATACACAGTGGTCAAAACTGATACCAACATTAAATTTGTTTTGTTAACACATGAATGTTACAAGTTGTTGAATGTTATCAATAGATTCTTTGGATATATATATATATATATATATATATATATATATATATATATATATATATATATATATATATATATATATATATATATATATATATATATATATATTGGCAGTATCAGTTATAATATCTATTATATTTTGTTAAATATTTGTGGTATTGGTTTTAATATACGTGGTATCGGTTTTAATATCCGTGGTATCGGTTTTAATATTTGTGGTATTAGTTTATGAATGTGTGGTATCAGTTTTAGTATCTGCGATTTTAATTTAAATATTTGTGGTATTGGTTTTAATATCCGGGTATCGGTTTTAATATTTGTGGTATTAGTTTTTGAATGTGTGGTATCAGTTTTAGTATCTGCGATTTTAGTTTAAATATTTGTGGCATTAGTTTTTAATATCTGTGGTATCGGTTATAATATATGCAGTATCTGTTGTATTAGTTTTTGAATGTGTGCTATTAGTGATATTTCTATTCAAGTAAGCAATGGAATCAGTTAAGTTCATAGTTTGTCGTATCTCAAACCGTATCAAGTCAGAAATCCGGCAGAGTTTTCTTTGAATTTGGGCATCCCAAGTTATCGACTTTTCAAAATTCTGTTCAAATAGATAATTACTACAAAACCAACTCTAGTCTTCTAACCAAAATCCAGAGCTTCATTGCCACAGCCACTCATACCATCTTTAAAACATAACAAAAACATACATGAGATGAAATATATACCCAGACTTGATAGTAAAGCAGATACTTGATGAAGTTCTATTCATAAGATAAAACTAAAACACCCGTTTGTTGTTTGAGCGACTGAAAAACACATCTAGCAATATACTAAAATATTTACAACTTTAGTCCATAATTTTTTTCATCCCTCTTTTTTCTTTTCCTTATTCTTGGCCTCGACGACTTGTTTCTTTTCTTCTCTCTCCTTCTTCTCCTCTTCTTCTTTTTGTTGCTTCTTTTCCTCAGCTTCCTTCTTAACCTCTTCGGCAATCATGTTGATTAACGTAGGCTTAGTGTCCTTCAAAGCCCTTAATTTTTTAAGGATTGCATCTCTGCAATTTGGAATTATAGTAACTAAAATATGAAACCTCAAGCAAACAAAACGATACTAGACACACTGCATTTGATACTAGATAGCATGTGTGTGTTAGGAAGTGACACTTGCTTGTGTATGCAGTTGCTTGACAAAGTATGATACCTCAAGCAAACAATAGTAGACACACTGCATTGATACTAGCTTGCATGTGTGTCAGTGTGTGTTAGAAAGTGATACTTGCTTGTGTATGCACTTGTTTGACAAAATATAATACATCAAGCACATAATATGATACTAGACACACTGCATTTGGTACTAGCTAGCATATGTGTGTTAGAAAGTGAGACTTGCTTGTGTATACACTTGTGTGACAAAGTATGATGCCTCAAACACACAATATGATACTAGATACACTGCATTTGATGCTAGCTAGCATGTCTGTGTTAGAAAGTGAGACTTGCTTGTTTGTGTTGAGTGAATATTCAAGAAGTAAAAACAAATACGACATTGACGACATACAATACCAGACACAAAAAAGAAAAACACATAGCTGTATTAAAATGTCTAGGATATCAATTTTAGTTCCTGTGGTATCAGTTTAAATATATGTGCTATCAGTTTTAAAATTCCCAACAACCCTTCTGATCACAACAATCATTCATCTATTCAGGTCCAAGTAAATTTGGTTGATTTTATTGCTTAAGATTGCTTTAATTAGTTTGGAGAGTTGAGTTATTTTAAGAGGTGTGAATTAAGAAAAGGAAGGAGAAATATTAATTTCCAAAAATTTCTCCGACTTTCTTGTGAGTCAAGAGTAAGTTAAACTCTCATTCTCTCACTCTCATTCACACGCCTCTTTAAAAGAATAAAAAACCTTATTCTCTTCTTCTCTCTCTCTGTCGTACGTTAAAAGACAAAATCAATTGTTCAATTTCAATCCTTACTTCATCCATGTAAGTAAATTATTAGTTTTTATGATTTTAAAGTTGATTTCTTTGTATTTATTATTGAAGCCCTAGTTTCTATGTATGTTGTATGTTGATTAGGGTCCAAGTACTTTAACCTAGTAATGTTATATTGTAATGGGTAAATGGTTACAATCATGTTCTAGGGTTTTGAAGATTGTTTGGTTGAATTTGATTCAAAATGCATTATAAAGATTTGATTCTGGTGAAGCAATTAAATCTGGAAATTGATTTTTATTTACAGATTTAATTAGGATTTGGTTTAGTTAAATTGGTTAGCAAAACGAAGAAAATTAAAAAGACGGGCATGGTCGTGCACAAGTCAAGACCGAGAGGTGGCTGTCACCGTCGGCTGCTGGCGGCAGCGGCGATGACCAGCAGCCACCAGCCGCATGGCGCGCACCAACAATGGCCGCTGGTGGTGATGTTGGTGGTGTTGTGGTGTTTTGTGGTAGTTTGACTTTTGTAAATTTGTTTTGATTTAGTTAAGGTTTGATCAATTGTGCTCTAATTTGATTTATGCAAGTTTTAACTTGAAACCTTTTAAACATGCTTTAGTAATAAATTTCCAGGAAATTAGAAAGTTAAGAAATACTATTTGAATCATCTTTAAAGTTTAATCTAGAGGTTTAGTAGTCAATGTATTGACTTATGGTTGAATTGTGGATTTGTTGGGAGCAATGAACCGTGCATGAACGTAAGAGAGTTTACGTTATTGAAATATTTACCTTCGATTCAAGCTAATTCATGTCTTAATGTATTTGACAACTGTAAAAAGATTACAGAAATTGTAATTTTTGTTGTAGTGGATTATTAAATATAATTCATTGATTATAATTCGTGTTGGGAATTACTAGAGTGTTATGGTAAATGCATGATATAACTTCGTTTTGGAAATTCACTTTTTGGTGGTTATGTGATGGATAATTACTTGTTGAGAATACATGATTATAATGCATGTTTAACCGATATTAATTATTGGTTGTAATTAATGAGAATTGTTGAACTGAAATAAATTAGTTGTCCACTTGCTAATTAGGTAAAATAGCTATGTGATCATGCTTGTTGTGTTAGGTTATATGGTGGATACAATAACATGTGGTTTGCGAATTTTTCATATTGAATCATGTTGTTCTTTCAATAAATCATGATGAACTTCGATTATTGAATTGAATTGTGGAACATCAAGAGTCTGTAAAAGGTATAATGTTATTATGATCATGAATTGAGAACCTAATTGTTTATTCATGTATATACCATTGAAATTCTTGATCGGGCTAAAATTGTTCATTTTAGTTTGTAACCGTGAAGGGGTTATTGTGATCTATGCCAAGAAATGTAATTACGTGTTATGTGATCACGACATTAAATTGAATGAAGAATTGAGACTTCTTTTATATAGAGCCTTGGTACAGTGAGTAGTCTATTAGCTATGGTTAGACCTCGCAGACGGGCCAATTGGGTTGAGTTCAGGTCGGGTCCTTTCGGTTCGGTTTGATTCGAGTAATATCTATTTTCGGTTCGGGTCGACTATATTTGGGCTCGAGTTGATTCGGTTTATGTTGTTTTCGAGTCGGTTGTGAGTCGGGTCTGGTCAACCCGGTTTGGGCCATTTTGGCTCGGGTTGAATTGGGTTATCACAAAACTCGGTTCGCGTATATTTGGGTTCGGGTCGATTCGGGTCAGATGTGGGTCGGACATATTTGACTCAAAAACTTTTTTCAAGTTCGGTTTTAGTATAGTTTTCCCCGATTGCATTACTTACAATTTGTGTTCAGGAACAAGTGAGGTCATCATCAGAATGATTGCACATTGTTTTCAGTCAATTTTTATAGGAGTAAGTGTAACAGAGTTAATGAGATATAATCAATTGAATTGCAGTTTTCATAACAGTAACTATTATAGGATCACAAATATATAAATTGATTATATAAATAGATGTACTAATAGGTGAATGTAATCACAATGTTTTAAAAGATTTTAATTTTACTATTTTTATAACACTACAAATAAACAAAAAAAACAAAAATAAAAATAATATATTATCAGTTTCGGTTTTGGTCCGGGTTTGGGTTCGATTTGTTTGGGTCATATAAAATTTGGGTTGTGATCGGTTCTGGTCCCTACGGGTTATTAGGATTGGGTCAGGTTGGATTTGGATTAGATTTCGGTAATCATATCGGGTTTGCTAATTTCGGGTCAGTTTGATTTGGATCTGGTTGTTTCAGATTTTTGGTTAATTTTGGATCTTACTATTCGGGTTGAATCGGGTCACAGATCGGGTTATTCGGATCGGGTAATCGAGTCCGGGTCAGTATTACTAGGTCTAGCTATGGTTGTAGCATCACTCATACCACAGATGTCGTATCCATACATGAGTAATTTGGCGAATTAGTTATGGGGGACGGTTCTTCTTGTAAATCTGAATGGTTGAGATAGGGTATGCATACTTCAGTCATAAAAGTACTTATGAGGAGTCATTTATACTACGGGACTGGATCTCATTTGCTATTATGCAAAGCACTATTGATCTTTTTGAGTCAGCTGCGGTTGATTGGCCATCTCGTTTACTTCTCTTTAAGAAATTGGCGAATTTTAATGATAATGAAGTTTATTATTGGTTGGCTTGTGATTGAAGCATGTTGGTTGTTTACTTATAAATTATTATTATTGTTTAAGCATCTTGGCTTAATGATGAAGATTAAAATGGATTGATTCGTAATAAATTACTTAGTTTAACTGATTGAATATTCTTTTCATTGTTTATGTGTGTGTGTTGGATTATGATTAACCTATGCGTAATTTGTGGACTTATGCGTAATTTGTGGACTTATGCGTAATTTGTTATATTGTGGACTTATGATTAACCTATGCGTAATTTGTTTGCAAATGGGGAGTCGATTGACAGGTTTGTGAAATCAATCTAATTTTTGGAGTTTCGTTGGGATTGAAGGTAAAGAGAAGAAGGTCGTCTATCTACTAACAACTTTACCTATCTTTTTGAGAGATTTTTGTATTATGGATTATTTGTAATTTTTATTAATCCACTTGCATGAGAATTAAGTTGGATTATTTGGTGCAACTGGGTGTACTACTACAATCTGAAAAATGAGGATATTTGGACTATTCAATCAAAGCAGCTCGATTCATTTGGCAAGCTATTACAACTCAGAGATGAATTTTTATTGAAGTGGAGTGATAAAGATCAAGCAGTGTAACACTTATAAAGCCTGACCAACCATGAAAAATTTTCTATGGCGAAAGCATTTGATATGTTCAGAGAGACAGGCAGAACATTTAAATGGTCGAAGACAATTTGGGACAACCTTGCTTCGCCTAGACATAATACTATAGGATCGCTTGCAGCAAGAAATAAATTGGCAACCATTGAGACACTTTGCAAGAGGGGTTTCATTCTTGTTAACAGGTGTATTTTGTGCAAAGCCGCTTTAAAACTTGCTCACACTTGTTCTTTGGCTACCTTGTAGCTGCTCAAGTTTGGTCTAAAATTCTCAGTTGGCTTCACATTACTCGAAGGCCATGACACCTTTACTCATGAGCTGAAATGGTTCCAGCACAATGTGAAAGGAAAGACTATATTACAAAGGATTCGTAAAGCGGCTCTTCTTGCTTCCATCTACGAAATTTGGCATGAAAGGAATCTAAGGATCTTCTAAGAAACTGAGAGAAGTCCGGAGCAAATTATTCGACGCATTAAATCTTTGGTGTCAATAAAAATGAGGCTGATATATTACCTCTTTTGCTTGGTTGATTTTAGTTGCGTAGACAGTGAGTATTAGGATACCACATTGGTATGCCTTAAGATTGTAAACTATTCACTAAGGGTGTCACATTGATATCCTTTGGATTATGGAATGAAATTCTAACTATTTTCTAGAAAAAATTAAGTTGGATTATTATTTATTTTGGTTAAGGTTAATTGTTGCATGAGATTAATATCGGAAAATAGTTAATATTTAATATCTTAGATATTATTTTGGTTTGGGATATTAATTATTTTGTTTTATTTAGCCTTATATTTAATTTATTTTAAATATGACAGTAACGCTTTCGAATTTCTCATACGTTTTCTGCTACAAAATCTAATTATATTATGATGAAAATTTGAGAAGTGTTATACTGTTAAACAATAAATTATCACCCTAACCCATTTAATGAATTGGCTACTAATCTAATCCATCATGTAATCATGGGATCTAAACCATTTAACTAATTTCTTATTTGTGAATAAATGTAATAACCAAAAATTATATATGAAACATAGAAATAATTTAAGATACTGAAAGTAATAGAATTTTTGATATTTGTAAAGTGTTAGGATAACAAAGTTTATATTTCTCGATAATTATCAATCATTTACTCCACAAAACATTTTAACGTTATCAAACAAAAATCACAAATTAAAGTACATAGATTAGATGGGTTATTTTTATTGGTGAAATTGACATAATCCATAAAATTATTTAGGTTAATCATATAATTTAACACATTGTAAGAGTTGGGTTAAGATCAGGCAAAATTTTGTAAAGCCTTTCCGTTTTATAAGGTAAGAAATTCCATACGAGGACAAGGGAAGGCAAAGAATCCATCTAGTGAGTTGGGAACTTGAACCCAGAACACCCATGGAAACAAGGATATTGAGATATTCCACCATACATACAACCAATCTAAACACTCAGGGTGGTAATGCTCACAAGGGTTCCCAAGTGTAAGAAATTATGAACAAAACCAAAATCAAAGGTGATCATTGACAAGAGCTAAAGGCCCCTTTCTTAAACAAAGCATACCAAGAGTTCCAACAATCAATCTCAAATGTTCAGAGATTCTGCTAATCACCCTTGTGTCTAGTGCAAATGTGGAATGAACCAAAAGTCAAGCTACAGATGAGTTTTTGGTTCTCCTTTCCTACTAATGCATGTCCCAAAGCATAGTAGCAGGATTAATACAATAAACATAAAGGCAATGTTTCTACTTATAATTTGACACTTAAAGCATCCAGTTACTATACTTCATGCTTTGATCAAAATTGTTCAATCACAAAATTGCATAATTGGCCCCAATATGGATCTTCAATGTCTTTGTGCAGCTCCTTCCAAACACAAGATCTTGCCTAAAGTGAACATATAGTAAATGACCATATCAATAAGACAGAAATTCCCCCAGACAAATTACGAAAATAGATATTGCACAAAGATCACCCATACCTTTGCAAAAAATAATATTCATCCTTGTCATTCTCCGTCTATGTGCAACCTGTATAAAGAAGTTATTCGGTAAGAGAACACAAAACCACAAAAGGATATTGCATCGTACAACAAACATTAACATAAGGAAATAGGTCTCTATCACCTAATAGTTCACTCCATATAGGCTAATAGTGTACAGGAAATTTCTCCCAACCACGATTAAACCCCATAGCTAACTAAACTCCATATAGTCACTTAACTTGACAGGAAAATAACTTAACTTGACAGGATGTAACAAGTATAACTTATTTTTTGCTTGGCCAACGGTTAAAAAAGAGGGTGCGGCGACCGAGGCACCCCCGCTACTTCATGTTCGGACTCTCGTGCTCAATAGCGAACACATCAGACTAGCTAAACAGCCAACGCAAGCACTGTCAAACGTAGAACCAACAATAGGCTAGTATAGTTTCTAGAAGCCAGCCATTGTGTTGTGAAGAGCTTTAATTTGCCAACCGTGGACGCGTCTCACATGCTTCCCATTTCACATCGACTACCCAACAGGCACAATCTCTCTCTCCCCACCTGCAACCAAGCTCAAGATAGAGGCCCAGTACCAGCCCACTGTCAGGCCCACCCACGGTCCAAACGCAGATGCAACTTTACCAAACCCTGGGGCTTGGACCAGCATGTACTGTTTATTGGCCATCAGTGCCTCCTCCATACTTAACCCTGCCCACCCAAAAAACGGCCCAGGCCCATGGCCAGGTCTACTTGCACCTGCTTAACAACAGCAGCAAAAACAACAATAGCTGCAACAACAATAACAAAGAACTAGAGCAACAACTCAGAATAGTCTTACCACCACAACAATCTCAGCAAGAAGAATTAAGTGCAACATGTTTCTGAATACACTACATATGCGTTAACAATCAGCACCATTAATTAAAACTTTTTCTGAACTAAATCAAGTGTATAGTGTTTTCCTAATATAGTGATACATAGTTGTATAGGACACACAATTTCAAATAGAGCATAATAATACCATACCAAATCTATGAAAACAAAAATGAAAACTACCACTATAGAGTTTCCAAATTCATTTCGCAAACTAAACTCATCATTAATTCTCCGTCAACCTCAGCCGTCAAGGTACTGTCTAACCATTTTTAGACATATACACCAAGCAAAAGCAGTACAA
This sequence comes from Tetragonia tetragonoides, assembly GCA_038025085.1. Classification (NCBI taxonomy): domain Eukaryota; kingdom Viridiplantae; phylum Streptophyta; class Magnoliopsida; order Caryophyllales; family Aizoaceae; genus Tetragonia; species Tetragonia tetragonoides. Next base: position 52,733,814 of record CM076140.1, read on the forward strand.
TGAGTTAAGCAAGCACAGCTGCAGTAGTGACAGCATATACACCATTTATTTTCTCCAGACATCCCAATAATTAAAGGCGGAAGCTTATGCCAAGTCACTCAAAGCAGCGAGCGGAAGAAATGTCTCCTGTAAGTTATAACAAAGAAACCTTTTACAAGAAGATCTCCCTTCCAGTAGACATATTCATGCTAGATGCTACACCAACTCATCTGGCAGATACCAAGCAAAAAGAGCAATCAGGTTGCATATAACCATATTGGCAGATTTCAGAACAAATTGGCCCATCCAAACGGGCCATAAGTCAATTAACTTAACAGGAGAATAATGTTACTGAAGCTACTGCATATCCCTATTTTTGGGATAAAACAGGAAGCACATGCCTGTGTTAAAATAAAAAAAAAAAAAGAAGCACATGCCTATTTTTTCCCAAGCAATTAGCTTTGACAACCGATTACAAAATTAAATTAGTATGATTTCACATTTGAAAAGTGGAAGCTAGAGAGGGTCAAGCGCTTCCCCTCTCCATGTGCTGTAGAGCAGGAATCAATCAAGAAACCTCAGCAGAAGTTTCTATGTGATTCATATAACATTTTGTATTTAGATGGTATCAGAGTTGCGTGTTTGGGTGAGACCCAGCATCTATTGATGTCTTCTTTGTAGAAGACCTTGTCAAGTTGATATCAGGATCTCCAGAAGGAAGGTTCTGTCAGGTGAAAACAGCCTTTCAAGTTTCTAGTACGAAAAGTCCAATTTGCACCAACTAATTCTCTGTACAAGTAGACATGTTTATAAAGAGATGCATTCATGAAATTTACATAGAGTGATCCATGTACACACTCAATTCAGACCAACAATCTCTCTTCTCTCTCAGCATATATTATTTATAATTTCCGTTGAAGATTTATTGTTGGATAGGCAAAGCTCTCTTTGTTGTTCCACACCTTCCCTTGCTAAGAGTAATATAATCACAAAAAGCAAATGAGCCTACATACTAGCAGATTAGCTGGCAAACACAACACACAAACACTAGGAACAAATACAAATTGCTTCACCTTGCTATGCATATAAAATCCTTTAATCCCACAACACCCAAAAGAAACAGAACATAACCCATTTCATTTATGAAGTTCTCCAATCAAAATCATGCTTAATCAAATAGCCACGCAAGATATAACTACAAGTAGGAAGTACGTACATCAGTTGGAGCATGAAATCATATATAAATACTTAGTTGATTCAGAACATCCAGGTGCCATTAGAAGGAAAACAAAATCAACAAGAATATGGACCGTGTGGATGAGAAAACTTACAAGTGTCGTACTCCTCAGGGATTCCCTCTCCTTAGGCAGTCACTCCTCAACTCTCTGCTATAACTGAGCAACAACTTCTTTTGCTTCACGATATCTGATTTCAGATTAGCCTCCACTCGCAAAAGCCGGTCTTCCCTCCCAGTCAACTCTGATCTCGTACGCACAATATCTTGCTCTAGTTTTGAAATCACCTCTTCCTTCTCAGACGCATGTTCTCTCATTTGCTCAATCACAGCATCCTCCTTTTCCCTTATACTGGCCTGCAATTGCTCCACTTCACTCTTCAAAAAATTGAAGTTCTCAAAATCAATGTTTGTGGACCTCTCAACCATTTCAGAAATTCTTCTTCCCAACTCATCCTTCTCGCTCCCCTGAAATTCAAGATCGTTCCTAAGTGCTTCAGCCTCACATTCTCTTTTCCTGAGATGGTTCTGCAAATTCTCAGCCTCAATTTTACCATTTTGGGCAATCTCCCGCGATTTCTGCCACTCCTCAAAGTTATGCCTATTTTCCTCTTGAAGTTGCATATTGCTCTCTCTCAGCGAGTTTATTTCACTCTCTTCACATTCCAAGGCTTTGAACTCATCCTCTGAGAACGACAAGCTTCTCGAATTTGCAGCAGCCTTTGAGGCTCTTTCAAGCTGGGACTGCAAGCACAGTTTCTCCTGTTTCAACAGCCACATTTAAGTTAGGCAAGCAACATAATACAACATTTTCGTCATTCTGGTATGGAGAAGGGGACAACATAAGAAGCCAATAATTCAGAACATATACTACTGAGCATTTATTATAATGCAACCAGAAGGCATACTTGTTTTAAAAAAGAGATCTCAGTCTCCACAATATCCTTAAAGCGACGGAGATAGCTAACCACACCATGTAATCTAGCATCGATTGGTAAGTCAGCAGCACTACTTGTGGAAGTTACTCCAACAGCATCATGATCCTTCTCAGCTAATTTACGTGCATAGCCTCAACTTGATTGTTCAGAAGTCTAATTTGGTCATTTAGTTCATTGTATTTCTTCCCAGCTTCACTCTTTGATCTCTCTATCTCCGACTTCTCCACATACCACTTACCCTTGAGCTCATTATTCTCAGATTTGTAAGCATAGACCGATGTTCGAAGTGCAGATGCTTCCTCCTGAAGTGAAGCTAGAGCTTGAGATGGTTTTGTCAGCTCCTGAATAGTTTCTGAATGCAAAACAACCTGTCTTTCGTAATTGGCTGGAGCGGCATGTGCACATTGGTGCTCCCTCATAAGGTCTTCTTTCACTACAGTAACCCGAACTTCCAACGCAGCAATCTGAGAAACTTTATTTGAGGTTTCTTCCTTCAAACTAGTAATTTCTGGCACTGTAGATGCGAGATCTTCATCTTTCTGAGAGGCTGAAGAGGCTGCTTCTTTGAACTTCAGACTAGACTCCATTTCAAGTCCATGAACTAGATTTCTAAGCAACTGGATTTCTGCTTCAACCGATTTCTTCAATTGTTCGGCCTCAATTGTTAAAGTCTCCTGGGGACCCTCAATCTGTTTCAGTGCTGCTCTCTTCACTTCAGCTATGCTCTTATACTGAAGTATGTGATCCTTATTCGCTTGAACTTCTGCTCGCAATTGTTCAATCTCCTGGTGTGCCATCTTTGAGTCCCCTATGACCTCAGCTGCCGAGGAAAAAGGTTCCAATCCACTATATTTGTCACCAGAAGGAGCTTCAGAAAGCTTTAAGTTTCTTTCAAGATCTGAATATTGTGCCTTAGCAACAGCAGCCTTAATCTCAGTAGCTGTAACAGCCTGCAAAGCAGTGGCTAATTCCTTACCTATATCTTCAATTTGTGTCCTGGCATCTTTCACAGTGCGAACATGGTTTCTTTCCTCCTTGGGCTCCATCTTGGCCTCAGCCCATTTCCTCTCAATCTGCTTCAAATACTCCACATGTTCATCCTGTTCCGAAACCTTGGCTTCTTCAGTAACATGCTGTGCATTTCGTATGGTATCTAAAGTAGTTTGGAGACCACAACTTCTGCCTTTCTTTCTTTCGCGTTGCTTCGGAAGTGCACTCTTTTCATTGTTCTCTTGCTTTCTTTTTTTACTTGGTTGATTCCTCCCAATGACCTTCAAAGGTACAATTTTTAACGAAGCTCGACTCATTCTACCAATAGAGCCAACAACCTTTGTTATGTAATGTAGCAAAAAATTGGCCGGGATAAGATAATCCCGACCCGCGGTATCAAAAAAATTCAAACCAATGAATGTGCCATCTAAGTTTTTAAACATAGGGCATCCCAAGGCCCCTTCAAGAAAATGGAATCCCTGAGCTTCAATCAATGGGACCCCAGGATGGAAACTGTGAAGACCATTCTCAGTTGCCGTAACTACCCCTCCTACCGCGGAAGGCTAGAATTATAAGCCTCATGGAACAACTCTGCAAAGTCTCCATCTAGAGTATCTTTAATGATGGTGGGATCATCTACAGAAGGGAATTCAACTTCGGGAGGATACGGATATGAGACTCGTCCACTGAAGAGAGAAAATGGAATGGCGGATTGATGAAGCCACGACATTAACTCGTCGTCCTCCTCAACGATTACCCGCTTTGCCCGGGTGATGTCCGTACATCTGAACCTCACGGTTTCTTCCGATTCTTCCGGAAGCAAATCAACCCATAATAAACAAATGCCGAACGAATAGCTAATATGAGCCACCTTTGCCCCCCTAAACCTACCATGAGGTCCGTCCCTGGCTCTTACTCTGATTCTCGTCATACTCTTTGGATTAGCAAACTCAGGAGGTATGAGGTGGGCCACTGTCAATATCAATCCCCGTGTATCGTGGATTGATACACAAGCCACCCCCTTGCATGAGGAATTCGGAAACCTGTTTATGCTTATCATAGCCACGGTAGAGAGAATCAACCATATAGATGGAGTTGCGGCGCATTATGCCTTCTCGTATTTGGGCCATATTGAAATCTGGTATATAAAACACCAAATATTATTGGTGTTACACGGAGAATAACAAGCAGGATAACAGAGGTGAAAAAGAGAAAGAAGAAGCTAACAGCGTGAAAAGGAGGAAAACAGAGGTAAATGCGTGATAAACAAAGATGTATTCAAGTGACAGTAAAAGAAAAAAGAAGATGAAAGAAACACTCTTTTCCCAAGAGAGAGACGCTCTCAGTTAGGGAGAGAAAGTACCATGATCGTTGATACTTATGGGGCCTCAATATTTCGTAGCATCCCTAGGGTTTAACTAGGTCTCTAAAGTCTCCTTTAAAGTCTCTAAAGTCCCTAGGCGATGGAAAGAGAATTAAAGGTGCATTCTTCTTTAAAGTTTCCTTAAAGTGCATTTAGAGATTGAAGGCTCCAGGGTGCATATTGATCCATAGGCATTCAGAAATTTCATGTCTAGTCTACATTGTAAAAACAGAAGCCACCAGCAACATCCACAATATTTGCCAGCAAAAACTCAATTAACCTAACCTTGCAACTTCATTTCTATCTCTAGGAATCCAATACACAGGCATTTGAAAGGAGAGAATTGGCAGATACTGGGAAAACACTAGTCATGAGCAGATACTGGGAAAACACTAGTCATGAACAACACCATGCAGCATCATTTGATAAAGCCACATGAACTAGAAACCTTAAGAAATCCACCCAATGAAACCACTGACTTGGTTCAAACTTTTTTTCTTTTAATCCTTCACAAAATCACAGGTTCATAATTTAGTCTCTAGTCTTAACATTTCATAAGCCATGGAAAATTCAATCTGTAGCCAATAATTTGCTACTAAAATCAAACAAATTCATAACAAATTCATGGAAAATTCAGAAATTAATTTTTTTTTTTTTTGCTTGTCAACAGAACAGAAATTAATCCCAACTTTTTAGAGAATTATTCAAAAACTTACAGATTTGCTTTGTAGATGTGCTTCGAACTTCAAGAGCAACAAGTGTAGAAACCCTAGCAGTAAACCTAACCAAACAAACAAAAATAGAGTAAGTACTAAACCCTCCATTTGAAGCAAATCGAGCTCAAAACATTCAATAAACCCTAATTAACCAAACAAAACCCTAGAGTAGCAACTTTACCTTTGGAGAGCACTAAAAACCGCCGATCAAAAGAGGAGATCGAAAGAGTAAGAGAGATAACGAAGATATGACAGAGGAGAGAGAGAGAATTAGATTGAAAATCGCCATGGATACGATCTGAGAGAGGAGGATGGGAGAGAGAGAGAGAGAGAGAGAACTCGTGTTCTGTTTCAGAGAGCCAAAAAAAATATCACGATACGTGGGTAGGGTTTCTGATTTCAAATTTGGGCCAAAAATGAGTGAATTTAGAATTGACTCTCACAGGCCTGTTTCAAATGGACGTGGATTTGGTCTAATTCATGGGTTCCAAATTTTGGGTTATCCAAACAGCCAATTTGGATGAAATGGTAGATTTGAAATCAAATGGGCCTATCCAAACAGGCCATTAATCAATTTCTCAACATTTGAAGAATGAATAACACCTTGGTGCCTAGAAGTTTTCTTGTTTCACCATAGTTTAATTTTTTGTAAGGTGAGAAGGGTCAGCCGAGCTGATCCATCTTGGGATAAGGTATTTGGAGGGAAGGGCAAGGAAAATCTCAAATACACTTAGTGGAATTTAAACTTTGATGGTGAATGAATACCGTAAAGGAGGAAAGAATTGTCAAAATTTTATCCGACTCGATATCCGCCCCGAACCCGATTCGAAAAAACTGACATAAAACTAGTTGACAGCTCGAAACCCTATTAAAAGTTTACACAAAAAAGCATTACAATCTAGACAAATGAGAATAACCGACCGTACCCGATAAAATAGGCATAAAAAGAGGGCAAAGGCAAAGTAAAGGCAAACCTTAAAACCCGACCGAGAAAAATCAAAAAATATTAGCTTCATATCTTAAAAGATCATTAAGAGTTTGTATACAAACATATTTCAAACCTACAAAATGAAATCGACCCGACCTGATCAATCCGTTTAACAACTCTCATACAATACCACATACCACTATACCAACCTATGTTGTTGATCAACGATGGAGCTTACAATTAATTTGTAATCTCCACTAACATGCAATCGGATCAACGGCCCACATCAGAACACTCCACAAGACGGTCATCGTGAAAAAAAAGGGAAGGGCGCAACATTTCATAGGCTAGTTATTACACCACAGCGTGGAATGGCTTTGTGCCGAATCTTGTTGTTGAACGCACCATTGCATTGCCATTTACAACGCCATCAAATTCACTTTGCATCAAACCCTGCATTTACATTATCTTCTTACAAACAACCATATACTCTCCATCACACCAAAGCACCTCATTGTTATTCCCTTTCTACTTCTTCTTTGTCTTCAATGGAGAGTCCTCCAGAGGGCTACAGAAGAAATGTTGGGATTTGTCTTATAAATTTCTCTAAAAAGGTATTCTTTTTCTCTATTTATTGTTTCCCTGTCATTTTTTCATAATTGAATTTGTGGGTTTTTCAGGGTTTTACATATTTTGTTGGTTTTTTGTGTGTGGGCAGATTTTTACTGCCTCAAGGCTTGATATTCCTGATTCCTGGCAAATGCCTCAGGTAATTTCCACATAAGAGAGCTTAGAGCTTCTTGCTGTTTTTATTTTTATTTATTTATTTATTTTTAAATTATTGATTGAGTGATGTTATTGTGTTTGTAACCTGATTATGGCTAAGTGGATGGAATTTTGGAGTGTCATTGAGTATAAGGAAATTATAGTCCAATTTAATACAACTTGAGTAGTATACTCAAGTTGAATTCTGTTCAAATTGTATTCTTGTGTTTGTAACCTGATTATTTGCAACTGGAATATTTTTTTTTCATTTTCCTGTGAAGGTGTGTGTGGAGATTAGTAGTAGAAACACACTCTTATGTGGCCAAATTGAGGCAAATGACTACCCCTAGGTCAGACCAATGCTTTTCATGGTCTAGTAAAGTGTTAGCATTGGTGATTGAAATGCTGTGAGGATTTTCAGCTGTATTGTGATGGATTTGGAGCTAAAACTACGCGATGTCATATTCCTGGAAATGAGATTTTGGGGAAAAGGATACAAGACATTAGGCCTTATATGTTCCCAATGCTTCGTTTCTTTGCTAGTTTATGTTTAATTCTTTGGTAAGCACGGCGGTGTATGAGTTTTAGGTTCTTGACTTCTGAAGGCATTGTGCAAACGGTAGGAAATGATGATGTGGGATTGGGTTAAATTGCTCTATGACCTAAACAAACATGTTCTCTTTCTTTCCATATTTTCAGAACTTAATCTGTGGGAATTTCCAATGGAAGGACTTGTGCAGTTTGCTATTCTAATAGCGAAGTAGGTAGGTGGAGAAGGAAGAAAGCTTAAGTAAGAATATGTTTGGATATTAAATAGGTTATAGAGCTGTGCAGAAGATCTGAAATTAGGACCAGTATCCTGTTTGGAAATTATGGCAACTGAAGCAAAATTATCGGATTGGATTATTAGGTTTTGGATGATTCGGGGTCTTGGATTGGTATATGGGTCACAGTTTTGAGTCTTTTGACAAGTTACAGAAACCCGATCCTATCTGAAACTAATATGTGTGTTTAATAGTATAAAGTATACTATACAACAACAACAACAACCATTATAGAGCATAAAGCATTATATTTTATTTGTAGCTGAGTTAGTTTATGGGGAGCTTGAGTTGTTTTGTCATGCATTTGAGGCTTAGAGCCACTGCAGTTGCATGCTACGATATATTATTTGACATCAGAATCTTTCTTCATCTAGTTGAGTTGCAGCAGTATACTGTTATGCATCTCAAAACCAAGACCCAAACCTCTCTTTTTATTAAGTTCCTAGTTCCTCTATTATTATAAGCGCATAGGAACTTGAATGGCAAAATATTAGTCATATCCTAGGATAAAGGTGTTGAAAACAATTACCGTGGTCGGATTGAGTACATGATGCTTGGTTTGGTATTGGCTACAGATGTTTATGGGATTTTAGATTCGAGGTAGCAGATAGACGCATTTCCTAAGATGCTATGAGCCATTATTACTTGAACGGAAAATCACTTTCTCTTAGTATTGTAAAACACTGTGTTGATTATTATACCTTGTTTTCTTTGCATGTTGAATGTTCAGCATTTGAGATATTTATGCAGGGTGGCATAGATGAAGGTGAAGATCCCCGAAATGCTGCCATCAGGGAGCTCAAGGAAGAGACTGGAGTCAGCTCAGTGGAAGTCCTAGCAGAGGTTTGATTATTTAATTTGGTCAGTTTAAGCAGTGGACTGTGTACACATTCATCCTGAACATTGCAAAAATAGATATTATTTGTTGAGTAGTACATGGAAGTGAAGGAACTGCCTTTTCATCTGTTGACTAGAGGAATTCGTAAATGGGTATAAGTGTCTATCTTTTTTGCTTCTCCCATCTCCCAAGAGGCATCCGAAGAAAGTGTCTACTCTTTTGATGAAATATTTTCTGAATTAGAGACTTTCCTATAGTAATTCGGGTTCAGAAACCCAACTTCAAAACAATGGCCTCTATAGCCTCGTGAGGATGGATCTGGAGAATTAGTACTTCATTTTGGTTTTATATCCTATGACTATGTAGCAGTAGTACTTAGACGTTGTTGGTATGGAGGCAAATCTGATGCGCAAGAAGTCGGGGGAGTTGCCTTGTTCACTGCAGTTAACATGTAGGCAAAAGAGTCATACACAAGGCTTTTGATCTTCAAATTTCAAATATATTTTTAGATAAAGAGAAGGATCTTATGAATGAAGTATCAAAATGCAGCAAGTGAGGACAAGATGTCCTCCAAAAAGAAGCTAATTACAAATTAGGCCAGTTACGCTGGACTGTAGTAATATTAAATCACACAACACCATATTAAACCACACAACACCACTATACTGGTGAATTCAGCTCCCCCTATGCTGGGATTTGGAATTAGATGAGCACCACTTTCTTCCAATTGCAGAGAGGTTGTTTCTGTTTTCCCCATAGTAAACCACATGACACCATTGACCTGGTCAATTCAGTTCCCGCCTGTGGTGTGGTTTGGGGTTAGATGAGCAGGCCTGCAATTACAGAGAGGTTGTTTCTGTTTAGAACCTCAAAACGCACAAGCTGTCTACTACTTCCTCTGTCCCAAAAAGTTCGTAAAAAATACCATTTGTAGCTGTCCCAAAATTAGATTAAAGTTGCGTTAGACGTGAGTATAAAAGAGTAGAAAAAACAATAATGTCACATTTCCTTATTTTTAATGTATTCTCTAAGTGTCACCAACTTACCATGTTCTTAGGACAGAGGGACTATTTCACTAGAAGCAACTAGACTATAAAACAGTTGAGAAGTTTATTTTACTTTGTTATAATTCTTTGTCAAAATAACTCATTGGCTACTCTTTCACCTATGCAGAAAACACACAACCAAACAATTATAATTGGGGGTTGGGGGAGGGGGATTAGGAGGAGGCAAGTAGAAATAAAGGCGAGGAAATGTATCCCACGGCCGCACCTCGCGTCGCCTCATGGGGCTATCTTCTTCTACTTTAATTTACTGAATAAACCACCCATTGTACAAAAAAACCCCAAAAATGAGATTGCTGTGTTCAGGTTTCTTGGTACTGATTTCGACACACAACTTGTACTCTTGTGCTGTTCTCTACCTTCGATAGTTGCTAAGTGCAAATAAAGTAGGGCTAAGTCATAGAAATGTGTACTTCCCACCATGCTCTCCTAGAGGCTATGCCTCACCCCAGTATGGCTGGTGAAACTTTGCTCTGTTAGTACTACCATATTTTGAGCTCTAATTGGGTTGCACCCTCAAAGTTTTGTGGAAGCCCAATTTTGAATTTCAAGTAACAATTTAAGCCACTTTCCTAGGGCCTTCAGAAAGCATGAGTTTACCACGTTTTATCAAGTGGGAAGCCGGTGACCTAGCATGTGTTCTATTGTGTTTATGTGCATGTGTATAAGCATAGCCTTTTTTGAAATTTGGTTTAGTGGAGCCCTTTCCCCCCATTCCCGCCTTCTTGGTTGGTGCTCTCACTTTGGTTTGGTCTGCTGTTCAAAATCGTACAAGTTATGGTGAGTTACAGATTTTGCCACATTAGTCATCTCTGTAGGGTCACCATCTACTTGCTCCTCATTTATTCAAAGATTGTACTTTTAGAGCTTAACTTTTCTGATTGGTAACAAGTAACATTCTATGTCCCTTTTGAGTTTTGACTTTGGCTTCTTTTAAACAGGTACCTTATTGGCGGACTTATGATTTCCCACCAGAAGTTAGGGAGAAACTCAGGCGTCAGTGGGGATCAGATTGGAAGGGTCAAGCCCAGAAATGGTGAGCACTAAATTCTGCTGATTTTACTTTTGTTGGAGCTTCACAAAATTGGAGTCACTAGGGCTGTAACTATGTCACTCGGGAGGGAATTGGAATTAAACTGATTGATTTGATGTATGTGTACGACTGATTCTCCAAGGCATGGTTGGTTTGAAGATGGCTTGTATCCAAAGACTAAAGGAGTGAACAAATTTTCACCCTTTCGTATCACCGTTTTGTTCCCCTGTTTAGTATCTTCTTTCCATAAAGAGTGATATTTGATTTGATTATCTACGGAATGGTGTTTTTTGATGAAGGAGAGGAAAGTGGAAAGAGGAAAAGGAAAGGCCATTAGTGGAAGATTTTCAGAAGAAAAATAGAAGATTGGGAGATTTTGATTCCCTGTCATCAAATATACCAACCTTCTAAAAACAAGTTGCTTTCCAGTTTTCTTTCTTGATCTATCTCATCTTGAGCGTAATTGATCCTGAACAGAATCATGTCATTCAAAGGTCTGCTAGCTTCTCGCTCTTATTTAACTTCTTGCTGTATATGGGAGGAGAGGCTCATCTCATGTGGTCGTTTATGCTTCTGTTCAGTTGAAAGCCAACCAGACCCATGGTTTCTCTATCTGAGTTAGTTGAAGTAGGTGGTTATCCTGAAGTAACCAGTTGAGATGTGCATATAACCTATAGGCTTTCATTTGCAAGTTTTTATGTGCATCTTTCTGCATGCTTGAGCACAAGGATTTTCTGTGGATGTTAAGATTGGTCTCTGACTTTTTCAGTGGTTCAATTATATTCAGATAAGAGATCTGTTACGACCAGATTTGGACTACAAGTCGAGCAACAGGAATTTGCAAGAGTGCTTTGTTGTATTTTTGTGATATTTACCTACAGTACAGGCTCAAGTATCTGTCCCACCTAAGCTAACATACTCCTAACTTCTTTTGGCTAACAAGGTTACATAGCCAGCCCCTTTAGAAAGAGCAAGATTTCAATTAAACTCTTTATCTGGGGTCTACAAGATCTTTCTGCTTTTTTCAAAACCATTATCCAGAGATTTGATATTAGAAGATGCAGTTTGATATAAGCTCCATGTGCCTGCATGAAGAGCCCCAGTTAACTTGCTTACTGTCTACCATATAAGGAGGGAGTTGTATGGTTGAATACACTGGATGAGAACCTTTTAATTTCACCATATATTTCCAGCATTCTAGGTAGAAATAGAATCAATAGTACTCAAACTCTCAAAGAAAGTTCTCATGCCTTCTCTGCATTCTCAAAGCCCAGAAAATAAATAGAGAAGCTAAAGATGTAGGGATATATTTAGATTTCTGAACCATCTTGGTGCTTTGATTTGTGTATTTTCTGGTGGCTTTTCGATAAATATTATGTCGTGGTGGTGTGTCTGATCAATTGGAATTTGTTTTGGGTATCACCTCATTCATGGTCATTTCACTTTAGGTTTCTTCCTTTTTCTAGAGTTGAAATACTCACTAGTTGCAGTTCTTAACTTTTGGATTATAATAAATCAAGTCAAAAGTCAAATTAGCTTGTGCTCTACATCATGCTTGTTGTCAAGTAGCGATCCAGTAAATGTACTTCTAATGAAGGGATTTGACTGAAAGAACGTTTCTACAATTTTAGGGGTCATCGATTGTCTTATATCAGACACTTGCTCAGGCTTAAGCTTCATGCATCTTATAAAGATAAACAAAAAATCTTTAGTTAAAGGTCGAACGGACAGATATAGTGGTCAAGCTATCTTCTCAAAGAAAATCTCAAGAGGACGCTTTATCTTTAGATTACAACCTCATAATTTGTCCAACATCGATCAAAATCAAAGTTGTAAGAGGGAGGCAGGAAGCCTTTCTCTAGAAATGTGAGACCAGCCTAGCTTCTCTCATTATTCACTGAAGCTTCATGCGTTTGGTTGTTGGATTCTTTAACTTGTTTGTACATTGGTTTGCTAAGTATTTGGAATATTTATTTGTGGGTGTTAGCTTGCTGGGGTTGCTTGGTGTGTTTGCTAAGGTTCTTTTATTTTTCTTTAGTTTGTTAGTATGTAGACTGTAGGCTATTCATGTTTGATATTGTATAGCACATCTTATATGCATTTACTTCAGATGATCAATGATATATTCTAAGCGACAGGGACAATTGTAGGGAAGTTCAGCTCTGAAGCTCTTCTTTTACTGACTCTCCTAGTCAGTGCCATTTTACTGTTAATGCATAAGATCCCTGTCTTTTCATTTTTCTGCTCTTAAATGACAGTCTGTGATTCCACATTCTATGGCAGGTTTCTTCTTAAGTTTTTGGGTGATGAGAATGAAATCAATCTCTTGGGTGACGGCACAGAGAAGCCTGATTTTGGCCAATGGTCATGGATGTCACCTGAACAAGTTGTGGAACTTGTGAGCTGCCCGTTAACATCAATTGCTTATGATTGTAAATTCTCATATTGAAAATTACGGATCAAGTCCCTATTTTACTATGCAGGCAGTAGCTTTTAAGAAGCCCGTTTACGAGGAAGTTCTGAAAGTCTTTGCTCCTCATCTTCAGTAAGGATCTTGAAAGTTGCCCACCATTCCAGGCCTTCTCAGTGAAGAAGCCTGTCACTATTTCATCTGTATAGTTGACTGAATCACTTGTGTCGTCGTGTTTTCTGGTCATACCAAATGTACGTGAGAAATTTCATTGTGGCATTATTAGAAGAACCTAGTGACAGGAGTAAAAAAAGAACAGAAAATGGAAGGCCTGATGTAAGGTATTGTTCTTGTTTTGTATTTTATGTAAACTAGTACCGATCAATTTGCTGGTGCTCCACAGATCATATCTACCAGGTCCATCAATGTTATGGTTTTACTCTAATGGCTTATCTCAAATTTTTGCTTTTGTTTTTGTGTTTTCATTTGTTCATGGCGAAACATCTAGTTCTTGTTTTTCATCACCCTAATTAACATATGTACTGCTTCCAATAAGCTATGGTATCAGAATCAAAGCCTTTCATTTGTTAGTGCTTGCATATTTATGGGGCTAGACTCCATGCATTACATTTTAAATCTCTTGATGAGGTTACCAAGCATGACGTCATGCTTGTAGGTGAGGCGCCTCATACGAGTTTTTGTGATAATCAAAACATTAGTCTCGGTTCTATTTGGGGTCGTGTTATGTACTAAACTAGGTTAGTGAAATACTGAAATATCAGTTTTTCCTTTTCTTCTTCCGGGAACTGCATATAGAAATCTTTTCCAGAAAATTTAACACGTACAGAAAATTCCGGGATAAGGGAGGAATCAATTAGATTGGGAAAAACTACTAATATTTGGATGAGCAGTGTGAACTAATTTTGATGTAAATGAAAACTAAAAGTACAGTATTTTAAGGGTTTCAACTTTCAAGGCACTAGCAGTTGCAGTACTCAATTCAGTGCAGCTCTGGCACTAGAAGAAGCTAACCAGGAAGAAAAATTAAATTGATGAAGAAGAGGAACACTGATGGAATCATACAGATACAGGTCACACAGCTGAATGCAGCTGCAGCATGCAGGCCTGCAGCCGAGCATTAGCCAACAGAGTTTAGTCAGTTTACCCAGATTACAACATTTGCCATCCATCTTCCAAATCAAGAATTACAAACGAAATTCAAAAGTCAAAGGATTACAATTAGATATGCTTGTAACTGAATGATGAATTGCACCCATGCTCAGGGGTCGAGAAGTCAAAGCAAATCAATGCATCCTTTCCTTGGCCATCGTATCTCCGCACACTGTTGTGTAACCAGATCTTCAAATCTTCTCCATAATCTGGAACTTTCAGTATTCACATCCTGGGTCTCAGGACTGAACCAATGTGGATGCCATCACTAACTGCCTTCAAAGATGAAGATTTCTTACGAGGTCAAATGTGCTTAACTAAAGATCTGTCTCTCTTTCCCATCGTGGAACACCAATATCTGATGGTTAAAATATATATCGGAGTGAAGCCACAGTGTTCCTTGTACAAGAGCCCACTTGGTTGGTAACCTGCTCAAGTCTGAAAGCCACATAGTAGGAATATAATTTGTCACCCTTTCAGTTTCAGGTCTCAAAATAATGATTTCCTGAAATGGCCTATTGTGGTAGTCCAACTTTACAAAATTGCAACTTGGATGAAATCGCCATTAATCATCATGTTACAATGAAGCCGGTCTTCAACTAGACAGCTTCAATTCAGAATTGCCTTGAAGGCACTTCTTACAATAGAAAAAACTCAATCAGCTCAGCGTTTAGATACAAATAGCTCAATAGCCTCAGCACTTAGCTAAATTACTTCAGCGTTTGACTAAGATTCCCAAACAAAACAATGACTATATCTTCCACCTCGCTGTTCTCAATTTTAACTCCAGTATTTAGCTCAATTAGCCAAGAAACGAAGTAAACTTTTTCAATATAAATAGCAGCAAAAGTTAAGTTCTTTCATTAAGAATTGAGGTTACCACATTACTGACTATTTCTGCGACAATCTCGGGTGAGAAACTACTTATCATGTCTTCTCTTGCTCGGCTTCCTTTGACTCTAGCTTCCTCAGCATTTTTTATCACATATCTCATTAAACCTCGCAGCTTATCAACCGAAGGTTCTGCCCACATATGCCCCGTAAATGGCCCCTCCATTACCTCACTCATTTTATCCAATGGCAAAGGATAGCCATTTTCCTCTGTTAAATACTCTGTTGGCCCCGACCAATTCGGGGCTATCGCTGGCAATGACATTGCCATAGCTTCGACTAATGGGCGACCCCATCCTTCCCCTCTGGAAGGAAGAACAAATGCATTAGCTGACTTGTACAATCTCGGTAAATCCACCTGAGCTATGTGTGTATCAATGACATAAACCGGAGCCCAGCCATTAACTGGTCTTTCAAGGCCAGAATCCTCCACAAACTCTACAATCTTATTACTGAAATCATTGTCAGTGTGATAAGGATTTGTCAACAAGTATAGAGCCACTGCATCAACCTTTGAAAACTCCTCCAAATACGCCTTCAACAACACATCCCAGCCTTTTCTATACTCCCATTTGAAAATACTCAAGAAAACAAACTCCTTATCTGATACCGGTTCTGAAGCCCTGGAGGGCTTCCCTAAAGCCAATTTTCTCAATGGAACAAGATCTAAAGGCCGGTACTTGGATGGATCAAAGAATTTGACATCAACTGGCTGAACAACTTTGAATACCTTTGATGATTCAACCCCACTTTCTACAAAAGTGGAAACATGAAACTCAGTTGGATTCCAAACAAAATCCATTCTGTTACACCTCTTTACATGCTCATGATTCACCCTATCAGTCTCAAACATTGTCCGGCCAATGACAGCCAGGAAATCACCATAGTGAGCAGACGGAGGGCACGGAAATATCTCGAAAAGAGGCGGGTACCAAGCCCCTGGCTCACTGTGGCAAACAACAATTGTCTCATTCATATTGCATTTTGTTTGGTGAAGCTCCAATGCCATTTTTTGCATATATTGAGGCAACCCCTCCCAAAATTCACAAGATTCCAAATCCCCATGTTGCTCAATCCCTAATCTAAACAACGGGTCTTTGATATTTTCTTGAATGGCAGTGATATAAGACCATGCTTCTGAGCTATACCCACCACCAGATAGAAAAGGGGCCATCCAAAATACACAATAAGGGGGCTTTAATTTCTGGGTATCCTTACTTTCATCATAAACTGGCCTTAAAAACAGATCCCAAATGAGTTTGCTCAAGAAATTAGCATTTTTAGGAGAGACAGTTGATCTTAAGTACTGGATTCTATAGTAGTCAGATTTGGTAAAACTGATTGAAACTGCTAAAACAACAATTAAAATGGGCAATATGTAGATTATGAAGGGCTTGCATCTAGAAGTTCTTGTGGGAAGTTGGTGAGAGTGTGATGAATTTTCATGGGCATCCATTGCAAAATACAGAACTAACTTAAAAGTAGTTATTAGGAACAAAGATTAAAAAAAAACCAGAAGGCAACTCACATATTCATGAAGGAAATGGATGGCCAGAGAGGAGAGAGAATGGAATCTGGGAACTTCAATTAGGGGGCGACAGAAGGGAAGCCATTTTCGAAGATTGATATTGATGAAGCAGAAGCTCCCATTGTAGCTCCAACGTTTCTTTCAACAGTTGCAATTTTTCTTTCATCTCGTTTCTTTCATTTGCTGTGCAGGTTACAGTGTTTCTTTTAGCAACTGTGATCTGTGAAGGTAAAACTGTCGAAAAGTAGTAGTGAAAAAAAGAAGGAAAAAAAAATGTTTTTAAAGCTACGAAACATGGATACCGAGACGACATTTTTTTTAAAAATGTAGGATACTCCCCTCCCAAAAAAATGTAAAATACGCCAAACGGCAATTATTATATATTAATTATTATGTTTAAGCCTCTATAAATTAGGAATTAGTATTAATATATTACATCAAAACTTTACAATTATGTTTAAATAATTTAAATACTTCAAAACCTTATTATATAATCATCAAATAGTCCTCTCAAAAAAATATATATAATCATCAAGTAGTAAACCAAATTAAAAGAGATTTAAAAAATAAAGATAAATACAAACGACTCTTTGGGAGGAGTGTCGAGGAGTGTCTGGGAGCGGATGGTGTTGGATGCATATCCGACACATAAACAACTCTTTGGTAGGAGTGTAGGTGCTTCCTAAGTTTAAAGTCGAAATTGTTTCCATATTATACATTGGTCAACCGAAAAATCAAAATCAAAATCAAAATCTCATGATTAGGTCTGACAATGTGTGGGATTTGGGTCGGGTGGAGCATCATCCGCATCCACCCATTTAATATTTAAGCTTCACTCGTCCACCCATCACCCACAAAATACTCCACCAACATCAATCCAACCATCATCACCCACGGGTGAATGGGTGGATACGGGTGATAAACGCGTAAAGAACTAAACTAAATTAAGTAGCAACTTTACCTTTCGAGAGCACTAAAAACCGCCGATCAAAAGAGGAGATAGAAAGAGTAAGAGAGATAACGAGATATGACAGAGGAGAGAGAGAGAATTAGATTGAAAATCGCCATGGATACGATCTGAGAGAGGAGGATGGGAGAGAGAGAGAGAGAGAGAGAGAGAGAGGAGAGAGGAGAGAGAGAACTCGTGTTCTGTTTCAGAGAGCCAAAAAAAATATCGCGATACGTGGGTTGGGTTTCTGATTTCAAATTTGGGCCAAAAATGAGTAAATTTAGAATTGACTCTCACAGGCCTGTTTCAAATGGACGTGGATTTGGTCTAATTCATGAGTTCCAAATTTTGGGTTATCCAAACAGCCAATTTGAATGAAATGGTAGATTTGAAATTAAATGGGCCTATCCAAACGGCCATCAGTAAATTCAGAGAATTTGCATAATTTTTGTTAAATTGTGCGAAACCTAAGTTCTCAATTTTATTTATTTTTTTTTTATTTATTTTTGGTTAAGAAGTGTCCGGTAGCAAAGAGGAATATGAGGAGAAGGATGAATGGTTAAATATTGCCGCAAAACTGCAGCTTTAAGAGTTTTCTCATGTGTTGTCAATGATATTACTGTTTATAAACCTAGTAATCTCTCTTTCTCTCTCTTTTGCTTTCTTTGTTTTTCTTTTCTTTTCTATTCGAATGTGATTGTGATATTCGTTCTGTTTTTGTTCATATTATATTTAGTAGATGATCGCAAAAAAGCTAGGCTTGAAGGGAAACGTAGCGCCACTTTCCCCTCATTCGAAGCGTATTTCAAGGGATCAGAAGTGATAATTGAATCTGAGGAAGTCGGTGACGACACATATTTAATTACTGCCTTGACAATTGCTGCTATTTTTGCTCGTGAGAACGCTGTCCAACCTAATGAAATTGAGGTCAGGTAGCTTCTATTATTGTGCCATTAGTAAAGCAATTTTGAATTTGGGGACAATTTTGAATTTCGATAAGCCTAATGATTTATGTCTTCTTATAAGATGAATAAGAACGTCTTTTCTAGTAAACAATTTAGAAACCGTACTAAAAATGTGTCACGTAGGACTAGAAGATGGATAACTTCATCTTCTATGAAGACGTTTATCATTGCTCGATAAGCCTAATAGATACTACTTAAGAATCCGTTTGATTCACCGGAAAAAAAAAAAAAAAACTGAATTGAATTGACTTTTTAAACTTAACCATTTAAAATATATCCAAACATATTCAATATTTGACTCATTTGAAAGTATGCTTAAAGATCTTTCCGATGACATAGTTAGTTACACATGAACTGGACTAAACTGAAACTGAACTTAAGTAAAATTAAGTTGAATCAAATAGAGCCTTAAAGTTCATTACTCTATTAGAAGTTTATTTCTTACTCCATCCATTTCTTATACCATATACTTCATTTCTCAAAGAAAACACTCCAATGTACAAATAAATAATATTATGGTATACCATGATATATAATTGTCTACCTTACCTTATACTGTCTACTATGATATCAAATTGTGCACGATAATATACATTTGTGCATCATCATATATTGTGCAACGTCTGCAAAAAATTACTTCATATCATAACGTCCTTACTCCACATTTCTTACACAAAATACTTCATTTGTTAAAGAAAACACTCTAATGGTCATCTTTTTTTTTATAGGGGATCATCATATACAATTGTCGACCTTTCAATATACTGGTGTACCATCATGTAAAATTGTGCACCACTTACACTATATTTCACAAAAAAAAAAAAAAAAAGTTAAACGCAAAATCTCTTCTGGTTACCATACTGGCTATTTTTATAGAGATTGAAGGTCATGAAATCATCTCTCTCTCATGTGTTTGCGAATTTTGGAAGTTGGGGGTCTTTATGGATCTCTATGCGGTGATTTAGAATTAGACGTCTGGTGGTGATAGTTTGTGATTTGTGATGGCCTAAATCTGGGGTAAAGGTCCGATCAAAGGAATCCATGACAAAAGCGGCGACTACACTTCTATTTGAGACATAAGATTGCTAGAGAGTTGTTGGTTAGTGGAGTGATATCTTGAGATTAGGTAAAGTCTAGAAAGAATATTGCGAATCCGTTAACGAAAAGTTTTTGTAAGAAGAAGGTCTTAGAATCATCTAACACAATATGAGATTGAGTGTAATTATAGATTCCTAGATAGGACACTTTCTTTTCAACTGAAAATTTGTAACTAGGGACAATTGGGGACAATTAGGAGCAATATTATTATTATCATCATCATCATTATTATTATTATTATTATTATTATTATTATTATTATTATTATTATTATTATTATTATTATTATTATTATTATTATTATTATTATTATTATTATTATTATTATTATTATTATTATTATTATTATTACCGTCATAAAAGAAAACACTCATAAATACAAAATAGAGGGAAACTGGAGGACAACTTGCCTGCTGTAATGTTCTTTTTTTACAAAATCATGTCTAAAGCACTTGCAAATAGATTGTGTAGTGTGCTTGATAGCCTTGTTAGTCTTGAGCAATCTGCTTTTGTGAAAGGGAGATTTATTGGAGATAATATTGTGTCGGCACATGAGTTAATTAAGTTCTATGGAAGGAAAGGGCTCTCTCCTCGGTGTATTGTGAAAGTTGACTTGAGGAAAGCATATGACTCCATTGAATAGAGCTTCCTTGAGCAAATTCTAGTTGGTCTTCATTCCCTGTAAAGTTTATTAGCTGGTTGAAGATGTGCATCTGCACAGTTAGCTATTCTATTTTGTTTAATGGCACTCCTATGGAATCTTTTGAAGCCAAGAGAGGATTGAGACAAGGAGATGCCATCTCTCCCTACCTTTTTGTGATTGCAATGGAGTACTTATCTAGATGTTTGAAAGAGTTGAAGAATATGCCTGATTTCAAGTTTAACCCAAGATGCAAGAGATTTGAGCTGGTACACAGTATTTTTGCAGATGATCTACTCCTCTTCTCTAGAGGAGATATTAACTCTGTGAACCTTATGTTTGCTCAGTTTAAACTTTTTTCTGATAGCTCTAGGTTATGTGCTAATGCAAACAAATCAGAGGTGTTATTTGGAGGAGTGGAGGAAAGTGATCAGAGAGCTATCCTTCACTGTTTGGGCATGCAAAATGGGGAACTCCCTTTCAGATACCTTAAGATTTCCCTTACCTCTAAGAGGTTGAATGTGTGGTATTATGACCCTTTGATACAGAAATCACAAGCAGGATACAGTCATGGACAACAAAATTTTTATCTTATGCTGGGATTGCAATTGCTTAAATCAGTATTGTTTGCAATGAATAATTACTGGACACAGTTTTTCAATCTACTCGTGGCTGTGATCCATAAAATAGAGCAACTGTGTAAGAGGTTTCTCTGGACATGGTCTACTGATCCCAGTAGAAGGGCTTTAGTTGCATGGTCTTATCTGTGCACTCCTGCATCTCAAGGTCGTCTTGGCATATTTGATTTATCAATCTGGAATAAAGCAGCTCTTGGGAAGCTACTCTGGGGTGTATAACATCACAAAAGAGAAGCTCTGGGTGAAGTAGATCAATGCTTACTACATAAAACAAGGTTCATTTTGGGCTGTAAACAAGCCTACACAAGCTTCATGGGTAATACAGAAAAAAAATTGATCTAAGAAATGAGTTATCTGAGTTTATTTTGAATCAAAGAGCTACTAAATACAAACTGGGACAGGTTTACAGAGATTTGCTTCCTACTACAGGAAAGAAGGAATGGGCTCAGTTGGTTTGGTGCTCCCTCTCAACACCTAGATGGAAATTTATTCTGTAGCTTTGCATACTTAATAGGTTACCTACTTGGAAGAATTTGCAGAAAATTGGAACCCAAGGGCGTAGTATGTGTGTTCTATGTCACTGTGCAAAGGAAACACATGAGCACTTGTCCTGTGGGTGTGAGTTTACAAAGCAGCTGCGGAATCATTTGCAGAACTGGCTGCAGTGCCAGCAACATGTTGGCTGCTGGTATGATATGTTAAAGCTAGCTAGCTTGAAGGCAAGGGATAGAGCATCAAAAAGTAAGATTGAAATTGCTCTATTTTCTGCTGTTGTGTATTTTATTTGGAGGGAGAGAAATGCTCGGATCTTTCAAGGAGTCAAAAGTGATTACAAGACTATCAGTAGGCAAATTGTATCCATGCTCCATACTCGAGGGTCAGCTGCAAAGGATGAGAAAATTCAGGACTTTTTTGTGAAGCATCTGAATTACTATCCTTGAGTTTTATTTGCTGTTCTGATGATGTGTGCATGTAACAGGTGAAAATTTTAGTTGCTATTTTCCTTATTATTCATTGTAATAGGAGAAAATAGATAGCTGAGTATGATGGGTTGTGTAAGGTAGTTATACTGCTGTGTACTGACTGCAAATCCTATTTTGGAAGTAATACAAATATCTTTACATTCCAAAAAAAAAAAAAAAATTATTATAATTATTATTATTGTTACCGTCATAAAAAAAACACTCATAAATACAAAATAGAGGGAAAGTGAGGACAACTTGTGATAATTGATGATAAATAGGAAGTCTAAATGGTAAATGAGGACAATAGGCGACACTAGGACCAACTAGGGACAATTGGAAAATAATACTCCCTCCGGCTCAAAAAAACCTGAACCTTTGCTTTTTGAAGGTCAAACTTAACAAACTTTGACCATTAATTTATGAAAATATATAAAGATTCACATTATGGTCCGTTTGGATTCACCTATTTAATGTAGTGTTTGGGGAACACAAAAATTTGGATTTTGGATTGGGCCAAATCTCCGAGAATTTTATATAAGCTGAAGAATGAGAATTTCAAATTCTCAAGTAAAACTTGTGAATTCTAATTCCCAAGCCCAACACACCAACACTCTCTCTCTTCCTTTCTCCTACCTTATGTCGACCATCAACCCTCCAGCTATCACTCACAATTCTCTCTCATCCCTCGCTCATCCAAAGGAAGGTCCTCCCATGGCTTTACTCTCAAATCTCAATGCATACGTTTTCCCTCTTCTCCTTCATGATTCGTGTCAACTTTTCTCTCTTTTCCAGTATCGTCCTTGAATTGTTGCTGCCATTACAACCATAGGTACCCCTAGCTCTATGCTCTGTTTTCGCTTAATTTAACGAGTTAGAAAGTGGAGCCTTTTTTTTTCTCTCTTTCTCTCTTGATCGATTGTTTGGACAGAGGTGTATTTTTAATTTTGGAAGTTTCATGACAGAGAAAATGAAATTCATTGTTCGATCAAAGGTTTCAAATGATAGTTATAAACCTTAAATTCATCTTATCAGAAAGTAAATTACCTCTTGTTTTTCTTGTTGAAGATTTTAGCTTTTTTTGTATTTCTCTGTAATCTTGATTTTGGATTAAAGATTGGTATTGCAATGGGAAGAAACTTCATGGGCGATGTGAAGTTAGATTAGTGATTGTAAAGTGATTTTTATTTTTATTTTAATAATTATTCTGAATGGTTGGTAGAGAAATTATTGTATATACAAGTTTCAATAGAAATGAGATGGCTTGCCAAACATTGCGTGTATTTCAAATTTTACAATTGAGATTGCTTAGTTTCCCAAACAACAAGCTTTGATTTGAATTAAATTTTTGATTTGAAATTAATTGTTTTCCCAAACAATGAAATTGAATCTAAATTGCAAAATTTCAAAATTTTAAATTAAATTTGTGGAATTCAAATCAAATACTAGTATCCAAACGCACTCTTATGAAAATACTCTTATTAGATTCATTTTTAAAAGTACTTTCAAAAAATCGTATTGTTATAATTTTTATATTCATATAATTGTACTTATTTACGGTCAAAGTGATGTTTTGGAGACCGTGAAAAAACAAAGGTTCAGATTTTTTGAGACAGAGGAAGTAAAAAAGAACATACTCTTAGAGTTATTAAAAGCTGACCCGACCCATTTCTTTCAAGATTCTAACATAATTTTGTGTACCCGGACTCGTTTACGACCCAAAAAGATGAACTAAAAAGAAAATTTGACCCAAATGAACTAATCCAACCGGTTAACAATCCAATATCTAAGAGACCCAATCCAAATCGACCCGTTGCCAGGTCTAGGCCCGCCACTGTGCTCACGCTCGCTAACTTGGGGACGATTTTGCATAATTTCATAGTCGGAGCTCTTTCATCTCTCCAGAATCCACACCCCCCCGTCATCCCCCCGCCATCCCACCTTGTCTGTTGCTAATAATGGTTTGGGCAAAACCAGAAGTCATAGAAGGCCCGCCAGGTAAACAGTATTCAATTCATTGCATAATTTCAGAGATTTTGCTCAGTAAATTCAGAGAATTTGCATAATTTTTCGTTAAATTGTGCTGAAACCTAAGTTCTCAATTTTATTTTTGTTTTTTTTTTTAATTTTTTTTTGGTCAAGTAGTGTCCGGTAGCGAAGAGGAATATGAGGAGAAGGATGAATGGTTAAATATTGCCGCAAAGACTGCAGCTTTAAGAGTTTCCTCATGTGTTGTCAATGTTATTACTGTTTATAAACCTAGTAATCTCTCTTTCTCTCTCTTTTGCTTTCTTTGTTTTTCTTTTCTTTTCTATTCAAATGTGATTGTGATATTCGTTCTGTTTTTGTTCATATTATATTTAGTTGATGATCGCAAAAAAGCTGGGCTTGAAGGGAAACGTAGCGCCACTTTTCCCTCATTCGAAGCGTATTTCAAGGGATCAGGAGTGATAATTGAATCTGAGGAAGCCGGTGACGGCACATATTTAATTACTGCCTTGACAATTGCTGCTATTTTTGCTCGTGAGAGCGCTGTCCAACCTAATGAAATTGAGGTCAGTTAGCTTCTATTATTGTGCCATTAGTAAAGCAATTTTGAATTTGGGGACAATTTTGAATTTCGATAAGCCTAATGATTTATGTCTTCTTATAAGATGAATAAGAACGTCTTTTCTACTAAACAATTTAGAAACCGTAGTAAAAATGTGTCACGTAGGACTAGAAGATGGATAACTTCATCTTCTATGAAGACGTTTATCATTGCAAGAATCCGTTTGATTCACCGGAAAAAAAAACTGAATTGAATTGACTTTTTAAACTTAACCATTTAAAATTTATCCAAACATATTCAATATTTGACTCATTTGAAAGTATGCTTAAAGTTCTTTCCGATGACATAGTTAGTTACACATGAACTGGACTAAACTGAAACTGAACTTAAGTAAAATTAAGTTGAATAAAATAGAGCCTTAAAGTTCATTACTCTATTAGAAGTTTATTTTTCCAAGCATTGAACTATGGAGTATTTGCTTTGATATTGCTATAATCATCTGGCTGCATCTTACACAATATTTTTTCAGTAAACTAAACTTATTTGTAACAAAACAAAATACTCCTTAATGAAAATCTATTTTCATATTCTCACCAAATTGACATCTTCAAATGTTGTTTGGTTTGCTTGCTTTTCTTATTAGAGAATCAAATGAAGGATAGAGTGTTGTTTCTTTCTAACGAAACAACATTCTTTTCTCTTCCTATCCTTTTTCCCCTG
Source organism: Tetragonia tetragonoides (assembly GCA_038025085.1). Classification (NCBI taxonomy): domain Eukaryota; kingdom Viridiplantae; phylum Streptophyta; class Magnoliopsida; order Caryophyllales; family Aizoaceae; genus Tetragonia; species Tetragonia tetragonoides. Next base: position 52,759,008 of record CM076140.1, read on the forward strand.
TGATAGAAACAAAACAGACTTGATTAAAATACTTCTTATGCAGGTTAATGTGCATCTATCAGGTGGTAAGTTATGCAAGAGTGAAGTCTTGGCTTGTGACTTTCACTATAACCTTGCCGCTGTAAGGTTTAAATCGGATACACCATTACAACCTGCAAAGCTTACGGGCTTGGATGACGTCATATCCATTGATCCAACTCAGCAGCTTCGTTTACGTGAGGAAAAATCATTTCAACTTCGCCCACATTCAAATTTATTTAAGATTCATCCTGGGGGTGAGGTCATAGCCGTTGGGCGTACGTCTGAGGAGCCACACTCTTTAATGATCACCTGCGGTGATTTCTGGTATGACAACAATATGATCTTTTCCAGATTAGTGTATTTGTAATTGTAGTGGCAAGTGTTTCCGGATTGTGTTCACAATTGCTTGTCAAATTTGTGTCGATGGTGATGTACGAATTAGTATTGTGATACATCTCATGCTTGTAGATTACTTACATTTTCTTTTCCTATTTCTTCAGCATGGATTGTTCCTCACTCAGATGTAAAGACCTTTATTGTAACGAGCTATATTGTGTTAAAGGCATCAGTAGAGACCCAGTAAGTCTCTCTCTCTCTCTCTCTCTCTCTCTCTCTCTCTCTCTCTCTCTCTCTCTCTCTCTCCCCCCTACACACACACACACATGAACAATCAAAGGGTTAAAAGTGATGTGTATGCACTTACATATGGCTGCACTTGCTTGTGCCCTCTAGACTGTTTGGTAGATGATCATACATGGTGAAATGAGACGTATATTTTGGTTCATAGTAAGTTCGGTGTGTTTTACAGCTGATCTTAGCATGTGAGACTTTAGTATGTTAAGTAGATATTGCATATTAAGTTCTTTGAAGACTAAATGTTTTTCTTCATAGGCTTAGAATGGGTGCTGTAGACTCAAAACATAGTGGAGTGTGACATATGTTTTTTTGGTTGTTCAGAGTAGTATTCTGTGTGTTTTAAACTAATTCTCAGCATACGATTCTATTCAAATTTGTTGGGTAGATATTGCATATTAAGCCCTATAAAGGCTAAGACTTTCTCTTTATAGGCTTACAATGGGTGCAATGTTTGTTGTTTGTAGGAATACTATGGTGGTCCACTTATCAACTACTTTGGAGAAGTCCTTGGAATCATGCTCCCTTGTTCATCTTTTTTACCAACAAACATAATTTCAAGGTGGTGGAAGCATTATGAGATTTACAAGTGAGATAATGTTCAGAATTTCAGATTCCATGTATCTACATGTTGTTCTTGTGTCAAGCTAATAATTTGTCCTCTCCCTGATCCACATAGTGCTTGGACAACTCGATGGTTGCTCAATTTAGCTAATTCAGATTTACTTTCCAAGTAGTCTTCTTCTTTTCTTGCGATTTTTCACCACATGATAACAATTTATCCACCTATCATATTTCACTAGCTTACTGCTACTATGCCACTGTCACTCTTTCTAGGCCCCTCTTTTACTGAAACACATAGAAACCAATGTCCATGTGCCTCGTATGCACATGAATAAACACTTACAGAAACCACAATCACGGATAAAGTGAATGCACATGTTAGTTCTTATTTAGGCATAGAAACATCATAAAGGTGGAACTAGGAACCTAGTTTTTCACATGTTAGCTTCGTTTAAGGCATAGAAACATCAGAAAGGAGGTACTATGAACCTAAAGTGCTGTCTATCTGGATTATCAAAAGAAATCATGGTATCAACTCTAGACATTCAAGAACATAACTAACGTGATGCTTCTAGACTATAGTTTGCTACATATTGATTCTTTTTCTTCTGCTCCTTCATGTGTTACAAGTCATTGTCACAATGTAGATAGACTAGAACTTCTGCATTGGTTTCTTGTATGTTGTGGTTGTGGCATTCCTAGTGGTATTTTAAAGCTCAAAATATGCGCTGAAACTATCTAGAAACAGAGATTTGGTAATCAAACTAATCATCTCGCAGTTGGCTCAATAACTGGTTTTCATGGGTTAACTATGTCTTGTGTGAGACAGTTTGATGGCCTAAGTTGCCTTTTGAATTCTCCCTTGTTTGTGTAGGATGTTAAGCAGCAGTTAATGGCGGTTTGTAACTGGCATAGAACTAGTGTTGCTGGGCTAAAAGGGAAATAGCTACTGTATAGCGTCTTTAATATCTCATTGTATTTTGTTATTGCTTTTAGTTGGCCTGGATAACTCTTCAACAACAACAAACAACAACAACAACCCAGTAAATGTCCCGCCGAGGGCGGGGTCTGGGGAGGTCCAGATGTACGCAGCCTTACCCCTAACTAGTCGCATGGCCTGGATAACTCGTGTATTATTAAAATCATACATACTTTTTTCAACTGTTTTATCATGTGTATAATCACTAGCTCTCTGAAATAGGGAATTCCGTCGACCGTGGATTGGCTTTGAAGTGGCAAATCTTCATAATGGTGATGCAGGGTTTCTGGAGCAGTTTATACAAAACTTCCCTAATATCTCCACTAGTGTAGTTGTAGAAGAGGTATTTTTCTGCCTTTTGACCTTTTATGTTGTATTGAGGCATAACATATTATTTTCCCCATATCTCTAGATTGAGTTAGAGACAAAGTTACTTAAATTTCTCAATAATACTAGTGCATAGGCATTTTTGTATTTGTCTTTTCAACACTCGTTAGTAGATAAAAATCTCATCTGATTTCAATGATTGTTAACATCATATGCAATCTAATGCCTAACTTTAAACTCTCTCCCCCCCCCCCTTCCCAAAAGACTCTAAATTGGCCAGCTAGCTTCCGGGTTCAGGAGAAATCTGTTCCGAGCTCTACTTCTCCCATTCTTTTTGACTTTTTCTAAAAATATTAGGTATTTAGTTTCGGTCAAGTAAGATGATTAGCAACTTTTCTACATCAGTCTCTTAATCTCTCTATCCGGAAAAGGGCTAGCCGTTTAGGTAATCTGCCAGATGTATTGTCATATTCACATGTTACACGTTGCTTGGATTTGATGGCTAGGTTTTATTTAATCAGGTTTTATAAAAGGAATACAATATATAACTATTCTTATCCCTGTGTCCATTTTCTAATTTTGGATACTTCTAAAACGTACCCAAGTCAAAGCATCATAGACTTTGGCTATGTTCAATTTTGGCTGTTTTTATGTTCTGTGAGCTGTCTCAGTCAGAGGCTGCTGTGTGGGATTGAGAGATGTATGGGACTATGCGGTTGGGCCGGGGGGCTTGTAAAGGGTTGACATTGACATCCAGAGAAATTGGCGTAACTAATAATTACATACTTCTTTGAGGACTTCCTTTCCTCATAGGCAGTAATTACCCGAGTCAAAGCATCATAGTCTTTGGCTATTTGCGATTATGGCAGTTTTCATGTTTTGTTGGCCTCTCAATTAGAGGTTGTTGTGTGGGATTGAGAGATGTATGGGCCAATGCGGTGGGGGCTTGTAAAGGGGTGACATTGACATCCAACGAAATTGGAGTCACTTGTAATTAGATACTTCTGTGAGAACTTCCGTTCCTCCTAGGCAGTAATTACTTTTTGATAAATGACAGATATAATAAATTTCTTCTTATCCGAAAAACAGGGTATCTTATCCCGCCAGTGAGCAACATGTGAGCAGATATATACTACAACAAGCCGATATGCAAACACGCGGTACATAGCAGTGTGTGCGTTAGCGATTAGGTCAATAAGACCCATAAATGACCACCAAATAGCGTAAAATTGATTAAGACCATTACGGAGCACCTGAAACAATGCCTTTCTTCTAGCTCGCGCACCCAAGATAAACACGCGAGCAGTTCTTTTTGATCAAGGTCTCCACTGTTAGGCATGATGAAGCCTGGTTTATTATTTTTATTGTGGTTGATGCGTTTGAGATGTGCGTGGGGTTTGACCTGACAAGTAATAACTCTGGGAGGTTTAACAAAGCTACAATTTGAGGAGATAAAAATTTCCACATAGCATTAATCCAATGGTATTTAAATTTGTATCATCTTTTGAAAATGATATACTTCTTAACTTCCAAAGTCCAAACACTTCCACAAGAAAGAGGGTAAGTTGGTTTTGCAAGTATGAAGAGGTTGCTTGATCATTCTTTCAAAGGAATACTAGGCTGGGTGTCAAAACATTATGAAGGTGTCCTTGGCTCTAAGGAGTAGGAAATTAGCCTCTTTACTGCACTTCAGTCAAGGGTAAGGTAGAGTGCCCAGTCCTCCGACACCCTGCATAGATGAACTAATTTCTGATCAATGTGGAAATTGTTTGTCCATGATCCCCTGTTAGAAGGCGGGGAAGAATGCATGACGTATTTCATGTGAGAAAGGGCTGAATATGATGCTGAATGCCTTCTTCTTGGTTAGATGACACACAACTGTTAGAACCAAATTTATGTAAGGCGTTGAATCATGTATAAGGAATTTGTAGGGGTTATATGGTTTTGGTAGATTGGTGTCAAGAACATTTCGCTACTGGGTAAGTGGTTGTGGCAGTTTCCCCTGGAGTCTGATTCCCTCTGGCATCGAGTTATCAGGAGCAAGTATGGTCTTATACAGAGCGGGGTGAGACGCTCATGCTGGCTCCAACGTCTCTCATGCATGCCCTTGGAAGTTCATTTCCTAGGTATCGACTCTTTTCATTCCACTAGTCAGGTACAATGTGGGTAATGGTCTTCGGGTTCGGTTCTGGGGGATGTGTGGAAGGGTGACCTTGCTTTCTTTCCACATATCCCCGGGTTTTTTGGCTGTCCACCCTTCACGGGCCGCGTTTTTCTCATCCGCGGGTGGGTCTTTGGGACTTACATTTGTGCGGGTCACCACATGATAGGGAGATGGAGGAGCTTGGTTCCCTCCTAAGTGTTCTTGACTCCGCTCTCCTCGTCCCTAGGGACGATTCTCGGACTTTGACGGGGGATACTTATGGGGTCTTCTCTTGCAAGTCCTTCCTTTACTAGATTAACCTTCCCTCTCAATTTCCCCGATTCCCTTTATCTACATTTATTTGGAAGTCTAAGTGCTTGTTTGGTTGACCATGGGAAGTAAGTTCCCATGGGAAGTACTAATTCATGGGAATTAGAATATGATGGGAAGTGTCCAAAGTTGTTTGGTTGCACAAAGAAACTTTAGTTTCATGGGAAGTGATGTGGGAAGTAGTGCTTACCTAGGGGGGACATGGTAAGCAACTTCCTCCATTATGAGGGAAGTCACTTCCTGCAGGAAGTTAATTCCTGTGTTTTTTTTTTCAACCAAACAACAAGGGAATTTACACTTCCTAGGAAGTTGCACTTCCTGTGTTAGTTGTATGTCAACCAAACAAGCACTAAAGTTCCACTAAAGGTTCGCGCTTATGTATGGACTTTTGTGCTAGGTAGGGTGAACACATATGATATGTTGCAATGTCAGATGGCTGGTCCTTTTTACTGGGGATTTGTGTGATGTGTCGTCATAGTGGGGAGGATTGCTTGCATTTGTTTGTGTTGTGTGAATTTGCTAGGAACTTATGGGATAGATCGTTGTGTGGGGAGAGTTTTGTGTGCCCAGCCACGGTGGGTGAGTTCTTGCATTTACTATATGCTGAGGAGGAGTAAGGAGGGGAGATTGTTGTGGAGGTGTGCTTGCATGACTATACTTTGGTGCATCTGGTTGGAGAGGAATTCGAGGGTCTTTTCCGACGCTGAGAAGTCTTCTGACTTTGTTTGGGATCACAAAGTTTACTTGGCATCCCTTTGGGCTAAGGCGGCAGGTGCCTCTAAGGGTGTCTCGTTGACCTTACTTCAGCGACATTGGCGAGATGTGTAGATACTTTTATTCTTGTTATTTAGGATGCCTTATCCTCTTCCTTTTTGTATTCTTCAACAATTAATTAATAAAAAAATTTCTTATCTAAAAATTCAGCTACTGGTTTTTGTAGCAAGACTACATGTTTCAATCATGTACTATTAAATTGGAAAATAAAGCTTACTTATTGCTTCATCTGTTCACCGTTCAAATCCTTTTTTATTTTAAAAAGTGTGTTCTTTAAGCTTTTGCTTGGCTTTTGATACGGATCTCTCGAAGTGGCTGCATTCAAATTGTTCAATATACCCATAGAATCTCTCAAATCTGTGCCCCAATCGCTTAACCGGGGGGGGGGGGCTGGGGAGAGCAATAAATGAAGCAAATAATGTTTCTTAAATTTACATTGTTAGGGTAGTCGTTGGTCAAAGGGAAAACAAATTTAGATAACATGGGTATCTAAGCTTGACTAATCCCGTTGTTCTTGAACTTAACGACCAGAAAAACCTCCGGTGGCTGGGAGGGGACTCGAATTTGGGACCTCTTGAACAGTTTTCTGAGGTCTTACCAACTATGCTACCACCTCAGGGTTAGAAGATAAGGGGAAAAAAATAGAAGATAAGAAATGTGTGGCTGGTCACCATTCTTCCTTTTGAGTAGATAACATAATGTGCTCATGGAAACTTAAAAGAGCCACTTGAGGGCCACTTGAGGTTTTCCACCCATGGGATTAGTCAACCGCTTTGCTTACCCATGCTATCAAAAAATAAAATAAGATCATGTTGTGCTCATGGATTCTAACATGAAATAGTCTTACATTGTCAACCGCTTTGCTTACCCATGCTATCAAAAAATAAAATAAGATCATGTTGTGCTCATGGATTCTAACATGAAATAGTCTTACATTGCTACTGTTAGATTGTGGAAGGCTTTATCTACATTCCCATTTGGACCATGATTGTTCTTTCATATAAAATTTTATAGCTTAATTTGTAGTTTTGTACCTAGTTCCTTAAGTTGAGTTCTGTCCTAGGTGTTTGGCATCCTTGATTGTGTTTGGATCCCTTAAGAAAATTATGACAGGGGTTTATCATTTAAGTGTGGTAGGTTATAAAGGAAAACAGAGTGATTATCTTCTCCTGTCAATGCGAAGCCAAGTAATCTTTAAAAAGTGAAATTGCAGATTGTCTCGTGAATTCTAGTATCCTTACATATTGATTATGCTTCATGTGGATGAGTAAGAGCAGTATATTGATTGGTTCATTAAACTAAAATGTAGAGCGAGAAGATTTTTTTACGAATGCTAGGATAGATATCTAATACTCCCTCCGTCCCATATTTAATTTTACTCTTTAATTTTGAAGGTCAAAGTTCACAAACATTGACCATTAATTTGTGAATATATAAAGATTTATAATGTAAATATACTTGTGCTAGATTTACTTTAAGCCGTACTTTTGGAAAATAATAATTTTATAACTTTATAATTTATGTATATGTACGGTCAATGTGGTGTCTTGGAGACCGTGAAAAGGCTTGTGTAAAGATTAATATGGGACATAGGGAGTATCTATCAGTAACGCAGCAAGCTTGCTTCTGTGCATGGCATTTAATTGAATTATGCAAAACAGAGACAATGAAACCTTTTTCAAATGAAGAGGGTTGAGAGTTTTTTTTATATGGGTCTGTGTTTAAGCTGGTAATTTATTATTACATAATCATTTTTGTCTTACTGCTGACTATAAGATGAAATTGATCACTTGTCAAATGACGAACCAGGTTGACGAAGACTCTCCAGCTTTCTGCTCTGGGATACGCCCCTTTGATGTTATCGTGCAGTGTAATGGAGTAGCAGTTCAGAGTGCTTTAGAGGTGTGATGCTTCTTCTACCGTTACTATCAAGATTGATGCGTATACATTTGTGGGGTAACAGGGATAAAAACGAATTGAAGATGATATTTTGGGGGGTTTTTGGATTTCCGAAACGAGAAATAACTTAAACTAGTAACTTTCCTGAAGAATACAACACTCTAGAATACGGAAAAACAAAACCTACTTGAACAAGTAGACTTCCTAAATAGGATAACACTTTCCTAAGACAACTAGGTTTAAAATAAAGCAGGAGATAAAACAAGAAAATTAAAATTAAAGCCAGTAAAGCTTGTTTTCACGATCCTCGTGTACTCCGATAGCCACTCTCCGCTATTTGTTAGTAATGTCTTCATCATAACCTAGCTTGGAAAATGGGAAACTAATGTAGACTTAAACTAGTAGCTTTACACCTACTAGAATAGGGAAACACGAAGCCTACTAGAACAAGTAAACTTCCTAAACACTATAACTATTCCTAAGACAAATGGACTATACTTAAGCAGGATATAAAACTAGAAAGTAAAATAAAAGCCAATAAAATTGCTTGACAAGCATACCAAATAGCTTCCATGTTTGTTTGCTCCTTGGGTTGTTCCCTATGCTGATACTCATGCATGAAAGATATGTTCTTTCAATATCAATCATTGAGTTTTGGTGAATAAAAAATTAAAAAAAGGACATTATACCTCCTGGCCCTCCTGGGGATAGAGTGGGGTCGGGGAAGGATGGTTTCTGTGTAGTATTCTTAATTTCTAGTTGGGATAGAGCGCAGTTTAGCTCAGCCAAATAAGTGACTAGTGGTTTTCAGATTTGGAACTCAGTTTGGTTTATGAATAGCTTCCTAGTCATAACTTTAGATACAATTGTATTAGCTCTAGTTATGGCGTGAAAGTATGCACTAATCTTGTCTACTTTCATGAAATGTGTTTTGGTGATCTTTTTTACATGTGCTGCAAAGTTATGTCTTTTAATTCGTTTGACACAATATGCCTTTCATCTATGAACCTAAATCTAGCTACTTCCTAATGTATGCATGCTATTACTGTTCAAGAACATTCAGGCTCATTGATGTGGAACTATCCTGTTGAATGTCTATTTTCAGTTTTTTGAGAAAATATGGGACAAGGTTGGAGATTCTCTGGAGCTTAATGTTCTGAGGGAAAGAGTGGTGGTCAGTTGAATCTAACTATTATAATTGGCAAGGCTACCCCAGATCAATTCTATCGGTAAGCTTCCTAACAGCTATTTTGTTTGAAGCAGCTTATTGGCGTTTTGCACATTCCATAATTTTGTGGTTAGAATGTTTAGAAATAGTTATGCACCTGTCTTGTCACTTTTTTCTGTACCGTATTGAGGTCCTTTACATTCCAATAGCACTCTATGTGATTGAGCGTAATATTGCATGATGTTGATGTGCTACAGCTTATAATGTTCATGCTAACATTGTTGTTTTGCTTATGTAGTTGGCCGTTGGGATGGAAGGGTTGTTCTATATCCGATGTAGTATTTTATGATGAATGACGTGTTGTTGGCAAAAATCAGTTGCCGTCTGATTCAAAGAAGTTATTCTCAAGGTTCGAGTTGATAAGTATTTGCTGTGGAAAATCTGTAGAATATCTATATTGTTCCCCCAAAGTCTAGCTAAAGTTGATCTCAAGGACATGGTATGCTACATGTTGTGGATTCAAAAGGCTATGTACTTCATTAATGCCTTGGTTGGGTAAAAGCACTAAGCAGTATTTGGTGTGAGGCATATTTTAAGTTTCTACCGTCCAAGTAAATTCGGTTGATTTTATTGCTTAAGATTGTTTTAATTGGTTGATTTTATTGCTTAAGATTGTTTTAATTGGTTTGGAGAGTTGAGTTATTTTAGGATGTGTGAATTAAGAAAAAGGAGAAATATTAGGAGATTTAATTTCCAAAAAATTCTCCAACTTCCTTGTGAGTCAAGAGTAAGTTAAACTCTCATTCTCTCACTCTCATTCACACGCCTCTTTTAAAAAAAAAGGGGATTGCTAAACGTAAAATATTAAATTACTAAATGCAAATCTTTTTTCCTAAAATACCCCTTTCATAACACAAACCTAATTTTCCTTAACCTTCCCTTCTCTCTCTAATCCTCCTTTGCGCATGTTTCAGTCACAAATTATATTGAGTTTGAACTTTTAATCTTGACAATTTTTGATGCAATTACTAATGATTTAGGTAACAATTTAATTTGAAGATGAACCTTTTTATTTATAATGTTCATTGAGATGGGATTTATAGGTGATGGATAGAAATTTGGGGGTGGCAGAAGGTGGTGGCGGTTGGGTTCTGACGGCTGAGCGTAGGGGCCAGACGATTGGTTGCGTGTCAGGGTCGATGGTCAGCGGTATAAACACCGTAGCGTGGGTGACAGTGAGATAATGACCGTCCTCCGTCTCCGTCTGGTAGCCACCCCTCACCGGCACCCCTCCCACCAGCGACAACCCCTAACGACGCCCTATGGTTCTCCGCTTCTAACGGCAACTTCTGCCCACCATCCACGGGAGACCTTCTGGCCAAAATTGAACTGGGTATATACTACTGTAACTACAAAATTGATAAAAAATTAAAAAAATCCTTCATGATGTTAATACTCATATCTGAACAGAAGGAAAGATGATACTTCTTTTTTTTTTTTTGAGTGGAGGAAAGATGATACTTCGTACTAGAGAAATGAGAGAGAGAGATTAGTAAGGCAGGGTGTTTTGGAAACTATTATGACAAAAATATTTGCGTTTAGTAATTCTGTATTTACGTTAAGCAAAAAAAGACCTTACTATCTTCCTCTCACTCTGTCGTACGTTAAAAAACAAAATCAATTGTTCAATTTCAATCCTTACTTCATCCATGTAAGTAAATTATTTGTTTTTATGATTTTAATTGATTTCTTTGTATTTATTATTGAAGCCCTAGTTTCTATGTATGTTGTATGTTAACTAGGTTCAAGTATGTTAACCTAGTAGTGTTATATTGTAATGGGTAAATGGTTACAATCATGTTCTAGGGTTTTGAAGATTATTTTGTTGAATTTGATTCAAAATGGATTAAAAAGATTTGATTTTGGCGAAGTCATTAAATCTGCAAATTGATTTTTATTTACAGATTTAATTAGGATTTGGTTTAGTTAAATTGGTTAGCAAAACGAAGAAAATTAAAAAGACGAGCATGGCCGTGCACAAGGCAAGACCGTGAGGTGGCTGCCACCGTCGGCTGCTGGCGGTAGCAGCCACCGGCCGCATGGCGCGCCACCAACAATGGCCGCTGGTGGTGATTTTGGTGCTGTTGTGGTGTTTTGTGGTAGTTTGACTTTTGTAAATTTGTTTTGACTTAGTTAGGGTTTGATCAATTGTGCTCTAATTTGATTTATGCAAGTTTTAACTTGAAACCTTTTGAACATGCTTTAGTAATAAATTTCCAGGAAATTAGAAAGTTAAGAAATACTTTTTAAATCATCTTTCAAGTTTAATTTAGAGGTTTAATAGTCAATGTATTGACTTATGGTTGAATTGTGGATTTGTTGGGACCAATGAACCGTACGCGAACGTGAGGGAGTTTACGTTATTGAAATACTTACCTTCGATTTAAGCTAATTCATGTCTTAGTGTATTTGACAACTGTAAAAAGATTACAGAAATTGTAATTTATGTTGTAGTGGATTATTAAATATAATTTATTGATTATAATTCATGTTGGGAATTACTAGAGTGTTATGGTAAATGCATGATATAACTTCGTGTTGGAAGTTCACTTTTGGTGGTTATGTGATGGATAATTACTTGTTGAGATTACATGATTAAAATGCATGTTTAACCGATATTAATTATTGGTTGTAATTAATGAGAATTGTTGAACTCAAATAAATTAGTTGTTCAATAGCTAATTAGGTAAAATAGCTATGTGATCATGCTTGTTGAGTTAGGTTATATGAGTGGATACAATAACACGTGGTTTGCGAAATCATGTTGTTCCTTCAATAAATCATGATGAACTTTGATTATTGAACTAAGTTGTGGAACATTAAGAGTCTATAAAAGGTATAATGTTATTATGATCATGAATTGAGAACCTAATTGTTTATTCATGTGTATACCATTGAAATTCTTGACCGGGTTGAAATTGTTCATTTTAGTTTGTAACCGTGAAGGGGTTATTGTGATCTATGCCAAAAAAATGTGAATTACGTGTTACGCGATCATGACATTAAATTGAATTAAGAATTAAGACTCCTTTGATATAGAGCCTTGGTATAATGAGTAGTCTATTAGCTATGGTTAGACCTCGCAAACGGGCCAATCGGGTCGAGTTCAGGTCGGGTCCTTTCGGTTCGGTTTGATTCGGATAATCTCTATTTTCGGTTTTGGTCGACTATATTTGGGCTCGAGTTGATTCAGTTTATGTTGTTTTCGAGTCGGTTGTGGGTCGGGTCTGGTCAATCCGGTTTAGGCCATTTCGGTTCGGGTTGAATTGGGTTATCACAAAACTCGGTTCACGTATATTTGGGTTCGGGTCGATTCGGGTCAGATATGGGTTGTACATATTTGACTCAGAAACATTTTTCAAGTTCGGTTTTAGTATAGTTTTCCCCGATTGCATTACTTACAATTTGTGTTCAGGAACAAGTGAAGTCATCATCAGAATGATTGCACATTATTTTCAGTCAATTTTTATATGAGTAAGTGTAATAAGGTTAATGAGATGTAATCAATTGAGTTGCAATTTTAGTAACAGTAACCATTATAGAACCAGAAATATATAAATTGATTATAAAAATATATGTTCTAATAGGTGAGTGTAATCACAATGTTTTAAAAGATATTTTAATTTTACTATTTTTAGAACACTACAAATAAACAAAAAAAATTAATAAATAAATAAAAATAATTTATTATCAGTTTCGGTTTAGGCTCGGGTTCGGGTTCTTTTTGTTTTGGATCATAAAAATTTTGGGTTGTGTTCAGTTCAGGTCCCTTCGGGTTATTCGGATTGGCTCGGTTTTGATATGGATTAGATTCGGTAATCATATCGGGTCTACTAATTTCGAGTCAGTTTGATTTGGATCCGGTTGTTTTAGATTTTCAGTTAATCTCAGGTCTTACTATTGGGGTTGAATCGGGTCACAGATCGAACGGGTAATCGAGTCCGGGTCAGTATTACTAGTTCTAGCTATGGTGGACGGTTCTTCTTGTAAATCTGAATGGTTGAGACATTGTATGCATACTTCGTTCATGAAAGTACTTATGAGGAGTCATTTATACTACGGGACTGGATCTCATTTGCTATTATGCAAAGCACTATTGATCTTTTTGAGTCAGCTGCGGTTGATTGGCCATCTCGTTTACTTCTCTATAAGAAACTGGTGAATTTGAATAATAATGAAGTTTATTATTGGTTGGCTTGTGATTGAAGCATGTTGGTTGTTTACTTATAAAGTTATTATTGTTTAAGCATTTTGGCTTAATGATGAAGATTAAAATGGATTGATTTGTAATAAATTACTTAGTTTAACTGATTGAATATTTTTTTTTTTTTATGTGTGTGTTGTCCCTTTTCTTATGTGGTGGACCTATCTATGCATAATTTGTTTGCATATGGGGAGTCGATTGACAGGTTTGTGAAATCAATCTAATTTTTGGAGTTTCGTTGGGATTGAAGGTAAAGAGAAGAAGGTCGTCTATCTGCTAACAACTTTACCTGTCTTTTTGAGAGATTTTTGTATTATGGATTATTTGTAATTTTTATTAATCCACTTGCATGAGAATTAAGTTGGATTATTTGGTGCAGCCGGATGTACTGCTACAATCTGAAAAAAGAGGATATTTGGACTGTTCAATCAAAGCAGCTTGATTCATTTGGCGCAAGCTATTACAACTCAGAGAGGAATTTTTATTGAAGTGGAGTGATAAAGATTAAGCAGTGTAACACTTATAAAGCCTGACCAACCATTGAAAATTTTCTATGACGAAAGTATTTGATATGTTCAGAGAGACAGAGCAGAACATTTAAATGGTCGAAGACAATTTGGGACAACCTTGCTTCGCCTAGACATAACACTATAGGATTGCTTGCAGCAAGCAATAAATTGGCAATCATTGAGACACTTTATAAGAGGAGTTTCATTCTTGTTAACAGGTGTATTTTGTGCAAAGCCGCTTTGAAACTTGCTCACACTTGCTCTTTGGCTACCCTGTAGCTGCTCAAGTTTGGTCTAAAATTCTCAGTTGGCTTCACATTACTCGAAGGCCATGGCACTTACTCATGCTCTGAAATGGTTCCAGCACAAGGTGAAAGGGAAGACTATATTACAAAGGATTCGTAGAGCGACTCTTCTTGCTTCCATCTACGAAATTTGGCATGAAAGGAATCTAAGGATCTTCTAAGGAACTGAGAGGAGTCCGTAGCAATTTATTCGACGCATTAAATCTTTGGTGTCCTCTAGAATTTTTGCTATCAGTAAAAATGAGGCTGATATATTACCTTTTTTGCTTGGTTGATGTAATTGCGTAGACAGTGAGTATCAGGATACTACATTGGCATGCCTTAAGATTGTAAACTGTTCACCAAGAGTGTCACATTGATATCCTTTGGACTATGAAATAAAATTCTAACTATTTTCCATAAAAAAATTAAGTTGGTTTATTATTTATTTTGGTTAAGGTTAATTGTTGCATGAGATTAATATCGAAATAGTTAATATTTAATATCTTAGATATTATTTTGGTTTGGGATATTAATCATTTTGTTTTATTTAGCCTTATATTTAATTTATTTTAAATATGACAATAACGCGTTCGAAATTCTCATACATTTTTCGCTACAAAATCTTATTTTATTATGATGAAAATTTGAGAAGTTTTTTATACGGTTAAACAATAAATCGTCACCCTAACCCATTTAATGAATAGGCTACTAATCTAATCCATCATGTAATCATGGGATCTAATCCATTTAACTAATTTCTTATTTGTGAATAAATGTAATAACAAAAAATTATATATGAAACATAGAAATAATTTAAGATACTCAAATAAATAGAATTTTTGATATTTGTAAAGTGTTAGGATGACAGTTTATATTTCTCGATAATTATCAATCATTTACTCCACAAAACGTTTTAACTTTATCAAACAAAAATCACAAATTAAAGTATATAGATTAGATGGGTTGTTTATATTGGTGAAATTGACATAATCCATAAAATTATTTAGGTTAATCATATAAACGGACGCATTGTAAGAATTGGGTTAAGATCAGGCAAAATTTTGTGAAGCCTTTCTGTTTTATAAGATAAGAAATTCCATACGAGGACAAGGGAAGGCAAAGAATCCATCTAGTGAGTTGGGAACTTGAACCCAGAACACCCATGGAAACAAGTTGAGGATATTGAGATATTCCACCATACATACAACCAATCTAAACACTCAGGGTGGTAATGCTCACAAGGGTTTCCAAGTGTAAGAAATTATGAACAAAACCAAAATCAAAGGTGATCACTGACAAGAGCTAAAGGCCCCTTTCTTAAACAAAGCATACTAAGAGTTCCAACAATCAATCTCAAATGTTCAGAGATTCTGCTAATCACCCTTGTGTCTAGTGCAAATGTGGAATGAACCAAAAGTCAAGCTATATATAAGTTTTTGGTTCTCCTTTCCCACTAATGCATGTCCCAAAGCATAGTAGCAGGATTAATACAATAAACATAAAGGCAATGTTTCTACTTATAATTTGACACTTAAAGCATCCAGTTACTATACTTCATGCTTTGATCAAAATTGTTCAACCACAAAATTGCATGATTGGCCCCAATATGGATCTTCAATGTCTTTGTGCAGCTCCTTCCAAACACAGGATCTTGCCTAAAGTGAACATATAGTAAATGACCATATCAATAAGACAGAAATTCCCCCAGTCAAATTACGAAAATAGACATTGCACAAAGATCACCCATACCTTTGCAAAAAATAATATTCATCCTTGTCATTCTCCTTTTATTTGCAACCTGTATAGAAAAGTTATTCGGTAAGAAAACACAACAACAAAAGCATTTTGCGTCATAGAACAAACATAACATAAGGAACTTAACTTGACAGGATGTAACAAGTATAACTTTTTTTTGCTTGGCCAACAGTTAAAAAAGAGGGTGCAAGTGAATGGCGACTGAGGCAGCCCTGCTACGTCATGTCTGGACTCTCGTGTTCAATAGCGAACATATAAGACTAGCTGAACAGCTGTCAAACGTAACACCAACAAAGGGCTAGTATAGTTTCTAGAAGCCAGCCATTGTGTTGTGAAGAGCTTTAATTTGCCACCCATGGATGCAGCTCGCATGCTTACTTCCCGTTTCAAATTGACTAATCCAACAGGCACATTCTCTCTCCCCACCTATAACCAAGCTTAAGATAAAGGACCGGCACCAGGCCCACTGTCAGGCCCACCCACGGTCCAAACGCGGATACAACCTTACCAAACCCTGGGGCATGGACCGGCAAGTACCGTTTATTGGCCATCAATGCCTCTTCCATACTAAGCCCAGCCTACCCAAAAAACGGCCACCAGGTCTACTTGCAGCTGCTTAACGACAGCAGCAAAAACAACAATAGTTGCAACAACAACAAAGAACTAGAGCACCAACTCAGAACAGTCTTATTTCTAGAATGTCTCTGTAAAATAAACTCTAGTTGTTCCAAGAAATAGCCTAGAAATTTTCTAATAATTAAAGCAAAGCTGTCAGAATTAAGTTACTAAATAGATCAGTGGTCATATAGCTTCTCTCATAATGCTTAAGAGAACATTATAAAATCACTAGGAAAAAGCTATCACAAAAAATAGCATCATCAGTACTAAACAGCATTCTCAAATTCGTCTTACAGCTATAGACTTCTACCCACGACCAGCAAGTAGAACTTAGAGCATAAGAATAGTCAGTCATGTTCAAACAGTAGAGCCCATCATTTGGTAAAACTCAGTGTAGAAAAAATTGTAACAAGAAGAAAAAAAGGGAATTTCACCCGCCAAAATCAGATGCAAACAACTCCAGGTAGTTGCAGATTCGACATTGTGACCACCTGGATTCAAAATCCCTGGTTGCTAACAAAATTTCCGGTCTGAAAAAGTCGGTTGCAAAATTTTGTATCCGCTTCGCAAACCAATCAGGAGTTGGATGCAAATATATTTTGCAACTTAGCGGTTGCAAAACTTATTCTTTCCAACCCCTTTAACAGATGTCAAGTGAGGTTTTGCAACCATTACTAGCGGTAGCAAAATTAGTTTTGCAACCAAATTGAGTGGACGCAAAATTGTTATAGTTGGAGTCCATATATATATATATATATATATATATATATATATATATATATATATATATATATATATATATATATATATATATACACATAAAGAACAAATTCTCAAAGTTCAAGTTCATAATATCTTTTCCACATAATTTTTTTTTAAGATAAGAGAAATTTTTTATTAATCAAATAGTAAAAGAATACAAAGTGGAGGATAAGGTATCCTCAAAGAACAACAATAAAAATAAAATACCTACAAATCACGCCAATGGCGTTGAATGACCGTGAGTGGCACCCCCTTGAAGGCACCAGCCGCCTTCGCCCAAAGGGAGGCCAAATAAAAGCCTTCGCCCAAAGGGAGGCCAAATAAACTATATGTTCCCAAACCAAATCGATACTCTTTCCCGCGTCAGAGAAAATCCTCGAGTTCCTCTCTAACCAAGTGCACCAAAGAATAGCTAAACAGGCACACCGCCACAAAATCCTACCCTCCTTCCCCCTCCGCATAGGGGGAAAATCGCATCTGTAGGAATTGCCCCACGGTAGCAGGGCACACAAAAGGCTCCCCACACAACAGCCTATCCCACAAGGCCCTCGCAAAACTACACATCACAAACAAATGCAAACAACTCTCTCCGTCTTGCCGACACATCACACACATGCCGGAAAGAAGACACATATGTGGCCTCCGCCGTTGCACCATATCACTAGTGTAACAAATTCATATTCACTAGCATTTAAAGCAATAAAACAACTAATTTTGATCTCTTCAATCCGGATTGCCAAAGTGAGAACAAATTCTTCAAGGCTATATTGTAGAGGTCAGGGTTACCAAATTCTCTCATACCCTTAGCGAACTGCGAACTGCAGTTCTCCAATGTACTAGTACTCTCGATGTGGTGAACTTAGCAGTAGGTCAGAAACAGTGCCAAAAACTGCATATTGGACTTATTTCATCCACTGTTTCGGCCACGAAACATCTTTTTCCTTTTTTTCTACCAATTTGTATTAATTTTCCCTTCCATTCTTTATTCCTTCTTATCTGGCAAGTAAATCTTAAAAAATTAGCCCATCCCAGATAAGCGAACTAGTCATATGTAGTACCCCTAGCGAATGTAGTTCTCTGTGAGGAGCGAACTGCGAATTCATATTACATTCTCGAACTGAGCGTAGAGAGAATATGGAAACCCTGGTAGAGGTATTCTCTTCAATTCTCATTTCAACTATGTTAGAGCTGAAACTATGCACCCTGTGCATTTGTATGTAAACTTTAATTAGTTTAGCTACTCTAACCTGGCTTCAGCCAATCAAATAGAACCTCTTAATAACAAACTCAACAGTAGGAAATCATACGATATATGAAATTTGCTATGACTTACTGCCAAGTGTCAGGATGATGAATAATGTCAATTAAGATGAACAGAAAACAGAAAAAACAGGGAAGTTCAGAACTTCAGCTACCTTGATCCAATTCTACTCTCATGACCTGCAAAACCCAAATGGGAATCAACCAATCAGTTACTTGCTCAACTGTAAAGGGCTTTCACAATTCACATAGCAAGAAGCAAGTCTAATTAGTCACCCCATGCTTAAGATAGGAACACATTCAGCTCTTGCACCGTTACATAGCTAAAAGTGATCAAGCACAAATCAATCCCATAATTGAGAAATCACATGTGATGCCACATTGACAACTCTTAGGTGAAAGGGTTAAATGCAGCATAGCAGTTTGAAAAGGCCGACAAGGTAGATATCAAAGGGTTAAATCAACAACTACATCATCAACATTACCCTAGTGCCTCCAAAGAGGCTCCTGCCTAGGCAGGGTAAGGGGGGGTCGGTTGTACGCAGCCTTACACCTGTGAGAGTCTCACAGAGAGGCTGTTTCCATTTGACCCGAGATCTGAAGTGCGACGACTATCGGCAACTTCACAATAAATAAGAAGTGCCGACAGTTTTGTGAGCTATTTTGTTTTAGTCCATTACATTCCGAAGCCAAAAAGTAGAGAAGCTTTTGGCTCCACTAGAAATTGTGGACAATGGTTAAATCAACAACTAAGACAGACAATTACTCCTTGCGTTCAATTACAGCAACAACATCAATTAACAGCAACAGCAACAACAAACATTACAACAACCACCACAACTATCTCAGCAAGAAGAATTAAGTGCAACATGTTTCTGAATACACTACATATGCGTTAACAATCAGCACCATTAATTAAACCTTTTTATGAACTAAATTAAGTGCATAGTGTTTTCCTAATATATTGAAATATAGTTGTATAGGACACGCAATTTCAAATAGAGCATAATAATACCATGCCAAATCTAATATATATATATATATATAACTACCACTATAGAGTTTCCAAATTCATTTCGCAAACTAAACTCATCACTAATTCTCCGTGGCTGATTTTTACTCAGAGGTCGGTGGTTCCTGGAACTTGCATTTTCGACGACCACCCCGGGATATAGAAATGGAGGAACTCGTTTCCCTCCTGGGTGTCCTCCACTCTAGGCTTCTCGTCCCTCGGGACGATTCTCGGACTTGGATTGGGGACTCCTCTGGGGTTTTTTCTTCCAAGTCCTTCCTCCATCATCTTAGCCTTCCGTCTCAATTTCCACATTTTCCCCTCTCCTCTTATATTTGGAAGTCTAAAGTTCCTCTGAAGGTTCGTGCTTTTGTGTGGACTTTGGTGCTAGGTAAGGTGAATACTTGTGATATGGTGCAACGGCGGAGGCCACATATGTGTCTCCTTCCCAGCATGTGTGTGATGTGTCGGCAGGATGGAGAGAATTGCTTGCACTTGTTTGTTTTATGTAACTTTGCGAGGGCTCTGTGGGATCGGCTGTTGTGTGGGGAGCCTTTTGCGTGCCCTGCTACTGTGGGGCAACTCCTACGGTTGCGTTTTTCGGCTATGCGGAGGGGGAAGGAGGGTAGGATGTTGTGGCGGTGTGCCTGTTTAGCTATTCTTTGGTGCACTTGGCTAGAGAGGAATTCGAGGATTTTCTCTGACAAGGGAAAGAGTATCGATCTTGTTTGGGAACATATAGTTTATTTGGCATCCATGTGGGCAAAGGCGGCTGGTGCCTTCAAGGGGGTGCCACTGACGGTCATTCAACGTCATTGGCGTGATTTGTAGATAATCTACTCTTATTCTTGTACTTTGAGGATATCTTATCCTCCATTTTGTACTATTTCACGATTTGATTAATAAAAAGTTTTTCTTATCAAAAAAAAAAAAAAAAAAATTCTCCGTCAACCTCAGCCATCAAGGTACTGTCTAACCATTTTTAGACATATACACCAAGCAAAAGCAGGACTATGAGATAAGCAACAGCTGCAGTAGTGACAGCATATACACCATCTATTTTCTCCAGACATCCCAATAATTAAAGGCGGAAGCTTATGCCAAGTCACTCAAAGCAGAGAGCGGAAGAAATGTCTCCTGTAACTTTGTAAGTTATAACAAAGAAACCTTGTAGCAATCAGGTCGCATATAACCATATTGGCAGATTTCAGAACAAATTGGGCCAGCCAAACAGGCCATATCCCTATTTTTGAGATAAACAGGAAGCACATGCGTGTGTAGAAAAAAAAAAGAAAAAAAAAAAGGAAGCACATGCCTATTTTTCCCAAGCAATTAACTTTGACAACAGATTACAAAATTAAATTAGTGTGATTTCACATTTGGTAAGTGGAAGCTTAGAGAGGGTCAACCGCTTCCCCTCTTCATGTGCTGTAGAGCAAGAATCAATCAAGAAACCTTAGCAGAAGTTTCTATGTGATTGGTATAACATTGTGGATATCTGACAGCCCTCTTTAAGATCAGATATTCAGATGGTATTGGAGTTGCATGTTTGTGTGAGACCCAGCATCTATTGATGTCTTCTTTGTAGAAGACCTTGACAAGTTAATATCAAGATCTCCAGAAGGAAGGCTCTGTCAGGTGAAAACAACCTTTCAAGTTTCTAGTAAGAAAAGTCCAATTTACACCAACTAATTCTCTGTAAAAGTAGACATGTTTTTAAAGAGATACATTCATGAAATTTACATACAGGGTCATACAGTGATCCATGTACACACTCAAATTCAGACCAACTATCTCCTCTCTCAGCAAGAATCAGAAGCTATGGCATATATTATTTTTAGATAAGTGCAGCAACTGTATATATAATTTCCATTGAAGTTTACATACTAGCAGATTAGCAGGCACACAATACACAAACACTAGGAACAAATACAAATTGCTTCACCTTGCTATGCATATGAGATCCTTTAATCCCACAACACCCAAAAGAAACAGAACATAACCTATTTCATTTATGAAGTTCTCCAATCAAAATCATGCTTAATCAAATAGCGGCACGAGATATAACTACAAGTATGAAGTACGTACATCGGTTGGAGCATAAAATCGTTTATAAATACTTAGTTGATTAACAACATCCAGGTGCCAGTAGAAGGAAAACAGAATCAACACGAATATGGACCGTGTGGGATGAGAAAACTTACAAGTGTCGTACTCCTCGGGGATTCCCTCTCCTTAGGCAGTAACTCCTCAACTCTCTGCTATAACTGAGCAACAACTTCTTTTGCTTCACGATATCTGATTTCAGATTAGCCTCCACTCGCAAAAGCCGGTCTTCCCTCCCAGTCAACTCTGATCTCGTACGCACAATATCTTGCTCTAGTTTTGAAATCACCTCTTCCTTCTCAGACGCATGTTCTCTCATTTGCTCAATCACAGCATCCTCCTTTTCCCTTATACTGGCCTGCAATTGCTCCACTTCACTCTTCAAAAAATTGAAGTTCTCAAAATCAATGTTTGTGGACCTCTCAAGCATTTCAGAAATTCTTCTTCCCAACTCATCCTTCTCGCTCCCCTGAAATTCAAGATCTTTCCTAAGTGCTTCAGCCTCACATTCTCTTTTCCTGAGATGGTTCTGCAAATTCTCAGCCTCAATTTTACCATTTTGGGCAATCTCCCGCAATTTCTGCCACTCCTCAAAGTTATGCCTTTTTTCCTCTTGAAGTTGCACATTGCTCTCTCTCAGCAAGTTTATTTCACTCACTTCACATTTCAAGGCTTTGAACTCATCCTCTGAGAACAACAAGCTTCTCGAATTTGCAGCAGCCTTTGAGGCTCTTTCAAGCTGGGACTGCAAGCACAGTTTCTCCTGTTTCAACAGCCAAATTTAAGTTAGGCAAGCAACATAATTCAACGTTTTCATCATTTTGGGTATGGAGAAGGGGCCAACATAAGAAGCCAATAATTCAGAACATATACTACTGAGCATTTATTATAATGCAACCAGAAAGCATACCTGTTTGAACACAGAGATCTCAGTCTCCACTATATCCTTAAAGCGACGGAGATAGCTAACCACGCCATGTAATCTAGCATCAATTGGTAAGTCAGCAGCAGTACTTGTGGAGGTTACTCCAACAGCATCATGATCCTTCTCAGCTAATTTTACGTGCATAGCCTCAAGTTGACTGTACAGAAGTCTAATTTGGTCATGTAGTTCATTGTATTTCTTTCCAGCTTCCCTCTTTGATCTCTCGATCTCCGACTTCTCCACATACCACTTACCCTTGAGCTCATTATTCTCAGATTTGTAAGCACCCACCGTTGTTCGAAGTGCAGATGCTTCCTCGTGAAGTGAAGCTAGAGCTTGAGATGGTTTTGTCAGCTCCTGAATAGTTTCTGAATGCAAAACAATCCGTCTTTCATAATTGGCTGGAGCGGCACGTGCACGTCGGTGCTCCCTCATAAGGTCTTCTTTCACTACAGTAACCTGAACTTCCAACACAGCAATCTGAGAAACTTTATTTGAGGTTTCTTCCTTCAAACTAGTAATTTCTAGAAATGCAGATGCGAGATCTTCATCTTTCTGAGAGGCTGAAGAGGCTGCTTCTTTGAAATTCAGACTAGACTCTGCTTCAAGTCCATGAACTAGATTTCTAGGCGACTGGATTTCTGCTTCAACCGGTTTCTTCAATTGGTCGGCCTCAATTGTCAAAGTCTCCTGGGAACCTTCAATCTGTTTCAGTGCTGCTCTATTCACTTCAGCTATGGTCTTATACTGATGTATGTGATCCTTATTCGCTTGAACTTCTGCTCTCAATTGTTCAATCTCCTGATGTGCCATTTTTGAGTCCCTTATGACCTCAGCTGCCGAGGAAAAAGGTTCCAATGCACTATATTTGTCACCAGAAGGAGCTTCAGAAAGCTTCAAGTTTCTTTCAACAGAATATTGTGCCTCAGCAACAGCAGCCTTAATCTCAGTAGCTGTAACAGACTGCAAAGCAGTGGCTAATTCCTTACCCATATCTTCAATTTGTGTCCTGGCATCTTTAATAGTGCGAACATGGTTTCTTTCCTCCTGGGGCTCCATCTTGGCCTCAGCCCATTCCCTCTCAATCTGCTTCAAATACTCTTCATGCTCATTCTGTTCCGTAACCTTGGCTTCTTCAGTAACATGTTGTGCACTTCGTATGGTATCTAAAGTAGTTTGGAGACCACAACTTTTGCCTTGCGTTCCATCACCTTGCTTCGGAAGTGCACTCTTGTCATTATTCACTCGCTTTCTTTTTCTACTTGGTTGATTCCTCTCAATAACCTTCAAAGGTAAAACCTTTAACGAAGCTCGACTCATACTATTGATAGAGCCAACACCATTTGTTATGTAATGTAGCAAAAAATTGGCCGGGATAATATAATCCCTACCTGAAGTCTCAAATCCATTCAAGCCTACAAAAGTGCCATCAAGCTTTTTAAATGTGGGGCATCCCGAGGCCCCTGGAAGGAAGTGAAACCCGTGGGCTTCAATCACAGGGACCTGATGATGGTAATCTTGAAGACCAACATCGATTGCCCTAACTACCCCTCCGATCCTCCGATAAGGAAAGGTAGTATTGTGAGAGTCATCAAACAATTTCGCTACATTACCATTTACGAAATTTTGAACCTTGGTGCGACCGTTTCGGTCGGGAAACTCAACATCTGTAGGGTACGGATAAGATACCCGTCCATTGAAGAGGGAAAATGGGATACCCTGTTGATGAAGCCAAGACATCAATCTGTCATTTTGCTCAACAATTACATGGTCCGACGAGGTGATATCCGAATATCCAAAGCTTACGGTTTCTTCTGTCTCTTCCGCAAGCAAATCGATCCACAATAAACAAATGTCAAAAAGAAAGTTGACATGTGCTACTCTTGCCCCCCTAAACCTACCATGAGGTTCGTCCCTGGCTGTGACTGTGATTCTTGTCTTACTCTTTGGATCGGCAAACTCAGGAGGTATGAGGTGGGCCACTGTCAATATCAATCCCCGTGGATTGATACACAAGCCACCCCCACGTATGCAGAATTCGGAAACCTGATGACGCTCATCCAAGCGAAAAAAAGCAGAATCAACCATATAGATGGAGTTGCGGCGCTTTATTCCCTCTCGTATGTGGGCCATGATGAAATCTGGTATGTAAGACACCAAATATTATTGGTGTTACACGGAGAATAACAAGCAGGATAACAGAGGTGAAAAAGAGAAAGAAGAAGCTAACAGCGTGAAAAGGAGGAAAACAGAGGTAAATGCGTGATAAACAAAGATGTATTCAAGTGACAGTAAAAGAAAAAAGAAGATCAAAGAAACACTCTTTTCCCAAGAGAGAGACGCTCTCAGTAGGGAGAGAAAGTACCATGATCATTGATACTTATGGGGCCTCAATATTTCGTAGCATCCCTGAACCTGAAACTACCTCAGGGTTTAGGTCTGGCAAAAGATGACCCGACCCGACAACCCGACCTGAATTTAACTTTAAGAAAATGAGAGATTTTCAACTCGTTTAGTTAAATGAGTTAGGTTAATGTTGAAAATTTCAACCCGGAAACTACATGTCCAATCCATTTACTTACATATGTCAATTTTTATTTTAGAATTTCAGAATGTATGGTGCAAATAATTAATAATCATTGAGAAGTATTATTTTTCCTTAATCCAATAATTTGTTTTGTACATATGTACTTCTTTTAGAATGTTGAAGTTATCTATGCCTTTTATATTAAACTTTACCTCTTTTACATATAATAAATTAGTTAAACACGTTAATTGGATCAACCTGATTAACCAAAAAAAATGTTGGATTAGGGTTGAATTTTTCGACGCAACTAATAAATGGGTTAGGTTAACCCGAACACGCACGAACTCAGTGCAACCGGATAAACTACTCTCTTGTAAAACTGTAACACCCCGGATTTTCTAAATTATAAATAAACAAAAATGGATAAACTCTAAGCCGAAAATCGGGCAGAGTTTCCTTTGTAAATAGGCATCCCAAGTTATCGATCATTTAAAAACCTGCTTATACAGACTATACAACAAAATACCCAAAACAACAGCGGAAGACTTCTAACAATCCAGGGCGTCACTGCCACACTCACTCACAAGAATGAGTGCAAGGCGGACGGTTACAACTCCCAACAATAAACCAATAAACTTTAATTAATCTCTTTATTACATCAAATGAAAATAAATGGAAAAAACAATAAACTTCTTGGCAAATATTTCAATCTACTCCCCCATACAAACGAATTTCATATGGATTCATCATAGACCCACCATTGAAGAAAAATGGACGCACACACACGTAACACAGAAAGCAACCAATCAGCTTTTGCTGAGTAACCAAACATTCTATCGAAAAATAAATAAAAACAGTCGAATCTCAACTCAGGTCAACTATGACCTTGAAGTCACATAAATCCCAAAATAAGTCTCAATTGCATTTTAAAACGCCATTTCATCTATAACTCGATTCCCCATAATTTGTGCCAATCGCTCTCAGTCACTAGACAATGTGGGAAGTGAACTAGCGGTAAAACCCGCAGATGCAAAACCATTCTCATAACTCGGCCATAGGCCCCATAACACATAACATAACATAGCCCGCAGGCCCTCAAAAGTCCACTCTCGAACCAATTCTCATAACCATGTAACCATTTCATAAAATACTGCTCATCACCTAAGAGTTAACGTCTTAAGCTACTTGCCCACATGTCTAGAACTAAGGTAGCTAATAACTTAAAAGCTTCAAACCAAGATCATATCAAATCATATTCATTCTCATAATCCATACTCATAGCTAACCCATAATCTCATCTCAATTACCCCTTTCAGGTAAATACTAGCATAACCATGGTTACCAAGTTCGTTGTACGCTCAGTTCGCATACGTAGTACGAGTTCGCAATTCGCTACTCCTAAGGAGTTCTGTTCGTTGGGGTACTACATGATACCCAGTTCGCTAGTTTGGGGATATATTTTGCTAGTCCATTTGTTGAAGATGTACTTTTTTGTGGACTGAAGTACTCCAATACTAGTAAAAAATACTACTGTAGTAGAATGTAGGGGGGTTACAAGGTCAAAAAGTTAAAACAAAGCCCAAGGTCAAAACGTCGCCCAATGTATGGAAAAGTTAAAATAAATTACTATTACAAACTGTGCAGGACAGCTGTAAGTCTGTAACTAATGCTGACAGTATTGGAAAGGTAAAAAGCCAAGGGGGTAATTAATCTCACATGGTTCTTCTCTCTCTACCTCTCTATCCTCTCTCTTAACTCCTCTTTCTCCTCCTTTTTTCCTTTTTTGTCTGTATTTCTGTCCTTTCTTCTCCAGTTCGCTTCTTCAGGGGTACTAGGTAGCGAAGCAGAGAGTTCTAGTACTCTAACAAACGGCGAATTAGTTCGGGCGAACTAGTTCGTAGTTCGTGGGGGTGGGGAGCGAATTTGGTAACCCTGAGCATAACATCCATCACATGACACGGATTCCCAATAATAATAATAGTGTATCTCTCAGTTCAGTTGTCTACCAATAACTATTCTTTAATCAGAACTACAAGTCTCAAGACTCAAACTAACTTCACCTACATAAGGCCTAATATACACTAACCTGCCACCATATACCCATAAACATAATAATCTGTGAGTACTCAATTATGCAGCACTGAACATGAAGAATTCAACTAACAATTATTGGGCAAACAACAGCAATTCACTCAGAATACAATAGTGATCAAATTAACCCAACAAAGAGCATCAATTCACATATAAAAGAGAAATTAACATCCAACTCCAAAGTGACTAGAAAGGGTTACCTCTAATCAAATCTCCAAAGCAATTATGCAAGCCAAATCTTCAGTCCATCATAAACACCCAATATCTAAAACATATGCATAAGAGTACCGATTCAAAATTTATAACATCAAAGCCCCAAATTAATTCAACCCAAAAACAGAAATTGACAATTAAGGGTTTAGGGTTTACACAAATTGAACCACGAAAAGGGTGAACTGGGCATGAACTTCGGGCTTGGATGGCGATTTGGTCGAGCACCACTGTCAACTAGTCGCCTGCCCGCAAAACAGATTCAGCAACACCAGCAACGACATCAACAGCACAGAGAGACGCGCAGGAGAGAGAAAGACGCCAGAACAAAGAGAGAGAAAGTCCAGCAGAATTCGACCTTCAGCAGGAGCTTAGTCGCACAAGTAGTAAAGTTTTGAGAGGAAAAATAAAGAACCGGAGAAGATGGTGATGGTGTCGTGGTTAAACAGAAGGAGAATCATGGTGATGAGTTATGCGTATAAAGAAAGAAGGAGCTTTGGAAAATAAACTGATGAAGGTTTAAAGGAATAGGAGAGGCGATGGAAAGAGAATTAAAGTGGGTTTAGGCTTTCTAACTAGTACGCCTGTATTTTCTAAAAGCCAAATTAAACACACACAATTACCAAAACTAAATAATTATTACTTTATTATAATAATAAATAGTTATTTTAGGAAAATACTTCAAATATACGAGATATTACAAAAA
Organism: Tetragonia tetragonoides; assembly: GCA_038025085.1. NCBI lineage: Eukaryota > Viridiplantae > Streptophyta > Magnoliopsida > Caryophyllales > Aizoaceae > Tetragonia > Tetragonia tetragonoides. The sequence continues at coordinate 52,786,878 of CM076140.1, forward strand.
CAAATTAACCCATTAAAAATTTAGCAAAAATAATCATCCCATCAATTTAATTACCTCACATTCAACCAAAATATTTTCCAATCTCTAAACATATTGGGCATATTTTAAGATAAGAATCATAAATAATAAAATAATAAAAATTAATTTCATGAACCCTAATACGATAAGTCCTCATTAAAGAGTCCAAATGTGCAACGCAACCATGAATAGTCGAACTCTCATGTTTCCTTGGTGACCCTCGATGTTTTATAAAATTAAATCTGCCCCGTGTCACTGTGCCATATGCCTCAAGGGGCTTCAACATAAGAATCATGGAGCATCTCAGAACTAGTTTTGATAACAATAATTAAAGTAACGAATTTAGCTTAACAGATTAATTATACAATGAAAGTAACGAATGACATTACAACACATGACAATCCAATGGTGCTATAAGCGCCACATGACAAACATAACAAATACCTCGTAAAAGTGTCACATGGCGAGGAGAAACTGTGTAGTGTATTTGTTTTATAACTTCTAACGAATATTATAGAGTCAAATATAGGACATATGTATCTCATTTTGAAGTATTTTCCGAACATGATGCAGTGAAGTAAGAATTATAATTTTTATAGTTGTGTAACAAAAGTTATTTGATTTTATGACTTGAAGAATATGATAATAATTATGTCGTTTTGTATTTATTAAATCAAATAAATGTTCGACACACTTGCATGGGTGGCTTACGTAGCGACTTACGTGTCATTACCATACGAACTTGGGGGCTTACATGACATCCCCTGTGTCATTCTCAAATGTGCTATGTGGCAAGTCGTAGAAGCGTTGCACTGTACTTTAATAATAAGGTAAGTTTTCCTACTTGTTATTTCACGGTCTTCAATTAATATAGTATTTGGCCATTACTATTTAGAAAAAGATACTAAAATTTGTAAAAAAATTGATATTTTAAAAATACATTTCAAAAGGAGTATATTGATTATGCTTTGAAATCATAACTCATACATTTTTTTTTTATATATATTTACAGTTAAAGTTTCAAAAAAAAACAATTAGAAAGTTTAAAAAGGAACAAAGGGAGTATAATAATAATATGTATGTACTAGTTTGCTTGCACAAGTTGTACACACAACTAATATCAGTATATGTCCACGAAGTTTACATATACATAGCCCGTCCCGTCCCTAACATTCCAAAGGCCTAGGGCAAAATAAAAAAAAGAGGGCCCCTAGACATCAATAACTTTTTGACGGAACTTAAACTCTCATTGTTACTCCAAAAATGAATAGAATTTTCATTTTCACCGCTCAACCACTAGGCCAAATTGATATCCATCTACTTAAACTGCAGCTTAATGCATACTATTTATTACAAATCCTAAAAAAAATTTGGGCCCCCATAAATGTTGAGCTTTGGGTAATCGCCCTCCCTGCCCTGCCCTGACCTCTGAATCTGTGTAAACAATGTTTTTAGTCTAGATACTTTAAATTTGACGATTAAAGTCTTGCTGTTAGTATTTCTGTCAACCAAAATTTAAAAGGATTTCACGCCTGTCAACCAAAACTAGAGAATTTTTTTTTAAAAGAAGTCATGCTACTGATGCTAGAATTTCTCTCACCCGCCAATGTCGTCATTACCACCGGGTCAACCACCATTAAAACTAGCCACCACCCCTAATACGACGATACTACCAAGGAAAATCAACCACCATCTCGCCCTATGGAAGTCAGCTTAGCTAACTACCGCACGTCTCACCTTCAGATCGGCCATCACAACACCACCACCTCCACCTTACTTGTTCCAAATCTATCGCCAATGGTATTATATTATATCACTCACCACTTCTTTTACACCACTGGATAATGGCTGCTACTACAAATTTTGAAATTTCTGATTGAGCTGTTTTTTGTTCACTTATTCGTCCATGCTATACTTCCATTTAACTGAAATTCTAGAACAACAACAACATAACAAAAATGAGTTCAAGTTAAGAGGCAACTTTCCTGCTCCAAAATCCAATAGTATTCACTTATTTTCTCACAGTACAAATAAAATGTTGATTCTTTCTCATTAGTGGAGCGGACTTTATGGCTAATTATTCATGTGCTCGTTCTCCCACCAATATCAGCTTCATCTCTCTCTCATGTGTTTGCAAATTGTGAAATTGGGTGTCTTTATTGATCTCTATGCGGTGGTTTAGAATTGGACGTCTGGTGGTGATTGTTTGTGAGATGTGATGCCCTAAATTTGTGGTGAGGGAGATGGTGTGGGCAGTGGAGGAGAGAGAAACAGGGTGATGGGATCTTGGGTTAATTATGTGTTCAATTGAGTTAAGAAAGAAAGATGCTACAATTTAGAAAGAGATGAAATTTTATTTGTTTATAATTTGGTGAAATTCTCATCGATCATTAATATATGCCAATCATGATTCATGAGCCTATTTTTGCTTTCTCTTTATTTTTGGATGTCAAAAGTATTTTCAATTGCTTTATTTACTTATTACTATAAGTCCCTAAATGAAGTTTATTAATAGACATACTAACGGAGTAAAGGCACTGGTGGATCTAGAAATTTAATGATGGGGAGCATAAAGTGAGAAAAAATTATTTTTCTATTGAGTGTATATGTCCTTTAGTTATTTATTTGGATGTTCATTGCTTTTCTTAACAACCGCTTGCCACCATGGATGAAGTCTTTGTTGGCGATGGTGGAGCTGGTGGTGGTCCTAACGATGGAGGAACGGAGTTTTCACTGTTGGATCTCACTGTGACTGGTTCTTAAGCAGGATTGAAGAAGTAGCATCTGTGGCAAATATCCGCGATTAGCTTTTTATTGGAAGTTTGCATTTTTATTTTTGGTATTTTGTTTGTATTGTATTTTTATTTTTTGTAGTTTGTTTGTATTGTTATGGTTATGTACTGAGTCTTTGTACTATTGACCATTAATGGTCGGCTTTCTTGTATTTTCAAAAAAAAAAATGAGTATATACAAAACTACTTACAATCTGAAAGCCAAGAGTAAGCAGATATCTCATATCTATGAAGTATTCTAAGAGAATACAGTTGAGGCGAATTTGATGGGATTTAGCAATTTGTTCCTGCCCAGAAACCGTTATTTTAGTTCGTTCACGTCAAAAATCAGCACCAAGCGCGCGGGAGCAAGTCCCTTTGGCCCACCAATTTAAAATCCAACATTTGCTCCATCCTACGGTACCAATTATTATCAAGTAAAACTAGCCCAATTATTTTGCAGGTCCCAAATACACGAGCCCGGATATATCCCGACGATATTTATCACCCGAAGTGTCAAAGTATTTTAAACCCAGTAAATCCGCTAACCTCATCCAAGTTTTTAAAAAGGCAGTCGGTTTCCAAAATAGGGTCAGTCAATGACCACTTAAGCTATTGCGGTTAAACTGTTCTTTTTCTACGAAGTCACAAAAAATAGGGTTAGTCAATGATCACTTAAGCTATTGCGGTTAAACTGTCCTTTTTCTATGAAGTCACAAAATCGGGCCAGTTAATGATCGCTTAAGCTATTGCGGTTAAACTGTCCTTTCCTACGAGGTCACTTATTCGGGTCAGTCAATGATCGCTTAAGCTATTGTTGTTAAACTGTCCTTTTTCTACGAGGTCACTAATTCGGGTCAGTCAATAATCGCTTAAGTTATTGCGGTTAAACTGGGTCTGACATTAGGTTGGGTCAGGTTCAGGTTCAACTCAGTTGACCTGATTACTAAACAGGTTGAAAAACCTGACCTGAACCTGATCTGTTTACTAAACAGGTTCAAAAAACAGACCTGAACCTGATCTGTAACAGATCAGGTCAACCTAATTTGACCTGCATAACCTGAAGTTTCTGAAATTTTTTAGGCTTTGATAATTTCATTAAGGTTGAGTACTTTTGTAATCAAATTATAACTCTGAAACAGATTTAACTAACATCATTAAGCAACATTGAGCATCATCCTAAAGTCGTAATTCATAAATACTATCAACAAGCATACAAGGACTAGAAGTTACAGACAACAAGTTGACAGCGCCAAATGCTAGCTGCAACAGCAGAATCTACAAAGATCAAACGAGATGCAACAAATATAGAGTATTACAAACATTAAAACACTATTCTACCAACTACCATCACTTCAATTGGATTCAAAATTCAACAAATTAAACTAAAAATCAACGAAATATGGCTGCATTTTTTGGGTGAATTCAGATCGTTATGAGTTTGAACTTTGAACTCTCTTAATTTGCCACCTTCAATTTCATAAATAATATGTCGAGTAGATTGACCTGAAAAGTAAGAGATAAAAACAGGAAAAGAAAATTAATTAAATAAAACAAAGAATGAACAATTAAAGAATCAAGAAATAGGAATTAGAAAAAACGAAGAAGGAACATAGAAAAGTTATGAAAAGATAAAACCAAAAACATAATCAATACCAACAAATAAACAACGAATGAAAGAGATACGCACTATGAAAGATTCTTCACCATTGGTTGTTTACTAAGACTTGATAGACAAACAGAGATAAGCTTTAAAGAGAAATAAGAGGCACTAAACTGAGAAGGAGATAGAGTTGAAGGAGGCAATGGACTGATATTGCTGGAATTTTTGTTGTAGGGTTTCTGACTTATGTAGGGGTGGTGCTAACATTTGAGGTATTGGGCTATTTTTACGGTTGGGCCATCTTTGGGGCTTTGGCCATTTCAATTCCTTTTGCTTTTCTTTTTCTTTTTCTTTTGCATTTTTTTCCTCTATTATTATTTTTTGTTTATTGTTTTATTAATCAGGTTTAGCAGGTCATTTTTAGGTTGGAAAGTTCAACTTTAACCTAACTTATTTAATATTTCGGGTCAATTATGTCGACCCATTTAAAGTTTCAGGTCAAAAATCTCAACCCTAACCCAGCTTTTTCGGGTTCGGGTCGGGTTATCGAGTCGGGTCAGCTTTTGCCAGGCCTAGGTTAAATTGTCCTTTTTTACGAGGTTACTCATTTGTGTCAGTCAATGATTGCTTAAACTGTTACGGTTATACTGTCCTTTTTTTTTATATATATGTTTCAGTCAATGATTGCTTAAACTATTGCACATAAACTGTTTATATGTTTTAACCATTTTACAACCGTCATTTTGATCACGTTGTTTCATCGACTTTTTCGTTTCTCGTATAGGGACGGAATCTCGGCATTTGCCAAGTGGTGCTTAGTCACTGTTTGCTCAGAATAAAGCATTTATACTATTCACACTCACCAGTGTTACTTCCCATTTACAGTCGATTATTTTTAATTGCGCTGTCTCGTCGAATTTTTCGTTTCTCATACAGGGACGGAATCTCGGCACTCGCCGAGCGGTGTTTAGTCACTGTTTGTCAAAGCACTCTACGTTGATCATTATCAAAGTATTACTAACTTTTTCATTCACTCTGAATACAGGTCCCCAGCAGACGTTTAGACCATCTACGAGCGGTGTTCTATCCTGCTAACCATAACCTTTATTTTTTCTTGTCTTCACTGAGATGAAATCTTAGCACGCTACGAGCATGTCCTAACTCAGGTTTGTCTTCATATGCATACATATTGTACACTCTCACACACCATGTGCCCATCAGCATCCTACATGTCGCCTTTGGAATACTTTGATCTTCGCTTTTACTCAAGCTCGATCAAAGTGGGGCTTCTGTAGACGCCAAAAAAACGCCTTCAGATTTCTCCGCAAAAGCCCGATGATGAAAGGAGTAATTTATAAACTTGAACGCTATTTTTGCTTTAATAGGTAAAATAAGGTCTCAGATTTTTCCTCGATCACTCCTTCATTCCAGTCCCATTCAAGAGCTTTCCAACGACACCTCTCATGACTTTTTCGACACCCGGTAGCCAAGTTGCGAATCGGGGGTAGAACCGTCTTTTATCGCAGAAGGGTAAAACGGTATTTTCATTCGAAACACTAAAAGTCCTCCGAAAAATTAAAATAGACTGGATGTCATCATTATGACGACATCCAGCTGGCAGCTGACAGCCGTAAGTGGCCCTGGAAAAAAATCCGCTTGCGGCCCTTGCTAAGTCTCCAAGCCCTACTATTTCCAGCCCAAAATCCAAATTTCGGCTCCTTTCACCCGTCCAACCCTACTTCCTACGCCTATAAATACGACCCTTCTCCCTCAGTTCAAATCACACAGTCTACTGTTGACAACCTCTATTCTTAGGAGTACTAACACTGAGCTTCCCCCTCTTTTTTCCAAATTTATTCTTGAGATATTGTCTTTACTATTCTTGTCAAACATAGCCTACAATTTAGGTACTATCTCCTGAGGGCTCAAATTAAATTATCCAGCTTAATTGTTTATTTTCTAGTAGTCATAATGTAGATGTCATGCTAATAAAGGTCTTTTATTGCTTCCTAAATATTGTCATTCCAAGCATGTCTAGTCGTTATAATGCTCACATTGCCAATCAAATGCATGTCTAAACAAGGGTTAAAATAAATGTTGTGATGCTTGTGATGAACCAATTAATAGTCTAAATCTAGGTTCTTAATCCGGTTTGTGTGGAAATCATGTCTTTAAATTATGGACAATTTGGCCAAAACCCCCAAGATCTTTACACTTTTTGATAAGAACACCCAGAAAAAAAAAAGTTTGTCAAGAACCCCCAAACTAAATGAAAAAGTCGTGGTTTTACCCCCAAGCAGTACTTTCCGGGCAAATGAAATTTTTTTTGGACCGTTTTACCCTCACGTGCAGAGCACGTGTTTCACTTAATGAAAATTGAATTTTTTTTTTTTTTTCCCCACGATTGTGGCCTTTTTCTTTGTTTTTCTCTAAAAAAAAAAAATTCAATTTTCATTGAGTGAAACACGTGCTCTGCACGTGAGGGTAAAACAGTCCAAAAAAAATTCATTTGCCCGGAAAGTACTGCTTGGGGGTAAAACCACGACTTTTTCATTTAGTTTGGGGGTTCTTGACAAACTTTTTTTTTTCTGGGTGTTCTTATCAAAAAGTGTAAAGATCTTGGGGGTTTTGGCCAAATTGTCCTAATCTTAACCCACATGCTTGATCCTTTTTAGATCAATTGAACCTCCAAGCGCTTCATATTTTTCCATTGAATTCTAAGCAAAACAATCAATAAAAAATAGAAATAAGCAAACTCAAACATGTAAATCATCAAGCAGCCGGTGGGCATTATCACACCATATGCAAACACGATCACAATCTCAACCGAGAAGCATATAATGCAATTAAAATTAATCAAACCAAACCCCATTTCACATCCCACATTCAATCCAAACAAGCCCACAAAAAAAATCGAAAAACTCAAACAGACATTTCATCAAACAGTTAGTGTGCATAAGAAGAAAAAAAAAACCCGAAGAAGACCTTGAATAGAATTATAACCCTCAACCTCTTATCAGACAACATCAAGAACATCATCACCTTGAATTGTCGATTATGGCAATTATAGGTGTACAACCCACGCATCCTCTTATTCCTCCATACTCCATAACATGTTTAAAGCCTAATTTATAAAATTAGCCATTCATTCAATAATCTAACTTAATTTTAAATCCCAAATTCCAAATCAATTTGAGAGTCTGATTTTGTTTGGGAGTTGATTATGGTCATATGATATGACTATGGGAGACTGAGAGGAGAAGTGTTTGGTTTTTTTTCTTTTTTTTTTTGGCTATTCGTTATTTATCGGAAAATTATCAGAGGAGAGAGAAATGAGAGGGGAGAAAGTAATCAGGTGGGTGGCCCCTCTATTCACGTGGGTGTTTTTAGTTTTGTAGATTCTCCCAATCTTACCCTCACATTTACTACTTGTCCGTTGCATTTGAATGGGTGCGTCAGTAATATGCACCAATAGTATGGGTGCAAAAGAAGAACTATAATCGTTTTTCCTTTAACTTACTAAAGCTTTCACCATATTTTTTAATAATATGGTTGCAGTTGCAACCATACTCTTAGCTGTGGGTCCGCCATTGCATGGACTCAACCCACATACCGGGTGTCATTACTAAAGCCCCACCTTCTCTGGAAGATCTTTGCATGGCAATAATTGTCGTATACAATAAGTTGCAGAAACATACTAAGAGAACTCAAATCCTCAACTCACAAATATTTCAATACTCAAAGTATTACACTGATAGGTAAAAGGGGATTAAGGTGGCCTTCAAATGTTGATATTTCCCTTCTTCTTGTAGCTTTGTGAGTTCCCTTGCTACAATTGACACGCAACTCATTGCTCTTACAGAGAAGTAGATTCCGTAAACGCAAATAAATAAATAAAAACAAAAAAAAGGAAGCTTTAAACTCCAATAATTGAGAACATGAACAAGAGCAATAATTTATCAATATTACAAATTTTTCATACCCTCTCTTCAACACCATATAGTTTTTGCTTTGTTGTCGTTGATGCAGAAAATCGGTCGTCTCCTAGTCCGAAGGAGGGTGAGTGAGGATGTGAAGGTGAGGAGAGAGAAACTTTTAGGAGTCCATGAATGTGTCTGAGAGAGAGATAGAGAGAGATAGAGAGAGAGGGGGGGAGATAGGTGTGAGAGGGATTCTGATTTTTGACTGGAAAGAGTTTTGCTTATCAAAATAATAATAGTATAAGTGAAAGTGGAAATGGAAGCATTTAAGCATAAGCTTGACTCTGTCATGCTAGCTCAAAACCAGAAATAACTTTTCCGACTCAATGCAGATGGGTGGGGTGGGGTTGCGTGGGTTACTTTGCAATAGAGAGGAGAAGTGTACGAGGTTTGGGTGCAGAAATCGTCTGCTACATTTTAGATTTTTGGGTGAAACTAGTTGTTGGTCCGCGTACTACATACGCGGTCCCCGAAGTTGATTAATTTTGATAAATAAACACTAATTTGCAATTGAAGGCTTAACTAATTCTCTGACAAATCATTATATGGAATAAAGAAGAATACTAGCCAGAATGTTTCCCGCAAAGATAGGTTTACTTCTACACTTCTGTCATGACACTTCATGAAATGTATATTGATATTAGATAACCACAATGATTGCAACAAAACCATGTAAGCTAAGAGCGTGGCCGTGGAAAAGAACATAAAAACAAAAGAAATGCCATCATTCTTATAATAGATATTTTACGTCAATATATAAAAGGTTCTCCTTCAAATACATTATATATGACATAATACTTGGTCAATCATAACACATAATCATATTGAATACACTAATACTTCTGGTGTCATTAAAGTACAATAAGCCTCTTTGTTCACTTGGAAGTCCAATAAGCCAAAACCATGAAGAATTAAAGATCAGTGAGGAATGGGTAAGGGGTATGGCCGAAGAAACGATGGTGTATGTATTGATGTCTGACTGAGAAGGGCTAGTATTTGGGGGATGGAAAGGAAAAAATGTTTGAAAGGGGAAAAAAAGCAAAAAGAAGGGGAAAAAGAGGTGAAGTCAGTTACTATTCATTGGTGAATAGTTACTATTCATTGGTGAATAATATTGGTGATATTGGCTTTTTAGGGAACCCTTATTGGTGTGCTTAGAGAGGAGAGAGAGTGTGCCTAGTGTGTGCTAGATCAATAAGTGTGTTTCTTAAGCACACTTGAAAATAAGCACTCAGCTTATTTAAGCGGGTGCACTTAGAAAAATGGTGGGACCAGAAGGGGAGAGAAGCCAGCAAAAGAAAAGGACGAGCGTGCAGGCCAAAGAGTGGGAAACCCAGGCGCGTGCATTTTAGGTGCCTGGGCTGAAGGTTTTTGGTATTTGCAGGTGATCCAGCGCTGTTTTGATTTCAATTTTGTTATCAATCACGTGGGGCCTGCGCTATGCAATGATTGTAGCAATGATGTTTTGTTATCAAACAGCTTCCTTTTTTGTTTGTTAAATTGTATTTAGTTTGTTAAATTACACTTATCTAATTATAGAATAAATATCTTATTATAAATTAAACATAATATAATAATTAAAATATACAAAATTAACATATTAAAGTACAAATAATATTGTGATAAAACTATAGCCTTAAAAATATGAGATTATTTAGTTGAATTCTCCCATTATTTTCATTGTCACATTATAATAAGTTTAATAATTAGAATAAATAAATGAACCAAACTTGTAATATAAAGTTTTATCACTCAGCTTATAATTTTAATAAATAAATAAAAATAAATGAAGCAAACATTATCTAGTTGAAATCTTGCACTTGAACTTTAGCCACTCCTTTTACTGACAACATTTCCACCATTCAGATTGTAATAATTCAAATTTATCTAATTGAAATCTCCATCTTCAAATATGATCCATTCATTTATTTACATCATTTATCACCACTCAATATCAAATAAAAAAAATTTACAAATTCGTCTATAAATTTAGTCCCCATCACCTGTTAATTTCACACCATCTTGTCTCATTTTGAAGTTAAAAAAAAAAAAATCTCTCTAGTCAATTAAATTGCAAAATGAGTGAGTGGAATGAATATATAGATGCACTAAGAAATCCTGAAAATCCAAATAGCCAATATGATAACTCCCAAAATCCAAACACCCAATATCCAAACTCCCAAAATTCACACTCCCAATATCCAAACTCACAAACTTTGAACTCTCATTATCCAAACTCACAAAATTTCAGCTCATATTATCCAAATTCCCAATATCCAAATTCTCAAAATGTAGACTCAGAATTTTGAAACCCGCGGAATCAAAACCCACATGGTTATGATTCTCCTCCTGTTAATCGCATTCCTCAAAGGCGAAATTTTAGGCATTTTCAGTCTACTCGTCAAAATTTCGAATCCAATTTTAATCCACATATGAACCAATCAAATTCCCAATATTCTGAAAATGTTGTTGATCAACCTTATTACCACCCAAATGTAGGTGATCAAAGAAGGCACGACCAACGTGTGGTCACTCCTCCATTTTCTCATCGACCAAGTGTCAATTTTATGGCGGGCCGTCGGATTAATTTCGAGGGTTCATCTGGAACGGATGAAGATCCCCCGACACCAATGTCTTTTGAGTCCAATGCTGGGTCTCAAGTCCCCATAATGGAAGGACTTGAGCAAATTGCCCTCGATGAAAATGAAGATGATAACGAGAATGCAGGAGGTGAGCGGGGTATCAGGACTCATTGGTCAACTGAAGAAGCAGAACTTCTGGTCCAATCGTACTTGAATGTGTCCACTGATCCAATAGTGGGAACTGGCCAGAGAGAGATGGCCTTGTGGACTCGTGTTGCCAATGGTTTTGTGCAGTATAAGAAGACTTACATGGGGGAATGAACTAGTACGCAATGCAGAAACAAATGGCAGAAGATCACTCGAATTGTCACCAAGTTCAACGTAGTATGGACTCCAATCAATAAAGCACGTCCAAGGGGATGGGATGACGAACAAGTGACAAAGAAGGCTATTGAAGTCTATTGTGAGCAAACTAAGTCGAAAATCTTTCCGTACCTAAGTCTATGAGAAAACAACCAAAGTGGAATGCTGCCTGGACTACTAAGCAGTCATCTTCCAAAAGAACCAAGGTGTCCACATCTGGTGCGTACACATCATCCGATTCTAATGTTGAAGCTGAATCTGTCGATTGTGATCATATCTCCAGGCCTATAAGTCAAAAGGCCGCTAAAAAAAAGGGGAAGGAAAAACTCGTCGAGCCAAAAACAAATGTTACGACAAGGCTGGATGAAATCCATCAGGCACAAGCGGAGAAAATGGCAATGGTGGCCGAGATGACGGAAACCTCAAAGTATGTAGCAAGGGTAGCAAAAGCTAGAGAAATAAGAGAGCACGCTAAAGTCCTCAAGATGGACACGTCTAATATGACAGAGGATCAAAAACTTATTCATGCTACTATGATTCAAAGAATTAAGGAAAGTTATATGTAGGGATTAGTATCGTACTAATTGATGTTTGTTTGGTTATATTTCCGGTAGTAATCGTCGCATTATGTAGTGTGTGTTTATATTTACTTTTTTTCCAGTTTCTTTATGTAACATGGAACATGATTGTTTGTTTCTTTGTTCTAATGTTCCACATGTGTAATGTGTTCAACTCTTAATAAAAATTATGTTTTAGTTGATAATGAAATTAGTTATTTACAATTTAACTTTCTTACACCTTATCCATATGTAATCCGAAAATGGCCTACCACGTAATGATTGGTTAGAACATTATCTAGATGCAATTTGATATGGACAGATCACAATTGGATAACAGATCTTGTCAGAATCTTATCTAGAACATTATCTACATGCAATTCAAAATGGACGATTCACAATTGGATAACAAATCTTATCAGGATTTTATCTAGAACTTTATCTAGATGCAATCCAAAATGGACGATTCACAATTGGATAACAAATCTTTTCAGAATCTTATCTAGAACATTATCTAGATGTAATCCAAAATGGACGGTTCACAATTGGATAACAGATCTTATCTTATCTACCCAAAATCCGAGATGGACCTACAAAATATCAAGATATTATGTCTATATAAATGAAAGTTCAAGTTATTCATTTATCATATATACAAACCAACAATAATAGTTTTCTCCCATCAACAAAGACATAAAAAAATTAATACCCACAATTTTCAATTTTTCGATCATGTCTCAATACTCCAACCCTCTTCCATCCCCCGAATCAGAAGACTTTGATTTGTTTGACACTTGGCAAAATTTAAGTCAAACTGCCATAAATTTGTTAGAGGATGATACAGAGGAACGCATGATTGAGGTACTTCATGAAATGCAAAGGCAATAAGAAGAAGGTAACAGTTCTAACAGGCGCAAAAAGAAAAGAATCTACATCGATAGGGGTCGTGAAGAAGGGCACGCCATCCTCATGAAGCAATACTTTGCTAAATCGCCTGAAGATCGAATGTTTCCAGATGAGTCATTTCTCCGAAGGTTTCGCATGCACAGGCATGTATTCCTTCTTATGTTGAAGCCCTTAAAGAAAAATATGACTTTTTTTAAGGAAATTCCGGATACAGCTGGTAGAAAAAGTCTTTCAACCCTTCAAAAATGCACAGCAGCTATCAGAATGTTGGCATATGGAACAACAACTAATTTATTCGATGAGAGCCTTCGCATTGCAGAAGGCACTACGATGAAGTGCCTATACAAATTTGTTGAGGGTGTGAACGAGATATTTTCCAAAGAATACCTTAGGCGGCCAAATGACGACGATACCGCACGGTCACTTCAAATAGGTGAGGCACGTGGCTTTCCTGGCATGCTTGGATCATTGGATTGCATGCATTGGGAATGGAAGAATTGCCCAGTAGCTTGGAAAGGAATGTTCAAACGAGGTGATCATCCTCATCCGACGATTATGCTTGAAGGAGTGGCTTCAGCTGACCTCTGGATATGGCATGCATATTTTGGCGTCCCATGTTGTAGCAACGACCTTAACGTGTTAAACCAATCACCCCTTTTTGCTGAATTTTGCAAGGGCGTGCTTCACAAGTTCAGTTCAAGGTAAATGACAAAGATTATCATTTAGGTTACTACTTAGCTGATGGGATTCATCCCGAGTGGTTAGTGTTTGTCAAAACCATCTCAATGCCACAAGGACCAAAGAAGGCGTTGTTCGCGCGAGCTCAAGAAGCATGCAGAAAAGACGTTGAGCGAGCATTTGGGGTGCTTCAATCTCGTTGGGCAATTATACGCCAACCTGCTCGTGGTTGGTATGGAGACAAGCTTAAAGACATCATGCTTGCGTGTATTATTATGCACAACATGATTGTTGAGGATGAGAGACCTAATTATGCGGGTAATTATTCGCCTTCTTTCGACCATCCACCTGAAGCCACACTACCAGAAGGTGTTAATCCAGGGACTAATGACTCAGAATTTGATTATATGTACATGCAAATGACAACTACGATTCGTGACAGAAATGCTCATCGTGTGCTAAAAGCTGACTTGGTGGAGCATATTTGGAATACGTCGAGACATCACTACCAGGAATAATTATTCTAAGGGTTCAATATTTAATATTTAATGTAATGATGTAATGTTAAGATTATGTGTGTTTTTTATGTGTGTTTTTTTTTTCTTCTTTTTTTGGTACTATTTTGTAATGTTTGAGATTTTCAGTTAAATTATTCGCATTTCAAGAAACAATATTATTAATATTGTTTATAATAATTCCAAAAATATAATTATTTTACTTAACACTTTATATATTGTTGGAAAGAATGTCAAAGTTTCAAGGTGTTTGCAAGTGAGTTTCTCTTTGTGAGTAAAAGGCTTTTGTCCCACATTGGTAGATTTACAAAAGGTTCATTGGTTTATATACTCCAATGTTTTAGTATGGTTTAGTTGAGTTGGAAAGGAGACTCTCCCACGCGCGCGCCGCCGCCGCCGTCCGTCCGTTCGGTTCGTGTTCGTGACACGTGCGCGGTGTGGTGGGGTCTACTTTTTGGGCCGAGTCGTAACTGAGAATCCAGATTTATGAGATTCGTCAGTTACGAATCCAACTCTTCAGTTATACAAAATAAAACGTTACAATTTCGTTTTAATGGCATCCCTTGATTTCCTCCTTGGCTTGATGACTGGTTTGATTTCATCAGTTACAAATTCTTCTCCTTTGGTTATTTATATGCTGAATATTGTATCAATTGATCATGCATTCAGAAACCGTTTTCTTCCTCCAAAAACTCAACTGAGCAGTGTTTTTCTTAGAGTTCCAACTCTTCTATTCCGAGTGCACGGAATAGAGGAGCGTTGTGCTAACCTTGGGGGGCGACGCCTTGTTCTGACTGCACTAGTCCGGGCGAAATCGCTTCTAAGGCAGTGGCCTTCGTACCACGACACAACAATCTGAGTTTACAGTAAATCATTCGGCCCACATTCCTTCTTGTTTCCTGTGTTTATTTTTGGTTTTACAGTATCTTTTCTAACAATTTAGAAGCGATTTCATTCTACTGTTTTACCACCTCAAATGGCCTCTCTTTCGAAATTCATCCCTGACCTATCCAAACTCGAAGCTCTTGATGGTTCTAATTACAAGAGATGGTCACAAAAGGTTCTGATTTTTCTTGAACAGTTGGAGGTTGATTATGTTCTATTTTTTGATGCTCCCACTCCAACTACTGCTGCTGAACCTTCCACTCCTGTAACTCCGTCAGTGGTCCTTGATGCCTCTCCGGGGCAAAAGAAGGATAAGGGTAAGGTGGATGATGCTGGAGCCATTGAGAAGTATGGTAAGGACAACAAGATGGCTCGTGGTCATATGTTATCTCATATGGCTAATCCGATTTTTGATCTGTTCATCAAAAACAAATCGGCTAAGTCTATATGGGAGACACTTGAGTTGAAATATGGTGCTGATGATGCTGGGAAGAAGAAGTACGTGACTGGAGACTGGTTAGAGTTCAAGTTGGTGGATGACCAACCTATCATGCCACAAGTTCATCAATATGAAAACCTTGTTGCTGATATCCTCCTTGAGGGGATGAAAATGTGTGAAGTGTTGCAGGCTAATGTTCTGATTCATAAGCTGCCCGAATCTTGGACAAACTACCGGGCTCATCTCAAACACAAGAAGAGAGATATGACCTTGCAGGAATTAATCGGACATATGAAGATCGAGGAGGCAAACCGTCTCAAGGAGAAGGGTTCCTCTTCCTCTGTCAATGAACTTTCTATGAAGGCTAACCTTGTGGAATCTTCTGGTGCTAAATTTGACAGGTCTAATGCTGCTGGAAACTCTAAGAAGGGACAGAGACCAAATAACAACAAGAAGCCTGGACCTTTCAAGAAGAACGGCAAGATCCAGAAACAACAATCTAGGGGCCTATGCTATGTGTGCGGAAAACCTGGACATAGAGCTCATCAATGCTTCAAACGCAAAGATGGACAGAACAACCAGGACCAGCCCCGCAACCAGGCCAACATTGCTGAATCTGGAGATGTCATTGCTGCTGTCATCTCTGAGGTGAATCTGGTCAGTAACAATACTGAATGGATTGTTGACACTGGTGCCTCTAGGCACTTTTGTGCCAACAGGTCCCTATTTTCTGATTTTCAGAATGCTGGTGATGGTGAACAAGTGTTCATGGGTAACTCTAGTAGTTCTGAGGTGCTTGGTAAAGGGAAGATATCTCTGAAATTAACTTCTGGAAAATCTTTAGCTTTACAAAATGTGCTTTATGTGCCTTCTCTACGCAGGAACTTAATTTCGGGTGCACTCCTTAACAAAGCTGGAGTTAAGTTAGTGTTTAATGCTGATAAACTTGTATTAACCCGTAATGGAGAATATGTGGGGAAGGGCTATCTGAATGGGGGGCTATTTGTTTTAGACTCTGTTGTTATCGAGGACGTTACTAATAAAGCCTCTACTTCTGCTTATATTGTTGAGTCCATTGATCTTTGGCATACTAGATTAGGACATCTAAATCTCAATTCTGTTAAAAGGCTAAAAAGCATGAACTTGATTCCTATTTTGGTGGACAATGGTTCCTCTAAATGTGAAATTTGTGTAGAAGCTAAACATGCCAGAAAATCATTTAAATCTGTAACCGAGAGAGTAACTGAATTATTAGAATTAATTCATACAGATTTAGCTGATTTTAAAAACACTGAGAGTAGAAGTGGCAAAAGATATTATATAACTTTTGTTGACGACCATTCGAGATATACCCAGGTATATCTTTTAAGGACTAAAGATGAGGCTGAAAAAATGTTTCTGATTTACAAAGCGGAAGTAGAAAATCAGTTAGACAGGAAAATAAAACGATTAAGATCCGATAGGGGTGGAGAGTATGGTACAACCTTCTTGAAGGAAGTTTGTGAGAAAAATGGTATCATACATGAGCTCTCCGCTCCTTATACCCCACAACAAAATGGGATTACCGAGTGCAAGAATAGGACCCTTAAGAACATGATGAATGCTATGCTTTTAAGTTCAGGGTTACCTGAGAACATGTGGGGGGAGGCCGTTTTGTCCTCTAATTACTTGCTTAATCGCGTGCCTCATAAGAAATTAGACAAAACCCCCTATGAATTATGGAAAGGCTATGCGCCTAACCTTAAATACTTGAAAGTGTGGGGGTGTCTTGCTAAGGTTGGTCTACCAGATTTTAAACGTACTAATATTGGTTCTAAAACCGTTGATTGTGTGTTTATTGGTTATGCTCTTAATAGTGCTGCTTATAGATTCATGAATATGAGTGATAGAACTATATGTGAATCTAGAGATGCTGATTTTTTTGAGCATATTTTTCCTATGAAGAAAAATGATATTTCCCATGTTGTTCCTACATCTGTTCCTATGTCTTTGCCTGCTGCTACTGTTACGACAGAATTACCTGTAATTCGAACTAGCAAAAGACGTAGAAAAGAAACTAGTTTTGGTCCTGATTTTATTACTTATCTTGTTGAAATTCAGGATTTGGATAAATTATGTGAGCCTTTGTTGTATGCTTATATGATTGATGAGTATCCCAAAACTTATGAGGAAGCTGTGGGATCAATTGATGCTAGTTTCTGGAAAGATGCTATGAATAGTGAATTAGAATCTATCATGTCTAATCACACTTGGGAATTGGTAAATCTACCTAAAGGGTTTTCTTCCATTGGTTGTAAATGGATTTTCACTAAGAAACTGAATGCTGACGGTTCAATTCAAAGGTTTAAGGCTAGACTTGTGATTAGAGGGTTTAAACAGAAATTTGGTGAAGATTTCTTTTATACATATTCACCTGTCACTAAGATCGCCACTATTCGCACTTTGTTTGCATTAGCCTCTATTCATAATTTACTTGTACATCAAATGGATGTAAAGACGGCTTTTCTACATGGCGACTTAGAAGAAGAGATTTATATGGAACAACCTCCTGGTTTTATTGTTCCTGGTCAAGAACATAAAGTGTGTAGACTTAAGAAATCTTTATATGGCCTTAAACAAGCACCGAAACAGTGGTATGATAAACTTCATAAAACTTTGCTTGGATTTGGTTTTCTGCCTAATGGATCTGATACATGTGTGTATACTAAGTTGTTTGGTTCTGATTGCGTAATCATTTGCTTATATGTAGATGATATGTTGCTTTTTAGTACACACATGAATGCCATTAATGAAACTAAAAATTTTCTTTCCTCCCATTTTGAAATGAAGGATTTGGGTGAAGTTGATGTGATTTTAGGTGTTAAGGTTAATAAAACTGAAAAGGGTTTCATCTTAACACAATCACATTATGTAGAGAAAGTTTTGAAGAAATTTGATAGCTTTGATGTAGCGCCAGTAAGAACTCCCTATGATGCTAGCATAACTTTGAGGAAAAATAAAGAAGAAAGTGTTTCACAATCTGATTATGCTAAGATAATTGGGAGTTTAATGTTTCTTATGAATTTTACTCGGCCTGATATTGCATATGCAGTTAGTAGACTTAGTAGATATACCCATAACCCAAGTAGAGAGCACTGGTTTGCTCTTAGACGATTACTTAGGTACTTGAGAGGTACCATGGACTTGGGTTTGCATTATGTTGGCTTTCCTTCCGTGTTGGAAGGATATTGTGATGCTAATTGGGTAACTGATAATGATGAAATAAGTTCTACTAGTGGATATGTTTTCACTCTAGGTGGTGCTGCCATATCATGGAAATCTACTAAACAATCCGTTATAGCTCGATCCACTATGGAATCGGAATTTATTGCTCTTGATTTGGCAGGACAAGAGGCCGAGTGGTTGAGAGTCCTACTGGCTGATTTACCTTTTTGGGGTAAACCTACTCCTTCTGTTTCTCTACTTTGTGACTCACAGGCTGCAATTTGTATTGCAAAGAATAAAGCGTATAATGGTAAGAGAAGACATATACGCATTAGGCATGATGCTGTGAGACTTTTGATTGAGACTGGCGTACTCTCTATGGAGTATGTAAGGTCCGAAAGGAACTTGGCTGATCCATTAACTAAAGGACTCAATAGAAAATTGGTCCTAGACACGTCGAGGGGGATGGGTCTAAAACCCATTGGTTGAGGAATTCGTGGTGGACACCTAATCTTGTTCACACAAGTAATTATGGTCTAACGAAGCCATGGAAAGACTCATATTTTTGTACATGTTCTCATCCCTATGGCATATGTTGTACATTCGTGAGGTTGAGCATATTGCTCTTAATGAATCTATAGCCCTAATTGTTGGGTGGTCCTTTGAGACGGACTTGATGGGTTCACCGCATGACTTTATTGGAGGATGAGCATTTACTTGCTCTTAATGATTTCATAGTCCAGGTTATGGATGGTCTATTAGAGATAGACTTGATGGAATCACCTACGTGAGTGTGAAGGTGTGGCCGCCTTCTATGAAAGATATTGGGTTATCTTCTCTAAGGCACTCATGAGCGTCCCAAGGAAGCGTATAGCCTTATATGCGCTTTTGGTGTTTATCGCGGAACTCGAAATAAATCTAAGGTAAGATATGTGTTTGCAGGTATTTCTTTGATCTAGGGAGTTCAAGAGTAATTCACTCCACTAGTTTAGAGACTAGCCTCCATTCACTATGTGTTAGTTCAAACTTCATAAGTACTAGCACTTAAGTGTCAAACCTTTTACTGCTCAGTTGTTTAAAAATTTTGTTTTCTTAAAACCTTTGCATTTGTGGGGGATTGTTGGAAAGAATGTCAAAGTTTCAAGGTGTTTGCAAGTGGGTTTCTCTTTGTGAGTAAAAGGCTTTTGTCCCACATTGGTAGATTTACAAAAGGTTCATTGGTTTATATACTCCAATGTTTTAGTATGGTTTAGTTGAGTTGGAAAGGAGACTCTCCCACGCGCGCGCCGCCGCCGCCGTCCGTCGGTTCGGTTCGGTTCGGTTTCATGACACGTGCGCGGTGTGGTGGGGTCTACTTTTTGGGCCGAGTCGTAACTGAGAATCCAGATTTATGAGATTCGTCAGTTACGAATCCAACTCTTCAGTTATACAAAATAAAACGTTACGATTTCGTTTTAATGGCATCCCTTGATTTCCTCCTTGGCTTGATGACTGGTTTGATTTCATCAGTTACAAATTCTTCTCCTTTGGTTATTTATATGCTGAATATTGTATCAATTGATCATGCATTCAGAAACCATTTTCTTCCTCCAAAAACTCAACTGAGCAGTGTTTTTCTTAGAGTTCCAACTCTTCTATTCCGAGTGCACGGAATAGAGGAGCGTTGTGCTAACCTTGGGGGGCGACGCCTTGTTCTGACTGCACTAGTCCGGGCGAAATCGCTTCTAAGGCAGTGGCCTTCGTACCACGACACAACAATCTGAGTTTACAGTAAATCATTCGGCCCACATTCCTTCTTGTTTCCTGTGTTTATTTTTGGTTTTACAGTATCTTTTCTAACATATATATCCGTATGTAACACTAATGAAATATTACATAATATTTAAGTATGTTTAATAATTTTGGGGTTAAGATGGTATATAAATCTTGTGGGGTAGGTGAGTGGGGCCTTTTTTAAGCACAATAGGGATAATTGAGTGTGTGCTTATTTGGGGGAGGTGTGCTTAAAATGTGAGGAGAGAGAATTGAATAGTGTTTTAAGTAAACTTTTGGTGTGCTACCAATAAGGGTGCCCTTAAAGGGTGATTGTGGGCCAGGGGAAGTGCGGAGAGAGATAATCTTAGGCGTGCATTAATGGGACTGATAGAGAAAAAGACACGTGTCAGAAACGCCCCGTAAACCATTATTATTGAGACCTGTAAGAATTGCCCCGTAAATCATTATTATTGAGACCGGTTAGAAACGACCCGTAAATCATTATTATTGAGTGGACCTGGTCTATCCAAGTTACGTGGACCCACGCACAAAACAACGCAACATTAAACAAACGAAACGCGCGTCCGATTAAAAATTAATTTTTTTTTACCGTTCTCGTACCATTTCTCCTCCCACGCTAAAGCTTTGGACGTGGTCCCCCCTCTCCTAGTGATCTCTATTTCACAAAAAAAATTCGTATGAGCGGTCTCAAAGTGAGGCTCGTTCTACCAATATGACGCCAAACTTATGTCATGCTTGGCTATAAAGGATGTCTCACTTTGAGACGACATCATAGGAGACCTTTTGTATTTCATTTTTATCCTTTTTTTAAATGAATTCTTTAGGCCTTTTTTGAAATTTTTTAGTATTTACATACCTTTCAATTTTTGTTCAATAAACCTTACCTTTTTTTTTTTAAGCAAATAAAATCTATTCAATATATCAAACTATTAAAATGAACCTTAAATTTATAGCTGATGAACCATTATATTATTTTAAATGAACCTCACGTTTGTAACTGATGAATAATTAGATTATTCCAAATGAACTTTACGTTTATACTCTATGAACTTGTTTATAGCCTATAAACTATTTAGACTATTTTAAATGGACCTTGCGTTTATACCTCATAAACTATTAAAATATGTTAAATGAACCTTATGTTTCTAACTTATGAACTATTACATTATTTTTAAATGAACCTTACGTTTATAACTTTTGAACTACTACACTATTTTAAAATGAATCTTACATTTATAGCCTATGGACTATTAGACTATTTTAAATGAATCTTACGTGTATATATTATGAACCTATTAGACTATTTTAAATGAACCTTATGTTAATAAATGATGAACTATTATAGTTAATCAGAGTCAGAGCCGTACCTGACATTTCGGGGGCCCTGGGCGAGATTTAAACATTAGGCCCCCGAAAAATTTAAATATATTTTTGGCTGAAATTATCAACCCCAATTTGGAAAACATGAAATATATTTTGAATGGGAGCTGGGCGAGTAAAAATAAAGGAATAAAATCACCCAAAATCTAAAGCCAAAAAGGAAAAGTAAACATTGAAACAAAATTGAAGCAAAAAATAAATATTACTGTACAAAACATGCATAACAGGAGTAATTAATACAATAAAAAAGTGACACATTAGGAAATTTGCGTGCAACGACTCAAAAAACACGAAGTGTGGGAGTCGAACACCGACTAGCACTACTTGTGCCAAATTTTGCAAGTTACATACCAGTTCAACTCTACACCATTAGTTAATCATTAAATATAATATTAGCTATATACGACAGTTATGAGCGTAATTGGGCCCCCTTCTACGATGGGTCCTGGGTGGTCGCCCTCCCATCCCTCCCCTCTGAGCCGGCTCTGATCAAAGTGAGTGTGATTTGATAGAAACTAATGCTCTATCAATTCTGAACTTCAAACAATTGAATATATTGTCCATTGCTATGTATAATCTATTCGATCAAGTGTTGAGATAATTTATCCAGCAAATGGGAACAATATACTTGTTCTAATATGCAGGATTGTGGGTAAGTATATATGTTTATCCTCTACTGAATACATTTGTCTAGATTATTTTATTTTAGTAATTATCATTTAGCGGTAATCACTCTAGAATCTTTGTTTGATATTTAAGTTTTTTGGGAAAATTTTCCTAATATTTAATTGTAATCACCTCCCGAGAACAATGATAAAGTGTACATATCTTTCATGGAGTATCTGGATAAATTCGAACCCTAGTCTTTCAATGTCACAATTAAACTGTATTAGGTGCAGGTTAAGAGTAAGGTTAGGAATGAGGTTTGACGAACCACTCTCTATCTTTGGCTTACCCGCTAAAGACAACCAATATAAAGAAGAGCCAATCAGGGTACGACAATACGTTCGATGGGACGCACCTGAAAATGGGTGTATCACTATTTACATTTCAAAAAAAAAAAATATGGAGTCTTGCCATGCTAGCATTGACAATCTAGTTTGCCAATTGGATTCCAGTTGGGCAAATTTTCTTTTTCAAATTTCCTTCATAAATATCTTCTAAAATATAATATTCACGCAATAAGATTTTTCTCCCTCAATGAGCTTCCCGTTTAACTTTTTGAGTCAAATTTCACAAATTTTGATTATTGATTTGGGAAAAAAATACAAAGATTTATAAGATCAAAAATTCAAAATACTTTTTGAAATTTATTTTTAATTGAACTTCACAATATCATGAATACAAAAACTTGTATAAGACGGTTTTACGGTACCGTTTGGTGAGACTTCAGTCTCCTTTTAGTGAAATAAGAGTCACTCCTCATAATAAGTAACCCCTACATTTCTAAATAGTGACACTTTTCTTTTAGAGAGGAAGATAAACAAAACTAGTAAATCTACCATTCAAAACTACAAAAGAAACGAATCTGCAATATAGGTTCCGTAAATGTCACGCAAATCACTTGGCATTTTTATAGAGGTAGTGAGGAAATTAAAAAAAGGAAAAATGGATGTGAATCCTACATTTGGGCGATCGTACAAGAACAATCTCACATTTGACTTTAACCCAAAATAATCCCAAACATTAACGATGTTAACGCATGTGGATTAAATGAGGACGGAGGTAGCATTCCGTTAACTACTCAATCTTCACCATACACCCTTCTCTCTTCTCTCTATTACTACCATTAATGGTGATCTCAAGGTCAACCAGGGGATCGTGGCAGTGATGGTGGTGTGACATTTTAGGGTTTTGACATTGTAGGCACTAAAAATTTGTTAAGTGCTTTAATTGAATTTAATTAATTATTTTGGGTTAAAAATATATTTAGCTTAATTTAATTAATTAATCTCGAAAATTAAGATGGGCCAAAAGCCATCTAAATAGGCTTTTATTTAACCATTGGGCCAACCCATGCTTATTGGACCAAGTAAATAGTTAAATAGATCAAACCCATCAGAAAAGACTACCAAGTCGAGAAATTGGGCCAGTCCATGACTACCAAGCCCGTTAGGGGATCAGAGTTCCCTATTCCTCTCTATAAATACCGAAGTCTCACTTCATTCCAGAGGTTGGAAATTATCTACAAGCAGAAATCCCTGCCAGAGCATTTCCTCCACCATCCTTGCAACCTTGATCGAGATTCAAGTCTTCAAAGACCCTCGATCAAGAACATTCAAATTGAAGAGCTGCAGAAGCACAACCTCAACGACTTACAAGTCATCGTAGGTGCACATACATCATAACAATTACATTCGAGATCAAGCCTAGGCCCTCGAATCCAGATCTACGTGTTCGCCGCAACATTCGGAGGAGACGTCACTACTTTGTTCGAGATCAAGTCATTCGACCCTCGACTCAAAGTCAACATGGAGACAGAATCAGAGGATTCATATTATTTGTTCATTGTAACAGATAGAAAATACAGAGATTGTAACCCATACATTCAAATCAATATAAATTATATTTGTTCAACTTATTTTTGCCTACGCATTAAATTTGTTGTCTACAAATTTTGGCACGCCTGGTGGGACCTCTCTGCCTCATCTCTGTCTCCTCAACAAATCACATCAACCCCGCTGCAGCTAACATGGCATCACGAAGAACTGTCTTCCAAAATCCCCACAAATCATTTGGATCATCAAGTCGACGGTACACAAGTGATGGTGTTATGCCTAACAACCAACACGGTAAGGCTACCAAGAGCATGATAAAAGTTGTTGGTACCCTTACCGCTCAATCACCTTCGCTAGCCCTCAATAGGTCTCGCAGATCACTTGTGTTTGGCGTTAAGTGTTCAGGTGAAACAAAACAAGCGACTGCTTCACCAAAATGGGAGAAAGGTACAAAGGATGTAGTCTAGAAGATCCTCACTCACATCAACCTAATGCTCCGATCGTCGCCCCATGTGCAGGATAATTGCACGAGCATAAATTGCTTTGCATCTTTATCATACGAAGACACTCCGCTCCAACAAGTTGTTGAGCCCTCACAATTTGTTGTCGCCTCTGTTATGGTTATAGAAGTTAAAACTGTAGAGGAGCAATTGGAAAGCATGAGACAACTCCTTGACAAACTCTCTAAGGATAGCGAGGAGAAGGACGCTCAAATCAAGCGTCAAAACAAACATATTGCTTCCTTAACAAAGAAATTGGGTAAGAAAAAGATGAGCGAGTCTTCTAAAAGTGATGGACACAGCAACAACCACGAGTCTCTCACCTTCTCTCTTACTGTCGAACAAATCAATGGCATGATAGCAAGCGCTGTTAAGACTCAGTTTGGTAATGACTCACAGCGAACATGCCTCTACACTAAACCATACAACAAGAGGACTGACATGTTGGCAATGCTTGCTGGTTATCAACCTCCCAAATTTCAACAGTTTGATGGAAATGGCAATCCTAAGGAACATGTCACTCACTTCGTAGAGACTTGCAACAACGCTGGGACTGATGGCGACCATTTGGTGAAGCAGTTTGTTCACTCACTCAAAGAGACAGCGTTTGACTGGTAATACACGGATCTGACTGCGAAATCCATCGAGAGTTGGAAACAAATGGAAGGAGAGTTCTTAAATCACTTCTACAACACAAGGCGTGTCGTTAGCATGACTGAGCTGACTAACACTACGCAAGGCAAGGATGAACTCGTCGTGGACTACATAGATCGTTGGCGCGTGCTATGCCTTGAGTGTAAGGATCGTCTCACTGAGACCTCTGCAGTCGAGATGTGCATCCAAGGCATGCAATGGGACTTGTTCTACGTACTCCAAGAAATAAAGCCACGAACCTTTCAAGAGTTGGCAACACGAGCTCACGATATGGAGCTCACAATCGCCAACCATGGAGGTTATACTTCTTCAAATGAAAATGATCACTTTGAGGACTTGCAGCCTGTTATCGTCAACCGCGAAAGCTATTCTTCCCAAGAAGAAGAAGATGAAGATAGTGATTCTACAAAGACGTCTTCGTCTGAGCCGCATTCTCCATGAAAGGAGTTCACCAACCCTCCTCCTTCTCGCTCTGCAAACGAAAATCAAGCAACTCTGGGGGCAAGGCAAGAACCTTGAGGACAAGACTTGGAGACCGCTCACAAGCATCAAGTCTATCCCAACACTTCAGACATTGAGACATGGAGAACGCTCCCAAGCACCAAATGTCTCAAAACTTCATGCATCAAGATTTGGAGAAAGCTACCAAGCACCAAGTCTAACTTAAAAAAAATCAAGCATCAAAACTTGGAGAAAGCTCCCACGCACCAAGTCCTCCCAGAACTTCACTTGGAGAAAGCTCTCAAGCACCAAGTCTATTTCAAAATCTCAAGAGACATGCAGAAAGCTTCTAAGCACCATGTCCTCAATTTAACCCTCGTACATTTTAGCACCTTCGTTGTTCATAGTGTCTACACAAATGACGCCAACAAGGTTGTTGATGGTAAACGACTTTGGATAAACTTCATCCTAACTTTGAAGTTCGCATATGCAATGCTCCTAAGCAAGAGCTTAAATTGCACATGAATTAGTTCAAAGTATTAAGACTTGGAGAAGGCTTGCAAGCACCAAGTCTACGTTAAAGAAAAATTAAATCATCAAGGTCTGGAGAAAGCTCTCACGCACCAGCCTACCAAATTGTTGATACAATGGTTACTCCTAAGCAAGAGCTAAAACTGCACATCAAAAAAAAAAATTACTCCGAGCCCACAAGAGTATAAACTGTGCACGGCAAAACAAAAACAAAAACATTTGAACTACGTGATGACTTGATCTTATAGAGTGATTGCATGCTCCTATAAGTACCTAAGCAACTTGGAAAAACAACCAACCAAGTACAGTCAAACAAACTATTAAACAAGTGTATGTGTCAGTTCAACAGGTGAAAGGTCAAAATTGCTACTTTGACGCTTGGTGTCAAGGAACGACGCTCGTCAAAACTCCAACTGTGAAACACTGCAACTTGTTATTGCGTTATGAAGGAACATTGTGTGGAAGTGAGCCCATGTGCCACTTTGGTTCTATTTCTTCTGGTACCTAAGTTCAACGTATGGAGATGTGAATCCGAGATGGCCTCTAACGGTTACAACGCATGAGTTCACAAATCCGAGATGACTTAGAGTACGACGTCAAACATTGTTCCGTCTGGTACCTAAGTACAACGCATGGAGATGTGAACCTGAGATGGCCTCAAACGATTACAACGCATGAGTTCACAAATCCGAGATGACTTAGAGTACGTCGTCAAACATTGTTCTATCTGGTACCTAAGTACAACGCATGGAGATGTGAATCCGAGATGGCCTCAAACGGTTACAACGCATGAGTTCACAAATTCGAGATGACTTAGAGTACGGGGGTAAATATCTTTCTTCTGGTACCTAAGTACAACGCATGGAGATGTCAACCCGAGATGGCCTCAAACGGTTACAACGCATGACTTCACAAATCCGAGATGACTTAGGGTACGACGGCGAACCTTGGTCTTCAAGCACATAGGGTACAACGCATGGAGATGTGAACCCGAGATGGCCTCTAACGGTTACAACGCATGAGTTCACAAATCCGAGATGATTCTATGCACTATGTCTTGGTCTTCAAGCACATAGGGTACAACACATGAAGATGTGAACCTGAGATGGCCTCTAACGGTTACAACGCATGAGTTCACAAATCCGAGATGATTCTATGTACTATATCTTGGTTTTAAAATACATGGGGTACAACGCATGGAGATGTGAATCCGAGATGGCCTCTAGCGGTTACAACGCATGAGTTCACAAATCGGAGATGATCCCATGTATTATTTCTTTCCCTTCGAGTCATAATACTTGGACCCTAAAAAAAAATATATACAAGACATATCAAATACAAGACATGCATGTATACCCAGAGCAAACCATGGCTAGAAGGGGTAAAAAAAAAAAGAGGGGCTTTGATAAAAATCTCACCTTCTTTTGAGTACCCATCAAAGTGCTTAAATCACAAAGGGACTGGCAAAATAGTTTGCTACTAATTGGTTTATTGCTGACCTACAAAGACCGTAATTACGAAACCAAAGCAAATTCAGAAGAAAGAAAAAAAAAATCAAGCCTTACCATGCTACGACTACAAAAAGCAAGGAGGTGAAGAAATCCCTATGGAGATCAACAACAACGCTACGGAAATCGATGTATACAGAAGCAAGAAAAATAAATTTGCTTGATATTTAGTGAGTAGCTTGCTACGTGTGTTAACCAAAGTGGTAGCACAAACAAAAGGGAAAGGAAGTAAAAAAGAAGTTTCAAAGCTAAGCTGCCCAATACACCAATGACAAGAAAACAAACTGATGACGAGAAAATAAATTGATGCGAAGAGTACCCGTTCCACTATGAGAAGTCTGCGGCGAAAATTCTGATGAAGGAACCCATGTTTATATAGCCTTCGGTCCTAGTTGGAAATTGATTGGAAGTCACACACCTAATTTGATTAGGAGACCAATTACAGTTATGACACAACTCGACGGTAAAGGCGGGACAACTACTTGGCGACCAAAGTATTTAAGAAAAAAGATGTTATCCAATCAAGTCAACATTCGACCTGGGTAACTTAATATTGGTGGGACAACCGCAGAGTGACCAAGGGAGTCACACAAAAAATGGAGTCAGCCAATCAAGTTAATAGTCGACATGGGTAACATTACTCAATTTATACAGGGCAACTATTTGTCGTATGATAATCAAATGAGGCTAAAAAAAAAATTGTTCGCACAAACACATCCTCACTCGTCAAGTCAAACATTTGACAGAGTGACGTCCACAAGTGTAATAGTCCTACACGCAACAAATCAATTGTTTACACGCCAAGTCGTTCGACAGGGTGTCAAGACCGAATCGTCATTGACAAGACACGACAACTGTTTGTCAACGCAAAGTTAAAATCTTGACGTTTACCACGTTACCAAATTAAGTCAGCACTTGAACTAAGAGGCGTAGTCAGACGTCAAGCTGAGCGACCGACGACGATTCAACTATATAGTAGACTCATATGTCAACAAGTCAAGTTTGAGACCCCGTCACACTGAAACACTCCCAAATCGTGTATGCGACTCGGTCTCGAGGGGACAATTTGTAGGCACTAAAAATTTGTTAAGTGCCTTAATTGAATTTAATTAATTATTTTGGGTTAAAAATATATTTAGCTTAATTTAATTAATTAATCTCGAAAATTAAGATGGGCCAAAAGCCATCTAAATAGGCTTTTATTTAACCCTTGGGCCAACCCATGCTTATTGGACCAAGTAAATAGTTAAATAGATCAAACCCATCAAAAAAGAATACCAAGTCGAGAAATTGGGCCAGTCCATGACTACCAAGCCCGTTAGGGGATCAGAGTTCCCTATTCCTCTCTATAAATACCGAAGTCTCACTTCATTCCAGAGGTTGGAAATTATCTACAAGCAGAAATCCCTGCCAGAGCATTTCCTCCACCACCCTTGCAACCTTGATTGAGATTCAAGTTTTCAAAGACCCTCGATCAAAAACATTCAAATTGAAGAGCTGCAGAAGCACAACCTCAACGACTTACAAGTCATCGTAGGTGCACATACATCACAACAGTTACATTCGAGATCAAGCCTAGGCCTCGAATTCAGATCTACGTGTTCGCCGCAACATTTGGAGGAAACGTCACTACTTTGTTCGAGATCAAGTCATTCGACCCTCGACTCAAAGTCAACGTGGAGACAGAATCAGAGGATTCATATTATTTGTTCATTGTAACAGATAGAAAATACAGAGATTGTAACCCATACATTCAAATCAATACAAATTATATTTGTTCAACTTATTTTTGCCTACGCATTAAATTTGTTGTCTACAGACATTTGATTAGGCGATTGATTTGTTGAGGAGCTAATGGTTTTGAAGGTTCAAGCAATCAATTTGTAACTGCTTTTCTCTCTCCTCACCTTCAATTGTGTTTTTTTAATTGACTAGCTTCACTATACTATAAATCAGCTGGCTTACAATTGCTATATTTTCTATTAGATTGTCTTCGTGGTTGGTTTGTGTATTTAGATGTCTGATTGTTGTGTATGGAATATGTTTATTATATGTGCCCTAATAAAATGATATTTTTCGCTAATTGAGTTTTTTTTTGATAATCACACTAGCTAATTTAGTTGATAGAAACCTATGTGTTTGAATTTGATGGAAGAGAAAATTAGTAAGCTATAATGAAGTCTCAGAATATGATGATGATTGAGTTTGGTGTGGTTTAGAATTATTGTAGAGATCACAATGAGACATTGAGCTTCTTTGGGTGTGATCTTTTACACTTATTGGACCTTACACAATCAGTAGAAATTAGTGGCAAGACATTACTTAATAAATGGGAATCAGTGGCAACACCTTACTGAATCAGTGAGAATCAGTGGCATGACCTTACCCAATCAGTGGAAATCAGTGGCATAACCCACATTCCTACTTACAGTATCAGTGGCATGACCTTGCTGAATCAGTGAAAATCAATGGAAGAACCTTACCGAATTAGTGAAAATCAGTGGCAAGACCTTACCTAATCAGTGAGAACCAGGGGAAGGACCTTACTCAATCAGTAATAATCAGTGGAAATAAGTGAAAAAGAACGCACCCTTTGCCTCTTGCAATTGAAATCTCAGCATATGCCGAATGAGAAATGGCTAAGAGTTAGGTGGTGTCAGGTAATGGTTAATAAAATTATTGGGTGCTGAGCTCGATTTTTGCCTCCATCAAGCTCCCCTTTTCTCGCATGAAATCATCAACCTTAAACTCGCCATTAATGGCGGTAATAGAGAGGAGAGAGAAGGGTGAGCGGTGAAGATTGAGGAGTTAACATAATATTAATGTAGTCTTCGTTTAATTCACCCACATTAACACCGTTAATATTTGAGATTATTTTGGACTAAAATCAAATATAAGATTATTCTTATATGACCGCCTAAGGGCCTGTTCTCTTCACCTTATTTTTACTGAACTTATCTGCACAATACTGAACTTATTTTTACTGAATCTACAATTACAAAGAGTAAATTTGTTCTTTGGTTTACCGAACTCTGCTGAATTTTTCTGAACTAAATTTCTTTTTACTGAACTGAACTGAACTGAAGTTTACTGAATACTTCGGGGGGAAATCGAGGAGAACAACCCCTAAATGTGAGATTATTTACCTCCATTTTTCATAAATAAAAAATAAATAAATAAATTGTAATGTAAGAAATTTATTGTCCTCTGCAAAATATGTATGAGATTATTAGTGTTACTTCGTTGTCAAATTAGGCCATCACTATCCGCTATGTGCAAATTGCAGATAAACTCTTTAGTTTCTCTCTCTTTCTATCAAAACTCAAAGAGTAAACAAACACGAGCTTCGATAATCTGTGGGCATAATTTTGAGAAATAATGTTCATCAGAGCTCAAATTTCACTTCAATGGCAGCTTATCCTCCTTGTGGCCCAAATAGCCATTGTTGCTGGCAATTTCTTCGAACCATTCAATGTCTCATACGATCATCGAGCACTCATCATCGGCGGTCAACGTCGAATTCTTATCTCCGCCGGCATCCACTACCCTCGCGCCACTCCAGAGGTTAATCTCTCCCCACTTTGATTTCCTTTTATTTATTTATTTATTTAATTTTTTATTACCAATTGGTCTTACTGTTGCGTCTGTTTTTGTTTTTGTTTTTATTTATGGGTTTATTTTCTATGTTCTAGATTGCCCATAAGCTTAGTTTGTAGGCTAGCTGCTTTGAGAATTGCATGTGAAACTTCAAGAATTTTTGCTCCCAAAATGACTAGGAATAGTTATGGCGAAAAAAGAGACAATTTACTACAATATTTAGTGGGTGGTTTTAAATTTATATTGCAGTTGGTAGAGTATTACTGCCTTAATCATCCCTGTAAATGCCACAAATTTAGCCATTTGGATCTGGCATTGATGACTGAAAGCAAGCAACAGATAAGAGTTTGAATAATAACAAGAGACATATCATTACACCATACAGTGGTTTCTATAATTCTAGGGCATTGCAGTTGGTAGAATGTTGATGCCTTAGTAATCTCTGTAAACACAACAAATATAGCCATTTGGATATTTTGTTGCTAGCTCATTCATTCCTATCATTGAGTTTCATGTGGTAAGAGTTTTAGGTTGATTAGTGATGTCGTTTCTATTTTGACGCCAGATGTGGCCTGATCTCATTGCTAAGACCAAGCAAGGGGGCGCACAAGTCATTGAAACTTACACGTTTTGGAATGGACATGAGCCAGTGAGAGGAAAGGTTTGTGACTTCCGTTTTTCTTATGGCTATATTGTAGATGACAGAGTCTCTACTCTCTATAGTGTAGTTTTCCGCATTTATGTGTTTGCTATCATGCTTATTTCTGTTCTCATCTTATCTATAGTATAATTTTGAAGGAAGATATGACCTTGTCAAGTTTGCGAAGCTAGTTGGCTCAAGTGGACTTTATCTTTTTCTTCGGATAGGACCTTATGTCTGTGCAGAGTGGAACTTTGGGTAATATTCGCGTTCCCACGTAGAGTCGTCATTTTCAAGACTAGATTATATGCTACTTCATCTTTTTCAAATCCATGTTGTTTGATAAAAATTAAAAGTTTGTCTTTTATGTTGGAAGTTGTCATTTTATTTTTGCATATCATTATTGTATCTAAAGTCAGGATAAAAAATGTCACCAAACTTCTGGTGTCTAGTAAGTGGAGAAAATCATCTTACTGGCATTGACTGATTCACAAATACAGAAAAAACAACCTTCCTTGCCTAAGTATTGCAATATGATGATGGATGTAGTAAATGGTTTCTTTTCCTTTTTCATGTCCCTTGTTGTTATTATTATTATTTTCTTGGGGTGGTGGGTTGAGAACAACTGTGCGGGTAAAAGGAAGTAGGAACAAGAGTGGTTTTTGACTACTTTTTTTTAAATTATTTTTCATTTTTTGAAGTGTTTATTTTCTTACATAGGTACAGGGATATGTATGAAAACTTGAAAAGTGAGTGTTCAGCTACTAACCCGTGTTTGACTTGGTACCTCTCCCTTGGGACTTTTCACATTATTGATTTTGTCTTGCTATGATGCAGAGGATTTCCTGTGTGGTTGCGTGACATACCTGGCATAGAATTTCGAACAGATAATGCACCATACAAGGTATGCTTGCGTATACATTGACCCACCACCTTTTCTAAAAATAGAAAGAGAAGATTGCGTACATTATAGATATACTTCAAGTATTTCTGTTACGTCTAAAGTTGGTTGGTCTCTCTCCCTTCCGTTGCTTATGGGTGTTCTGTGTATGTATTGCATGATTAACTTGCTGATACAGTGGGAGCTAAAAGTTTCCGATGTTACTGATAAAAATCATTGCTGGTGTTGATAATTGCAAGTAGCAATGGCAACTGCTTCCTTTTATCTTCCCTGCTTTTCGTCAGTTCCTGTATCCGACTTGTATCTGACACTTAAGATAGGATAGGCACTAGGGTAGATCCTTCAAATACAATAGAACATCTAGAAAAAACTTGATACATCCTTGTCATACACGTCTAACAAGCCCCACGTTTTTTGCCAAGTCCAAGTATGTGCTTCCTTTTTTTCTTTTTTACTTTCCCCTCTCATCTCTGAGATGGACGGCATTCTAGTTTGATAATTATTGTTCCACCTAATGGCATATTATCACGGCATCCCAGAAGGGGAGAAAAACGAAGAGAAAATTAGATTACGAGAGCCAGTTCTAATTACGTTGACAATCACAATTCCGAACCTGATTGGACTTACTGCCATTTGTCTGTGAATGAAGCAGCAAAGAGATCAATACCGGTGATTAAGGGTAGTTAAATGGGTTTCTGAAAAGTGGTTTTCTTTTTTGGTTGCCTGTTCTTGTGCCTGTATTATTATTATATCACTTTTCTCCTTGACTAATATCTTTTATAGAAAACAACTATAGGATGTAATTACGATTGGATTTTGGTGTATATAATGTTTTAACATTGTGTGAGTCACTAACTGGGAGCTTTTAAGCAATCTCTCATGATTGACCCCCTTCTCTTTTACTGATTTAACTTGTTCTTTTGTGGAGTTATCTATCTACCTAGTTCAAAATGCATGTTTTTTCCTTCTCGTCCTCCAATGTCTTTCTTTAACTGGTGAATGGAATTTGCCTTTTTGTAAGGGCAATGGATTCACCATAACATTGATAATAAAGTAGATCAATACTTCTGTATCTCCTTTTCTTTGTCCCAGTTAATCCATAATTTTGAACGCTAATGCTCCATAATAATTTGTTTGGATTTTCATTCTTAGGAGGAGATGCAACGGTATGTGACAAAGATAGTAAATTTAATGCGAGAGGAAAATCTCTTCTCTTGGCAAGGAGGACCAATAATATTGTTGCAGGTTGAGTGCTGTTTTTGAGTTTTCTTGTCCTTCTTTTAGTTCCCTAATCTTAATCTTGTCTTTGATACTCAAATATTCCTTGAATCAAAAATTAAAGTAAATGAATTTATTATATGTGATTTGGATTGGATTTTTTTGATTGAAATGGTGAACGATGGCTAATAGATTTGATGTGATCTAAACCCTTTTGCACATGTTTTTCTTCTTCATACTTCCATTTCTTAGGGAAAGAAAAAAAAATTAAGGATTTCATTTGTGATTTTAACACTTTATCAGATTGAGAATGAATATGGAGATGTTGAAGGTTCATATGGCCAAAAAGGACGGGACTATGTTAAGTGGGCTGCTAACATGGCTGTTGGGCTAGGTGCTGGTGTCCCCTGGGTCATGTGCAAACAATCTGATGCTCCTGAGTTCATTGTAAGTCTGTTTGCCTCTCCGTCCTCATAATTTGCGTGGATTGTGTGATAGTAACTAGTACAGTTTGGTAAGACTTCGTAAAAAGATCAGTTTTGTTTGGTAAACATCAAATGCATTTATGACAGCCTGACAGGTGTTGCCCAGAAATCATATTTTTCATCCAGTTCTACTATCTATTGATCATGGTTTATTTTTCCCCAGATTAATACCTGCAATGGGTACTATTGTGATGGCTTTAAGCCAAATTCAAACAAGAAGCCTATCTTTTGGACCGAAGACTGGGATGGATGGTATGATGTTTTAAGATTTTATGATTTGAGTTACTTTGTTCTTCACTAGCAACTCATAAACATGGTGAGAATCTATAGATAAGAACAAGTAAATGAGAGTTCCTTTATTTTCCTGTTGTTATGAATAGAGAACGTGATTATCATCCATCTTAGGAGAACTACATGTCCTCCATTGCAAATCGATTCGAAGCCTAAGTCTCCCTTGCATTGACATTGAGGGAATCCAAAGTATTAGTACGCCATTTGACCAAGCAGTCCTTCCTAGGCACACGATAATCACATAGGACTAAGTTTTAGTACTTGAGTGCTTAATTGCGTTGTTTGATGCTGTAGGCATCATAAGATGGTCCCCTGTTTCTTTCCTAGAGCAAAGGCCACATGTTGATATGTTCATATCTGTAAAGACTAACCACTCTTGATGTGGCTATATCAGCATTCTTTAGCCCATGCTTGTCAAGCATTGTGGATGTTTTCGGTGTTTTTTGGCATTGGAATAGAGTTTGAAATCCATTTGAGAAAGCATGTACTAGCTGACCTCATAACTGCCCTAGTAAATCCCGCTTCGTCACTAACTACTACTAGAAAGAAAATAGAGGGATATCAGGTACTTGACAGCCATATAACGCATGCTTATTTTCTCATTCAACTTTTTGTAGGTATACTACTTGGGGTGGAAGATTACCTCACAGACCTGTTGAAGACCTTGCATTTGCAGTTGCTCGCTTTTTTCAACGTGGCGGAAGCTTACAAAATTACTATATGGTAAGTTCCTAATGCAGCTGAGTAAGCTGGTTTAGCAATGGTGATAGTTTTGATAGGTAGACTTCTAGATTGAAACCGTTCCGCCTTTGTAAATACAGTGCCAAATGAATCAGGGAACCTCCCAACCTCTCATCACAGCTTGAGCTATGTACATTACTGATTATGAGAAAATATATCACATTTTCCTTTGCAATTGTGATGGTGAAATGCATTTGTGTGAGTCATTGTTGGTATTAGGAGCTTATATGATGCCTTTGTAAATAGTGCCAAATGAATCAGGGAACCTCCTAATCTCGCTTCGCAGCTCGAGCTATGTACATTACTGATTATGAGAAAACATATCACATTTTCCTTTGCAATTGTGATAGTGAAATGCATTTGTGTGAGCCGTTGTTGGTATTAGGAGCTTATATGATGTTTGCTTCTTCACTTAAAGACTGCTAGTAGTGTGAAGCAATCTAATACTTAGCTATGGAGGGCATCAGTTATGTATATTGGATCTTCCAAAGAGCTGGTAGCTGTTACCTTATCATAATATCATCTTACTTAATGAAAAAGGACGAACAATTATTGTTTAGATAAGAATTTTTTTTATTAAAGAATCAATGAAAGAATACAAAAAGGTGGAGGACAAGAGTCCTCAAAAGGGAAAAAAAACAAATCTACAAGTCCCGCCACTGTAGCTGGACAAGTGTAAGGGGAACACCCATGAAGGCCCCAGCTGCCTTGGCCCAAAGAGATGCCAAATAAACGGCGTCATCCCAAACATTATCAACTGTTTTTTCAGACGCAGAAAAAATCCTTGAGTTCCGCTCCAGCCAAATACACCACAGAATAGCCATGGATGCACACCTCCACCACAACTTACCCTCCCTCCCTCTCCTACCAGCAGCAAAACGTATTTGCAAAAACGAACAAGTATATTATAGTAGGTTAAAAGTCTTAACACCTTAGGGAGGACGGAAAGGGCTTATCCTTCAAAAAGTATACTTGCTATGGTTAGCCCTCAGTATCCAGGTGGTGTATCAAGGATTTTTCTTTTTGTGCTTGAGGTGTAGCCATGAGCTTCATGTCTTCTTGCAATCAGATATTCAAATTCCTCTATGTCTACTTTGTGTTTTCAGTATTTTGGTGGAACAAATTTTGGGAGGACATCTGGAGGTCCATTCTATATTACAAGTTATGATTATGATGCCCCGATTGATGAATATGGTAGGTAAACTTTTTGGCTTCTGTGCTGAAAGTCTTGTATGAATAGGCCTATCTTTAAGCTATGTTCAGCTTGCATGGCTGTTGTGGTGGTTTAAGATTTTAATCTGTGTTGCTATAGGTCTTTTGAGCCAGCCTAAGTGGGGTCATTTGAAGGATCTCCATGCTGCAATTAAGCTTTGTGAACCTGCTTTAGTTGCAGTTGAGTCACCTCAATATGTCAAGCTGGGACCAAAGCAGGAGGTTTGTGCTATAGTTTGGCCATTTATCATTTTAAAGTATTAATTGTCAGAAATTCAGAATTCAGGTTAATCTACTTCAAGAATGGGGCTAGCGACGACTTGATAGTTCATGCTGTAATAAAGTTCATGTCAATGACAATCAAATGTTGGAGCTCTTTGATGTTAGTTGTCAAAGTATGTGGAATTTGATAGTATGAGGCTATGAGCCTTCGGAGGGGAATTCAGCTATGTTTATCTTACCCTCATTTTAGTGTTAATCCTTCTTACAGAACTTGATATTTGGACTAACAATAAAGAGTGGCCCAATTGTACTTCCCATCTTTTTAATTTGAAAGTTGGGAGGATATTAAGATATTTGACCTGGTAGTGCCTGCACTAGACTTCTAAAGTTTCCTTTGCATAAAGAGGAATTTTGTTATGGAACTGTGTTTGCATTGGATAGACTTAGAGCCGTCATTAGAGATTTAAGGGCCAAGCGAAAACATCTATGAAACGATCAAACAGCAGCTCAGTAATGATGTCTGGTCTGACACAACATGGTGTGCCTCAATCTTGTTATGGGCAGCATTCTAAGATGCCTATAACTGCATTTTACCGTTGAATTCATTGCTACTTTTTGTTGGCTCAGGCTCATGTTTACCGCAAAAAAGGAAATGACATAAGGTCAAGGTTAAGTCAGTCCGGCAACGAAAGTAGGTGCTCAGCATTTCTTGCAAATATTGATGAACATGATGCAGCTTCGGTGAACTTCCAGGGTCACATGTATACCTTGCCTCCATGGTCTGTCAGTATACTACCAGACTGCCAGAATGTGGCTTACAACACTGCGAAGGTTTGCTTCTGTTAAGCATTTGCTTAATCAATCACTCATCTACTTGCCTGCATCTCTCTATTGAACTGACATCGCAACTGCACATATGATTCCTTTTATTGCTGGCGTGACGTAGGGATTTTTCTGGCAGCCCCTAAATCACTCCATATGCCCCTACTCCCATCTTTGCATCCATGATGAAGTAGTGAGTATTTAGCTTGGGGGGTGGGGTTGCCGTATTGGTCCTCTTTTAAATTTTATGAAAATGGTTTGAAAGTGACAGTTTAGTTTACCTTCTGGTACAATTAGACCCTCTAATTCATGCAGTATAATGAACTGATAAAGCACCTCTACATTGAGGTTGGTTGTCAAAGTTGATAGTCTTTTGTTAATTGCGATAACTATGTCTAGTTGTCTACAGAATTGGTGTGCTAATTATATAGTTTGCCTTCAGGTTTGATTTACCTTGGGGAGAGATAAGGAGAAGACATTATTGTGGCATAATGCTATTTATGTGATTTCGTGGTAGTTATGGTTAGAGAGGAATGTGAGAATTTTTTACAGGGATGCTTTGTATAGGGTGACTTATTTAGCTACTTTATGGGCCAAGGCAGGTGGGGCCTGCAGGAGCTATTTAATTTCTCATGTCCAAGAAACTGGGCTATATTGTAAATCTATCTTCTTTGGGAGGACCGCTTGTCCTCTCTTACGTAATTAATACAATTTTCTTTTATATAATTCTTTTTTATAGTTTGTCTTTTCCACTGTGCACTGTGTTGGGATCATGATCTAAATGCAAAAAGAAACTTGCACTTTAATTAGTTTAATTCAACTGATTCATATTGTAAAGGCTAGGGAATTAGCTTAAAGATTTCCTCCGATTTCCTTAGTGTATCTAGCCGGACCCTTGATCTGTAAGAAACCAGCTTTTGTTTTTCCCCTTTTTGGTGGTTAGCATATTTTTGCATATGCGTACTGAATACAGATATTAATAATGTAATTCAGGCTAAAACCTACTGAATCTTATAAGCAGAAAATAATTTGCATTTATGGCGT
This sequence comes from Tetragonia tetragonoides, assembly GCA_038025085.1. Classification (NCBI taxonomy): domain Eukaryota; kingdom Viridiplantae; phylum Streptophyta; class Magnoliopsida; order Caryophyllales; family Aizoaceae; genus Tetragonia; species Tetragonia tetragonoides. The sequence goes on from CM076140.1 coordinate 52,825,840, forward strand.
CTATATCTCTCTCCTCTTGGTGCAGGTTGGGTCTCAGACATCAATCAAAGAGCAAGATTCTAATCAACCGCATCCTTCAAACACATCATTACTACAGATGCTATATCATCAGGATGCGGCATCATCTATTTCAAAATCCTGGATGACCATAGATGAGCCTGTTGGAGTATGGAGTGATAAGAATTTCACTGTCCAAAGCATTTTGGAACACCTAAATGTGACAAAGGACTCCTCTGATTATCTTTGGTACTTTACCAGGTATAAATACACCAGTCTTTCTGCCGCCATTATTAATTGAAGCACTTGTAACAATCATCATGGTTTCTTCAACATCATACCTCAATGATATTTGGAAATGGGTCTATTAACTCTGCATGTCTTTGGAACAACTTTCTCAAAAACCTTCCTATATCTGCTTTCCCCTCCTAATCCCACTAATCTCTATTCAGTCACTCTTCCCAGAGAACCAGTGCTCTATTCTAACTGTATACATCATATTCAATGCACTGCTTGCATTTATCTGTAAGAGATTCTATTTTTGTCTTATGTGCTTAGTTGCTTACGTACAAGTTATTTTTCAAGCTACAATCTTCTTAAACTGCAACTGAGCCGTGAAAATTAGATAACTTGCCAGCTAGAAATCTGCTAGCATTGTTCTCTTCTCTTTTTGCTGCCCTCTCTCGTCTCGTTTTCCCCCATTAGGTTTAAAATACAATATAAACGTCAATATGCATGGCATTTTGGCCCTTCTTCGGACTTCTTTTTTGTAATGTTGCTTGTATTAGATTTCTTTGGTGAATACCTGATTACCACTGAATGTATAAATGCAATGTAGAATATACATCTCGGGTGATGATGTTCTGTTATGGAAGAAAAACGGAGTCAGTCCAGCACTTACAATTGATAGCATGCGTGATGTGGTTCACATAATTGTTAATGGCCGGCTTGCAGGTATTTCTTTCCTTGTTGCATGAGCATTACATCCATTCGGCCTTTGGGATTATGTGTTGGTCCTCACATGTGATCTGCAACTCTACATTTCATGTTCTTTTGTTGCTTTGGAGGTAAGAAAAATTTAGAGCTGTGAAAGTAGTCTATTCAGTTCCATTTGATGCCAAAACCAAATGGATTTAGGGGGCAGTTATTTGATCAATCAACAACCAAAAACAGCAATCTGGACCTGTGCTGGTGGGGTCTAGGGCATCTGCTCTATTAAAAATGGTTATTGTCATTCTCTACAATTTAAGAGTTTCATGTTGAAGCACTAAGATGCTTAGGGGCTGTTCAGTTAATGAAAACACGGATGTTTTCCGTGTTGGGCTATTTCCTTGAAAAGGGAAATGTGAATAAGGCGTTCAAATACAGCAGTGTTGAAAAAATTGAGACGGAGAAAAGGAAACACGTAACACCTCAAAAAAGGAAAAAGTAGAGAACATGCCCAAAGCTGTTCTCACTGTTTTCTTTGTATTTTTTAGGGCCTGTTCTCTAATAATTCTTAAGGGGAAACAAGCTCTACCCACACTCTCTCTCCTCAAGTTAGACAGGGCATCTGCCATCTATACCCATCAACCATTGCCACTTTGCCACCACCACAGTACCACTAACGACGGTGGTGTTCCACCTAAGAACCACCAATTACGGTGGCACCCACCAAAAATGACGATGCCCGATGACAAATTTCATGCCAGTAAATGCAGCAGCGACGGGTGGAGACCTTGGTGGTGGTTACTTTTGATTTTGGTGTAGATCTGAAAAACAAAGCGGAATTTCTCTCTCCTCACCTCACCTCATAAACTCCTCAGCTGCACACTATTGAATGGAGTTAATATTTCCATTAACTATGGAAAACATTCAAAAGCAAAAGCCCTCTAACAATTTCGATAATTGTGTTTACTTTGTGCCTCAATTTTATACTTTGCAAATTGAACATAAACCCTAGTTTTCGAACTCCTTCAATTAGGCGATTGTGGGTGGGGAAGACGACGGTCAAAGGGTACTTGTGGGTCGCAGATCGTAGTAGTGTTTAATGGTCAAGAAAACAAAGGTCACTGGTGGTGGTGGTGGATTGCAGCGATGTTTTTATGGTGGTGGTGGATGACGATGGGGTGATGTGGGGATGGAGAGAGATGGGTGACAATTGAACATGTTTTTAATGAAATGAAACTATTTTCTATTGTTTTCAGTTTCACACAAATTAAGTGAAAATGAGAGATTGAAAACTAGTGATTGTTTTCCCCAACTAAACAGGCCCTTAGTTTTCTGCAAAATTCTTGATTTCAGCTAGGAACCTGCTGTATGTAAGGGTTGCATGTTTACTTCTTGCATCTCGTAAGTGGAAACATGATCATGTCTCCATAGAAGGGTATTTAGCACATGTAGAGTACAATATTACTTCTTGTATGACATTCTGAATATACATTCTAGATTGATGTGATCAAAATCCCCCACTTTATAGGGGTTTCCCCCCCCTTAAAACATATGTCAGTCAGACTTTCAAGTCTAAGGGTTTGTTATTGAAAGGAGATGCTGGACTCACTGGTTCTGCTCAGTGTCACATGATTCGCTCAACCCCCCTGCAAATTGCGTTCCACCGCGAACCGAAAACACAATTCGCTGAACCCCTCCCTAATGCACTGCACAACTTAAGCAGCGAATTACTTTCCAGTACCTGTTCCACGTACCAAAACGTACCACGTAGTATCTGACACTGGTTCGGCTAGCAAGCTCATGAGCAATCACTGCAATTGTGTATTGTTAGCCTAGATATTATGACAGAGTCCATCAGTGAGAGAACACAAAGTTATAGGGGTGAAAAGGGGTTGCTTGCTTGTTAAAATATGTTTTTATTCTTCACTTAAATTTCTTCTGTCCATAAGGTTATCAAGACTCTTGAGTAATCTAGTAAAGCCTGTATGTCATCTTATAATGGTAAAATAGAAGTTTCAGTTTCAGTGCAAGAATTATTTTATTGTTGATGCTTTGATACACAGTATTTGAAGAATGACCTGCCTAACACGTTTCAAAATGATGTATTTGGAACTGAAGGTAGTGGAGTTGGACGTTGGGTACGAGTGGTGCAGCCTATTCAGTTGGTGGAAGGGTACAATGATTTGGCATTGTTGTCTCTGACAGTGGGTCTGCAGGTATGCTGCATTTAGATTAATTTTCACAAGGTTGATAATATATTTCCTCTTCTTGAGTACCCACACTTGAGGTCGACGGATGTTTGATGAATCCGTGCACCTTCCTTACCTCATGTTTAATATTCACGTGTTTTTCTTTCTTTTCTTCTTTCTGTTGGAGGGATGGCAAGGGTTGGAGGAGGATTGCCCTATAATGAGAGATGATTGTTTTGTATTTGATTCCCCCCTCCACAACCCCTTCAAGTCAATGGACTTTTCTGATATTTGGTATCAAAAGATGTTCCACTACAATAAGATGGGAATGTTTAGATCTTGGCTCTTGCTATACTTTTTAATTGGACAACCCTGAGGGGGTAGCTCAGTTGGTAAGACCTCTGAGATCTATTCCAGAGGTCCCAAGTTCGAGTCCTCTACTCCTCTCAGTCTCAGGGCCACTGGAGGTTTTCCTGGTCGTGAACTTCAGGGCCCATGGGATTCGTCAAGCAAAGCTTGGACATCCATGTTATCTAAAGAAAAAAAAAACTTTTTGATTGGTCAAGTTGAGTCCTACACCTTCCAGGATTTATTAGCATTGTTGTGGAGGAAAAGCCTTAAAGTGGAATAGCTTTTCTATATTGCTTTCTTTTCCTTCTCTTTTGCAATGTTCCTGGAGAGTGTTTTGTACTAAGTTTGCTATTGTAGCTCTGCTGGTTACTTAAGTGGACTATATCATACTAACTGGTTTTGTGGTGCAGAATTATGGTGCCTTCTTGGAGAGAGATGGAGGTGGGTTCAGGGGTCAAATCAAGCTTACTGGACTCAGTAACGGGGACATGGATCTATCAGAATCATCCTGGACCCACCAGGCACATTTCTAATTTTCTTCTTGATATGTTGGACATAATGTTGGCTTTTCTACTCCTGCCTATGTGTATTGATTTCTTTTGGTTTTCTAGAGATTTATAGTTACAATGCATGTGTCAGAATATGTGGCTAAATGCAAACCAAATTCGATTTTTTCTGGTACATATTTGCCTGTTATCAGTGACTAACACCACAAAAGCTTACTGGAATGATCTATGGGTAGAAAGTAGCAGTTTCAGATTTATACTCGAGTGTCATATCTTGTTTGTCATTTTTCTGGGTCATTGGCAATGAGGATCATATATAGTAGGTTGAGGATATAAATTTGGGGTGCATTAAGAGAAGGTAAAATTTTCCTAGTTCTATCATCAAGTATTATGTATTCCTGTAAGCTTTGACAAAATACAGCATAGCCCTTTTTTTGGCATGATGTCCCTTCTTTACCTGTTTTAGGAACTTCTAAAAGTAATATTAGAGTAACTGCTCATTGACTTGTAAAATTCAGCTTTTAGTATAAATATAATACTTGATGTCTTGACGCTCTACTATATTGTGTCTACTGTTTACTATCTTGCTGTTAGTAACTTTTGGGTATAGTGTTGAAAATCAAATAAGGCGGTGGAAAATGTTCTGTTTTGATTTTACTGTATGGCTTTAGTGCAAGCTAAAGACGTTAATTCAGGATTCTGAGGACAATGGTATCTCTTGCTTCCCTTTGAACGTCGTTGGTGTTTCTCGAGGGTTATCTATGGTTACCTTTTCTGGGAATCCAATCGCAGATGTGTCAGTGTCTTGTGCATATGCATTTTTTGGTTTATTGCCTATTGCTGAATAAGATTTCTCCTCTGTTTGGGACTCTTTCCTGATAAATTACAGCCTTCTTTTTGATAATTCATGATAAAGTACAGTCCTAAAAAGATCCATCCTCTCTGTAGGTCGGCCTTAAAGGCGAAGTCCAGGAAATATACACTACAGATGGAAGTGAAAATGCAACATGGGTTGATTTGACGATGGATGCCACTCAATCTCCTTTAAGGTGGTACAAGGTAATCGTGTAGTACTTGACAATAGTCATATTGTGATTTTATTTTATCTTAAATTAGTCATTGTGAATTTTGATCTTAACGGTTACATTATTCACGATCTTGGTACACGAGAATTGAATTAGAATACTAGAAGATGCGTTGTTGTAAAGTCATCATTATCATCAAACTTCTGCAACAACTTAGGGCCATTTGGTACAGCCAAAAAGGCCTCAAGTAAGGGGGATAAAGTACCATTTACATTATGTTACTGTTGGGGGTAAACAGATTCCTCGCTGATATCATATTGACACCCCGGAGCTGCTAATCAATTATAATGGAGAAAAATGAATAAAAGACATAGAAACAGAAATAAAATTTACGCATGTTTTGACCTAAAACTCTGGTGCCACTGCTGTGCTCATTTGAGATAAATGCAAGGCTAATTACAACTAACATAAAATATGAGTCATTCAATATACTTTTAACGATCTATAATTTTAGATTAGACTTTATACTAAATGAAGCAGCTACACATGCTGGACAACATAACCACTGAAGTAAAATTGTTCATTAACAAAGTCCTGAGATGAAAGTAAGCGATCTAAAGATGAACAAGAAGACTTTTACGTTCTTCCTCATTTTTCTTTAATCAATCACCTGTGAAAGAGATTAAAGGGAAAAGCAAATAAAACAATGAATATCAGCAAAATCTGACTTCTACTCTACCTACCTTGTATAAATAGTGTGAAACCCTTCTTCTTACCTTTCAAGAAGATTCATAAAAAACTATTTACATGTCGCTATAATTCAAATAAATCACGTAGTCCTTACATTTAACACCCAAGAATCTTCTTAATTTATTTTTCAACTGATGTTCATGTCCCAGTCTTGGCTCGGCTTGCTCATCCGCACCACGCCACCACGGTCACCGGAATGTCGCTCATCTCTCCTCCGCCCATCTTCTCTACGCTTACCGACAAAATCATCCTTTGATCTAACCATTGTTGGGTGAAATGAACTGATGAAGTCAGCCCATAGCCCCATACCATAGTTGACCAATTCACAACCCAAGTGACTTCCAAATCTAACCACCGGCTACCATCTAGAGACTAGAGGTCTATTTAAAACATCAACAAGTGGATCTGGTCATGATGCTAAATGCTAACTAACTACTGCTGATAGGTAGGTGGGACTTGGGAGTGCATGGAAGGAGGGACACGGTTGCCGGAGAGGAATTTTTTTTTTTTTGTGTGGCAGGGGGGTGCGAGGGGGAGTGAACTCATGAAGTGATTCCGTGCACCAAATAGCAGTGGAGTTCTATACTTTAGCACACCTGTTTTAAGTTCCTTTCTGTTTCCAAATATGACGTCTGCACTAAAGGCCCCTTATTGGTTGAACTTTAAACCTCTTGCTGATTCACTTGTTTCTGCCACTCACTAATCCTCCCAGCAGCAGCCAGTACTTAGTGGAGAATGATTTTACCATTTGAATGTGCAGTCATTTGTCATGGCTTGGGAGATTGTTCTTCATTATCTATGTGAAGTCCATTAATCAGGAATGCTATATCTTGGCAATAAACTTGAGATATCTACAATTGAATTATATTTCACAGAAGAGTGAAAGGTACTAAAAAAAGTGAGTTGGAAAGTTTTGCACTGTTGTTTTCAATCTTTTTCTTTTGGAATAACATCTATTTTAGGGATAAGGATAGGGAGGTTGAGTCTACATCTTGTTTGATGAGCAATATGCTGTGCAAAAGGTTCTCAAAATCTGAAGGAATTTAAAGTCAGCCACCATGTATAGACCCTGTGCAGCAAGTCAATAAGTATGAATGAATCCGTCAACAAGTCCCTGATGATGAAGGCGTTTGAGTGGACTCTGGCATTGGATAGGGTCAATACTAATGATTTAAGGCAGTGCAGGACATCGGAGGTGCCTTTGGTGCCTGACATGTGTTGGCTTTGCTGGTCTAGTAGCGAGACTTCTGCACATCTTTTTCTTTGGTGTGATGTGGCCCATAGCCTTTGTGTAGGTCGATCCCTGGGTTATCCTTCCAGTGTTGAGGCGTTCTTACATATGCGATTTCCGGGTTTTGGGGTGGGAAGGAGTCAAGGAGAGGAAATTGCTGTGGCTAAATGTTTTCTTTTTTTTTGGCGATTTTGTGGTGTATCTGGTTGGAGAGGAATGCACGCATGTTCAGTAGGAAGTCAGTTCATCCTGCAATGCATTCGGAGAAGACCACCTACCTAGCTTCTCTTTGGGTTAGGGCTGCGGGGTTTTCTGGGGTTATAGTATTAACGATATCCAAAGGAATCGGGGCAATATGTGAATGTTTTATGTAGGGGATACATTAACCTCTCTCCTGTTGTAAATTTGATATCATGTTAATATACTTTCTTCATCTAAAGTATGAATGAGTCCGTATATTGTATGTTCATAACTTGTGTATCATGAAAATGGTGACAATAAGCCCTATTTACACGCTCGGAGGACATTGAGGAAATAATTTTACACGTCAGGCGTTTTCTAAGAAAAACACTCCAACCTAATTATAACCGAAGTTATAATGAAGATTATTGTTGCTGATTGTTTATTCTTGATATGAGGCAGGCTTATTTTGATGCTCCTGATGGTCTGGAACCCGTTGCTCTTGATTTAAGAAGTATGGGTAAAGGACAGGCTTGGGTTAATAGCCATCATATAGGAAGATATTGGACTTCTTCCTCTCCACGAGATGGATGTCAACAGACCTGTGATTATCGTGGAAAATATGGTTCAACCAAGTGCACAACCAATTGTGGAAAACCGACTCAAATGAGGTATGCAGCGTGCTTTTTCCTATATGAAAACAATAAAAGAGTCAAAAATTAACTGTACTTTGCCAGCTGTCAATGCCTCGATGTCCTCTGTTTATTTGGTGCGCTCCTTTTTATGGCCCGAAGTGGGGATGGAGGAGGAGGTTCTAGCTATGAGAGTCTTCTAGCTACTTTCTCATAGTAGTATTTGTGAACTCGTAAGCACCTGAATCATTCTTGAAATCAGGTATATTTGAAGTCGACTTGGACAGAAATCCATTTATACTGGTAGTGCAATATTGGTAGTGTGGTGGGCCTTGGAAGGTCGGGCAGAACAATAGCATGGTGATATGCTTTTAAATCAACCTCTAGGGTTTCTACTTTAAATATGAAATAAGTCTACAGCTGCATGTTTATCTTGCAGGTTTGTCAAGCTAAATTAGACAGAAAGTTTGCAAAGTCACACCTTAAACTTTGGAGGAGATGGAATCGGCATCTTTACAGTTTACAGAATATTTGAATTGAAAAAGCTCCAAACAACTGAGCAGATGGAACTTATTTATAAATAATTCCGTCGACTCTATTGCTAAAGGTTGACTTTGTGAACCTATGTTAAAGTGAAATATAGAATTAAAATGTGTGGACATGTGAAAACTTTAGCTTTCTCATTTCTAGGGTCCTAAATCAGGTGAAAGCAGACTATTTTCTTGACGTAATCTATCGCGGATTAGGACATGCAGAAGGAATAGACTTTAGTAAACACCACTACACCAGTTTCCAAATACAATCTGTGGGTACAGCTCTATTGATGTGAATGGCTGATAGAATATACATGTATTTGCATGGCTGTTTTATAGATGCCAAATTCTCTGTAACAAATAGTTCTTGTGCTAAAGTGACCTATAACATCCGGAGATTGAACTATGCGTTGCATGTCTCTTCTAGGCGTCGCACCCTTTACATTCATATATGTGTAAAACCTCATCATGATGTTTTTTCTTTTTATAAAATCAATTTGTAGGTACCATGTTCCACGTTCATGGCTTCAGGCATCAGATAACTTACTGGTCCTCTTTGAGGAGACAGGGGGAAACCCGTTTGAGATCTCATTGACATCACATTCTACGCGAACTGTTTGTGCTCAAATATCAGAATCCCACTATCCACCACTTTCTAAATGGTTCACTGATGGTTTAGCGGACAGGAAGATCTTGATCAATGACACCACACCAGAAATGCATTTGCATTGTGAACAAGGACATGTTATTTCTCTAGTATTTGCCAGCTATGGGACACCAGAGGGTAGCTGCCAAAGGTTCTCTAGAGGCAGCTGTCACTCGGCAAAGTCTTCGGATGTGGTTTATGGGGTAAGTGGGTTGGGTTAACAATGTCCTCCCCTAGTTGTTTATTTTAATGGAGCTGCGAAAGTTATTCTAGGGAGTTTTTCAGCTTTGGTGAATATGAATCGTCAAAATAAGTCCCACTTTTGCTGCTCAACTGTTGCGAAGTACAACGGCGTAGATTAAGATGTGCTAATTACTTTGTAAATTTGATCTTCTCCACAGCTTTGCCAAGGACGACAAGCTTGCAAGATTGGAGTTTCAAACATCTTATTTGGTGATCCATGTAGAGGCCATATTAAAACACTCACTGTTGAGGCGAAATGCATATCATCACGGATGACTAAATCCTCGTCTATCTAACATAGTCTGTTGGTCGGACATTTGTATATATTTACAACAATGATGCTGTATCAGAGTGTTTCGTACATAATCTTTGCATAATTGGATATATGCTGTGTAAAATAGACAGCTTTCTTCTTTTTTTTTGACAAATAATCGAACACTATAGTTTTGTCTGCTATTAAATAGGCAGTTATATGAACAATATAGATGAACATAAAGGCATGAGAAACATGAGGTTTTTCCTATGAAGATGGTTGATTTCCAGTTTTCCATCTGGGAACACCACGTGTCCACGTCCACTAGAAGCCAGTCTGAAAGTTGGGAACCTCCCATTACCATTTGGAAAGTCTCCGTATGGGACATGGGTTGATCGTATGCACAGAAATTAAACAAATGATACATCCAAAAGAATAACAACGTTTTACCAGTAAACCTAGTAGCTGCTTTCTATTCCATTTATTATAAATCTCTACTCCAAGTGTCATTGGGGCGAGGATAATGCCAAGGTTAAAAACACTTCCAACGAAATAAAGCATAAGGTAAGACATATGCAGTATTTATTTACTTGGAAGGGTGTTTTTTGACCTCAACATTATCTTCACCCTGGCATTTACATAGCGGGCGCGAGTTCAAATTTCAAAACCCCTTTACATTGGGGGGGGGGGGGGGCTCAGTGAATCTACTGTTGTGATTATCATTGCTCTACCTTTTATCGGAAATGACAGAATACCATCAAATTAATGAAATGTTCAAAATGCAGATGAAAGTGTGAGTGAGAGTATACATAAATCATTAAGAGTAAGCTAGTATTATAATAGGATGGATTTAGAATAATTTCCATCTGGCCGCTCAGAATTGAATACAATTGTGCAAAACTGTGAGCAAATAAGTGATGGCACACACCACATTTGAACTGATACAGTAGGAGATAAAAGTATACCCGCTACAATGGCTATTAAGACTATCACATTTACTTGATGAATTTCACAAGAAAAGAATTAACTACAAGAAAATTTAACCCTAAACAACCACAACTCACCCTGAGCTGCATCAGCTATTATATTTGCACGATTTTTTAATTATTTATAAACAATATGCATCACTTTCCACCCCAAGGAAAACAGCAGCAACCCTGCAACATATAGAGAGAAGGGAATAAGCGCATATTGACTGCACGTACATTTGTCTATTCTAGTTCATCTCTGTCTACATTGAGCTATAACAAGGAATTTAAGCAGGACAACTCCACGTACCTTGGGATTGTTACCTCCATAGTACTTGTTCAAACGTTGATCATCAGTTGTACCTGGTGCATTCCCTCCACTGCCATGCCTCTCCTCTTTCACTCTGTTGAATATATGAGTGAACCCATCAGCTGATGCTGGGTCAGTCTCGTCCCATTCCCCAAACTTTGGAACAGAAGCACCTCGATCAGGCTGCAATATTCCAAATACAATTACAATCCTCAACACTTTACAGAGAAATTTATCCATATGACTTTCCAAGGTATTTTATATGAAACTTGTGGATATCATAGGAATATAGCTAACACTATTTGCAGGTAAGCATTCAGACCTCAATTTCATTTCGTTAAAAGATAAACCGAGCAAAGAAGACAGATCCCAAGACAAACAGACAAACTAAATGTGAAGCAGAACAATATTATTGTGAAGAGAGGAGCTTTATGCAAAGATATGCAAACATACCGTATAAGGTTTGGAGATGTGAATAGGGGAAAACAAGCAACAATTGAACAGTATGCAGATTATTAAAGCAGTTCAGGCCAGAAGCATAACCAATAAAATGTGCATTAGTTTTTGGCTAACACCACAACACGACACCCAATCATGAAAGAGCTTAGATGGCAGAAAGTCTTGAGAGCTTCTTTGAATTTATACTCTTCAATTTCTACTTTCTAGATAGTCATGAATTCTGTCCTTCAGCAAATTTTTAGCATTCACTTAAGACAAAATTTGGAGGAACTTATTACAGTTTCAGTGCCTCGAGGAACAGATCTCAGCCGGGATCTTCCAGGAGTGGAGGGAGCCAAGCCATGAGTTCCTTCAGATGAGCCCTTTCTTTCCCGTGAAGGAAAAGACACTCCAGTACTTCCATTGACGCCAATCTTTTCCTGGTATAGTGGATGCAACGGGGAGTGACCAGCACTTCGAACACCAACTCCATTTTGCCTTGCAGCCCTTCTGAGTATGTCACTGCTTAACCCAGCAGAACGTTGAGGAGTTGAGTCCTCAGAACCTCTACGCCCTCCATCATATGGCCTCCGTAATTCACCATCCTCTTGGCTTATCTTGCGTTCATGTTTTGTTCTTGTAGCCTCTGCTATTCTTAGTGCCTCCTGCTTGGAGATCAAATTAGGATTATCAAATGAGTTTCTTATATTCAATTTTTCAGTGGATGAAACCCTTCTTGCATTTTCAAAATATGTTGTGTAAGAGACATTTTCTTCACTCTCCCAATTTCCAAACTTCGGCAGATTCGAGCGCTGCCACAAGATGATATCCAACTATGAGAAACTGATGCTCAATTTTTCTTTTTGAAGCTTCATAATAAGATTAGAACAAATCCAATATGACACAACAAGCCATGCACACTTCACAGAAAGAACTCCCACACAATGCTTTCAGTTGCACAAGGATTTGTAACTATCAGTGTGTAAGTCCATTGGAGGCAAAGACATGCAACTAATCTCTCTTCTTTTCCTCTTTTCCATGGGTATATTTGCATGTTAACAGCAAGAACCAACAACTAAAACATATGTACAATTCCCAGTTGAGTGTAAGCCGTCAACCATAATCCTCATACACCCATCTTTTTGTTGACACTTGACAAAATATACACGTGAAAACGTACATCTAGCTTCCACTGAAGTGGCTCTTAAGGCAGACAACTCATTCCCAAAATGAAAAAGGCTATAAAGAGAAGATATTAATTCGAAGTTTCAACTTTCAAACATTAATATTTCTATGGAATGTTATACAGAACCACTAATACATCCAACGTCTTACACTTTTTTAGGGTAAGGGACGACGGAATATGAATCTGTCCCTTTTTGGTGTGGACTATTATATGCCAAATCACCCACAATCCAGCTATTAGACTTTACTCATACTTCCAATTCCCAACATCCAAGAATTTCATCGAACCAAACATCAAGAGCAACTTAGCTAATAGCACCCACCATCGATGCTTTGATTCATTGCATAACAAAAGTCCAATGGTAAAACCAATTTAGTTCCACCAATCTAAGGTCACTTTACATCAATTTAATAGTTAAAGAGAGCATCACAATAAGAAGAAAAAAAAAACTTGGTACCATTATATTTAATCTTTAAAATAAGAGCCTATTACATTTTTTGTATGTAAGAATTTCCAACAAAGAATCACAGTTGATCAAAGAAATATATTCTAGGGATCACAGGCAGTCACTCAAATAACCTCAATTATGGACTTGCCCACAACTGAGAATGAAAGAAACACACCTTAACCCCATAATTCAGAAACCATGATTTTGATTTATCATCTACTAGCAGCTCAAAAACAGGAGGTAAATGCAAAAAATCAAAGAGTACCCATATGATTTCAAGCAAGAGAAACCCAGAAATTCAGACCCAATATACTAATCAAGTTAAGTACCAAGTAAATACACACAAAAACTACTTGAAATATAGCCTAAAGATAAAAGATTATAGAAAAAAAGGTGCAAACTTTAATACTCACAGCCATGTTTCTTCCAAGCTGCAGCTTTTCTTTTGTTCTTCCAAACTGAGCAGAAATGTTGCTGTAGGTTTTTGACAAAGGATTTTGCAAATTCGTTTTATGAAAGGAAAATCTAACCCACCGCGTTTGAGGGTGAGGGGACAAATATATTGACCCGTATAAGCCGGTGACACCTGCTAGAGCTTACTTCTTCGTGGAGTGGGGTCCTTAGCCAAACACGGTCTTAACCTTCCTCCAAGTTTAATGCCAAGAAAAAAGTGGCGCCGTTTTTACTTTCTACACTTAACAAACTCAACTCAACTTACTTGCCCAAAAAAAAACAAAAAACAAATACTAACATTGAATATGGGATTTTTTTTTCTTTTTATGAGGGTTCATGGGATTCTTTCTCCCTCATGTGTTTGTTTAAATAATATTTTTTGTAAAGAAAAAAATGAAAAGAGATGCCCCCAAAGACTTGCCAGTTATAATGAATATACAAAAACAAAAAATGTCAAAAAAATAAAACTAACACATTGTTAAAAGATAGCTCAGAAAAGGGGAGACTCAAAGTAGGAGTAAAAGCTTTAACTGATTCACTTGCTTTTTCTCAATTGCGATTTCTCATTACAACATTGGCCTATTTATAGGCAAGTAAGTCTGACACTTATTATACAAGCATAGTAAAACCATATAATTGGTTAAATGTGAGCCATTTACATATTTATGACATGTGGGAAATTCCAACACTCCCCCTTGAATGGATCACTAGTAGTAATTACAGGGGTATTAGCTGCCTCATTAAAAACCTTGATTTGGAAAACCCAGTGGGATAAAACCAAAGCAAGGGAAAAAGAGTACAGTGTTTATTGTAATTCATTATACGCGCATTGCCTTGTTAAAAACCTTGTCAGGAAAAATCCAGTGGGATAAAAACCTGATCAAGGAAAAAAGAGTACAATGCTTATGATGCGTAAATGCTCCTCCTGAATTTAGGATAAGTTACAGCGACGACGCATCCCGATTCCATGCATGAGTTCCTCAAACTTCTTAGGTGACAATGTTTTTGTGAACAAGTCGGCAAGATTCTCACATGACTTGATCTGCTCAACGCTTATCGTCCCATTTGTCTCTAGATCATGGGTGGAGAAGAATTTTGGATCAATGTGTTTTGTTCTGTCTCCTTTGATGTAGCCATCTTTGATTTGAGTCACACATGCACTATTGTCTTCGTAATTATAGTTGGGATGCCATTAATCGTTCTCAAACCGCTTTCCTTGAGTATGTGCTGTATCATAGATCTCAACCATACACATTCTCTTCCTACTTCGTAGAGAGCAATTAATTCAGCCTGATTTGATGAAGTGGCTGTTAAGGTTTGTTTGGTTGATTTCCATGAGATTGCAGTACCGCCATAAGTGAATATGTATCCTGTCTGAGATTTAGCTTTGTCGGGATCTGACAGGTATCCTGCATCTGCATATCCAATAAGTGTAGGATCTACATCTTTGGGATAAAATAATCCCAAGTTTACCATTCCACGAAGGTAACGAAGTAGGTGCTTAATCCCATTCCAATGTCTCCTTGTTGGTGCATTACTGTATCTTGCTAAGAGATTCACCGAGAATGCAATATCTGGCCTTGTATTGTTGGCTAGGTATATTAGAGCTCCGATTGCACTCAAATATGGCACGTCTGGTCTAAGAACATCTTCATTCTCCTCTTGTGGTCGAAATGGATCATTTTTAGGGTTCAGAGAACGTACAATGGAGAACGTAGTGGATGTACTTTGTCCATGTAGAACTTTTTCAATACCTTCTCGGTGTAGTTTGATTGGTGGACAAAAATTCCATCATTGAGATGTTCAATCTGCAAACCAAGACAAAACTTCGTTCTTCCTAAATCCTTCATCTCGAACTCTTTCATCAAGTATTGGGCTGTTCTTTCGATTTCATCAGGAGTTCCGATGATATTCAAATCATCAACATATACAGCTATGATGGCGAGTTCGGATCTAGATCTTTGATGAAAATACATGGGGAGATTTGATCATTTTTGTAACCTTCTCTTAGAAGATATTCACTTAAACGGTTGTACCACATCCGCCCTGACTGCTTTAGGCCATATAAAGATTTACTCAATTTTATTGAGTACAAATCATGATTTCTTGAAATGTTGGCTTCATGCAGTTTAAATCCTTCTGGGACTTTCATGTAAATATCAGTGTCAAGTGACCCATACAAATAAGCAGTCACAAAATCCATTAGGCGCATTTGTAGCCCTTGACAATTTGCCAGACTGATTAGAAACCTCAACGTTGTTGCATCAACAACTGGAGAATATGTTTCATCATAGTCAAGTCCTGGCTTTTGAGAAAAACCTTAAGCTACAAGTCTTGCCTTGTATCTTACAATTTCGTTTTTCTCATTTCTTTTTCGTACAAATACCCATTTGTATCCGACGGGCTTTACCCTCTTTGGGGTTTGGACTAATGGCCCAAAAACTTGTCGTTTTTCAAATGAGTTTAATTCTACCTGCATTGCTTCTTTCCATTTTGGCCAATCACTTCGTCGACGACATTCATCGACTGATTTTGGTTCAATGTCATCCTCATTTATGACTATCTCTGTGGCAACTGTGTATGCAAATACGTCGTCAATCTCAATGTCTTTTCTATTCCATTTCTTTCATTATAGACATAGTTTATTGAGATCTCAAAATTGTCTATATCTTCATGCTCACTTGAGGTTTCAAGTGAGATTTCATTTTCATTTTGATTGACGACATTGCCCGTGCTCTGCATATGTTCATTTTCTTCCTTAGAAGTTTGAACATCATTGACATTCACATTTTCCAACCTTTTTGATTTTCTTGGCTTCAAATCTTTTGAGCCAATTGGTCGACCACGCTTTCGCTTAATAGTAGGATCCTTTTCAAATGGTTTATCAGAATTTCCTGTAGGAATCTCAATCCTTGCACGAACATTCATGACTGGAATTTGTGACTTTGTCACTTTCTTTATATCCGTAAATGCGTCAGGCAACTGATTTGCAATATTTTGCAAATGAATTATTTTCTGAACTTCATGTTCACACACACATTTGAATGTGGGTCAAGATAAGATAATGTTGTTTCATTCCACGTTATTTCTGTCGTACTTGGGTTCGCCTTATCTTTTCCTCCCCCTAAAGTTGGGAATACTGACTCGTCAAAATGACAGTCAGCAAACCGTGCTGTGAACAAATCACCAGTCATCGGTTCTAAAAACTTAATAATTGAGGGGGTTTCAAAACCGATATATATTCCCAACCTTCTTTGCAGACCCATCTTAGTAAGGATAGGTGGTTCTATTGGTACATAGATTGCACACCCAAATGTTTTCAGATGCGCAATAGTTGGTTCTTTCCCAGTTACCAATTGCATAGGGGAGAATTCATGATACGTAGTTGGCCTTAATCGTACTAATTCTGCTACATGCAATATAGCATGTCCCCAAATAGATGCTGGTAACTTTGATTTCATTAACAATGGCTTAGCGATTAACTGTAACCGTTTTATCAAAGATTCAGCAAGCCCATTTTGGGTATGAACATGAGCAACTGGGTGTTCCACCTCAATCCCAATAGACATACAATAGTCATTGAATGTTTGGGATGTAAATTCTCCTGCATTATCCAGTCTGATCTTCTTTATTGAATGATCTAGAAATTGAGTTTTCAATCGAATTATTTGTGCCAACAATTTGGCAAATGCGACATTTCTTGTCGATAATAAACTCACATGCGACCATCGTATTGATGCATCTATTAATACCATGAAATATCGGAATGGTCCGCATGGCGGGTGAATTGGCCCGCAAATATCACCTTGGATTCTTTCCAAGAATGCAAGAGACTCACTTCCAAGCTTACTTTTGGAAGGTCTCGTAATTAATTTTCCAAGTGAACATGCAGCATAAGGGTGTTCACCAAATTTTGGTACCCGGACATTTTTCAATGGGTGTCCAGTTGAACCCTTAATTATTTTTATCATCATACTTGTGCCAGGATGACCCAAACGGTCATGCCATAAAGAGCACAATTTTTAATTGTCCAGTAATTGTTCGGACACCATATTAATTTCAATGGGATTAATGTACGTATAGTACATTCCCGAGGAGTACGCTGACATTTTCTCAAATACACATTTCTTGCCAGCTTTAACTGATGTAAGACACATGTACTCCTTTTGGTCTTCACTCATGGTTTCCATGTGGTAACCATTATGACGCACATCTTTAAAACTCAACAAATTTCTTCGAGATTTACTCGAGTACAGTGCGTCTTTTATTTCAATTTCTGTCCCCATAGGGAGCATGACACACGCCTTTCCTGATCCTTCAATTAATTTTGCAACACCACCAATGGTGTTAACGTTTGCCTCGACTGGTTTCAATTGGATGAAATAAACTTTATTCCTCAGGATTGTGTGCGTAGCAGCACTGTCAATTAGACAGTGTTCGCCAATTCCATTTCGCAAATTCATATCTTCACTAAAATAGATAAATATTAGATTAGTGATTAATTAAGCACACTTATTTTATTTAATACAAAATTATTACATCCATGGATAGTCCAACGCTTGTTAAAGCATTTATTTAAATAAGACACAACTAAACACTCTTAATTAAACACATATAATTAAACACATAATTAATACGGCTTATTTAAGGCAACCTTAATTAATGCCCATGTTGGTAATAAGGTAGTTCTCAGCACTGTCCATGAAATAGTCAGAAACATCAAGGCTTGGCACATTCTGGGGGCCTTTATCCAGAAAGTTGACCTCAACATTTTTCTCTTTGCCTTTCTGGGAAGCTTGATATAATTCCACCAAATGTTTAGCGGTTCGACATTCTTTTGCAAAATGGCCCTTAATGCCACATTTGAAACATGTCATATTTTTCTTCCCATTTAGTCCAGTCCTTTGCTGGTTCAGTCGTTTGCCTTTTCGCTTGAAATGGCGACGCTGGCCTTTGTTAAAACTCTTGCCACGAAATCTATTATTTTTCAGTTGGCGACCTTGTTCACCCATTTTGGTGGCATGTGCCTCTGGCATTGCACTGGTTCCAACAGGCTTCATGTTATGATTTTGCATGAGCAACTGATTATTCTGCTCAGCCACCAATAGCACAGATATCAGTTCAGAGTATTTTTTGAATCCTCTTTCTCGATACTGCTGTTGCAGTAGCACACTAGAGGCGTGCATGGTGGAATAAGTCTTTTCAAGCATATCATACTCAGTGATAGTTTGCCCACATAACTTCATAGATGAAGTTATACGCAATAAAGCAGAATTATATTCACTCACAGACTTGTAGTCCTGAAACCTCAGATTAGCCCATTGAAACAAGGCTTGTGGCAACAAAACTTGTTCTCTATGCCCATATCTCTCATGGAGATTTTGCCACAATTCTTTTGGATCTTCAACCATGAGGTATTCATTTTTCAGATCCTCATGGAGATGATTTGTTAAGAAAATACTGGCCTTAGCCTGATCTTCCTCTGAGGCATTATGATTTTCCTCAATAGTTTTCTTAAGACCATTAGCCTTCAGGTGTGCAAGGGCATCAACCTTCTATTTGTAGTAGTTCTTCCCAGGCACATCAAGGATTTCAAATTCCCTCTTAGCAATGCTTGCCATTTTCTGGTTACAAACAAACTGTTAAAGTTAATAATTTATTGGGGTGCATTGGTTATAAATTAATTATTATGCAGTTGAATGTCACCACGGAATGAAGCCGTAGTGGTTCGAGACTCCTAACGCTCAGTCAAAAGTCAGGGGTTCGAAAACCGTTGGTACAAAATATAAAATAAACAACAATTTTATTTTCTTGTTTATTGGCTAATCAATAAATATTTTCTTTGTTGCCTTATTAGAACCTGCAAAACGAATGTTAATTCCAACTAATAAAGCAGATAAACTTTTATCTGAAAAGATCTGCAGAACAAATATTAGTTGTCAAATATACTAGTAAATATTTGACGTAATATGTCATTGGTATACAAAATATTGGTCCAATTTTCTTCCACAAGCATAATCTCATACAATGAGTCAGTAGTCCAAAAACAAATACGTAGTGATTTGTCCATTTATCTCATGGTCAAACTTGCAAAAACAATTTCTTCATTCATTTAATGCTATGGGCTATACTTGTTTTTCTTTACTCAATCACCCACTCAACCTTATATTTTACGTGCACATCTAATATATATATATATATATATATATATATATATATATATAACTGGATCATGCACGTTGCTGCATTGACACGTGTCATGCCATGTCAGCAAACCCAGTCAACATCATATCCAGTAGTTAATGCTATGTCACTAATTAATTAAATACATGCATGAACCTTATAATCTAATTAAAGTATGATACATGAACATAAACAACATAAATACGGTTCATGAAATTAACCTAAATTATACAAGAGATTAGGCACATCGAATTTAATAAGGGAGAATTGTCACAAGTAATAATTTTTATACATACATCTTGATTTTCTAAGTGATTTTATACCTGAGCAATATAGTAGAAAATAATTATTGGGCATTACATGATTAAACCCTATGAAAATGGAGAAACATAGTATTGGTAGAACGTGACCGTGAATAAGGTACTCGTAAACATAATTAATTTCTTCAATAATTATTTTAATTAAAAAAGAATGAGAACATTGATTGATATATTCCGATGGAGTCCAAATAACCGCTACATACCAAATAATATGACGCATAGGAAATTTAACATATTAAATCGAAGTATGTTAAGAAAATAAAAATTATATTGTAAAAGTATTTTCTAATAAAAACCCAACAAATATTCTTTCATATTTTGAATCTAAATAGTTTTTCGTTTCAAATTTTCGATGTTGAGTTTTGACCACAATTTTCTCATAAATCGGAGTACGTAAAAATTATGAAAATTATATATGGTGAAATTACTTTCCAATACGAATCCAACAAATATTCTTTCATATTTTGAATCTAAATAGTTTTTCCACAAATTGAGGTCAAATTAAACACGACGAACATCTAAAATGACACTTAAAAAGGGCGGGACACTTATAATCCATGATATACTAACAAGGTCGTGCATCACAATGGGTATAAAAGAAAACCACGACAATTGTTGTGTTGACAAGTGGCATCCATGTCATTGCATACATAGGCGACATTTCATGATTCGATGTATTTACCTTAAAAAGTAGGCGAAGTTTGGTTACTGACTTACTACTCTCACTAACCATTAAAATTATATCATTAGTATTCATAAAAGTTATTGTTCCATTCTTTAATGACTTAAGTTTCATAAACCATAATTTTTTTTTAATATATCACATCAATAGGCATATTTCAACGAGTAAATATTAATTCATTAAGAATTTTCAGAAAAAAAGAACATACTATAAAAATGAATCTATCGTGTACTAAAATTGGATCATACACACTGTTGTATTGGCACGTGTTCTGCATGTCGACACCATATCCAATCATCATCATATCCAAAAGTTAATGCCAAATTAACCAATTAATAAGGATAATGAACCATGTTATCTAATTAAATTAGGATACTTGGAACATATAAATATTTTTTTTGAGTGAAAGATACATGAACCATAATTAAACTTAAATTAAACTATGCTGAAAACTAGATACAACAAATTTAATAAGGGAAAGTAGTCACAAGTAATAGATGCATAAAGTCTTCTAAAGAAAAAGAAGTAATAGATGCATTAAGACTTAAAACTAACGGATAAATTCACGTATTATGCATCTCAATCTTCAAAGTGATTTCGTACCCCAACAAAAATACATGATTCATGGAGATCGAGCAATATGGTAAATTGGTAAAATAATATGAACAAGGAAAACTAATTTATTTACATGGATCAAAATAATCGTTGCCATATCACATTACATGACACATAAGTAATATTATATAAAAAAATATTTACCCAAAGAGAGATAAGAACCAATAGTAGTATATTGACTATTAATAAAGGTAGGTAAATAAATTTATGGACTACATAAGTACACAAATGTGCAAATGTGTTGGTTGATAGAGTATATCAAGGTGTGGGAATATATCATTTAACTAATTTTGTGATTAATTATTTAAAGTATGAAAAATATAAATTAATTTATCCATTTAAATCCAAAAAACTGTTATCGCATGTCACATAAACAACTTTATAGTCCACAAAGCACAACTTTGATTTTGTACGGATAACTCCATTTTAGTTATTATATACACTATTAATAAATCATTAATCTATTTTCTTGATAACATTCAAAATATATTTTCTAATGATAAACTACAAGCCCGTGCATCGCACGGGGCATACACCTAGTATTTACAATTTTCAACAATCTTACTGACACACTCTTCCTTCATTCACTATTTTATCAATATCGTTTGTACTTTGCTCTTCTACTGTTGTTTTCAGTTCTGATTTTATTTGCAACTAAATTATCGCATTTCTTACTGGTTGGTCATTTGGATTATGTAGGTTGGATAATGACTTAGATTTGGAGCCGCACCGTACATGATGGCGGCTCACATTTTCGGGTTCATTGGGGCAACCGGTTAGGTGATCTCGGCAGAGCCAATCTCGCCCTCTTCCTTTTCTCGTTTTCTTTTGTTGGACAGACCTGGATCTTGACAACGGTCGAGCCTCGGCTCTACTGCGTTGTCGTTCAGGTTTATAGAAACAGGTTTAGGAGGTGGTGGTTGCGGTTCATTGGCTCGGGAGGCTTCTGCAGACGTCGACGTACTAGTCGACGTGATATTTGGTTGTGGTTGGGGTATGATATTCGGGTAAGGGACGGTACCGAAAGGTACATGGTTTCGCTCAATAATGAGGTATACGGGTGAGTAGTAAATACCGGTTACGACAGTGTTGATCCCATTACATTGGTGACTCATAGTGGTATCAAAACTAACGTAAAACTATATGGCTAGAATATTTAATAATCTAGTTTTGAGTTTCTGATATAGAGGATTCGAATTATATTCGGCAACTACAGAGCGTAATACTTCAAAACTTAGAATATTTTGGAATGAGTTTGTATTTTACCTTTGAAGTTTGGAGCTAGGTGGTGCTGATAATGTGTTAAAAGATAGCTCAGAAAAGGGGAGACTCAAAGTAGGAATGAAAGCTTTAACTGATTCACTTGCTTTTTCTCAGTTGCAATTTCTCATTACAACATTGGCCTATTTATAGGCAAGTAAGTCTGACACTTACTATACAAGCATAGTAAAATCATATAATTGGTTAAATGTGAGCCATTCACATATTTATGGCATGTGGAAATTACAACACACACAGTTTATTAGACTTAAGTAACCTTTATTTTATTAGTAGAAAATGGGACTGGAATGAAACTTTCCATTATGTACAAATAATCGAATTAAAAAGATCAATTTAAAAAAGAAAAACATGGAAATGGATCATCTTCAATTCGAGTCTGGATCCTCTCCACAAGTAAATGGAAGCCTCTATTTACTAAATAGAAGACTAGATTTGCTTCTTTGTACTTTTTAATATGAACAAATAACTTTTAAGAAGTAAATCTGGCCCTCCATTTAGTAAATGAAACCTTCCATTTTACTTGGGTAAATGGAAGAGGATCTTATTCTTTCCAATCCAGTGTGTGGTCTAGTCCATTGGTTCCGAGCGGAGAAAGTAATGTTGTGGGTTGGGCTCCGCCAATTCATTCTCTCACAAGTCACAACCAATATACTGGACCACGCAATACAATGGAGAAAATCTTCTTAAAAAGACATAGGCAAGAACATACAACATATGAGTGTAATATGACTTCTTGTCCATAGATAATGGATAAAAGTAGGAAATATTTCCCTACTTATTCATTCATAGAATGATTAATATCTCACATGAAACAATGTCAATTATGGTTATAGTATATGGAAAAAAAATGAAAATGAAAATGAAAACGAGTACTCGTACAACTCTGCCTATTATAACAATATAAAAATGTAATTTCTTTAAATCTTATTAGAACTTACGATTAAAAGGAAAAGGATTGGATATTGTACAAGAGACACGAGATATTTAACTCCCATATATAATTTGTTAGGCTCACGTGTACATCACATGGCAAGCTCAATGCAAATAAAATTGCTCGCAAAAATATGTTTACCAAGGCAACCTGAAAATGATCTGGTCTCCTGTTCGAAAAAGGAAAAAGATAAAAGAAAAAAAAAACTTGATCCGGTCTAAATGTTAATCAGACAGCCTTAATAATGAGCTATCCTGGAACTAGGCTAAAAATCTGGGGCTCATCACCAAAGACTCGAAATACTCCAAAATCACTTCTTTCTGAATGCTCATATACCACCCTCTCAAGATTGCATCATGCAGGTTGACAGAGCGCTCTCCTCCCTCGCGACAACCACGTGGGGTAAATAGTCAAATCTTCCTCAAGCTGAAGCTGCTTTTGTGGCTGAAATCCGGAAAATAGGAATTTAGTAGTAGACTATCCATCGGTATTGCCCAAACAAACCTCTTAGCCTCATCACCTCTCCTCGTAGCACTATCAATCTAGTAAAAAATTTGGGATTGTCATACTTTGGTCATTGTAGTTGCCAAGGTGATCATTGCAACTAGATCTTGGCGTCTACAACTAACAAGATAATGCACCAGAAACTGGACCATATTTCAAACATTCAAGCCTAGTTCACTTCAAGTGCTTAATCTTCTTTGTGGCATTCACTATGCCTTGGATTCGGTCTGTATGTTCAAATTTCAACTTCTCAAGCTGGATTGCTGCTTCAGAAATGTTTTCCTCCATAATACATATACTTGAGTTGACAGCAAAAAGAATTTCATTCACATCTTCCTCAAGTTGAAGGGAGAAAAGGTGGCTGAAAACCTGGAAGAGGAAAAGAAGAATCAGAATCCAGTACATTTACATCAAGATAAATGTTCAAGACAGATTTTTTGGTCAAGAAATGCAATTAGCTCCCAAGTCCAAACCCAAATAGCTCCAAAAATCAGCCCACCCACAACCCCCCCCCCCCCCCCAAAAAAAAAAAGGGGGCCTAAAAAGGAAAGCATAAAAACAATGGACATATGAACTTCATTGAAGCCCTAAAAATCACTAGAATAGTAGAACTAGTAGCTAAAACTTTGCCCTGGAAAATGTCAACAGTTATCTCCTAACAAAATCTAATAGTAAACAAATTTTCTTTAATGAGAAAATGAAATAGCAAAGTAGGTCACATAACCATGTTGTCAGCACTCAGCAATCATAGAAGACATTAGACATAACAATTTGCTCGACAAAGAAACTAGGGGTTTAGGAGGTCTATCAAGCTAATAACCATGTGAACACTAGAAAGCCAAGTTCAGACTCCATCCTAATTTGCACATAATCAAGTTCATATCTACGGCATATATGATACAGTTCCCAACAAATCTTTTCTTACCCCTTTCATCCTTGAAACAACCATGTCCTTCACAGACGGAGATCTTGTGACCAAATTTATGATAAAGAGCCCCTCCTCAGAAAGAACATCCTTTATAGTCGTAAGGAAAGAATGTTCTATAAACTCAGCAGCAGGGCAAGATAGTCCAGAGCTGTGAGGGAAAAAACAGGGAAACAATTAAAACCAGAAATAATCATATTGGAAGAAGGGACTTCAAATGGTGCTTCTAACCACAATATCAGAGAAACGAAGACCGACGGTTATATGTAACGAGAAAAAAAATATATATATAACCTTGAATCCGAGGAGTCTACATCAACTATAATTATGTCAAGCTTCTGAGTGGGTTGATGTCTCATATTAGAGGCAATACAACTCGAACTTGAAGAAGTCACATCTGAATTGTTGATAGTATCCCCTTTTCCATCTATATCAGTCATTTCACGAAGACTAGAATTTGTAACATCTTTAATAAACTGAATCCCATCAGCAACATGAACCTAAGAAGAAGAAAAAACATGAGTCATGGCACAAGGAAATCTATATTGAACTAAATATACACTTGAGTAAACGGCTAAGCGACAAATGTACTAAGCTATCAGAGCTCAGAAGTCAACTAATTTAAGTACATAAGGACATAAGGTCACCTTCTATAGTACAAACAAGGTCCATGTCACTTCACAGTGCCGTTCCTGAGGCCCCCGCATAGGAAGGGGTAGAGGGGGTCAAATGCACTGAGAGATTATTTCATGAGACCTTTGATTGGAAATGCATTCATTTTTAATTCACAACACATAAGAAACGCACAAAAATCCAATGACCTAAAGATGAGGACAAAAAATTTGAATTGAGCATATCTGGATAGAAGATTGGAAGTACACGTCAAAGCATTTGTAAGGGCTCGTGGTGGTTTTAATTGACTAGTATGCTACTAGAACAAGAAGTTTCGAGGTCAGGGAATAACGATTCCCGGTCAGGACAGGAAGTTTTGAGGCCAGGATAAAGTTATAGAATACCCCATTAAGTCAGGATATTCCTGTTTCACTCTGAAACCACCCAAAGCTAAAATCTTTGCACGTCTGTTGTCTTTTCCCCCCTTTTTTACCTAATCCCTTTCTCAAAATTCCTTTTCTCAAAATTTGATAGGGAAGCTGAGAGCTAGTCTTTCTTTTGATGCATATGTATAGAAATTAGAAACAAACGCCCTGAAGATGGATTAAGATTTGCTTGCTGGTTGGAAGGTATGCTATTCAAAAGAGGAACTTTTAGTCCTGTCTGAAATGATTCAAAGGAGTCTCGCGGAAGTTACTACTTAGGCCCACAAGAAGCAACTTATGAACCAATATCTCCGAAAAGTGTAGTTTACAGATAATACTCTTTCAGCACAAGAAGCTCCTGATCTCCAGACTCCATAGAGTTATATGTTCACTATTACGTACTGTAGAGAGAACTCCTCAGCAAAACAGCACCTTACAGTATTTGGACTTCGCTTACTCGACATTCAACAGGAGTATGGGTCCTTGACACAATATTGTAGCCCAGAAAACAGAAACATCTTTGAAAATGGGTGGAATCCAACTGTTGGACACATACCTGAGCGAAATACTAGTAGCCAACTCCATGTAGCATATTTAAAAATAAGATGAGAAACCAGCAGAGCTCAATAACAAACAATGATAAAATGCAATTTACCTTTAGGTGTTCATCTTCACAGAAACCGAAGTATTCCTTCGCAAGTTTCAATACCACTGGATCCAATTCCACCACCTACAACATGGACTGTTACTAATGAATTTGAGCAAATATACCCCTATCAGTAATAAGGGATGCCAAATTACCTCAACATGTAGAAAGTGCATACAGCTATGAAGAAACATTGGAAGCAGACCAGCCCCAAGACCAATTACAACTGTCTCAACCTGGAGTAGGAAAGCAATTTACTTTTGTTATGAGCATCAACCTATGTTACATAGGCTAAAATTATAAGAACAGTCGTCTTCACAAAACAGAAAACAAGCCAAGGTTCTTACTTTTCTTCCACCAGATGCTGCCATGGTTTCCAAGTACGGTGAGATGAGTGCAAACCCCGCAACGATTCCTGTATGGTACGAACTAGCCAGAAAGGTGTGATCAACTTTCCCAGTGTTGCTCGGCTCTGCAAAATCAGGAGGAAAGGAATGAGAACGATAGAAGCACAATTCTGCCGAAACCTGTTCATTTCATGTATCCTACAGTTTTGGTAATTGGCTGTCAATCCTGTATTCCTGTCATGATTTCAGGTAGCACACAATATGGTAAAGCCCTATCGCAATGTTGTCCTAGGGGGCTACAGGGTCCTAGATTAAAGAATCCCCATTTGTAATTGCCAGTAAGCATTTCATGCCTTCCCTCGGGCACCCACCCGGGCCACCCTGGCCTACATAATGCCAGCACAGAACACTACAAATTTCTTTTCTAACAAACAGCTAAAATCTATTTGAGCACTTAGCAATACATTTCAAGCCAAGTAACCAAAATACTCCTAAAGGATTCTAGAAAGTTCTGATAGCCTGACGATGCTACCAAATGCTTGAAATTCACTAAATCAATCTGGTAATGAAGTAATATAAAACAAGCTCCTAAACGAAATCCAACAAAACTCCCTAAGTTATTTTTGTGACTATTGAGAGTAAACTCCGACTTGCCTACCACAAAATCATCGTATGAGCACCATATACTTGTATTGATAAGTTAAGAATGTCATTTGGTAAGAGCAAGGTATCACCATTACCATTAGCCGCAGACTTTTGAGGTTGTTTTGTTTTTTGCTTGTCCCTTTTTTTAGATTTTGAAGGTGAGACAGATTTTTTCCTTCCACTTTCATCATCATGTACCAGAGAACTTTCTTTTATGAGCAACGCCTCAGATTGAACTAGGCCCTCGGTCCTTTGAAAAGTAAGGCGACGAAATATCAGCTCCTTTGATTCGAAAATTGAAGCAAGTTGCTCATCGACATTTTCATATATAACATCTTCAACAATTATTGATCCAGTAAATCTAGATGTGACCTACAAAACACAAAATACTGAGCGTATTAAGGATGCAGAATAGCTGAAAATTTTACAGCTTTTGGCTTAACAGAAACTAGATATACTTACCGAGAAATCATCGAACTACAATAAATATTTAAAACAATATCATTAGCCCGTGGACAATCACTTCAAAACCGGGGACAGATGCTCATAAAGAATTGTCCACAAGTAAGCCATAACAAAATAATGATAAAAGTTTTTAGATAACATGGGTATCTGGGCTTTGCCCAACTAATCCCATGGGCCCTGAAGTTAACGACCGGAAAACCTCCGGTGGCTCTGAGGAAACAAAATAATAATAAAAGTAATAAGGAAAAGAAAAGGGAAAAAAAAGAAGCAATAAACATCCAGTGACTCAAGTGAAGAACGCAAACCACATCAACCATAACATCAAAATTCTGTCAGCAACAGTCAATAAGATAGCTAACTTTTTCCTTGACAAGGTTACACTTCTCATGGGCACCTCCTGATGAGTGATGAATTATAGCTTATTATCCCTCTTACAAACTAAAGGCAGTAGGCACTAGGCACTAGGCATTTTATGCAAAAAATTGTCTAATATTGACCGCAGAAGATTTGTACAAGCATGCCTCAAGGGAACTTACTTATTAGAATAGATAAGTCAGCAGACATATGACACTTTGATGGTTTATCATGACTGTAACAAATTCTTTTTAACTGCCCAAGAATGAAAAGATATTTGATTCCTTAATAGAAACAAAAAAGGAAAAAGAACAGCGTTGTAGCCTACATATATCTATTGATGGGAAATTATCAGTCGTTACACCATTTCCCAAAGAGGGATTAATATTAAAAGTAATGAATGCAAAGGACGATATTGATTTAGACAATTAATCTTCACAAAAATCTAACCTGGTGTACAATTTCCCGGTGCTTGATCCCATCACCTGCCATCATAAACCTGCAGAAAGCACCCCAAAAATATGTCAGAAAAAACATGGCTAAGAGTAAGACCATATAGTTAATAGACTGACCTTGAAGTTTACCGTCCCCATATCATGGATTTACCCAATAATAGCAAGTCAAACATTCACATGGCAAGAACAGTTTTCTACCTAACATATGTTGATGACTGGGAATTCCATGTCCACCAGGAGGAAAAGAACCACGGGATTAGAAAAGGCCAAAACTTCTTCATTGCAGAATTTTGAGTTCTCATGTTTTAGACCATTGTATAATTGGAGTCAAGT
The DNA here is from genome assembly GCA_038025085.1 of Tetragonia tetragonoides. Lineage (NCBI taxonomy): Eukaryota > Viridiplantae > Streptophyta > Magnoliopsida > Caryophyllales > Aizoaceae > Tetragonia > Tetragonia tetragonoides. Next base: position 52,854,832 of record CM076140.1, read on the forward strand.
GCTTCACCACAAGCAGCACTTGTCTTTTCTAGATTTTTGGAGAAAATTACGCATCAGCAGGACTCATGGGTTTGAGAATTGAGAGCATGCTGGCTTTTAGTTCTTACTCCTCCTATTTTACATGGTTGACACCCCTAGTCTCCTCCTTGAAGTATTTTAAAATTATTGTTCAGAATAAATAAATAATAAATAATAACAACCGAGGTTGTTGTGTGGGGAAAACAGAGATGACAAAGGTCAACAAAAGCTCCTCTGTTGAAATAAATAAATAATGCCTTCGAGAATAATAGAAGTAAGAAGGAGGGAAAAAAGAAAAAAAGAAAAAAGAAAAAAAGAAAAAAGGATGAAAGATTTGCCTAGTTAAGAAACAATTGTAGCCATAAAAACTGTCCAGCAGGACCAAAAATAATTATATATCATCAAAAAAGGTTATTTGTTCTTTGATAAATGTAGGATAAATTATGTGATAAGCTATAACTTCGAAATAATAGGAAAACCAATCTAATCTCTTCAATAAAAATATACAATGTCCTCCTTTCTCAAATAACATAAATCAAGAGATAATAGGCAAAAAAATGATAACAGAGTACTTAGCTATCAAACATAAATGTAACTTTATAATGTTATTCCCAAGTTTCATGACAAGGAAAGGTGTTGACAACAAAAAGGATAAAGCTAGAAAACATACGGAATCTGAGACCCACTCTCATTTTCCTGAGGTGCCAACTGTTTCACAAGCGGAGACAGATCTTTCTGCAAGACCAAAACACATCATATATCACGTTCAATATCGACAAAAATGTTTCCTTTTCCCATAAGGGTGGGACACCTAAATTCTACCTGAATCTCTTCCATGCAGACAGTAGCATGACTTGAGTCCAGCAAAATCTAAAATCAGCAAATAGATTAAGTCAAGAAATTGCACAACTAGTAAGACACTGAAGATAGAGCATATCATGGAATAGAGAAAGGTACCATTATCAGCCTAGCAGCCTTTGAACTCTCAACCATCATCCACTGTCCTTCTTCTGAAGAGAACAACCATTCATGAACCCTAGTCTGAAAACTAAAAGTTAAAGCTGTAGAGTAAAACATCCCCCAAAATTTAAATGTTGACAATTCTGAAAAGAAAAGAAAAATTAACATATAAAGGCATATAAGTAGAAATCATTACAAAAGAACAAACCATCTGAAAGCTTAGAGAGGTTTTGAGACCATGTCATGAAACCTAATATCAGGAAATATTACTGAGACATTTGCAAAGAGATTATTCTCTGTTGGAAAATGACTAACCAGATTTATTCTAAATGGCTCTCAATTGTTCTCTGAAACCTTAAGGAGATGGGGGACTATTTCAATTCTTATCCTTTGGAGTTTTACACAAGGTTGACAAAAATATTACTCCCTCCATCTCAGAATATCTGTGGCTTTAACCAACTTTTTTGTCTCATAATATCGGTTGCTTTAAAATTCCAATGCAACATTAATTGCTAGTTTTCCAAATTTACCCTTGCTTTATTACTCCAAATTTCAATTTCCAATGCACCACTTATATGAACTCCCAACACTAATCGATCTCCAACAAAGATCTTAACTGGATGGGTTAAGCTATAGAACAGTGACCAGAATATGAACACACCTTAGGCACAAGGAGGATTCCACAATGATACAAGAAAGGAATAGGTTGTGGTTGAGCATCTAGAAGCATGGCCTTGTAGCGAAATAGTGAGTCTCCTTGGCCACCCAATATCAGCTGAAGTCGACGACCTGGAATAAGCTCCATCAAATCACCTTTGGCCCCTAGTGTCAGATCTTCAAGAGAGTATATGATATCAGAACCATCTAAGTATCCTTCTCGAATTTTATTTTCAGCTTCAAGTGCAGCATTGAGCCCATGAGTCTAATAACATATAAGACAGTTGTTAGTAATAGCTAGGACAACATTTAAATGGTATAAATACTTAAAGCCATTCAGCTGGTGGGAAACAGAGTAACGAGACTTTGGCCATAATTACTTAATCAATGCTCGCCAGCTTTTTTATCAACGAAGATGATCAGGATCAGGGACAGCTTAGCATCTGTCTGACTTATTATCACAAAGATTTTACAGACAAAAGGTGTCACAAGTTCATTTAACATAATTTCCATCAATACACCTATGTATCAAACTGATTTCTAGTCTTTTGACAGTTGTTGCTTTGGAACTTGGTCATCTTTTTGGCTTCCTCGTAGGCACACATCAGGTGCTTAGGTCCGTGCTTTTTCATTGGACTTTGTTTGCTTTCCTCGACGTACAAACATTTTGATGCTCCACCTTCTCTTTCATCTTAAGAGTACCTTCTATTCATATATATACTCTTCTCCTTTTAGGTAATGCACTAATTTACAAAACTAATCAAGTTGGGATGGGGCTTCACTAATTTAAGATGAAAGTTTTATCACAACATCGCACCTCTACGAATGTTCAAGCTTAATGTATGACTAACTAGGGACAAAAGAGAGCCAGTATCCTTCTTGTATGATAGACAAACCAGCTTGATAGTAGTGCAAAGAGAGGTCCCATTCATCTTGTTTTGGGTTACAAAGCGTATGAGGAGGCAAACACAACAAAGAACAGACACTTCATATATACCACTCAATGTGAGTCTGCTGGTGAGTAGACCAAGGGAAGTTTAATTCCAGTCTTACGTCTAACTGGTATTTCAAATATATAAAGAGAAACTGACATGGAATATGGATACTAATACATTCCTTTGGTTCAATTATTTAATGATATGTAATTATTTAGAAAATAGAGGGTAATAGGTACTTTAAGAACTACGCTCAAAAACCATACCACTCCCATATATGAACTATTTTGTAGTATTGTATAGTTAGCCATTTGGTGTTTTATGTACTTGTTGCAACAAGATGTTAGTTACTAGTTAAGGTAAGCTACCATTAGCTGTTGTTAGAGCTAATATACAGAATATTACTCTTCCCCCTCACAAAAACCTTTCTCTCTCCAGCATGTCTTGTGTGGACTTGGTCCACTGTAGATTAAGTAAATTTGAGGGGTGGCTCTAGGTGAAGTAAGGGGGTGACTCCACTATTAGAGGGGTGGCTCCAGGTGAAATATGGGGTGGCTCCACTATTAGAGGGGTGGCGCCAAGTATAAATTTTTTGAGGGGTGGCTGCAGGTGAAGTATGGGGTGGCTCCACTGTAAGAGGGGTGGCTTCACTATTAGAGAGGTGGCGCCAAGTATAAATTTGAGGGGTGGCTCTAGGTGAAGTAGGGGGTGGCTCCACTATTAGAAGGATGGCTTCAGGTGAAGTATGGGGTGGCTCCACTATTAGAGAGGTGCTCCAGATGAAGTATTGGTCCACCATGGACTAAGTCCACACAAGTTTTTGTATTCTCTCTCTCCTCACAAAACCTTTCTCTCTCCTATCTCCCCCCCTCTTGACTCTCTCTCTTCTTTTATAGTCTCTCCCCAACCATTTCTTCTCTTTTCTCATCAAGTCTTCTTAAATTCCTGAAGCTTTCAAAATTCCAAACGTGATCCCAAATCCAGGTGATAACGATGGCCTTCCTAAAGCAAAGATTGATCCTAACGCCTAGTTCTCCATTAGGCTCAAATTGATTGTCAGCAAAATGTATCAAAAGCAATTTGCAGCATTATCATATCTATCTAACACAAAACTAAGCCGTTCCACAGATTCACTTCATTGAGAAGAATGCTTTCATGCATTCTAATAATCCAACTTAAGAAGACGAAAATCCTATGCACATAGCGCGATAACAAGTGAACTAACATTTTAAAGAACTGTTACCTGTTCCCGGTTGCAACCAGTTGAGGAATGATTGAAAGATGACACTATCTGGTTCACTGCAGAAGAGTTTTCTTTCACAATTTCCACCATGAATGTAGTAAGACTAGGTTTACTGGATGGTTTCTGAGGTATGCAATGAAGAGTTATTTGCCAGCCAACTCGAAATTTCGGGAAAAGCAACCCTGAGATAAGGAAGTAGACGAAATGTGTTCAACTCATCAAGTGAGCAACTGATACATAAGATCCGACAAAGCAAAATAACAATGTCAACATCAGAATTCAAGTCCGTGTTTTAATTGTGTCAAATTCCCAAAAGTGAAAGTTCATCTCAGAGATGAAAACTTTGCATGATGCTCATCATCTTTTCTAATTGAACAGATAGGGAAAAGAAATGCAGTAAATGAAATCAACAGTTACAAAATTCTAGCCTTTGGGAATCAATACCTAAGACATGAGACTCTCCCAAAGTGAGACAAATAAACTTCCCTCCAGCTTTTAGTACCCTCTTCACCTGGTGACACCAGAAATTAATGACAATTATGGATGAGAAATTGAGAATGTATAGATAAGAAAATATTTCATACAGACAGAAGAGGGTAAACTACACTCATAGGGAAGACAAGAACACCTCCGTTAAGTATTGATTTCCCAACTTAGGCCCAAACTCTGGCTCCATCAGTGCATCCAATCCACCCTTATCCAGCACGACATCAAATGTTCCATCCGTAAACTGCCAACAAGAATCAGAACAGAATTCATCAACAGAAATAGAAAAGAATTAATCACAAGAAACCCCCAGAACTCACTAGTTCGAGCCCCTTTAGAGCCATTGGAGGAAGTTTTCCTGTCAGTAAACTACAGGGCCCGTGAGATTAGTCAGGCAAAGCCCGGACACATTATAGTTTAATAATCAATCTATCAATTAAAACACAACCAATGCCTGGGCAGAGCAACTAGGAGAGGAAGAAGCTCATTTTACAACCCATATTATAGATTTGAGATTGACCATTCTAAGCTGGGTGAGGTCAACCAGAGAAATTTTCACAACAGAGTATTCTGAGAAATTCAGTCATAGGCCATAGCTCATCAGGATTATTTCTTCACTGCCAATTACCAAAATCAGAGATTGGCTATAAGTATTTAAGGTCTAGTGACCCATTTTCATAAGGTTGAACCAGTTTCACAAGCACAAGCACAAACACAAACACAAACACAAACACAAACGCACACTTTCTAATTCATCCCATTTCACATATTCCATCTCGTCAAATTTCCCTCAAAGGTATTCTCTCTCCTCTCAAAACCAACTCCCTTAAAGAACAGTCACCCCACTAGTTAAAATCTCCATCATTTCCAATTATTACAAAATATCAACATCAAGGACAATAAACACCCATATGTTTTTTATTAGCACTTATAAATTTGGATGCAATTTCACTCAATTTCATCATTTCCACACACTATAAACCTTAAAACAATATGCAACCCAATTCAATTCATTACACAACATGAGAAAGAATTAATTAAGTACCTGTAAGTCGGTCATATCCATGACACGCCAACGCATATCAGGCCTATCCCTAACATTACGACGGAGCATATCGGAGATGACAACCTTAGAGAAATCAATATTTGTAATTCCGTGAAACCCAGCATCGTAAAGGTGTTCGGAGAGTTTAGAGTTGCCACAACCAGGTACGAGGATTTGCAACGAGTTCGAGGATGAAGAAGAAAGGGAGAGTGATGAGAGGAGAGAGAGCAGAGGGGGTTTAAGTTGAGGCCACTCAGCATACCATTCGAATGAATCATCACTGCCTCGAAGAGTGAAGAATTTGTCCCAGTTCTCTTTGCTGGTGAAGTCTCCTAGGGTGGACAACAGATCTTGTTGTTGTTGTTGTTGTTGTTGTTGTTGTTGTTGGGGTTTAGGGTTTTGGGTCTTCTTCTTCCCCATTTTTGGTTGTAAATCGTAACAGAGCTGCCTACTCTCTCGCTATTTTTTCTTTTCAGTAAATGGAGTTTCCAAGTCGACAAGTCGTTTAGTATACCTAGGACTGTTGCACTTAGAGCTGTCAAAGAGGTAAGTTCGCGTCGTATTCGCGTTCGTGTCAAGATTAAATGTGTCGATAATTTTTTGACCCAAACGTAACTCATTTATTAATCGTGTCGAAAATCTTTGACTTGTACCTGACCTGTTTAATAATCGTGTTATCTGTTTAATGACTTGTTAACCTATTTATTTATATTCTAAACTAATTGAAATATGAGAAAAAACATAAATTTTACCAATATATTTAAAGTTCTAACAATATAAGTGTATATTCAACGGTCTAAAATTATTACAATGCTCAAGATAGGTGAGATTTTATTACATTATTTACTTTTTACAAATTATCTAAACTTAAATTTGACAATTAAAATTAAACGTGTCGTAAGCAGGTTGTTTTCGTGTCAGAAATCTCAACCATAACCTAACCCATTTAACTAAACATGCTACTTGTGTCGATCCATTTAATTAAACGGGTCGAAACCTCTCAACACTAACCCGCTTCATTCGTGTCCAGTTCATGTCGTGTTGTCGTGTCGTGTCAGCTTTTGACAGCTCTAGTTGCAGTGTTATGACTTGTGTGAGTGAGAATGTGAGATAGCCCATAGGGCTGACTTGCTAATGAAGACGGTCTCATCGTGAGATAAACGGTTGTAATTTGAATGTCATTTTAAATATAAAAAAAATATTCTATTTTGAATAAAGAATGTTAATTCTTATCATTTCACTATCAAACGGTCTTAGACAAGATTTTCTTTTGCAAATTTTGCATCTTATGATGGTCTCGCAAATTTCATTTTTAAGTCGGTATTAGCAAAGTAATCGAGTTTTTAGGTAATAGTCGAGTATCATTAAATTATCGCTTTTTTTTTAAGAAAATTATCACTTTTAATGGTTTAAGAAATAATTATATGCTCACCTCAAAATAAAAAAGAAATAATTATATGCTCCAAATACTCTAATCATAACTATGTTATGGATTTACGTGAGACAACCACCAACATATGCACCACAAAAATACTGAAATATGTGTGGAAAGTCATGCAAATTTGACAAGGTCAAGTGGGTAATCACATGTAATCAAATATAGGGAAAAGCGGGCATTTAGCCCAACAAAACGGGACATTCATTGGATAGTGCAAACTCTCTCTCAATAAGGGGACAAAATTTAATCATAAAACACTTATACAACACTTTGAATAAGTCAATACTAAAACACGTGTGTCACTATTAGGTTCCACTTAATATTGTCTTATGGTTTTCTCTCTTCCATTTACTTGTTTTTGCTCTATACCTTTTGACACTCCTTTCTTTTACCAATACTCTAAAAGAGACCATTGAAGTAAAAAAAATCTTCCGTTCATCAATCCAAAAATAATTTAATAAGAAAATTTGTAAACCCAAATAAAAATAAGATAAATAGAAATGGCAATTTACCATGTTATGCATGATGAGAAAGATGAAAACTAACTACTAGCCAGCCATTTCAAGTGAAATTTAAGACTTATAAGCTTAAAATTAACAAGGAATTTCAATGGCGGGGAATGAGTGGATAAATGGGTACTTAGAAGCAATATTAGATAGTGGCAACAGGGAGAAATCGAAGAGCATAAGCCATTGGATGTGAATTCAAGAGATAAAAGACAATTTGATCCTACGAAGTATTTTGTTGAAGAGTTGGTCGCGGCGGTTGATGAGACTGATCTCTATCGGACATGGATCAAGGTCGTTGTCACTCGCAATACCAAGGACAAAAGCTCTCACCTCGAGAACATGTGTTAGCGCATTTGGCATCTCACCCGCAAAAAGAAACAGGTTTCTCTTTTTTCTCTTTATGTCCCTTAAAATTTTTGAATTAACCAAAATTTGTTCCTTTTATGTTTTTCTTTTTTTGACTGGGAGAGCGGCAAGGGAAAAATCATGATTCTTTGAAAATTTATTAGATTGGGAAGTGAATGTTGTTCAAGTATTCTTTATTATCTTTGTATCATAGATAGAATAATACATCTTGATCATCTTAAACCTGCACAAGCTGTCAAACTCACACTAAATCTTGCTTTTATACTTTTTAATTATGATTTTAGTAGAATGCATATTATGATTTTCAATTGTTGTTATATAGCCAAATGTTGATCCATTGTATTTCATATTAGATGAAAACTCTTCTATTATTTTTATCCACGGAAGTATTTATTTATGTGTTCTAATCTGATATTGGCATGGGTTGTGTAAATTAAGATGAAATCCCCTCTTCATTTTTCTTTCCGCATTAGGGAGTGTACTTTAGTGATATTCACAAATTTTACATGTTACTTATGCTAAGTTAATGCACCATCAAAAAAAGTTGAATGATAATGTTATCAGCAATACTTTGTGCCTACGATGAGTCGATGATGCTCTTATTCTTCTTCTCAATTGAATTGGTGGATTGTCATAGTAATGTTAAACTAATCTAACAACTAAGTATTTGTATTGACATGCAAAAGAACATCAAAATGAAGCCAAAAAGTAATACTCGCTAAATTTTCTTTTAAGGTGTATCTAGTAATAATGTTTAAGAGTTGGATAATAACTTAAATAATAATTGTTAGGGTACTAAAAATGTATATATATAACTTAAATGATGGATGAAAGATATGTTTGTAAATCAATATCAGTTAAGTCTACACCGGCTTGTATGCCCTTTTTTGCTCAACAAAAATATAGGTCACTACTTACATACTCAATGGTACATGTATTGATTGCTTTCCAAGTTGAATTAAAAATAAAATGGAAAGAGGAAAATATGATTGTTGTCATCACCAGGGTTCTGGGGAGGTGAAATAGTATGTTTGAATTTCGATTTCATACTCTCTTTTTTTTGTGCTAGAGAGGGGCAAGCCCCAAAACTAAGTAACTCTAATCCTACGTGGCCACGCCACACCTATTACATCCTCATATAAAATAGACTTAAGACTAGGAGGAGAATAAAAAAACACAAATTATCCGCTTGATCACATCCAACATTGCCCAACTAGTCTGCTGCACGATTAGCTTCCCGATAGCAATGTTCTAGCTTTACTTCCCATTCATTGTCACTTATGACTTTCCTACACTTTCGTACAACAAAAGTAGCAGGACCATTTTTGCCATCATCAGTCTTCATCCATTGAATTAACACTTGTGAATCAACATTGACCAGTAGCTTTGTAATTCCCAAATCCTTAGTCATTGTTATTCCACGCTAGAAGGCAAGTACCTCCGCTCTAGTCACTGTGCAAACACCATAATTCTCCGCAAATCCACGTACAAAATTACCATAGTGATCACGAATAATCCCTCCTCCACCTGCAACACCGGATTCCCATGTGACACGCCATCCGTACTAAAGATCGTTCATCCTTCACTTGGGGCTCTCCAAACGAACAAGGATAACTGTTTGCCGACAAAGTTGTTGTAGTGATTTAATTTATTCGGTCAACATACTTTATAGTTTGTTAATATTGTACTTGTGACATAGATGTTATTCTCAAAAGCTCGGTGAAATAAAAAGGTGAAAAATTCTCATTTATTACTAACTATTTGTGTAGCAAAAACAATAAAAAAGAAACACACACAATGAGAAATAAAATAAATATAGGTAATATTTCTAGGTTCTAGCTAATACTTTATTTTTACTTTTTCTTGTGAAATTTCTATTTTAGTTGTCTAAATGAACTTACATGATTTTTATACTATCATGGTTTCATGAAATGCATTCTTTGCTTTAGTATTAATTATTATACGACATATCAATAGCTCTACTAAAACTTTATTTTAATAACTATGTGTTCCTTTATTCTTCAATTCATGTTGCATTGTGATTAAATAAGGTCCAATAACCATTAATTCTATGTAGATTTTTATTATTGTGTAAAATACGATTGAATAGTTGGAATGGGAGCATCTCCAACAACTGGCACAATGGCGATTAGAGCGGGAGCAAGGACGCAGAGATGCAACAGAAGACATGTCTGAGGATTTGTCAGAAGGTGAGAAAGGTGATGGCCTCGGAGAGTTGGCACACGATGAGAGTCCGAAAAAGAAGTTCCAAAGAAATCACTCAAACTTGGAAGTATGGTCTGAGAGTAATAGGGAAAAAAAGTTGTATGTCATCCTCATCAGGTACTAGATCTTTGTATCTCCTCTTTTTTTCTGTGTTTTTTTTTTTTTTGACTCTATAGATTCATTCCACGATCACACCTTCACTTTTTAAAAACATATGAACCATTTTAAATTTAGAGTAGGTAATAACTGTTTACTGAAAAAGGACCAAATTGGCTATTACGAATGAGGTTGAAACCTATAAATAAGCTTGTACTATGATCGCATGTCTTCAAAGCGTATGACCTATAAATAAAAAGGAGCATCTATAAACCAATGATCGGTGACCATAATATAATGGTTTTCAATGTTAAATTATTCATAATCTGGGGAGAGGTTGTTTCTAGTACGCTATACATTTTTCTTATTATTTGCTTGCTAATTTACGACAAAAAATTTAGTAGAGGGTCATAGATCTTGAAACTTTTCATCTAGTCTCTTATAATCATGAGTTGAAAGTTCATCATTGGTAACTCTAAATTATGTTTAAATGGACAAACCAAGATGAATGGGTCTCAATTACTAAACTCAAGCTGATCGAAAATGTGAAGCATCGTATTTACAAGACAAATTAATGTTCCTATCTTATATCAGCTTGCATGGTTTGGTACGTGGAGAAAGTATGGAACTTGGTCGTGATTGTGACACTGGGGGGCAGGTAGTACATATTCTCTAATATATTTTAAATCCATTACATAGTATAAAGTATTTGTATTAGTAAACATAAATATTTTTCAAGATTGAAATTTTGTAGGTTAAATATGTGGTAGAACTTGCAAAGGCACTGACAAAAATGCCAGGCGTCTATAGGGTTGATCTCTTTACTCGTCAAATTACATCACCTGAAGTTGATTGGACACATGGGGAACCCACTGAAATGCTAACAACGAGTGTAGAAGATGATGATGTTGACGATGTGGGTGAAAGTAGTGGAGCCTATATAATAAGAATACCTTTTGGTCCACGTGACAAATATCTTCAGAAGGAACTACTTTGGCCATACGTACAAGAATTTGTAGATGGAGCTCTTGGGCATATTCTTAACATATCGAAAGCATTGAGCGAACAAATTGGTGGTGACCAACCCATTTGGCCATATGTAATTCATGGTCACTATGCGGATGCAGGTGATAGCGCAGCTCTCCTTTCAGGTGCCTTGAATGTCCCAATGATTTTGATAAGGCACTCTCTTGGAAGAAACAAGTTAGAACAACTTCTTATTCAAGGACGACAATCAAAAGAGGATATCAATTCTACATTTAAGATTATGAGGAGGATAGAAGCGGAAGAACTTTCTCTTGATGCTACTGAGCTTGTCAATACCAGTACAAAGCAAGAAGTAGAGAACAGTGGGGATTATATGACGGCTTTGATGTCAAACTCGAGAAGATCTTGCGAGCTCGTGTTAGGCGTGGGGTTAGTTGTCATGGAAGGTTCATGCCGAGGATGGTGGTAAGTAAATTTTTTATTTCTTATGATGATATGTGTGTAACAGTATACGCAAAATACAAGTTTTGCTACTAAAATATACATGTAGTGGTGTAAGTGTGGAACATTTGAAAAATGTGATAAATTTTCATGTCACTTTTTGTATTGAATTATGATAGAATATCTTCCTATAGATTTTGTTCCTTTTATTGGATATCAACTACAATCATTTTAGACTTGATATAATTTACTCTAAGTTACGAGTAGCATAATTGTTTCAGGTAATTCCTCCTGACATGGATTTTACTAATGTGGTTTCTCAAGAAGACACGCATGATACAAATGATATCTCTTCACTTAGTAATAGCAATGATGATTCTTTATTAAAGGCAACGCCACCAATATGGTCAGAAGTACGTGTTTTATACAACCATGCCACTTAACTTATTTTATTAGGTTATATTTTAACAACTCTCTTTTCAGGTGATGCGTGTCCTCGTGAACCCCCATAAGCCAATGATCCTAGCATTATCTAGACCCGATCCAAAGAAGAACATTACTACGTTGGTGAAAGCCTTTGGAGAATGTCGTCCTTTAAAGATCTCGCTAACCTTGTACACAACTTTATATTTTTCATGCTTATATGTCTATATAGCGAGCATGTGTGAATTCACTGATTTATTTTTTCCGCACAGACATTGATAATGGGGAATCGAGATGACATAGAGGATATGTCAGGTGGAAGTGCAAGTGTGCTAACTACAATTTTAAGATTGATCGACAAGTATGACCTTTATAGGCTAGTAGCATATCCTAAACATCACAGACAATCTGATGTTCCAGAAATTTATCGACTTGCAACAAGGACAAAGGTTTTTCTTATGTAACTTAAAGCTTTCAGGTATATTAAAGTTTTTTGGTTATCGGGATGATTAAACATCTACCAAAATTTCACAGGGGGTATTCATTAATCCAGCTCTAGTTGAACCATTTGGACTTACCTTAATTGAGGTTAGTATATAAATTTTTTCTTAATCGAAATTGAAGTTAGTATTTAAATGCATAAAAGTTAGTTTACTCAGTGATGCATAATTATCATTGGGTTTGAAATAACTATAGGCAGCAGCTCATGGCCTTCCAACGGTGGCAACCAAAAATGGTGGGCCAGTTAACATTCAACAGGTAGTACTTCAGCTTATATATATTTATCTAATTTTGAGTATGCCATGTTACTTTCATCTAAACGAAAGATGACCTATGATTATTATCAGGCTTTGAACAATGGGCTTCTTCTGGATCAGCATGATCAAAATGCAATATCCAAAGCATTAGTTAAACTAGTTTAGAGAAGAATTTCTGGGATGAGTGTAGGAAGAATGGTTGGAAGAATATCCATCTTTACTCATGGCCAGAACATTGTCGAACTTATTTGACTAGGGTGCAGCATGCCGGGTGAGGCATCCACAATGGCAAACTGACATGTCTCTTAGGTTGTCAATAGATGCAGATAAAGCTTCTATAGGTGGATCAATAAATCCTACATTTACTTTTCCTGGTGGAAACCTTGAATTGCAAGACCAAGTCAATCGCGCTCTAAGTAGGATGAAAAAACCAGATATTGAGCCACATCATAATCACATGGATGGTAAGAAATTGTCAGATAATGTTGCTAGTAAGTACCCAATGTTGAGGAGGCGTAGAAAATTGTACATTATTGCACTTTATTGTTATCATACCAATGGATCTCCCGACAAGAAAATGCTCCAATTTGTACAAGAAATTATCAAAGTTGCAAAATCAGACCTACAGGCTGCAAGACTTACAGGAATAGTTATATCAACTGCTATGCCTGTGTCAGAGACTATAGAGTTTCTGACGTCTGGGAAGATTGAAGAAAATGAGTTTGATGCTTTCATTTGTTCTAGTGGTGCTGAAGTTTATTACACGGAAAACCATAAGAATCTGGAAAGCTCATTCCAGATCCAGACTACGCATTTCATATAGGTTATCGATGGGGTTACGATGGTTTAAAAAACACCTTGTGTAAACTATTAAGTTCAAAAGATGACAAGGCGCGAGAATTTGAGAAAAGTACGAATCATATTGAGGAAGACAACAAATCAAACAATTCACGTTGCATCTCCTACTTTATTAAAGACTCTACTAAGGTAAATGAAATCACAATATAAAAAGATATTGTTTGTCTGAAATACATATGAACATAGTATAAGAAAGACAATAATTTTAGTATTGACTTTAAGTTTCTAGTATGATTTGTTGTTGTTCGATTTAACAGGTAAGAAAGGTAGATGATTTGAGACAAAAGTTACGCATGAGAGGTCTACGATGTCACCCTATGTATTGTAGAAATATGACAAGAATGCAAGTGGTTCCTCTCCTAGCATCACGCTCACAAGCTCTAAGGTACCCTTGACCCCCTCCATATAAGATCTATATTATTTTGAGTATAGATAATTAGATATACACCAATTCTCCATTAGTACATGTTTTCTTTGTCATTTTCAAAATTATTATATGACCCTCATTTTAAATGAACACTCCAGCGTCCTTGATATCTATCTTACCTTGAAATATTAATTCATAACAATCTAGTCATATGATTTAACGATATTTGCCAATTGGTATAATCAACGATATTTGTAATAGTGTTATATTTTGGAATATGTTGCATAAGATATGAGTACATAACATGCTAAATGAGAAGAAAAAAATTTGGACAGTGTAATAATTGTTTCTCAAAAATACTTTTACAATGTTTATCCTATATATGATCATGCCCAATGAATTTTCCTCTTATTTCGGTTGTCCCCAGCAAAATCGAGACACCATGCCGTGGTGATTATCCAAAAAATATCCATGTTAATAAAATAGTTCGAGTACATAAGTTGGGATAACTTGAGAAATCGCTTTGATATGAAACACGACCCGCATAAAGATAATTTTTTTTTTCTTCCACCCCTATAACTTAAGCCACATCAGTCCTCAATTACTCTGAAAAGATGCCCTTTTGATCGTTCAAAAATAACAGTATTTTTCGTGAATTCACGAGCACCATATATACAATCCATTATATATTTTTTTCCACCCTAATGCCAATATTAAAATAATTTTTCAAATTTTTGAAATTCACCAACTGGTCCGAGGCAACATAATAAGTATCAACTATATCAAAAATCTTTTGGACATCATCACAAGTAGCCTTGGAAAAAATCATGCTATCATGGGTAAAGAACAAATGACTTATCTTTGGAGCCCCATTACAAATCTTTATTCCATGCATAGAGAGATTTATAACGACCTTGGACAAAAGACCTGAAAAATTCTCGATCAACACAAAGTATAAAATAGATAAGGTGAGATAGGATCCCTTGTCGAAAACCATTTTTCAGGATAAAAGAAGGAATATGACGAGCCATTGATTTCTTTTCTATAGATATTTGATACTCCTTCCTTTAAGACAATTTTTCTTAAAATTATTATTTATTATATAAAAAAGTACTATAGTTAGCAATTCCTCTATTCTACTAACACACAAATGGCCGGATTCAGATCATCTCTAGTATAGATGTTTCTTACAATAGTTAAGTACGCCTTTAGATTTTATCCACGTGTACCATTTTTTTTATTGAACAATATAGATGATTTATAGAGAAAAATTAGGTTTAATATTAACCAGAGTACTAGATTTCATTAGTAAAATTTATGGTTTTTTACTTCGTTGAACTAAATCGAAATATAATATCATTTAGATATTAAAAATATAATCGAAATCATAAATTGCAACTTAAAATGAGTCAACTACAACAAAATTCTAGTAGGATGATGAGTAATGAACACGACTCCACCTTTGACGAACACCTAATAGTAGGTAGGCTCAATTCCCATAAATTTACAAACATGCAAGACCACCAAATCATTGGATTAGTTGCTCGATTTGTTTTGGTTCGGCTCAGGCTCGGCGAGCTAGTTAAGGCTTGGGCTCGGCTCGATTTAGGCTCGTGGCTCGACTCAACTCGATTTAGGCTCGTGGCTCGGCTCAGCTCGAATTAGTTCGGCTCGAATTCACACTCGCCATTACAAATGTTATACAAAATAGACCGATTTAAAATATTTGCAAATAAATTCGACTATAAATGATCATTTTACAAGTTATAAAATGAGAAAATCTTCAAAATTATATGAATTTACGTAGAAATTTAATTGTTTTATTCAAAATAGAGGAGAAAATCAAATAAATCGAGCCAATTGAGCCGAGACTCGCACAAGACTCGAACTTCGTTCCTTCCAACTATTGTCTATAACAACCGCCAGCCAACTACACTACGATCAACAAGTGAAATAGATTGCATCAAAAAGTGAATTTTTAGAATTATGGGAGAGGCGACCACCTCCGTTGGCCCCTCCGTAGTCCTCAATTCTGTGAGTCAGGAAGGATAAAGTGATGTAATGTGTCACGATCCGCCTTTGCAAGTCGCGAAACGTGCAGCGCGCTCTTGTCTCCTAGCGGCAAGAGTGCCAGCCGTACACAAGGAACGTATTTGGGGTGTCCGTGGACACAAGAGAATGAGGGAGGGACGGAGTTTGATAGAGGGGTTGGATGATGCACGCAATCAACACAGTTTAACAACAACAAGAATTGATATCAATACATCGATATGGAGGACTGCTTCCCCCATAAAGAGTCTTAAAAGGTTTATTCATTCTGACAGGAGTATACATCAAGAGTGCATAACTTTCATACTCGACATCTACTCCTAAAAGTAAAAGACTAGAAAGCTTAAAGACATGTCCAAGGGTCAACACGCAGGAAGCGCCTTAGAGACATGTTACTAGACAACTAAAAGCATAAAGACATGTCCAAGGGTCAATACGCAGGAAGCGCCTTAGAGACATGTTACATTGCAAGGAAAGTAAATGAAAGCCGTAAATTACAAGGTGTGAAGGGCGGAACCTAACATTCTCCCCCACTAAAGTTGTCGACGTCCTCGGCGACGTGATTTAGTCATCAAGTGTCGGGGATGACTTGGTGCGCATGTTGGCCCGAGTAGACTTGTTGCGGACAGAGTCTTCTGGATCTGGATGATATGGCTTCAAACGACTCACATGAAAGACAGGGTGTTCTTTCATCCAAGTCGGGGGTTCCACTTTGTAAGTCGTACTTCCCACCTTTTTGGTGATAAGGATGGGGCCTTCATATTTGCGGACCAACCGCTTGTCGCTTCCTCTTAGGAATCTCATCTGCTTTGGGAGGATCTTCACCATCACTAGGTTTCCCACTTCGAACTCCAGTGGCCTCCTCTTCTGATCGGCCCATTTTTTCATGTGCTTCGAAGCCTTTTCTAAGTAACTCCGAGCAATGTCGGTGTTTTGCTTCCATTCTCTGGTGAACTCATAAGCCTTCTTGCTTCGGCCCTTGTAATAATCATCCACAGTGTGTGGTAAGAGAGGTTGTTGTCCAGTGACAACTTCAAAGGGACTCTTGTTGGACGAGGAGCTCTTCTGAGAATTAAAGCAGAGTTGGGCTACATCTAGTAGTCTCACCCACTCTCTCTGGTTGGCGCTCACAAAGTGTCGAAGGTATTCTTCGAGGATCCCGTTGAATCTTTCTGTCGGTCTGTCTGTCTGGGGATGGTATGCTGAAGACATTTTCACCTCTGACCCAAGAAGCTTGAAGAGTTCACCCCAAAAGATACCTGTGAACCGAAGGTCTCGGTCACTCACAATGCTCCTAGGCATCCCCCCAGTACTTGACAATGTATTTGAAGAAGAGGACGACTGTCTCTTCTGCTCCAGTAGCTTTCGGCATAGGGATGAAAGTGGCATACTTCGAGAATCGATCCACTATCACCATAATAGCGGACAAGGGTCCGACCTTCGGTAACCCGTTGATGAAGTCCATGGAGACACTCTCCCATGGTCTAGTCGGCACTGCGAGCGGGTTTAGTAAGCCACCTTGCTTGAATCGATCCGGCTTGTCTTTCTGACACACGAGACACGTCCAAGTGTAGCTCATTACGCCGTCCTTCATCTGGGGCCAAAAGTACCGTTGTTTTAGCAAGCTCAAGGTTCTCTGCCACCCCGGATGTCCTGCCCAAAGGGTGTCATGACATTCGCTCAGCAATTTTCTCCGAAGGCCCTCGGCCCTGGGAACATACAACCTATGTCCCTTTGTGAAGATAAGGCCATCTTCTATCCAGAACCGTCTCGTTTTCCCTTCTTCAATGAGCTATTTGATGGTCTTCGCCATCGTATCTTGACCTAGATGTTGCTTGATCTGATCGCGGATCGTAGTGGCCACAAGACTCGCCGATAAGTGAGCCATTTGCTTCAAGGCAGCAAAGTCAGCCCGGCGATTGAGAGCATCTGCGATCTTGTTGTTGACCCCAGGTCTGTATGTAAACTCCACATCAAATTCCGCCAGAGATTCTTGCCACCGAGATTGTCGACCAGTGAGTCTTGGTTGGGTTAAGAAGTGGCTCGTCGCAGTGTTGTCTGTGCGAACAAGGAACTTCGAACCCAGAAGGTATTGTCTCCAGACCCTTAAGCAATGTACGATTGCCAGTAACTCCTTCTCTTGAGCGGCATACCGCCTCTCGGCCCCATTCAGCTTGCGACTCTCGAAAGCAACCGGGTGCCCTTCTTGAAGTAGTACTCCCCCGAGGGCGAAGTCTGAGGCATCAGTCTCGACCTCAAAGGGTTTTGTGACATCGGGGAGAGCCAACACCGGTTCCCTGGTTACCATCTTCTTTAACTTTTTAAACTCTTCATTCTGTGATTTGGCCCCATCCCAATCTTCACACTTCTTGAGCAAGTCTGTAAGGGGAGCCACAATACCAGAATATCGTGCAATGAAACGCCTGTAGTAATTAGCAAGGCCAAGGAAGGAACGGAGCTCAGAGACATTCTTCGGAGGCTGCCACTCCTTGATGGCAGAGACTTTCTTAGGGTCCATGCGCATCTTCCCCTTTCCTACAAAGTGACCAAGGAAACTAATTTCCTCTTGTGCAAACGAACACTTTTCTGGCTCCACGAAGAGGTGGTGCTCGCGTAACTTTTCGAACACAAGTCTTAAGTGTTCCAAGTGTTCGCTCATGGTCTTGCTATAGATCACAATATCATTGAGGTATACCACCATGAACTTATCCAGGTACCCGTGGAAGACATGGTTCATCAAGGTGCAGAATGTTGCAGGAGCATTCGTTAGCCCAAAGGGCATCACTAACCATTCAAAAGCCCCATACCTCGTCACACAAGATGTCTTCGACTCGTCCCCTTATGATATACGAACTTGATGGTACCCCGACCTCAGATCAAGCTTCGTGAAGTACACAGCATCGCCGAGTTGGTCGAACAAGTCAGCAATCAACGGAATAGGATAGTGATTCCTCACCGTCAACTTGTTGAGTGCCCGATAGTCAATACACAGCCGGAGAGTCCCATCTTGCTTTTTCTGAAACAGCACCGGAGCTCCATAGGGCGCTTTGGACAGTCGGATGAATCCTCCCTTCAAGAGTCCATCCAACTGTTTTCTCAGTTCGGCCAGCTCGAGAGGCGCCATCCTGTAAAGACTACGAGCGGGTGGCACGGCTCTCGAGATCAACTCGATCTGGTGATCGACGGATCGACGAGGAGGGAGGACTTGGGGTAGGTCATCGAGCAAGATGTCCTTGAATCCCTCAAGCAGTCTCACTACTTCCGGAGGAGTATTCTTATCCCTACAATCTTCCTTCATCGACAAAGTAGCCAGGAACGACGGTTCACATCTTTGAAGTCCCTTCTCAAATTGCATCGATGAGAGCATCTATCCCTGTTTACTCTCAACCTTCACATTCGACGCTTTCACAAGACATGGGCTGTCACCCATCAACAACAAGGAACTCAAATGTGGCATGGGCGCCGCTTTAGACGTGCGGAGGAAGTCCATACCCAGTACCATCTTGAAATCATCTAGTGGAGTCACCGTAAGGTCCAATCGCTCACTCCATTCCCCTATCTGAGTGAGGAATCCCTTGGAAATCCCATGGATAGGTCTTGTCGCCGAGTTCACGGCCTTCATGCTGCCGCCTGCGCGGTCCAACTTCAGTCCTAATCTCTCTGCTTCGGTGCCGGCCACGAAGTTATGGGTGGCACCAGTGTCAACCATTGCTCGAGTGCTACATCCATTGATCACTACGTCGACGTACATGAGCTCAGTCGACTTGGGTTTTAGGGAGGTCTCATCACCCCTCAGGGCGCCCAGTAAATGAACAGCTCCCATGTGTGGTATCTCATCCTCATCCATTTCATTGTTCCTACTTGTCTCTCCTTCGTTGGTGCCATCAGACTCCACAGACATCTTAGATAGATTCTGCTAGAGGGCACTCAAGTCTCGATGAGGGCACTCGGTGTGTTTGTGCGGCCCTTTGCAGTTGTAGCAACTCAACTTCGACGACCATCTTGCTGCGGATGACTCTGTCCGATTGAACGATGAGGTTGGACCTGGGGGCCGGTAAGGTACCGGTCTAGGAGATCCATTTCCAACGTTCCCATATCTACTATTGCCACCGTTGTAGTTTACCCCGTTGTAGTTTCGAGAGTTGTCCGAGCCTGTCTGAGAGCCAGTTGACCCTGCTCGGTTCACAATCGAACTTGGCCCTGTTGGCCCTTTCCTTGGTGGGATCTCTTTCCCTAGCTGGTTGTCGAAGAGCCGTTCGGCCACGCTTATAGCAGCCGACAATGTATCTAGTTTTTGTCTGTTCAACTCACGTTGAGCCCACTCTTTCAGCACATCGATGAAGTTGAACATATTGTCCTTGTCGCTCAAGTCCCTGATCTCAAGCATGCACGACGAGTACTCCTTCACATAGTCTCGGATGGTCCCCGTGTGCTTGATGCCCTTTAACTTCCTTCGGGCAATGAACTCAGTGTTCTCCGGGTAGAATTGGTCGTTGAGTTCCTTCTTGAACTCTTCCCATGTGTCTATTTTCAGAGTTTTGGCTTCCATCTCGGCATACTTCGAACGCCACCACAACTTCGCGTTATCCACTAGGTATATGACCGCGGTGTCGACCTTCTGGTCCTATTCCAGTCCAGTGACTCAGAAGTATTGTTCTAGGTCGAAGACAAAGTTGTCTACTTCCTTGGAGTCTCTGGCTCCACTGTATGTCCGGGGTTGAGGGGGCTTCACCCGTCTCGACCCTGATCCACCATTACCGCTAGCAACGGCCTTGGTGATCGTAGTACACTGATCCCACAGTGATTGAATTTGATTGTACATGTGGTCAAGCTCCTCCCGTAAGCTTGCGGAGGACATCTCATGCATTTGGGCCTCCAATGCATCTATCCGGGCATCCGACCCGATCACAATTTTCTCTAACTCTTCCATGGTCACCATGGTTTCGGATTCGAGTCTAGCAACCTTTCACTGAGCGTGCTTCTCTAGCTGCGCTCTGATACCAACTGTCACGGTCCGCCTTTGCAAGTCGCGGAATGTGTGGCGCGCTCTTGTCTCCTAGCGGCAAGAGTGCCAGCTGTACACAAGGAACGTCTTTGGGGTGTCCGTGGACACAAGAGAATGAGGGAGGGATGGAGTTTGAGAGAGGGGTTGGATGATGCACGCAATCAACACATTTTAACAACAACAAGCATTGACATCAATACATCGATATGGAGGACGACTTCCCCCATAAAGAGTCTTAAAAGGTTTATTCATTCTGATAGGAGTATACATCAAGAGTGCATAACTTTCATACTCGACATCTACTCCTAAAAGTAAAAGACTAGAAAGCTTAAAAACATGTCCAAGGGTCAACATGCAGGAAGCGCCTTAGACATGTTATTAGACAACTAAAAGCGTAAAGATATGTCCAAGGGTCAACACGCAGGAAGCGCCTTAGAGACATGTTACATTGCAAGGAAAGTAAAGAAAAGCTGTAAATTACAAGGTGTGAAGGACGAAACCTAACATAATGCAAGGCCCATGTCCGAATCCGAATTGGAGAACAGGCCTATTGGCGGGGGTCCGAATCCGATTCAATTCGAATCCACGTCCGAATCACAGGAACATAACCCAGTAGCGTAAGTAACGAACAGCTCTTCTGTTGTAGCCCCATTTCCGTGCGCTCAAAATCCTCTCTCTCTCTCTCTCTCTCTCTCTCTCCCCCTCTCTCCCTCTCTCTCTCTCCGTTTAGTGCCAAATTTAGGTACTGACATCAAAATTCCTAAAACCCTATCAATTCATTTCAAGAGTTACGACCAATCTAGACTGTAGAGAGAGATTCCAACAATGGCGGATCTCGAAAATGTCGCCGGCGACAAGCCTACCATACTTCCGGTACCCGGAAAACGGAATATTCTTATCACTAGCGCTTTGCCATACGTCAACAACGTCCCTCACCTCGGCAACATTATCGGCTGTAATTTCATCCTTTCTCTCTCTCTCTCTCTCTCTCTCTCTCTCTCTCTGATTGTTCAATTGCTTAAGTAGAAATGTTTGTTTGATTCTTTCTCTTGTTTTGGATTGGCAGGTGTGTTGAGTGCGGATGTGTTTGCTAGATATTGCAGGCTACGAGGTTACAATACCATTTATATTTGTGGGACTGATGAGTATGGTACAGCTACTGAGACTAAAGCTATGGAAGAAAAGTGTAGCCCCAAAGAGATTTGTGACAAGTAAGTAATTCGCTTTTTCTTCTTTTTGTTTGTGGGTATTCTTTTGATTGATATTTGAATTTTTGGGATGTTCTAGTTTGTAGAAGATATAGTATGTATGTTTTGTTGGTGTAGTTTCTCTCTAAATATTGGTTTTGAGCTGTATTGGATTGCTTCGAGATGCTGCAAATTCTTATTACAGACAATAAGTTATAGTGAGTCTGAAGTGGGGCTTCTTTTGATTGGGACCCAAATGAGAATTTAGTTTTATATCAATTTGGATTTCCCTGGTTGGTAATGCAATTTGCATTCCTCTTTGTGTGTATCTTATTGATTAAGACCTGCCGTTAGCTGGCTAATTAAGTACTGCTTCAAAACTATACTTGCGGTTTGCTTAGGTTATGGTGGACTGATGAGTGGGTGAAAGAGGGGTTAGGGGGAAGGAGGGGGAGATCATATAGTTAACCAGCTTTGATATGTGTTTAGCATGTCCTGACTCTTGAGTTTCAAGTATCAATCTCTAAGATTCAGTGAAGCTCTTGTTCTTCCATCTGTTGCGTTATTGTGGTGATCATCATATTATGTGGAAAGTTGGTTGTTGCTCTTCCAAGATGTGCATAAATTCCTGTCCAGATTATCTACCTGTATGCATATTACAATGTCGATGCATTAACATGTCACCTTGGGAAAATTAGATATGTATATAAAAGAAGTATATAGAAACATTATCTCTAGGTGCTTAAATGTCATCGTCCTTTACTTTGTAGGTACCATGCCATTCATAAAGAAGTGTATGACTGGTTCAATATAAGTTTTGATAAGTTTGGACGCACATCAACCCCCGAACAAACAGAAGTTTGCCAAGCAATTTTTTGGAAAGTGATGGAGAACAATTGGCTTTCTGAGAACACTATGCAACAGGTTACTGCTCTTCCTTCTATGATAGAATATATTCTGCAGTTTCACCTTAGTCCACAATCACATACCTGAGTTTTCTTTCCTTCTAATTGCCTTGCAATGGTCTAACTTTTTGAACTTGGTCAATGAAGCTTTACTGTGAGACATGCCAAAGGTTCTTAGCCGATCGGCTAGTGGAGGGTATTTGCCCAACACCTGGTTGCAATTATGAGTCTGCTCGAGGAGATCAGTGTGAAAAGTGTGGAAACATGTTGAATCCAACAGAATTGAAAGAGCCTAGGTGTAAAGTATGCATCTCTCTCTCTCTCTCTCTCTCTCTCTCTGAACAAAGGAGCTCTTGTGAAAAGATGTTGGAAGTATTTGGAACATAGGAGATCCTAAACTACTTGGTAACCATCTAATCTTCTACTGTCTAGTGACAACTGCTGTTCTTGATTCATTTCAATGTCTGTCTTAACAGGCATGCCAAACCACTCCACACATTCGTGACACCGATCACTTGTTTCTTGAGCTTCCTTTGCTCGAAAGAAAGCTGGAAGAGTACATAAACAAGATGATAGAAGCTGGAACTTGGAGCCCTAACGCTATTCAAGTAACACGTGGATGGCTAAAAGAAGGACTGAGACAGAGATGTATTACTAGAGATTTGAAATGGGGGGTTCCTGTGCCGCAGGAAAAATATAAAGGCAAGGTTAGATGAAAACATATGGTACCTGCTTCTCATTCTTATTCGTCCTATGTTGTTGTGGGATGATTTTCTATTTGATCAAGGTGATGATTTTGTTGTTAGACAATTGACTCGTGCCCTTTTGGTAACTTGTAGGTTTTCTATGTCTGGTTTGATGCACCAATTGGATATGTCTCAATAACAGCATGCTACACGCCAGATTGGGAGAAATGGTGGAAGAATCCGGAAAATGTTGAGCTGTACCAATTTATGGGGAAGGATAATGTGCCATTTCACACTGTAAGTGATTATCTTAACTGCATAGTGAAGACTCAACCTTGGAAAGAAACTGAAAAGGCAAGCAACAAGAAGTAAAGTAATAGAGGAAAAGCAAAGAAAAAGGTCTTGAAAGAGCTTTTGCAGCAAGTTCTTTTCTTTTTTTTTTTGTATATTTGTTTGATTGATAATTGCTCTCTAAGGAGATCAGATGGCTTTTAAACCCTCAATTCCCTTCCAAAATGGAGAAGAAGGGTTGAGAAGAAAAAGCATACATATATCATGGTCAATTTGTCTCACAGTAGTATGTTTTGAAATGAAAGAGATTGTATTAATGAAGCTGAATAACAGTAAGGAGGACAAGATGTCCTCATACATAGTTACAGTTACAAATAAACCCCAGTTCTCTATCCATCATTAATCAAGTAGCTCCTAAAGCTCCTCATACCCTGGCCCACAAAGAAGCTAAATAAGTCACCCTTTCCCAAGCAAGCTCAGATGACAGAATACCCCTTGAAAAAGATATAGCATGACCATTGTTAGTTTGGTTATTTAGTCTGACATCAATATGTTAAGTCGCATTGTAGAGGCTGTTTATTGGTGTGAGTTTGCTTGGGGTCATTGAATGTGCATTTGCTGGTTTTGTAGGTGATGTTTCCATCTACCCTTCTTGGCACCGGTGAAAACTGGACATTGATGAAGAGTATTAGTGTTACAGAGTATCTGAACTATGAAGACGGTGAGACCATTGCTGTTTGTGCATAATGAGTTGTTGTTTACATAGTGTTTGCTTTAATGCTTGAGGTACTTATATAATAGTTACCCTCTATGCAAAGCATCTTGATGTTGCTCTTGCTGGAGTGCTTAGTCTTGAAGATTATAGCCTCATGGCTGCTATTTTGATTTGCAGGGAAGTTCTCTAAAAGTAAAGGTGTCGGAGTTTTTGGGAATGATGCCAAGGACACCAATATTCCTGTAGAAGTGTGGAGATACTACTTGCTAACTAACAGGCCAGAGGTACTTTAATGGCATTTACGTTTCCCCTCATCTTAATCTTTTATCTTGTTATGTTTGTCTGGTTTGGACCCCTAATCTTGGACAATTTGCATCAATTAGGTGTCAGACACAACCTTTTCTTGGACAGATTTGCAATCAAAGTTAAACAGTGAACTGCTGAGCAATCTTGGCAATTTTGTGAATCGGGTCTTAAGCTTTATTGCTAAGCCATCAGGTAGACAGCTGCTTCAAGTTTTAAGCATATTTATTTTTCAAACTCACATGATTTCTGGCAAGTTTTTGTTGCGATGGAAATATTTGTATTGGACAGCAGAGTAGTATTGTACATGCTGTATACTTTGTGTGCCTATGGAACTTGCTGGTACGATCTTGCTAAATTGTTGTCTTTGACATGAGTATAAGACACCCTTTTCAATTCCCTTGCTGTTAATCTCTTACAGTTTTGTGATAATAGATGAAACTATTATTTGGAATTCATTGTTAGATGACAAGTTGACAACTATGGTTCTTCATAGATTTTGTGGTCGGTGGAATAATTCAAAATTTCTATTGGTTAATTCTCACGGTCTAGTTTACACGTTTTTGCGGTGCACTGGTTATTTTTTGGTCATGCATGGCTGGTGTGGCATTTGATTTTGGTTCTCTGCTTTTCAGATATAGCTATATATATATATGTATAATTGAGCTCTCAACAAGGTCGCATTAAATAGTCATAAATGTGATCTTAAACCAAATTAGATAAAGAATAATAAAAACAGAATCAATATAAATATATAAAGTTGAGTAGTAACAAGTGGTAATAAATAATCATAAATATACGGGTGATTAAAAACTAATTAAGAATAATTCCATTTTATTTTAACAAAAATAAGTAACAAAAGTTACCCTCAAAAAAATATAATATATATGGTAATTAATTTTTTTTTTAAATTGATGCTAAAAACGAAGGATGATGAACAAGAACCCGTGCATCGCACAGGCACGAAATCTAGTCTTGTTGTAAATTTCAGCTGATCTAGAGAACTGAACATTGAACCATCTTTACAAACTTGCTACGCTGGCTTTATGTTCCTGAAAAGGTTTGATAATTTTGTGACAGGTCAAGGATATGGTTCAATCATTCCTGATGCTCCAGGGGCAGAATCACATTCTTTAACAAAGTCATTAGCAGAAAAAGTAGGAAAGCATGTAGAGCAATATATAGAGGCCATGGAGAAGGTGATCTCTTGTTGACTTGGCATTTGGCTAATAGCTCTTATCATTTTTCTTGTAGTTTTTGTTAGTTTTGATCTCCCCAATTTTGTATTGACTTAGGTTAAGCTAAAGCTGGGATTAAAGATTGCAATGACCATTTCTGGTGAGGGAAATGCATATTTGCAGGTAAGCTTGTGGCTAATTCTAATTTTTCATTACCTTTATTACACGGGATTATGGTTGTAGTAGAGAGCTGATGAAAAAAAAGGCCCAATATCATGTTTTTGAAATGTTTGTGTTGCAATAATATTGTGTGTGATGTGTAGGAGAGTCAATTCTGGAAGCTTTATAAAGAGAATGAACCTGCGTGTGCCATTGTCATGAGAACTTCAGCAGGATTAGTATATCTTCTGGCTTGCTTGTTAGAGCCCTTTATGCCATCGTTCTCTTTTGAGGTATTTGAAGTAGACTACAACTATGATTCGTTATTCATCGTATCTTAGCGCATGGTTAAATGTTGCGTTTCCTGGGATGGCTCTTTAGGTACTTAAGCAACTTAACACGAATCAAACACAAATGTCACTTTCCGATGGAAATGGAGATGTTGAGAAAGTCAGGAAACTGTGGGAGATTCTACCTGCTGGTCACAAAATGGGGAAACCAGAACCATTGTTCAAAGAACTGGTATGCATTTCAGCATGTGTCATCATATTGTTGTTTTATTGCTTTTCGGTACATACATGTAACATGTGGTTGATGCCTCAATGGTATAAGATATTTTGAGTCAGATACATAGTGTTTTGTAATTTATTTACTGGTTACTCTGCTGAAAATGGGTTGGCTGGGTTGAATTGCAGAAAGATGATGAAAGAGAATTGTTTCGGGAGAAATTTGCTGGGAGTCAAGCTGACAGAGCTGTCAAAGCTGCTGCAGAGAAGGCTGCTGAGCAGTTGAAAAAAACAAAAGTTACAGGTATCACTTTTGTATCCCTAGCTTTTAGTTTCATGTCCCACTAGTTTATGGCGGCAGTCCAATGCTGAATAGCTGTAATCATACCAGAAATTGTTAATAGGAGTATATTGTTGGGACCGGACCACATTATTATTTTGAGGGCTTAGTTTGTTTCTTAGATCTTTTCTTCATATATTAATGCGTTGCTTGGTCCTTGACCTTGTCTTCTTACTTTTTATTTGAATGCATCTGTCTAGATCAACCATGGACAAAAGTCTATTTATTTATTTATTTATTTCATTAGAATCAGTTTCAGGTGCGAACTATGAAGCTACCGTAAGTGAATATTGAATTTACACGTATAGAACAATGAATTGACACGTGTATACTGATGATTTATTTTAACATACAAATTCATTGAGTCATAACTGTAAATTCATCACCTTTTTTTTTTTGAGGAATCAGAGGCCATTTTATTCATCCACTAGGGAAAAAAAATCAATTAATGAATACACTACAGGGGTTGGCCTGTAACACACAGCACAACAAATTTCCTCAGAAAAGGAAAACCACTAAGACTACCAACAAGCTAGCTATCAAAAACGAAAAGTCTAACCCAGCAGTATATCTACCATCTGATCATGATTCAGATCAGAGTGGCTTAACATTTGAATGCTAACTTCAAACTTAATGTGCTGCATGATCTGATCAACACTTATCGTCTGCCCTCGAAAAATCCTAAGATTTCTCTCTGACCAGATGTCATAAATGGTGGCAGTGTGGGTACATCTTCGACGCCTCTTGTCCCATTCACTTTCCTTGGTAGTCTTCTGAAACCATCTACCCTCTTGGTTCAGCCCAGTGGGGGTTCTTTGAACCCAAGCCAACCAAGCATTTTCCTCCAGATTTCATTGGAGACAGGGCACCTGAAAAAAAGCTGGCCCACTGATTCACAAGCTGATTTGCAGAGCACACATAATGTCATAGCTGCACATTCATTATTTTATAGTTACAATTTCATTTTCAGTGACTGTGAATTCATAGTTTACACAGTTTGCATACGATATTAGCTTGCACCAGATCTTGACTCTGCTTCGTATAATCTTTAATACTGTAACTTTTTCTCGTGCCTCTATCATAACTGATCTTCAATTCTTCATGGGTCCCTGTCCTCATTATCTTGCATCTTCCTTTAAATGTCTAATTTTTGTTATCTGTTTCTTATGATTCTCTTCTATGCATCATATAATCATATACAGTGTGACAGTTTTGGTCTATGTAGAATATTCAAGTGGGGTAGTATCTCGTGTTTCATATCATTCGTTCACAGAATGTCTTTTTATCTGGAAATATTTTCAGATGGAAGTGAGAAGAAAAAGGCAGGGAAGCCAGCGGCTGCATCTAAAAAGAAGTCAACTTCTGAAGCAGAAATTACCATAACTAGACTTGATATTCGTGTTGGCCTTATTACAAAAGTTCAAAAGCATCCTGACGCAGATTCCCTTTATGTGGAAGAGATTGATGTTGGTGAGGCAGTGCCTAGAACTGTCGTCAGTGGCCTTGTCAATTACATACCGCTCGAAGAAATGCAGGTTAATATCTTGTGCTTTTCTTGATGTTGGATTTTCTCGCTTTTTGTTATTGGAAACATCCTTGATGCTTACATTATTGTGCAGAACCGGAAGGTCTGTGTTCTTTGCAACTTGAAGCCAGCTGCTATGCGAGGGATCAAGTCGCACGCGATGGTTCTTGCAGCTTCCAACAGTGAGCATAACAAGGTGAATGAGATAAAGGACATTGTTGAAATGGCAAAACTTCATTAAACTTGAGCCTCTATGTCTGTTTCTTTTGCT
The DNA here is from genome assembly GCA_038025085.1 of Tetragonia tetragonoides. Lineage (NCBI taxonomy): Eukaryota > Viridiplantae > Streptophyta > Magnoliopsida > Caryophyllales > Aizoaceae > Tetragonia > Tetragonia tetragonoides. The sequence goes on from CM076140.1 coordinate 52,883,765, forward strand.
AATTCTGTTGCCCTAATATTCTAAATTTGTGACGTAATCATGTTTATTTCTTTGAATATCAATCCAGGTTGAATTGGTTGAGCCGCCTAAAGATGCCCCTGTCGGTGAGAGAGTTACATTTCCAGGGTTCGAGGGTGAGCCTGATGATATTCTAAACCCTAAGAAGAAGGTGTGGGAAACTTTGCAAGTGGATCTACATACAGATTCTAATTTGGTGGCGCGGTTCAAAGATCTGCCACTAACCACATCAGCTGGTGTCTGCAAGGTTTCATCCATCACGAATGGATCAATAAGGTAGACATGCATCAATGATTTAAGGGATTATTAACAGCAGCTCCCATCAATTTCTGCTGTTTAACAAGTTTTGTTTTAATGTATTGTTTTTGATTTATAAATGCATTGGATGATCGATTGAAAGCAGATGTTCCGATTTGGACTCATCATGTTTGTTGTAGAACAAATACAAACCTCAATATGATTTTATGAAAATACATACTAGATCTTTAGTTTTAACCATTACTACTTGCTAGTGGTTTAACATTTATATCATTGCCAAACCGTCATACAAGGCACATCATAGACCCGCTAGTTGCAGCACCGAAGATGCTCTACACGATCTGCTCCTTTTAAGTTAAAAAAAAAATTGTTTTTATTATCTCCATGCATTCGCATATTTCTAGCGCACTTCATCTCCCACTTACGTGCCTGAGATTATTCTGATTCGAACTGTCTTGAGATCCCTACCTACACTTTGATTATAATGAAGCTAACGTCTAGAATCTTCTCACGAGGTAATGGTATAATCTGAGATCCCAATATTGCTTCGTTTCCCTTGGGAGCTATAAAGATACGGTACGGAGTACCAACATTATTGTAACTTGTAAGCAAAGCACGGTAACACAATTGGCCACTTTGGTATCATGTGTATCATATTCTTGTATCGACGTTTGATGTAGAAAGATTTAAGAGATGCTCCACTGGTTATGAGATTTTTATCGGCATTTATATTTTTTCAAGCATTAAAAAAAAAGGAAAAAAAATAATAAAACAATTTTGGATCATGCCATAAAAAAAGTTAAAAAAAAAACTTGAGCAAGCTTGCCTATTTTTAAAGTGAAACATGCTTGTTTTATCAAACTCTCGTATATGTGACCAACTCTAATAAGACATGATAATCCTTTTAAACTTCACACAATTATTATTATAATGTAAGTCCGATTTCTTCTCAATTTTGTGAAAACATAAATCATTATTAAATCAAACCTTTACATAAATCATTGAAAATTAGTTTACATTACTTATAATTTGTTGGGATAACGCTTTTAGTTATTGTCACTATATATTTAGGCTTTATTTGGTTCAATGTAAGATAACATGGGAAGTATAAGTTCCATGGAAGTTGATAAAATTACATTGTTTGGTTTGTGAACTTCCTTGGAAGTACAAGTTACCTAAGTAACTTACTTCCCATGAAACATGGGAAGTTGATTACCTAGGGGGGGCTAGGTAAGTAGAACTTCCCATGCTTCCCTTGCCAAACTTAGGCCTTGTTTGGTTGGTGTGAGTAAACTTCCTATGGAAGTTGTAAATCCATGGAAATTGAAGTTACATAGGTAAGTTGAGATTCCATGGAAATCATATTGTTTGGTTGATAAAATGGACTTCCTTGGAAGAAATGCAAAATGACATAATTACCCTCACTTATTTACATAGGTATTAGCTTTTTATGTGCACATGTGTAATTTGGGTGAGAGAAGCATGGGAAGTTCCACTTACCTAGCCCCCCTAGGTAAGCAACTTCCCATGTCTCATGGAAAGTAAGTTACCTAGGTAAGTTCCACTTCCAAGGAAGTTGATGAACCAAACAATGGAATTTTAGCAACTTACATGGAACTTGCACTTCCCATGCTATCTTACATCCAACCAAACAAGGCCTTACACATTTGTCCTTAAAAAGATAATTTCTTTATAAAATATTGGGGTTAATATTGTCATTTTTTATTTATTCCAAGGAAGTCAATTTTATCAACCAAATAAGATCACTTCCATGGATCTTCAATTTCATATGTAACTTACATTTCCATGGATTTACATATTCCATAGGAAGTCTTCTCTAGTGAATCAAACGAGGCCTTATAATAAGTATCAATCATTTAGACTCAATAGTACCGATACTTGTTTCTAAATTTGTCCTTATGTCAACCATGAAATGTTCAAGATTTTGGCTTTCATGTTGAGATTTTATAGTCTCATAATAAGAGTTGTATAAGTAGTTGAGTACCAACAATTTCGAGTTTGAGTACAAGTAGGGTTTGGTATAGCTCAGCTTTCAATTAATCAGAGTTAAAATTTTGGCTTAATAGTGTCTATTTTTAAACACTGTTATCTAATGACTCATAAGAACCATTTCTATAGGAAGAAAAATAATAGTCGAATCCATTAAAACCCTGACTTTTGGCTGAAAACCTATTAAATACCCTTTGCCAACTTGAGGCTTGAGAAAATAAGGATTTATACCCGTAACCTTCAAGATAAAAGGTGAAGAGATAATCGTTAAGATACCGTTCTCTCTTATTCGATCTATTACCAATGGTGTAGTACTTTTTTTTTTTGGTAAGGTTGGTTTTCTATTTTCTTGATAAATAAAGAAAAATGAGGAGAGATAGATTTGTCCAAAACACCGGAGTTTCACTAAAAACTAAAAAAGGGTCTTTTTTTTGGGTTTGGAAGGAAGCAGTTTCTTCCCTTCACTCGTCGTTCCTTCCATGTTCCCTCTCCAAGCACCACGACCAGGTACCCAGATCTCTCTCTCTCACTCTCTCTCTCCCTCTGATATGCTACCATTTTCGTCCTTCCCTCTCTCGTTTTCATATCCTCTCTCATCGTACTCTCCATCTGTCACTTGAGTTCTCTCTCTCTCTCTCTTGCGGTTCGATATCTCTATCTTTTCCTGCATATTTCGTTCTCTTTTGATCTGTATAAGTTAATCCATGCCATACTGTATCTCAGAGCATCTGAATCTACTGTTTGTACCACCCAATTTCGACATCAACTTGCTCATTCTTCGCGATCTAGGGTTTCTCGAAAGGAATAATCGGCCAAACTGAACTGAACTTTGAATAAATTGGGTCGGTTGAAGTTGAGAGTTTGCTCTAATTGGAAACTGTATCATATATTGGAAGTTTCCTTTTGCCAATTGTATGAATTGTAATATGGTAAATTTGTTGGTTTTTAATTAGACTTCAGTGAAAAAGAATGTTGAGTTAGGGGTTTGAGTTTTGAACTCATGTGAGAGGAAAGGTGTGAATAATGGAAGTTAAATTAACAAGAGGGAAATAGTTGAATGATTAATGGTAAAGCAATTTATGGCATGAGTAGTTAGGCGTAAATGATGGTGAGACTTAATATGTGTTTCTGATCTTTGGCTCTTTGTTTTGTTTTCATTTCGATTATCATGATAGATGAACTTAAACCACAATAAGAGACTTTTTGTTGAAAGGTTTGGGTTAGGAACACACAATCTCAACCCCTGACAGGAACAAATTAAGAATTCTTAGGTTCCTTCTTTTGGATTTTGAAGCAATGCAGGCGTAAATAGTATAATTCGACGCAATTGCTTTGATTCCACTTGTGCTCCGAATTCATAACTCTTGTCTGAATTATTTAGGTGCAAAGTTGGCTTTCTTGACGCTATTAAGTGTTTCTAAGTTGGCAATTGGGAGAGGTTCCAAGACTTCCAACGAGAATTGTGAGGTAGAAATATAAGCTTATGTCCAAAGGGGGTAGGCTAACCTTGTTTAAGACGGGGCATAGTATTCGACCTCTTCATATTGTGGTGCTCTTTGGTTAAGTGGTTCAGCAAGTTTGCCAATGGAGAGAAGGCACTTTGGAAACGCGCTATCAATTTAAATTACAAGGTTGAAAAGCTGTGATTGTGGAGTAAGAAGGCGCGGTTCTTTCTTGCGGTTGGGTATTCTGGAGTTTTTTTTTATGTTTAGTGCACAGTCTTTGGTGGGTTTCAAGGTGATCCAAATTTCTTATTTGGCATGACATTTAATTATCTTACTAGTTGAAATGTCGGTCTATGTTGGGTTCCAAGGTGAAAAGTTCGGCCAAAATGCTCTGGCACGTCATTTAGTTGTTTTACTACTTGCTAGTTGAAATGTCAGATGTTAGTTGAAAGCCAATAGCTGTGTGTTAATTGCAATGTAAAAAGTGTATTTCTGAAGCTTGAAGAGAAGGCTTCTAGAAAGTTCATATCCACATTGTGTTTCTATAGTGGTAGGCTTTTTTTTTTTTTTTAATTTTTTAATTTTTTTTAATTTTTTTTTGGGGGACGTTGGTAGTCCCCAGCCTACCTTTGTTTTTGTTAGTTGACTGATTGTTCTGAAATTTGTGAGATCTGTTTTGTAAATATTGTCATTTTACTTGCTGTTTTGTCTCACTTTCAATTATTTTTTACGGTCTGTGGAGCAAACTGGCATTCATCCGAAATTAGAACTGCATTTGCTTGAGCCATTAAAATGATGTTGAGCTTTTATTTAATATGATGTTCCTGTCAAATTAGGCGGCTAGTTTTCTTGCTGTCTTGGGTGTTAACCATTACATTCTTTCAGACTATGCATCAAGTTGATGCCTACTAAACCAACACCCCGGCCCCAAACAGAGGGGTGACTGGTGAGGGGTTGGACAGAGATGCAACATACTTCTGTTTTTTTTATTTAAAAAAAAAAAAACTTATTTAAGGAAATTGATAGAACGCGGCTTCTCTCCCTTTGTGATGGTGAGATTTCCGGGTCACCACTTCATACTAATATTGTATTGCTTGTTCAAAGTCTTTTGTTCACAATTCCATATTTTGATGCACTTTCTCCATGGTCTGCTCCACTTCTTACAAGAATTTAGGTTTTTCTGCAGGACAAGTATTTCAAAATTTTGGGATTTTTGTAGAGGGTGTTTGGTACAGTCTCTATGAGTTTTTGGTTCTCTTACTTCACTTCCTCCACTCTACCCAAATGGGACAAGAATTTGAAGCCCATTATGGAGTTTCAAGTTCTAGCTCCTTTTGGGTTTTAATGAAGCTTAAGGCGGAGTAGGTAGCCCAACCCCTTCCTAGAAGGTGGGGGTTGCGGTTTGAATGATGCTATTATTAGGCGAGTGTTTTCAGGAGTTGTTTGTAAGCTACTGTGGGTTTAGACAACTCTTTGATATTTAAAAATAATATGAACTAGTTATCAAAGAAAAGGTGGAGTGGGAGGTGAATGAGAGGGTGGGGGGGGGGGGGGACTGAAGGGGATGTGAGAAGGAGAAACTAAAACTCATAGAAATTAGACCGAACACCCTGTGATCACCACTTCTATTGTTTTGGATTTTGTCTTCGTCGACTGTGCTTTTGGCTACTTGTTTTTTTAACTTGATGATGCTAGTATATTTATTGTTTCTTCTCATACCTGTCAAATTGTCTTATGTTACTAGAATTGCTTTTTGACTTTAGTTGATCAAATTGATCTGATCTCCCATCTCCCTTTTGGAGAATCATGACTTTTTTCTTTCTATGGCTTGCATGATATTGCAGGTCTTATAAATTGGGGAGTTGCATTCTAGCACAGGAAGCTTCACCTTTTAATATTCGGTGGTAACAGCATAATAGCTGATTCTGGATTATTACACGTCATTCAATTTATTAAATAATGGAAGATGGAATTTCAAGCTTTTGGGGCCCTGTGACATCCACCATTGAATGTTGTGAGAAGAACTATGTTTACTCATCATATATTGCGGAGTTTTTCAACACCATTTCAAATGTTCCAGGCATCATTTTGGCACTCATTGGTCTTATAAATGTCTTGCGGCAACGTTTTGAAAAGAGGTTCAGTTTCCTTCACATATCCAACCTGGCGTTGGCTATTGGAAACATGTTCTTTCATGCTACATTGCAACGGGTGTAAGTCATTCTCTCTTGACCTACCCTTTTAGTTGTTCCCTTACATATACTGCTGGAAGAAGTGTTTTTTTTTTTTCTTTTTTCGTGAATGTATGAAAGTTCTATATGTTACATGTTGGTGATTGCATTATGGACTTGTTGTGATATTGGTTTTGCTATATGAGCTTGGCAATCTCGAAACATGTAAGCTTGAACGAGAATTTTGTGATAGAAAAGCTTAAACAAGCATCAATCCGTATGATTTATGAGTGCTTCTTGAGATAATCTATCGAGTATAAAATATCAAGGTTTTATTCAATTGGGATGGATGAACGGAATCTAATCTCACATATAGTCAATAAATAATGTATGAAATATTGCATAGACAAGCAACTGAAAATTTTCTTTTTTGTTTTATTGTTGGGGTGGCGGGTCATTTTGATAGGTCATTGTCATTTTCTGATTCTTTCGTTTCCTATCTTCCCTCTCTTTGTTCGTCCCCTTGAATTTCCTTGCCTCCTCCCCCTTGTTTTAGTTTTCTTGGGGTGTTTTGCCTCTATACCACCTTGAGTTTATATGTTTATGGATCTGATTTATTTGTGATCTTTCTTTGACCTTGCTCTGTGGCGCCTTTGCTCTGCTGCTCTGTGGTCTGGGTTTTTTTTTTAAAAACTTTTTTCCAACCTTAAAAATATCACGATTTTATGAATTGGTTGCAACAAAAGTTACCTGATTAACCGAATGCCGGAATATGTTTTCGAGATGAAATTATTAAGTTCAGCATAAATATCAATAGAAATAAAAATACCATAACTCCTTGGGGCTTCATCTTTCTCTACCTCTAAAATTTTCTACGGGTCCGTTTGGGGTGGTTGCGAGTTGCAAATTTTTGGTTTTTAAAATTTTTTATCTCCTTATGAAAAAATATTTTGAGTTGAAATTTTTACCCATTATAGTGGTATACTTTATTTTCGAAACTGACAATTGAAAACCATAATTTGTGGTTTCCAAAAACTGGTTTTTGGTTTTAAAAAAAACTAAAAACTGGAAACCACCCCGAACGGGCCATACATTTTTACTTTTGTGTTGATTTTTAAGCTTTTAGTTGTATAAACATCATAAAAAATGGCTTTTTATTTATTGTGGAAACTCCATTCTTCGACCAATCAGATTATACTCATTGCAACACCCATTTATTAAGTTTTGATATCTCTTGTAATGATGCAAGGTCGTGTTATTAGTTGTAGACAACCAATAGGTGGTGTTATTGGGATATATGTCAACCTTGTGCGTTACATTGCTCAACTACTGAGGAGGGTCGAAACTCGAAACCCTAGAAGAGCTGTCTTCTCAAAGTTGGTTGTTGTGTGGGGTTTGGGGAATTCTGGAGACTGAAGTGAAAATAGAAAGAGGAAGAAAATTTCCTGATTGAAGGGAACTTTGTTTTGATAGGTAACAAGAGAAAATCAACTGAGTGGAATCATTTTTATAAGTAGTGCAATGTGTTTTCTATAACAATGAGTTCTGTGCTCTTGCTTCTAAACCATATCGGTGTCACACATTTCAGTAATCCATCAGTAATTAATTCCTTTGGGGGTAATTAAGAAATGTTATACCCGAGTTGGAGTAACTGCATAAAGGGGTAGGTCAGCAAGCCAATAACTCCATCAGTTGGAAACTCGCAACTGCGTGAGGACACTACTATCAACTAAAACTTGAAGTTTCACAATATGTTAACTGCTTCTGCTCTACGGTCATTCTTTTCATTGTACTTTATTGTCTCATTAACTATTCTCTACCCCCCCGCCGAAAAAAAAAAAAGAGTAAAAGGGTGAAGAAGATGTGTGGTGATATGCCCGTACTTTCCCGCTCACAAATCTGTGGCGTTGGGTCATGTTAGTATTTTCTTTCTCACGGTTATCCTAATGTCGTTCTTGAAAGTGTCTCTCTGGGATATGACCAACAGCCAGAGGAACAAGCTGTGCCTAATATTATCATTGAACCTCTTCGTTTAGAAGATTTACGATGTGCTACTCTCAGCTGTTTATGACTCCATACTCTGTGCTGGCAGGCATCAACATAGTGATGAAACACCAATGGTGTGGGAAATGCTGCTTTATCTCTACATACTTTACTCACCAGATTGGCACTACAAGAGCACTATGCCTACTTTCATCTTTCTTTACGGTGCCGCATTTGGTGTTCTTCATCATTTGGCTGGTTTTGATATTTGCTTTAAGTTTCACTATATGTTGCTGTGTCTTCTTTGCATTCCACGGATGTACAAATATTATATCCACACCAAAGATGTCTCTGCTAAGCGGCTGGCAAAGTCGTACTTGTTGACTTTACTGCTGGGGAGCCTTTGTTGGTACGTCGATCGTGTGTTCTGCAAGGAATTCTCTAGCTGGTACTTTAACCCACAGGGTCATGCTTGGTGGCATATCTTCATGGGTTTGAATTCATATTATGCGAATACATTTTTGATGTTCTGTCGGGCTGAGCAAAGAGAGTGGGATCCTAAAGTTGCTCGATTCATGGGCGTTCTACCTTATGTGAAGGTCAACAAAACAAAGACCCAATGAAACAAGCTGTGGAGAGAATAGATCTAGATTAGTTGTATGATTTGGCCATTGGGCAGGTGCAATTGATTTTTTTCCTAGGCATTTTACAAGTGGAATGTAAATGATAATTTTGGCTTTGGATATTGGTGAGAATCTTCCTTTTTGTAAAACTCCCCATGGTCACTTGTACCATATTGAGATTATCCTCAGTAACAGGCAGTTTTGATAACAGATGGTTGAAAGTTGAAACTTGTTCCATGGACTTGCTTATTTGGTGAAACTAGATGGTGGGAACTTGTTCTGTGGGCTTCATCAGTTGCTTGTTTTGGAGTCCTTTTCCGGGGAGCAGCAGGTAAGTGTATCTGCCAATTATTAGCGTTGGTGTTGGATCTGAAAATTATGAATGTAGTAAGATCAAACTGTAATCGAATTTGTAGAGTACTATTTAAAGTACAGGTTTGATATGCACAAAGGCTTTTGATATTATGGTTTGGACTTGGGTGGTCTGGGTGGATAATTGGATATGTATGGGATGTGTGGCTTTGATTCCGTGTTATTACTTTTTTCACTTTTTCTGATCACTTTTGTTATTTTTGTTAATGATAAACCAGTTGGTTTTATTAAGCCAATAGGGATTGTGAGTTTGTGTCAATCATTCACAATTGTCAAGAATTTTCTTTTGAGGGGAAAAAAAAGAGGGAAGATTTATTGCCTTGCATTTTTGTAAGAAAGCTCTTGTAGCTTCCTATTTGTGTTTTTAGATGACATTATGAATTTATGATAACAATCTTTTCCCAAGCCAGTAAAGAGATCTAAATTCGACTGAGTAAATAGAGCTATATCTCCCAAGTTTGCACTTTTTTATGCATAGTCGTTTGTGAACGCACAATGAAGACCTTGAGTGCCCGTTCAGTAGCAAAAGTACAATCTGACAAGCAAAAAAAAAGTAGCAAAAGTACAATCACACGAAATAAGTTTTAATCTACACGACATCAAAATAAAGATCGCGATTCGTTGTACTAGCCTACTAGGTAGAATGGTTGAATTCATTTCAAGTTTAGTAGCCATCCTAAAATAATGCTCTCATGACTTTGAATTACATGATGAGTTGTATTAGGATAGTGGATTTGACATTCTAAAAATCAACCAAGAGGCGTCCACATAGCATAAATAATAACATAATGGTGCTCTAGGATTTCAAGGAGGGAGCACGTCTCATCTGTAATTCATCAATTTGGGACTTAACGAAACATCTATAGTGACAATAGAGGACCTCAGGGCACCATGGTCCCCAAATTATGATTCGATTTTGTCGTCACATTAGTGTACGTAAAACGTCCGTCCAAACCTGCATATATAGCCTTTGATTTTTGGTTTTTCTGGGCCGACTGGTATTTGGGCCCAAACTTTTCCAGGGGTCTATGGGGACACTAGAGGACTCGTGGTGCCCCGAAGAGGTCACCCGGATCTCCGAACAACGATTTCACCCATACTTTCGGTTTTGCGGCTCTTACATTAGTGTCCCATAAACGTCCGTCTAAGCATATTAAGGACCCATAACCGTTCCTGGAGGCCTCCCATGTCCAATAGGGGTGTCTCGTACGAAGTGGTTCGGAAATATCTTCATTCTTTCTGGGGCCTCCCGGAAGCCCAAAAGACGTGGATTATATCCTACAATTTTCGGCTTCCCGAAGTCTGGTTGTCGTTTTTGCCAAAACTTCTCCGAGGGGCTCTATCGTGACCCTAGAGGTCCCTTGGTGTGTTGTGAAGGTCATCCCTATCACCGAACCCCGATTTCACCATTGTTTCGGTGCTTCGGCCCTTACATTGGTGTCCCGTAAAACGCTCGTTCAAGCTTATTAGGGATTTGATAACCGACTTGGGAGTCTCTCATCTCTGGGTGTCCCATGCAATGTTGTGGGAAAATATTCACCTTCGTTTCTGACCTTCCTGAAATCCTAAAAAAGTGCATTGTAGCCTATATTTTTTGGCTTTCGGGGAACCGATTCTCGCTTTTCCCCAAACATCCCGGGGAGTCTATCGTGACACTCAAGGACCTCCGATACTATGAAAAGGTCATTCGGGTCTCCGAACCCTGACATCACCCATGCTTATGGTGTTCCATTCCTTACATTGGTGCCCCATAAAAAAATAAAATAGTGAGATCGACATCGATCATCAAAGGAACAAAATAAAATGGCATATTGTGAAACAAAGCAGGGAGACTACAGAGACATGAAGAAGACTCCCAGACCTATCCCCTAGACTAGGCTTAAAGTTGACCATACGAAGGAAGGTGCAATAAATCAGAGAACTTCAAGGAATAAAAAAAGTTGATGTCACTTCTAACAAAGACATCCAAGTCATTTTGATGTTGATACTATCTTCGAATAAGCTTTTGACTAGCAAAAAAAAAAAAAAAAAAAAAAAAATCTTCGAATAAGCTTTTGCCAAAGAGAGTCTAGTTCTATTATAAACATCTAATGATCAGCCCTGTAGGGAGTGGGAAGCTGGGATGCGAGCGAGAGAGATTATTATAAACCAAACACGAGTAGAAGGCGAAAACATAATTACTATTAAGCGTAACACTCGCAAACGCTAAAGTTAGATGAAGGAGTTTGGTGGCAGAAGGTAGGATCTAAATTTGAAGTCGCTACGCGACTTTGAAGGGTGATAAAGAGAGAGTTGTAGGATTTTTCTCTTTTTTTTTCACGGGGTTGTAAAGGCGCAAGTTGAACATAATAACAACATTTTTTGATCAAGCTCTTTCTATTTAAGAAAACCGCTATTCTTACATAAGACGATTTTACATAAAACTACAGATTTTCTGAATTGAGTTGTTACCTTAGGCAAATTAGAAGGATGTAATCATTGAGCAAAATGTACTTTTGTATCAAAGATGCAATCTTTGGTTTTTTAATAATATTAAAGGAGATTTATTTTTAATTTTTTGGTCCAAGAGAGGCATAGATGTCAATACAATATATTTACTTACAACAGGTACAACGTAAGGGGGATACTAACTAGTGTGCATGTCCGTGCGATGCACGAGATTGTTCAGCTTTTTTTGGATTTATTTTTATTAAAAAAATTAATGTTTCCTGATGGGGTTGCGTAACTTCTAACTTTGTTGTAATAATTTTGTTTTTCTTTTTTGGTGCTAATTTTATGGTTAACTGGTAAATAAAACTAAAACAACACCAATGTAGGATTTGAATAGGTTCATCCGCAGCGTGACTCTTAATTTGTTTAGGGCAAATGTTAAAATGTTGCGGGGGAGGGATACCCTCAAGTCATGATAATAGTCCTTCACTGGCCATGTATTAGCTTTTGACAAAAAAAAAAAGAAAAAAAGAGTCATTCATTGACTAGTGGTGCCTCTATAAAAGTTAGAGGTATCTTCCCCTAAATGACATTGTTTGTTGCATTATAGTTCTACCTATTAATCATACTGTGAACTTTGATCTATAAATGACATTGTTTGTTACATTTCGGCAAGAACGGAAATCGGGCCCCGGAAAGCCGAAAATCAAAGGCTATAATCCACGTTTTTTGGGCTTTCGAGAGACCCTGAACAAAGGTGGATTTTTTCGCACCACATCACACGAGACGACGTTAGGGAACATAAGAGGGCCTCAGGGTCCGTAATCAGGTCCCTGATAGGCTTGTAAGAGCTTTTTTACGGAACACCAATGTAAGGTCCGGAACACCGAAAACATGGGTGATATCGAAATTCGAGGATTCGGATGACTCTCCCAGGGCACAGGTCCTCTAGGGTTATGATAGATCCTCCGAATAAGTTTGGGCAAAAATGACACTTGAACCTTACGAAGCCAAAAACAAAGGCTATAATCCACGATTTTTGGGCTTCCGTGAGGCCCTGAAACGAAGGTGGATATTTTCGCACCACGTCGCACGGAACACAACTTGAGGATATGGGAGGCCCTAGGGGTCGCTTATCCGGTCCTTGATAGGCTTCGAAAAGCGTTTTATGGGACACTAGTGTAAGAGTCGGAACACCAAAGCCATGGGTGATATCAAAGTTCGGAGATCCGGATGATCTTCCCGGGGCACCTAGGGTCCTCAAAGGTCATGATAGACCCCCAGGAAAAGTTTGGGCAAAAATGACATCCGGGCTCCGGGAACTCGAGAACGAAGGCTACGTTTTTTGGGCTTTCGGGAGGCCCCGGAAGGCCGGAACGAATGTGGATATTTTCGCACCATATCGCATGGAACACCCTTAGGGGACATGGGAGACCGTTGGGGTCGCTTATCCTGTTCTTGATAGGTTTGGAAGGGCGTTTTACGGGACAATGGTATAAGAGGCGGAACACCAAAGTCATGAGTAATATTAAAGTTCGGGGATCCGGATGCCCTCCCAAGGCACCGAGGGTGCTCTAGGGTCATGATAGATACCCCGAAGAAGATCGGGCAAAAAATGACACCCGGTCCTTCCGAAGCCAAAAACGAAGGCTATAATAAACGTTTTTTGGGCTTCCAGGAGGCCCCGTAACGAAGGTGGATATTTTGGCACCACGTCGCACGGAACACCACTTGGGGACATGGGAGGCCCTAAGGGTCGCTTATCCGGTCCCTGATAGGCTTGAAAGGGCTTTTTATGGGACACTGGTGTAAGAGTCGGAACACCAAAAAAGCCATGGGTGATATCAAAGTTCGAAGATTCGGATGACCCTCCCGGGGTACCTAAGGTCCTCAAGGGTCATAATAGACCCCCCGCAAAAGTTTGGGCAAAAATGACACCCGGGCCCTGGGAAGCCGAAAACGAAGGCTATAATCCACGTTTTTTGGGCTTCCGAGAGGCCCCAGAACGAAGATGAATATTTTCACACCACTTCGCATGGAACACCCCTAGGGAACATGGGAGGCCCTTGGGGTCTCTTACTCGGTCGGGCGTCTTATGGGACACAGGTGTAAGAGTCCGAACACCAAAGCCATTAGTAATATTAAAGTTCAGGGATCCGCAAGACCCGCCTGAGGGACCTTGGGTTCTCAAGAGTCATGATAAACCCCCCTCTCCCCGGAAAAGTCGGGAAAAAATGACACCCGGGGCCCGGGAAGCCGAAAATGAAGGCTATAATCCACTTTTTTTAGCTTTCTAGAGGCACCGGACGAAGGTCAATATATTTGCACCACATCGTACGGAACACCCCTAGGAACTAGGGGACATGGGAGGACCCTATTGTAGGTTATCGGGTCCAGATACGAACGTTGAACATTCAAGTTGGTATAACTGTTCAGAGAAAACAATGCAAAGCAATATATAGTACCAAGCTTAATGAAATTGGAGGGATTATCTTGCAAAGAGAGGAGGTGTAGATACCAAATGCCTATTAGCAATCGCAAAGAGAAATACGAAAAACCTTACCAAAATGCGAATTGGTTGTATACGATGCCGGAAAGATGGCGGACGACGTCGATGAAATCCAGATACGAACGTTGAACATATGGGAAGGTAGGAGATGAATTGATGGTGCGGTTTCATCATCTATTCATGAGAGATGAATTAGTTTTTTTTTTTTTTTTTTTGCCTCATTAATATGTGAGAGAACTTAGCTACTACTCAATTTCTTTGATTTGTGACACCTGACAACTGGTGAGAATGAAAGGAATGGGATGAATGAGTCCTTAAATTACATTATGTTTTTGTAACCTCTGATTGTCGTTACTTTCTTTCTCTCTCTTTTTTTCTTTTTTTTGTGCTGGCTGTGAGACATATGACACATCATTCGGCAATTTAGCGACTGATGTGATCTGGCGAGTTATGGTTTAATCATTGCGTTTTAATCTAATTATATAGATTTGGTGGTTTTATGAGTGACTTCAATTTTAAATTTCCCTACCTTGCACGATTTATAGTAATTATGATATATTGCGATTTGTAATTTATTGGGTGACAGGGTGATTACATAACATGTCAAGCAATTTAAGTGGCTTCGTCCATGTGGTGGCTAGATATTAGTTTGATGCCTTTTAAACTAATTATATAGATATAGATTAAAGAAAATTTAATTACGTTCCCTCCATAATATGTTCAAAGATCATATTTCAATTTTCATTACTTATTTATAAACCCTAGTGATATTATTTTCCATATTCTAAATATAATATTTATTTTCAAAATTGGTCACCATAAAATGGACAAAGTCTTATTTGAAAACTGAGACTATCAACTATCAAGATAGATTACTATTGAACTTGATTGAACTGGAAATAGCCATATACACAGCAACGTAAGTATGATGACGTGGAGCTCCTCGATACAACAATTAGGATAAGCACGAAAATTAAATCTTCTATAAATACGGACACACCCAATACATCCAAACTCATTGCTTGTAGATAAAGAAAAACCGTTTCAACATAAAAAACAACAAAAACTAGAGCAATTATATAATAATGGATTCGAAATTGTAACCAAGTCTCTCCCATTGATTCTATACCCGATTCATAACTAGAAAGATTCTCGGGTCCTTTGCTAATCGGAACTAAAATTCCGGAAAAGAAAAATGCTAAAATATAAATAACACTTGGTATCATTAAAAATGGCTAGAATATATCATATTCATAAAGTAGAAACAAGAGGAGCCCTAATGTCCTTCATCTTACCTTTATTTAAACAAAAAAAAATAAAAAAATATGATGAAGTGGACGTTGATGTATTGTTAAATGAAGGAAGCCGGACCAAAATGCTCTCTGGCTGTGTTATCACTTATCACTCCATATCTAATAACCACAGGATATCAAAGGCCGTTATTTAAAACAGTGTACTGGAAAAGAGTCATCTTTGCATAATAAAAATTGTCAAAATTAAGTGTACAAAAAATAACTACATCTCAGATTATGATTTCTACTCCTATAAAGAATTTTACTGTAGTAATTAGTAATCCTAGGAAACTCCAAATCTCTCTTATTGCTCTTGAGAAAGGAGAATTCATACACAGATGTCACATAATGCCCTCAACAAGATGCTGCCGCTTGATGCTATTCTTCAATCTGACTTATCAACTTAAATAAACTTGAATAGTCTCATTTGTAAACTTACCAGTACAACATCACTGGGGGGCTTCTTGATATACTTTTGGGGTAATAGCAGCCAGTTGCAGCTTGCCTAGTTGACATAGTTTTACAGGATTCTTGTAAATAACGATCCGGGAAAGCTCTTGACCAGATAGAATGACATGCGCAATGCTGAATGAATCACCTTTCTCGGTTGCAAATTGCCACTCTCTTTTTGATATGACAACCCAGTCCTCCTTTGCAAATCTAGATGATTTGACTTCGATGAATTGCCTGCTCTCTACGCCATCCCCCACCACAATGTCATATGGCAAGCCTGTCTCCCTGTCTTGATTGACCCAATTCACCAATGCCCCATCAAATTTTCCAGCGAAGTATCAAAAAGCCACAAGTTCTCCGAGTCTACCAGTTTGTATTGCTTGCTGAGCACCAGGTGTAGTGGATAAATCTCTCCTTCTGCTCTTTGACTGATCTTCTTCAGGACTATGAGACTCAACAACAATATTGCTTGGATCAGTTAAGGCATCGATACTAGATTGAGGCCCATCCCACACACCATTGGACTCATTATCAAGAAAAGGGATGAAATGAACTGAATGAGCCCCTAGGACTCTTTCAATTTTATCTTCATTCAACTCTGTTATGGTCACATCAGCATTCTCCTCCATAATACCTTTTGTAAGACCAACACTCGTCCCTAAATTGACACTTTGGCCTGTAACAACTGGCTGTGTATAAAACCCATTTTCACGAGAATAACTGAAACCTGGAGCAGTTTTCCAGTTCACAGGAGGCCAGCTTGAGACTCCGGGCTTTTGCTTGGACTTGGAAGATACCTGCTGAATGGTATTTGATGCATTACCCAGCACCATCTCATCATTCTCAGGCAGGGACGCCAAAGAAGAAAGAGACCAGATGAATTCATCATCAGGAAGCTTTGCCATCTTCTGGCTATGAAGAATAAAAAATTCGATCTGCTCTTCACTTGAACCAGATTTTGCCATCGTGGTGATCATGTGGAGAAAATTGGCCAAATGTAACTCCCGGGTGCCATCAAAGAATAATCGAGAGAGTTCCATGAACACAGAGTGGGAATCTGAATCTTGAGTTGTGTATAGGATGTTTCCCTGCCCAAAGAAAACAATAACAATTATAAAACTGTTGGATTATTTGCGTCGAATGGGGACTGCGGGGTTGTGTCAACAGCTAACATCTGAAGAAGAAAGAGATGCATTCAAGGACCAAGAGCTGAAAGCTTTCCAACATCACTAATTCTGCATTCAGACTACCATTTTATTTGGTGATCAGATGTCTCAACCAATTCCCCCAATTTACCAGATTGGCATTTTAAATGAGTCATCCACACCAAGTTGGCATTTTATAAAATTCCGGCGACAATGTGGCATATATGTTTTTTGACTCGGTCACTTAAACCCAATAAAGCTGAAGGCGGGGAATCTTTTGTGTTGTTTTGATTTTCTTATATTTTCCCCTTATTTATTGCAAATATGCGTATTAGATTAATTTCGAATTCATCATCTGCTATACTAATTGTCCAAAAATTAATTAAGGCAAAATCAGGTGATGGGAATGTTAAACATAGAAACTTTCGATCAGTGAAGGGCTCAGCTAGTTGTGATTTCTCATAGTTTGAAAAATAAAGCGGTTCTGAGAAGCAATCTTGTTATGGGTATGTGTTCATCTCTTTGTAACTCTTCAAGTTCATCATCTGGGCATTTGGATTCTCCAAAAATTAAGGCAAAACAGGTGTTGGGAAGCTCAAGAGGAAAGACCATGATTTGGGTCATTCTCATTTCGCTCTAGATCTTCAAATTATTCAACAGAGAGTGAAAAGTGGTTGCTTTTGGTGTTCTCCCAAAAAGGGGTTTGAAGAAGAAGAATGGTAATTGAAATGGGGTTGTTGAAGCAGAATTGGGGCTTGATTGGGGGAAAGATGATGATATTTTGTGATTGAGATCAGTTTCATTCAAAGGGCAGAAGAAAATGATGAAGACTGTGAAGGAGACAAAGAGGATTAATAAAGAGGTAGAACAGATTATAACTATGTTCACCCTTTTTCGAAATTAACCTAATGTACAGAAATGCAGTAAATGATGGGAAAATATAAGAAGTAAAAAATAATGCCAAAGATTCCCCGCCGACGGCTTTATTGGGTTTAAGTGACCGAGTCAAAAAATAAATGTCATTTTGTCGCCAGAATTTTTTAAAATGCCAACTTGGTATGGATGACTTTTAAAATGTCAATCTGGTAAATCGGGGCAACCAATTCCTCCAATTTGCATAACTAGTCACAACTCTATAATTTCTGACAACGAAAATAACAAAAGAAGGGCACCAAATACCTGAAGCAGGGAGCTGCATTCAGATCGCCTCTTCGATGCACAATCACATCTCTTTATGACATTTTGGCAAAACAGCTTTTCCACCACAACAATCCTTAGATGATACAAGTCGTTGAATCCGGACAGCTTGAGTTGGCTGAATTTTTCAGGGTGTAAATTATAGATATAACGCTGGAGAAACGGGAGCACCCACCTTATCATTGAGGTTTTAAAGTCGGAATCGGCAAGCCCAAAATATATAGCTTCCCGAGACACTACCTGCATGAAGTAATGTCATCAAGATGGCACAAGGTTTCTTCACTGATTAAAAAATAGTCAACTCAAAACTTGTTAACGCTTTGGAAGATCTTTACAAACACGAAGGAAGAGGGTGGGTGGGGGGGAATGAAGAGAAAAACAACTGTAATTACTGTTAAGCTGACGAAGAATAGCAGCCCTTTCTGACAGATCTGCATGGTGACTCTCCCCTCTCCTCCTCAACCCTTTCCCCACACCACTTTCAGGCAATATGTTTAGCACTACAAGAAAACAAGTCTACCTATTTCTCTCCCACTACGCCTTATAAGTTTCCATATATTTAGGAAAACACAAATAAGCCGAATCTCTGCACATGGACAAAGCACCAATGGATAAGTCTGTGAATATGCATCACAGAATACCCAAAACATGCATGTAATGGCAACAACCATATAGAGTGAACACTGAGCATTAAGCTCCAAACATAGCCAAACAACAAGACATCAGATAAGGACCAGAATTATCAGTAGCATTCCTTGGATGCAATAAATGGAGTATGTAGCCAATAGTAATTCCTCAAATCACCCAGACTATAAAATAATCTAGATGACAAGTGAAGATGGCCTGTTCGCAGTATAAGGAACCACATCCACTTCACAAGCAACGGGCAGCAAGGAAGGTTGAATGCAGTTCCAACAATAACAAAATATGCATCCAGGAAGACACTTCCAGATTTTAGTTTCGGTCCAACACAAGAATCAATCACCTTGACAAGGCTAATGGCTGTTAATAAAGTCAGCAGATATAGAAGTTCGAATACCTGTTTTCTTTTCATATTGCCTCTTCATATATATCTTCCAAATCATATTCTAGATGGAGCGGAGGAACTGGTGACATACATGTAAAACTAGGTATTCTATAATAATTCCCCAACTCAGAGGATAACGAAGAATTCCACAATATAATCACAAAAATACAAGTAAATAGGCAGACAGGAAGAGCACTGGTGATAAGACACCAAACAACTAGAAATGTATACCTCCGACAGAGCGGGTATGCCTAACTTCTGCAAGAGAACAGATACGTCACTTTGGAGCATCTGTATTTCAACGTTGGTCAGCTGTCCAAAGTATAGAAACTCAATATTATCTGAGTGCTTAAATTCTTTCGTCAATGTATCATCATCGCACCAACATACAAGGCCAAATGATGCGTGTAAAAAAATCCATGTATCTTGCATGGTTGGAAGCACAGTAAACTCTGACTGCAATAAACACTCCTTCAACATAGTCATGTCATCAGAACTAAGTGCACCACACTTCAGACCATCTGACCACCTCACGAGAACTTGAAAAACCTGATACAAGAAACAATTTATTTACACCTCTTAATCTATATATAACCAGAAGATGATAAGTAATCAACATTACAACCTACCACATTAGCTGCCTCATGGGGCAAAGCATTTTTAGATAATTGCTGCAATATCTGAATGTAGTCACGCAAAGGAGGAGCTTCATTCACCCCACACTCATTCACAAAAAAGTCGTGAAGGGCAGGATAAATGGTGCATAATGCCCTGCTCAATCGACCATTAGTTATCCCGACTAAGAAATCAATGTCCTTGCCGCATTTCAACGGACCAGTAGAATCATGCCAAAAGACTTCCCCAGGAGATAGCAACACACCAGCAACAACATCCTCATGAAGTCTGACAGAGTCATATGGGACAAATATGAAAGGTCCAGAACTAAAAGTTTCCACCACTTGTTCTCTTGATCTTGCCATTTCCTTCCAAATGAAGGTATATAGCTTGGACATTTGTGATATGCTGGTAAACCAAGTTTCCACTAAATTAGCAAATCCAGAATAAATCGAGGAGAGAGCAAGAAAAACAAGAAAATTAGCATCCTGGTACGTTAACCCACAAGCAATTGCTTAATATACGGTCATAATACGCTATTTATGGCATGAATACAACTATCATGTATGGCAGTCTAGAATTCACAGAGCAACACATCCTTATGCAAAATTTTAAATTGCTCATTTCTATAAGGGAGACAGGCAAAAGAACCGTTTCTAATGCAATGACACACATCCAATAGAGAGATGAGATCCCCGCCAATCAATCCCTCCAATACCTCACAAAACATAAAAAACCATTATATTGTTTTCTTTTTATATTTTGGTCTTTGAGCGGTGAAACATCGGAATCCATCAAATACTGGAGGGGTTTACTGTTTATTGGAGGGAGTGATTGGAGAGGATTTTTTATCTGCAATTGAATGATCTACACAGTTAAAATCACAAATCACAGAAGCACGAGCTCCGCTATGAGAGCAGAATTATACAAGACACCTTGCAATCCCATTGGAAAAGATCAAGGTGGTTAAATCAGCTTGAGTATGAACTGATCAAATACCAGGCATACATATATAGTTTGTATACGACTCCTTTTTCCCCATTTGGACAGATATGTCAAAAACCAAGGATTAGTGCTGTTCCAGATCATAACTACCAAGTTGTTTCATCAGTTCTATGGATGACAACAGGAGAAACAATATAATCAGCTATCAGAAATATGGCCTTCGGTACTCTGGAAACTATGCTACAATCAGATTACTCCCTCTGTTCCAAATTGAGCTTCATGTTTGACTTTGTGAGTCAAACTTCAAAAAACTTGACTATTGATTTGTGAAATAAATAAGAAGATTTACAATATCAAAATACTACTCTTACATTCATTTTTAATTGTACTTTCACAATATCAACTTTTAATAAAGTTGATATTAACATAATTATAGTAACTTATGGTGAAAGTGTTGTCTCATAGACTGTGCAAAGTCAACAGGAAGCTCAATTTGGAACCGAGGGCGTATGTTTTTCACAGCATCATACTCAAGACAGCACTCGAAGTACCAAGCAACGGCTGTATTTTCTCAGTGAATCATGGTACCAACACTGTTCACGAGCTTTAAAAATAAGGGACAACTGAAAAATGAAATTAAAACAATCAAACATAGCCAGGTATGCACTCTAGACTCTAGTTAGTGACACATTGATCCCCTGTAATTAGGAAAACCACCAATAAGGAAGAGCAGTTCTCCACCTACTAATATTTTTTATAGATAACATGGGTATCCAAGCTTTGCTTGACTAATCCCCTGGGCCCTGAAGTTAACGACCAGGAAAACCTCCAGTGGCCCTGAGAAAAACACGGTAAAGAAGATAATTATAAGCTTTGAACTGGGACCTAACATGGGAGGATAGGGAGCTACCTGGCAGTGAAGGGAGACTCCAAACTTTGCCAAACGTGAAGAATCGCCAATGCATCATCGAGTGTAACTTGAGTTTTGAAACCAATTTCACTAGATAGCTTAATGCTTCTGATCTGTTACATCAAAACAGTGCAATATAGTTATCAGATATACACCACCACCACCACCACCACCACCTTAAGTGAGTCCTGCTGCAAAAGGGGTCTGGGGAGGTCGAGATCTACATGTATGCAACCTTTACCTTACCCTAACAAATCCCTAAAAGATACCGTCAGAGATTACAGCACCAAAATTCTTTCACATATGAACTTCACCCAAAATCCCAACCAGATCCAAAATGACTTCCTAAAACTTGAAGCTGCGAAAGGTACTGTCCCACTAGATAAATCTACATAAACCCTAATGGCACCACAATAACAAACATTCCTACTCACTTCATGATACATTCACAACAGAGCTCAACTGCTCAAGGAGTCCTAATGGAAGAGTTTCTCCTTTGTATCAAGATGGACCATCTCAAACTTGTCTTTGAATTATTCGCTACTTATTCTAGTGACTTAGCAAGTTAGTTGTCATACATCTTCAATCTAGGGTCTAGTGGAAACAGATTCTGGATTCAATAAGGCTACGGAATCACATGCATTGGTAACTCATTTATGAGGCTCTACAGCAGAAAGTGTAGAAAGTCTCCAACACACACACCATCAACCCCACCCAACCAAAAGGGAACCAAAAGGGGAAAAAAAAACTTGAGGGTAAACAGAGGCAAAGTAAACTCTATTGGTACTATATAACATGTAAAGGGCCTCCCGGCAGCTTTAACGAAGAGATTAATTAGTTACTAACCTTTGGAACAGCATATGGAGCATGAGAACCAAGAAGAGAGCGAACTGAATCACAGTCATAAAATAGCTCTCTCGGATAGTGAAGCTCATTGTCAGCAGATGAAACAATCCACTTCATATAAGATATGTTATGCATCAGTGAAGACTTGAAGAATGTGTCATTCACGTTTGATTTGCTACTGAAACACCCAAAAGCTTTATCACTGAAGTGATCATCCCATAAGGTATCCAGAACCTCCAACAAATTTTTGCAGCCATCGTGGCTGCCTCTCTCAGACAACAGAGATAGTATATGAACCAACTCTGCAGATTCCCAATCCTTAACTACCAATCCCGATGCTGTAAGATTTCTATCACAAATAATCTGGTTAAGCACTTCAGGAGACAAGTCAGCAGTAGATTTCTCGACCATAACTACTTTCACGAAATCTGTGACTCCTAACTTCTGCAGAAACTCCCTCCACTTCATCAACCCACATGACATTGACTTGGTAATTGGATGTTTCAAATACATAAGATCAATTTCATGCCATTTATAATCCAAAGCACATATGAACTTGCTTGCATCAACAGAATTCCCATATTCTCTACTAAAATGAATAGATACCTCAGGGAGTCGCTTGTATCCATGATTTGTCAGAATAAGAGCCTTACTACGCAATTCAGAAAAAATGTACTCACTTTCAACATGACAATCTACACAGTTGGATTGTAAATGAAAAATTATAAACGCGATATATTCTGCCATTAACTGTTGGTCCTTATCCATTGACTTGTCATCTGAAACAGATGGCAATATGTGAATTCGGATGAGCTCATGAGCTGACATCTGTTGCACGCCAACCCTTTGCAACATTCTTGTACAGTTATTAACCATAGCTACATCATTAGATGCCTCAGAAAAGAGAGCAGGGTTTACAATCCTTAATGTAGCATATAAACGAGGGAACGCTTCATTACCAACTTCACCATCAATGCCAGTGCTTCTACAGTCAGCATGAAACCAAATTGTACCTTCATCCAGTGATCCATATGTTCCATCAGAAAGAGGAATGAACGGAACGATCTTCAAGCTTTTGATAAGATCCTGCTCCGATCCTGAACTCCTGAAGTTTGGGGCATAAGATTGGAACATGTTGTAAAGTTCATTAAGCCAAGAGAACAGCCAACTTAGACCCAAAGATTTTATACCATCTTTTATGCGAGCTAAAGATGATACGAATTGAACTAATGTCCTCGGACCATACTCTTCCACACCCAATGCCGTAGCAAGTTGATCTGATAACGTTATATTCTTGTCTAGAAGCCTGAGTCCAAGATGCTCATACAGTAAGGAATCAGGCAATAGTATATTGGCCTGCTCAGTCCAACCTCTTAGAACCTTGCATGGTGGCACCCACTTGTCCTTGCATCCATCCTGAAGCAAGCAGTTTGACTGGCGTAACTTAGAGATAATCATCCAGGGGAGTCTAGAAAAGAAACCATGCACTTCACCCATAAGAGGAACAAAACTCATGTAAGCAGTCACTGCCTTGGCAGGATTTTGCTGGAAACAAGGGAGAGAACAAAATGATTTTTCTGCATTAACAAATAAACCAGGGAATTCTGACAATAACCACTGGTTCCAGGGGCTATCTCTGTCAACGTCTTCTCTAGAAGAAGGAAGAACAAAATCAGCTTGAAGAATGAACTTAAGGCCATATGTCCTCAACGGAAGGAAAGCAAAAACAGGCTGCTGATCTAAGAACGGTTCATAGTCACCATTCTCTGTTTCCTTGAGTGTCAAAGCTATGGAGATTTCAGTCATCTGAACGTCGGAGCGAATGACTTTAGGATGCAACTTACTAGATTCTACAAACCAAGTCAATTTCTCTTTCCCATGAGATACTCTGACGATACCATCACCTAGTATCTCTTTTTTCATTATAATAAGCGAGTCACTAATCATGTTCCTCAGCTTGACACACTGTAGGCGATGAAGGAAAAGTAATAAAGAAGGATGGAGATCTGAGAATATAGATAAAATGCTGCTTATACCCGAGCTGTCTAGTAATTTGGATTTGAAAGGAAGCACAATACATGTGTTCCAACCATGCATGCCCTTTGGAACATCACTTTCACATGCTAACTGTCTAAAAACCTCAATATCGCATGGAGGTACAATTGATGGTAATACAAAACCAATCTGACCCTCACTTGTGTCAAACTTAATATAAAATCCGTTTGAATGAATTTCTGGAGCATCAGTAACCTGCACAGAGAACAAAATAGATTTAGATGGATTTACAAGAACAATAACTTCTACCACCACAACCAGCAGACAGACACCCTTGTTTTAAGAAATGGGGGATTAAAGAAATAACAAATAATCGTGTTTGTTTGCAGGTTACAGTTTATACTAGTATGTACTCCCTCCGTCCTATAAAATCCTAAACATTTGCTTTTTGAAGGTCAAACTTAACAAACTTTGACCATTAATTTATGAAAATATATAAAGATTCACAATATGAAAATACTTTTGTTAGATTCATTTTTAAAAGTACTTTCAAAAAATCATATTTTTATAATTTTTATATTCATATAATTGTGTAGTTATTTACGGTCAAAGTGTGTCTTAGAGACCGTGAGAAAGTAAACGTTTAGGATTTTATGAGACGGAGGGAGTATAATGCTTGCAGAACTAGAATACCCAACTTCCAATACAACCTACACCAGCATATACCTGTCAAAACTCGCAACATGAAAAACTGGAAGCAACTTTAAATGAATAAATGACATTGAGATACCCTTATTCAGCAGAGGCAACTTCAAAGCAGAAAGAACACATAAAACTATCAAAAACCTTACAAGCGGCTACAAACAAGATGAAGATTATCTCAATTAGACGACCACAAAAGCAACCGAAAGAGAAAGCTTACAGGAATAAAGCATCTAGGAGGAGAATAAAAAAAAAAAAACAAAATAAAAAAACATATATGTTGCTTCTAGATATCAAATTACATAATTTCAATGTTCAGACGGGTGCAATTTATCTATCTAAGAGCCCATGCGTATAAAATTTGAAGTCCTGTGGCTTTAGCAAGCTTAAAAATCAAGTCTTTTACAACATCCCATAAATGCAGACATTTTTACATGTGCTTTGAATGTCCCGCATTAGACCAAACCATGTCAAAATTTACTTCAATCAAATGTAATAAAAAAAATATGCAGAAATTGAGCCATATTCCAATAAAAATCTTGCCAACTTGTTGATTTAACTAAAAAAAATTGAGCCAAGATCAACAAAGCAGTAATAATAAGCAATTTATTGAAACGACCCAGCCCAATCAAATGTAATAAAAAAAATATGCAGAAATTGAGCCATATTCCAATAAAAATCTTGCCAACTTGTCGATTTAACTAAAAAAATTGAGCCAAGATAAACAAAGCAGTAATAATAAGCAAATAAAATGGCTTTATTGAAACGACCCAGCCCAATCAAATGTAATAAAAAAAATATGCAGAAGTTGAGCCATATTCCAATAAAAATCTTGCCAACTTGTCGATTTAACTAAAAAAAATTGAGCCAAGATCAACAAAGCAGTAATAATAAGCAAATAAAATGCTTTATTGAAACGACCCAGCCCAATACCTCTGTAACCTAAGTCCTAACACACTATGGTTGGTAACCCCCTAAATGGCCTTTAGAAAGGTTCACTAAAGCCCAAAAGAGGAAGGCCATGTGACTTTCGTATAAGGGTTAGATTTCTTATACTTGTTAAAATCCTTACAAATCTCTCAATGTGAGACTTAGGGTGTTAAACGTATAATGTTAACAGGAAAATAAGGCTTCAACTGAAAGATAATCCTCAATAACACTGTAATTCAAATGTAAGATGATATTCAGCTTGCATACCCGGAAAACTGATTTAAAGCCAATTCCTTTTTTTCCAATGTACCCAGCAGTAGCCCCTTCTTGGTCGAATTTCCAACATCACAGAGTGCTCTGATATTCTGTGCAGTAAAACCTCTTTCATTATTTAGAACTACTATACCCGTATCTTGAAGGATGAAAGTAAGAGTGGGTTCCACATTTTCAGGGTAAACATTATCATCAGCATTCTGGATCTGCAAATTTAAAGAGTGAAAAGTAAGGTCAATAAGTTGTAACCATTGAGATAATCGTTCACTTATTCCCGTTTCTCTATTTTGAAATAAATAGTTCACTAGTACAAAATGTAGTGAAAAGACGATACGACACTAAACATCACATGTCCAGTAGTACGAGGAACAATCATCAGTTGCCTGCTTGGAAGCAACCATAGGTAAAAAGAACGAATCTGTAGCGGTTGCAAGAGAGACTTTTCTAATCATGAATACAGATTGAATCATGCATTACCAGTGGGGGACCCAGAAAACAATACATTTGGAAAAAATATGGTCAGGTAGCTAGTGGTCTTTGTTGATCAATGTCTACTATTATAAACTATTATCAGCAGATTTTGACGGTATTATCTCCTATATTGCCCAGAATACTATTTTTTGCCAATAGATTCAGCCAGTTACGACCAGCAACTAAGCCGTAGAACTCAAATAAATATTATACACTATTCAAACAAGTCTCTGACATGTAAGAAATCAACATCACGTGATGGGGGGATACTTCAATAGATTTCATTGCATGGTTCTTTTCCAGCCAGATATATCTTTTTTGTAGATAACATGGGTATCCACACTTTGCTTGACTAATAATCCCATGGGCCCCTGCAAGGCACTAGCTACCAAAAAGAAGAAAAAAGAGATATAAAAGCACGCCCACTAACATGAAGTCATGAACATTCTGAACTCAATGAGTTGCTTTGTGCATATGGAAGGACTACATGCGTGAATCAACAATTAATTGAGTAAAAAATAGAAGACATACCAGCTCAAGAAGGAAATGCGAGTTCTGGGAATACAATTCTTCCGACAGACAAAGAAGTGCACGCCCTATAAGAGCATTCCTGTTTTTCGATATGCTATTCTGCTCGTCAGAGAAATTAGGGTTCAGCCCATATTGGTCCCGCCTGATAGATTCAACAACACAAGCAGCCTCGTTTTGTTGCTCAATATCTCTGTTAGTAAGATGATCCGTTCCAATTTGACCAGATCTATCATGTGGACTACACAAAGGCTTGGATACATCAGTATGAATCTTATGCTGCTCCGCTTGGTTAGCAGCAGTAGCATGAATAGTATCGGCTGGAGACTGGCTGCTGTCCAGCCCCTTTACGTCAGGACCCGCACAATTTAAGGATGAAGATTGAGCTGACAGCAAGGAATAGTTACAAGTCAATGGAAAGAATGAAAGATGGTCATTCACCCATTCCACTACACTTAGTGACAAACCAACTTCATGAAGCATGAGACACTCCTCATTCCCTTTACATTGAAGTAAAACAGCAGAAGCAGCATCTTTGACCACAGATTGCAATCCAGCAAGTAGTATCTCAGCTGCAAAACATCGAAATTCTGAGGGCAGGAAACTAAGAGAATCTATCACAATCCTTGATACAAGAGCAACTGCTCCATCCACCCCCTTCAAACTTTTGCTTAATTCGAAAATAGAACAGCAACCTGCAGCCTCACCAAACATTAGCTCCTTTGATGTTTTCTCACTCCACTGACCATTATTAATATTCATTTTCTGCATAGAATTTTCCATGATAACCTCAAATGCTTGACGTGCCTGGCACCTCAAAAGGGATAACGGTACATGTCTTCTACCACCAGACAGAACAAACAACGACAAAAGTTGCACAGCAATGTCAAAAGATGATTCTTGAAGTACAGCTTGAAAGAACAAATCCGCGGAAGCTAAATGGTCAATCCGAATTATTTTACCATTCTTGGTCAATACACATAATAAGCCTTTGGCATTGACCTCAGACAATAGCCATCCCAGAAGAGGTCCAAGTGAAGGAGCATATACAAGTTCCCAATATGACCATGAGTTCAGATCTGATAGAAATGGAGCTTTAAGCAAAGATTCAACAGCATCCCTCGAGGTGACTAATCCAAGAGTTTGATCTACCTGACCAGTGTCCTCTCTCAACCCAGAACTATCGGTAAGATCACTTTCATTGAAACGAGTATCAGCATAACTGGAGGTGCCAAGCAATGCAGCAGAAAACACAACACAATTGGATGTAATGCTACTTTTATGCTCTTTTACAATATTTAAGAGCGCTTCCATGCCACTAGTTCCAACTATTCTGAAACCAACAAAAGGAAACTGCCTCATAAGCAGTTCTGATATCTTTTCCTTGGTTATACCATCATCCTCCCAGAGGCTGCTTGAAGCTTGAGACAATAACATAACCAACTGTTGCTGGAGCATGCTCACCTCCAAAGACGGAAGCTGTTGCACCTCATCTCCTACAAATTTCAGCAGTTCTTTTGGGATTTCAGATATGTGTGTTTCTAAGAATGACAAAAAATTCCCAAGACCAAGTAACTCGAATTCCTCAACACAAAATTGCTGGGTCAACCAAACTTCACAGCGGCAAAGTTGTTTTGCAGACGTAAGAACCCTATCTGTAAGGGATTTTCCACCAGATGATATGGCATTTTCAGCAAGATACTCTGAAACTTTCCTAACAACATCCTCTGCAGTCACACCTGCAATACCAGCAATATAACTCTTAGACAAGTTCTTTTTTGATACGAGACACGATTGTATTAGTAAAGCTGAAAACAGGCCAAGGAGGATAAGCAGTCAATCGTAGAAGAGATTCTCCAATTTCAGATGTGGGTACGAGGGACTTGATATTTTCCATTTTTTTGCGCCCCCATATAGCAACGTTATCTATCTCCCTCCAAAGAAGAGGTAAAAATGACTGCAATTCACATGTTAATCACTTGCAGCAACCTTATAAGTTATACCCATGACACAAAACAGTCACGGAGCAAAATAGCAAGTTGATTATCTAAGTTTCACTCTTTTGGAAACCAATATATCTCCCTCAATTATCGTGCATATGGCCAGTAATTACATAAATCTTCACTCATCCACTTAGTTACAGCTACTTTCTAACATAAACAATTTCTTCACAAGTAATCATATAAATCCAAAAGGTGAGAATTACTTACAAGGACCAGGATTTAGTGCCTTTTTATTGAGGCCAGGATCCTTCTCAATAGGCTCAACATCAATACTTTCATACTCTTCGCACTTGTCAGCAAGTTTATTTGCCTGTCCGATCTCACCCATGAACTGAAATGTATCATATATGCTATCCCACATCCCATTTTTGATAGAATTAACCTGCAACATTGTAGGACAAATTTTTATGTTTGTGATGTCAAAACTTTAACTCTGTACCGCAACAATAAATGAAGCATATTGTAAGAAGAAACCAGAATCACCTACCAACTATCAAACATATTGACACAACAATTTGTTTGTGCTGTGTGACTTTGCTAGGAACTTGTGGGATAGATTGCTGTGTGGGAAAAGTTGTGTGTCCAGCCACGGTGGGCGAGTTTTTACAGTTACGATTTGTTGCGATGAGGAGAAGTAAGGAGGGGAGGTTGTTGTGGAGGTGTGCTTGCATGGCTATACTTTGGTGCATTTGGTTGGAGAGGAATTTGAGGGTCTTTTCCGATGTTGAGAAGACTATTGATAATGATTGGGATCACATAATTTACTTGACTTCCCTCTGGGCTAAGGCAGCGGGGGCCTTTAAGGTTGTCCCGCTGACCATAGTACAGCGCTATTGGCGAGATGTGTAGATACTTTCATTTTTGAAATTGAGGATGCCTTATCCTCCAACGTTTTTGTATTCTTTAACAATTGATTAATAAAAATTTTCTTATCTAAAAAAAAGAAAGGGGAAAAGGAAACTAAGCAGGATCACAGAAGGATCACGTGCCCGCATTTATGCTCGTAAAGATGAGGGTGACCAGAAATAATAAGCTAGCCCTCATTAGAAGAATACGGCCGGAAGTTTAGTGCTATATAAGATCTCTCATAATATTTCATCTTAATTCTTAAACCCTCCTGCTTCACTTGTTCGGGAAGCAATACAACCTGAATAATTTTTGAGCTAACAGATTGCAAACCAGCACAATCAAGAATGGTCATACAGGCTGGTATCATATCCATTTAAAGCCTTGGCCAGAAAAAAACTATGTGACAGTATCACAGATAGCTAATGTTCAGTTTTCTTCGTGATCTTGATTTTCGGGTTGTTGGTACTTCAGGTCAGGTAGCTAATGTTCAGGTGTCTTCGAGGGGACCTCCCTCTCGGAGAAACAGGGTTGGCATTAGGGAGCTTCGGGGTCTTGAGACGACCCTTAATTATGGGGAAGGGGGGAGTCGTAGGTCTAGGGGTATCGGTGGTTTTAGATGAAGATTTTGAGTTGGAATGTCAATGGTCTGGGGATGGTAGAGAAACGTAGTCTAGTGCAGGAAGTTGTCAGCCGGGCGTCTCCGGATGTGGTGATGTTTCAGGAGACGAAGGTTGAGGGAGTGGATTCTTTTTTTGTTCGAAGTCTTTGGGAGGCAGGGTCTAAGGATTGGGTTTGTTTGCCTTCTGTAGGAGCGTCGGGGGGTATTCTTATTGCTTGGGATACCCGTTTTGCGTCTCGAGTTGAGTCTCATTTTGGGCATTTTACTGTGTCGGTTCTGTTGAGTGTTCGTGGGAGGGGTGATTGGTGGGTGTCTTCTGTTTATGGCCCGTGTGGGGTTGCTGACCATGAGTCGTTTTGGGAGGAGTTGGCGGCTCTTGCTGGTTTCTGTTCCCCTAGATGGGTTATTGGGGGTGACTTTAATGTGATCCGTCATGCGGGGGAACGGCGTGACCGGGAGGCGGGATGTAGCCTCTCGGATTGATAGGTTCCTTGTTACGAATGATTTTGAGGATGAGTTTCCATCTTTGGTACAGGAGATCCTGCCCCGTTCGTGTTCTGATCATTTTCCCCTTGTCTTACATTCTGCTCCCATTCAGTGGGGCCCGACCCCTTTCCGCTTTGAGAATATGTGGTGCTCCCACGCGGAGTTTGGGGTTAAGATTCGGGATTGGTGGGCGGAGTGTGAGGTTGAGGGCTGGAGGGGGGACTGTTTCATGAGGAGGTTGAGGTTTGTTAAGGAACGTTTGAAAGTTTGGAATAAGGAGACTTTTGGAGATGTGCGGGTGCGAAAGGGGGAGATCCTTAAGGAGATTTTGGTGACAGATCGGGGTTTGAGCGAGGAGGGCCATGATGAGGGGTTGCTGAGGAAGAGTGTTGATTTGAAAAATAGTCTAGAGGAGGTTTTGCTAAAGGAAAGGCAGAGTCAGCGTCAGAAGATGAAGGGGAGATGGGCGAAGGAGGGGGATGTGAGTTCTAGGTTATTCTTTAAAGTGGTTAATGGGAGGCGGAGGAGGAGTTTTGTTCGGGAGTTGGAGACTGATGATGGTGAGAATGTGACTGATGTGAGTAGGATTAGTGACGAGATTACAGCTTTCTACAAGGGTCTTTTTGAGGAAGAAGTGATTGATAGACCGATGTTGGAGGGAGTTGAGTGGTCCCCTATTACGCCATTGCTTCGGGACTGGCTTGAGCGCCCTTTGAGTTAGAGGAGATACGGGCAGCGGTGTTTAGGATGGATCGAGAGAAAGCCCCGGGGCTGGATGGATTCACTATGGCCTATTACCAGGATTGCTGGGAGGTCATGAAGGAGGATCTGCTTGGGGTTTTTACTGAGTTTCATGCCACAGGGGTGATTGGGAAGAGTATGAACTCTAACTTTATCACCCTCGTCCCTAAGAAGGATCGGTCGATTAAGGTGAGGGATTTTAGGCCTATTAGCTTAGTCACTAGCGTCTATAAGATTTTAACTAAGGTCCTGTCTATTAGACTTGGGGCGGTTTTGTCTGGGACTATCTCGGCTTGAGGGGTTTTGTGGAGGGTCGCCAGATCATTGATGCAGCATTGGTTGCTAATGAGGTGGTTGATGGTGCTCGCCGGAATAACCACTCATGGGATTGTTTTTAAGTTGGACTTTGAGAAAGCTTATGATCGAGTTAGTTGGGGTTTTTTGGATCGCGTCTTAGATAGGAAGGGCTTCGGGGGGCGTTGGCGCACCTAGATAAGGGGTTGTTTGTCCAACGCTACTTTTTCTGTACTTGTTAATGGGGCAGCGCGTGACTGGTTTACTTCGTCACGTGGTTTGCGCCAAGGGGGATCCCCTTTCCCCTTTTCTATTCACCCTTGTCGTTGATGTTCTTGGCCGAATGTTGGATAGGGGAGTGGAGCGGGGGCTTGTTGAGGGATTTCGGGTGGGTCGGGAAAGGGTTTGTGTTTCCCACCAGCAGTTTGCCGATGATACGATCCTCTTCCTTTCGGCTGAAGCCGAAGGTTTTAAGAGGGTACTTACGCTCTTACAAGTTTTTGAGGTTGTGTCGGGGATGAGAATTAATCTGTCTAAGTGTAGTTTGGCGGGGGTCAACGTGGGGGAGGATGTTCTGAACTCCCTGGCTGGTCTAGTGGGTTGTCAGGTTCAGCAGTGGCCGCTTACTTATTTGGGGGTGCCCCTCGGGGGTAATCCCAGATCGGTTTCCTTTTGAGAACCGGTGGTATCTAGAGTGGCTAAGCGTCTAGATGGTTGGAAAGGGGTGTATTTCTTTTTGGGGGGGAGGATCACTATTTTACATTCCTGCCTAGCTAGCATCCCCCTTTACTACCTTTCCCTTTTTAAAATTCCTGTTAGTGTAGCTAATAGGATTGAGAGGATGATGAGGGACTTTCTTTGGTCGGGGGCTGGTGAGGGTAAGAGAGATCATTTGGTTAGTTGGGACCACGTTTGCCGGCCGAAAACTGAGGGGGGCTTGGGTTTTGGTAGGTTGGTGTCCAAAAACATTTCGCTAGTGGGTAAGTGGTTATGGCGTTTTCCCCTAGAATCTGACTCCCTATGGCACCGAGTTATCAGAAGCAAGTACGGCCTTCAGCATAATGGGTGGGGACGCGCAAGCCGGCTCCACTGTCTCCCATGCTTGCCCTTGGAAGTTCGTTTCCCAGGTATCGTCTTTATTCTTTCCCCTGGTCAGGTATAATGTGGGTAATGGTCAACGGGTTCGGTTCTGGGAAGATGTGTGGAATGGTGAAACTCCTTTCTCTTCCACATATCCGCGGGTTTTTCGTTTGTCCACTCTTCACGGGGCGCCTGTGGCTGATTTTTACTCAGAGGTTAGAGGTTGGTGGTTCCTGGGACTTACACCTTCGACGACCACCCCGCGATATAGAAATGGAGGAACTCGTTTCCCTCCTGGGTGTCCTCCACACTAGGCTTCTCGTCCCTAGGGACGATTCTCGGACTTGGACTTGGATTGGGGACTCCTATGGGGTTTTCTCTTCCAAGTCCTTCCTCCATCATCTTAGCCTTCCGTCACAGTTTCCACATTTTCCCCTTTCCTCTTATATTTGGAAGTCCGAAGGTTCGTGCTTTTGTGTGGACTTTGGTGCTTGGTAAGGTGAACACTAGTGATATGGTGCAACGGCGGAGGCCACATATGTGTCTTCTTCCCAGCATGTGTGTGATGTGTCGGCAAGGAGAGAGTTGTTTGCATTTGTTTGTGATGTGTAATTTTGCGAGGGCCTTGTGGGATAGGCTGTTGTGTGGGGAGCCTTTTGTGTGCCCTGCTACTGTTGGGCAATTCCTACAGATGCGATTTTCTGCTATGCGGAGGGGGAAGGAGGGTAGGATGTTGTGGCGGTGTGCCTGTTTAGCTATTCTTTGGTGCACTTGGTTAGAGAGGAACTCGAGGATTTTCTCTGACGCGGGAAAGAGTATCGATTTAGTTTGGGAACATATAGTTTATTTGGCATCCCTTTGGGCGAAGGCGGCTGGTGCCTTCAAGGGGGTGCCACTGACGGTCATTCAACGCCATTGGCGTGATTTGTAGATACTTTATTTTTATTTTTGTTCTTTGAGGATACCTTATCCTCCATTTTGTATTCTTTCACTATTTGATTAATAAAAAATTTCTCTTATCTAAAAAAAAAAAGTATCAGAGTTGAAACACCTAAATGATAATAACAAGACGTTATAAATTGAGCATGAACTACTCACCGCAACATTAAGCAATCCCACAAGCGGGTCTTTTTTGGACGCTGCTCTTAATCTATCCCTTTGTCTACCTTTCATCTTATAGAAATCCAGCATTCTTTCAAAAATCTGCACCCAAAAAACCAAGGTTATAAATGCATTGACTAGCATCTTACAAATCATTTCCTTTGTAAAAAAAGAAGAGTTAACAGTAACATAACAAAAGAATGAATAAAAAAGTACAATTAAAATGAATCATTCTCTCCAGACAGGCTTTAGCTTCTTTGTGGTATAAAGCAGGTTCAGCTGTTTTCAGTAATGAGCTGTACTCTCTTCTCAGTAATCAAAATTTTCTCGCATTGCAAAACATTATTATATTTTCCAACCAATTCAGCTGGATACTTTTAGCATTTCTTAGATGGCGTTCAACCACCAAAATAGACATTAGACAATACTAAAATAATAGACCGGGGGGTGGGGGCGGGGGAATTGAACCAGAAGGGATTAAAAGAGGCAACAGTGAACACGTGGTATCAGCCAAACCAGTGGCATTCAGAATATAAAATGTATGTATAAAGAATCAGTACCTCTGCAGCCGTGTGCTGCCGGCAAGCTTCCTTCCAGGTTGTGATAAACAGTCTAATAGAATCATTGGCAAGCGAATCATCAACAGTTTCTGAAATTGTTTCCGTCTCTATCTCAGTACCTCTAGGACTAAATAAACCACTCTGTTTAATGGCCTCTCCATGACTCTGACTTTTCAATTTTCTTTTCTTTTTTGCTGGTTTGCTGATCTCATTGCAATTTAGGTTTTGACTAGATGGGGGAGAGTGCTGGTGTGTTTCTCCTCTCAAACCCAGCCTTGTCCTCTCTTCAGCTACAGATGGATAGGGGCAGCTACTCACCCTATCCCCACTTTTGCCTTTCAATGAGGACAATTGACACTGGTTATCCATGTAATTAGAATCTGCTTTTTTTTCACTATCAGAGCTATATGTCACATCATCATCCTCATCAGAGGATGATGAAGCAAATCGTATGTGCTGGCCAGAGAAGTCCTTGTTCTCAGAGGCAAACGACGTCACACGCTCAATTATAGTACTGAAACGATCGTCAAGCTCCTTCTTCTCCAAAGAGAAAAGTGGTCTTTTAGTTCTTGGCCTACCAGGTCTCCGTTCTGCTTTCTCCATACACTTCTTCAATACAGAATCTCTTGAGGCATGGGCTTCACGGAGAAAAGCAACATGCATCCTACAACAGCATTCTACTGATTAGATCAAGTGGCCTGTTGTTCATAAATGATTGTCCAAATAACTTTCTTACATCATTGTATATCACAAATCACATAGGTGAAAAGATTTCTTTGCTCAACAGCTACAGAAACTTTTAATTGCAATTCCCCTGTGATGTAATGCAGCTAATAGCATTTAAATTACATACATGTGACGAATTAAACACTTGCATGCAGAAATTCATAAACAAATAAATAAATAAATCCAGCAGGAGCAAGTAACTTTTATTCAACTCCCCAACACTAGGAAATATTGCTGCATTGTTACCACTTAACAGGCATTCGATTCTATATGCTGCAAAAAGACCTAAAGATAAGAACAGCAGCAGCAGAAGGAAACAGTTAGTTACATACCCAAGATTCTGGATGCGGACCCCAAGTTTCTCCCAGCTGGTGACTTGACACTTGTTGGCAATGTAATCAAGGAATTCATCAATCTTAATATTCTTACGCTTCCGTGCTTCAAAAAGCTCGGAAAGGTAAGAGATAATATCCTTGCTTGTAATCTTGTATACTCCAGTCACATCTTTTTTGACAGAAAAATAGTGCATAACAAGCGGTTGGCTTAGGAAAGGACCCAGTTTTAGGTCCTCAAACTTCTCAACACCCTCACGCTTGCATATGGCCTTTTCCAAATCATACAAAGACGTAATCATATGAACTGTTACGTAACAGTGGATAAATGCATTTATCTGTTCAGAGGGGAAAAAAAATTAAATGGTTATAAAACAAATTCTCATATAATCACATTCAATAACGAGATACATACAATAGGGGTGGGTGGATTTAATAATCAAAAATTCAAAAAAAAAAAAAAAACCCAGTGTAACACAATCTAGTACACAACGCTCAGTTTTCTAATCCTCCTGGTAGTTAGAGCAGAAATAGATAATAAATAAATAAAGTAATTAAAAACCTTAGTTTTGTTCTGAAATTTTGATCTATAATACACTAGTGAGTTCCGAATAGCTAGCTATAATTGTGGAAATCGGAGAGTAGTTTGAGCTCAGCCCCCAGCATAAACATAAAGGCAAGAAAGCAAACAGTAAAATGCGGAATAATATCTTAAGAACACACAATAAGCAGATAATAAGTAAAATTAATGGGAAAAAAAATTACCTTTCCTTCATTAATTGAGGGAATTTCTTGAAGGTGGAAGTCCGACCGAGTGCCATCCTGCAGTTTGACCGAAGTCGCAACCGTAGTGTCGATTTTGTCAAGCGTGATTGCTGTTCATAGGGTTTTCCTTTTGCTTTTTCTTTGGTTTTTCCTGTTGTTGTTGTTGTTGTTGTTGTTGTTGTTGTTGTTGTTTGTTGGCATAATTGTGAGAAGTTGAAGGGGAGGTGGTCTGTTGTGGTGGGGCAGGGAAGAAATTGGGCTTAGGGAAAGCAAGATTGTTGTTTTGAATGGGAAAATTAGGGTTTTGTGGGAAAGCAGCATGATTGTTGTTTTGAATGGAAAAATTAGGGTTTTGAAAAAAGTAGGGATTGTTGTTGTTGTTGTTGTTGTTGAAGAATTGAGGAGGGTGGTTGTTGTTGTTGTGGAGGTATGTGGCAGTGCCGGCAAGGTTTTGGAGGCTTTGAACTAACTGTTGTTGCAGAAGTTGGGGTGGTACTGGTGGGTGTTGTTGTTGTTGCATATATTGTTGTTGCTGTTGCTGTTGCTGTTGCTGCTGCATATATTGTTGTTGGTGTTGTTGTTGTTGTTGCAGATGTTGTTGATGTTGTTGTGTTGGTGATGGGTGGAAGTGAGGTGGACGGTAACCTCTGCCATCCATTAGAGCGGGCGGCGGAGGAATAAGGTAGAGAGAGAAAAACTACCACTCCTCCCGAGAGAAGAGCGACAAGGGTTTAGAGTTCTGAGAGCCGGAGACAGAGAGGGTTTAAGGTGAATAAATCTCCGAATTTTTATTTTTTATTTTTTTGATTATTTGAAGAATTGAGACTCAAGTCATTTTCTATTTATTCCAAAAAAAAAACAAAAAAAAAAGAGACACCAAAATCCTCACTTATCGACATTAACCCCCATACCCCCTGCGCTGCCGCCACCCCCTTCCTCACTTTCTTCATTAGCTCTGCGCCTCTCTCTCTCTCTCTCTCTCTCTCTCTCTCAGGTCTTCTCTCTCTTAGGTATTCCATCATCAACCCAATAAATATACATAAATTGTATTTCCGTTTTGCAATAGATATATTGGTGTTCAGTTGAAAAATTGAATCTTTGAGAAAGAGAGTGAAGCATTTGAGAAGATGGAGGAAGAGAATATAGGTGAGGAAGTGATATCATTCAACGAGCTTGGAGTTTGTGAAGCATTAGTTGAAGCTTGTGATAAATTAGGATGGGCTACCCCTACTAAAATTCAAGCTGAGGTCATTCCTCACGCCCTTGAAGGTTCAATTTTTTTATTATCTTTGCTTAAACCCTTCTTTCATTTTTCATTAATAATCAAATCCCATCTTTTTTTTCTTTTTTTTTTTTATTTATGAGTTTTGTAGAATTATAATTGACTATGCTATGTTATGTGTGTTAATTCTCTTGATTAATTTCCAGGAAAGGATATAATTGGTCTTGCTCAAACTGGTTCTGGTAAAACTGGGGCTTTTGCCTTGCCTATTGTCCAGGCTCTATTGAATTTGAAATCCCCTCAGCCCTTGTTTGGTTGCGTCCTTTCACCCACCAGGTACCCACTTCTTGTTTTTTCCATAGCATAACTAGTACATATTTTTGTTCATTTGTTTAGTCATGTCTTTTATTTTGCATGATAACTACAGTAGAATTCTGGATTTACAAATCTCTTGAAATTGGTCCATATGATAACTACACCTTAATCTGCTTTTGTAGACTCACTAAATCACTAATGCACTTCTAATAAGTGAGCTTGTGCTCTGATATTTTCTGTTCCTTGTGCTTTTTAGGGAGCTAGCAATTCAAATTTCTGAACAATTTGAAGCTTTGGGTGCTGAAATTGGCTTAAGAACTGCTGTGGTAAGCTGATCACCTTGCCGAGTATCTCTAACTAATGTATTTCGGCTTTATGTACCAGTTATATTTTTGAGCTTTCTTTTTTTTTTCTTTTTCCATGCATTAAGGCTCAAGGTTGTTCATTCTGCTGAATATTACAAATGAATGTTATACTTTTTGTTTACCTACATATTTTATGCAACTGAAGTGATTCTTTGGACCAAAATTATCAAACAAACCGTAAATATTTTTTCCGCTGCTGGCCTGTTAAGAGTATTGATAGCAAAGTGGTAAAACAGCAAATTACTACTGAGCAAGATGAACTAACTCGTGGACAACGCAAGTTCTCTGTTTACTTGGCTCCATGAATGCTGACTACATTTTATATTCTGTAGCTTGTTGGTGGAATAGATATGAATCAACAACAAATCGCCGTCGGAAGACGACCTCACATCATAGTAAGTAGTAACTAATGTTTGTTTATTTGCTTAGTCATGTCTTTTGCATGATTGTGGTTTTTCTCGTCATATTATCTTGTGAATGATGAAATCATAGAAAACTGGAGACTTGTCTTCATCCTATGCCAATTTTATGTTTGGTAAATTAGCAACACATAGTCAGAGAAATCAGTTATTTTCTTGACAGTGGGAAAATATGCTACCAGAAACTTGACCTATGCTTACCCGTTAACTTCTCTAACCACTCCCCAAAGACGGTAGGGCATAATTCTGGATGGTGTCTCACCAGAAAGCCTTGTGGATCAAAGGATTTGGGGATTAAATGGGACAAAATGACAAATTGGCAAGTTCAGGTTGCTGTTGGTAATTTTTTAGTAGGTAAGGAGCACCTCCAAGCTTAGTCCTGTATTGGCTCGGAACTTAGGTTGAAGCCTTGAAGGCCATGTAGTAGTGGGGGATGGGGTAAGGGATTTCTCAAGTACCTCTTGTGGGAATCAAGCTAGGTAGACAGGAATCCACCCAAAGTCGTTTTCCTCCAGGGGTCTCAGTTTACGATGTAAAGCAACTCTTACTTGTTACTTCATTAGTCGAAGCTGACTAATATTAGAACTTAGAAGCTACATGCTTAAAGGCTATTGTTCTTTAGGTCTTCTCCGATTCAAGTATGCTTAGAAATCTTGTTTTTGTTATATTATTTCACCTGGTATTCTGTGTATCATAGACACAGGAAGTACGTTTTGCTGTCTCATCTCTGATGTCGTCAAATCGTTCTTGCTCAAACATATGTTATCTGTCTTATTTACCACCTAATCTTGTTTCTTTCTAGGTTGCCACACCTGGACGTCTTCTGGATCACTTGTCTAATACCAAGGGGTTCTCACTTCGTTCTTTGAAATATCTGGTATTCTGCTACATCTTGGCAGTAATGTAGTCACTTGTTTTTCTTTCAGGGTGCATCAGATTAGGGTTGTTCTTTATCCTCATCATGTGTATCTATAATTTTAATTAAGGGACATCTATTTATCACTACTTCTCTAGGGTCTTTCCCTACTGAAAGTCTATAAGTTTGTCCAGTTTTGAATTAACTTCTCTTGAGGTTTATCTGTTTTGGCTGAAAAGTGGTAAACTAGACCTAAAAATTTTACGTTTCTGATTCGATTGCCCAATTTTGTCATGATACACCCAGAATAATAGAAGAGACACCAATTTTGTTTGACCCTCTAGTTAAGAAAGAGGATAAGTTGATGCTTTGGAATTATTGAATCTTACTGATCCCTGACATACTGTTCCATCTCTTGTTGGATTTTGTTGTATTGGGGTTATCTTTTTAGACAATTAAAGGCACTTTTTTTTTATTGTCAAGTTAGTTAGAGGGTTAGGATGTCAACAGAACGCAAGAAAAAGCCAAAACATGAAATTTGAGTTCACAATAATCTAGGGGCTCTGGGATATGTCAATGGAAAAAAGCAAGCATGCCCCAAAATAGTATGAAGATGAATAAACGCTTCCTTAATATTCCAGCCTGCTGCCTCAAAGTAAGATAAAGAACACATGTTGAAAGTGTCCTCTCAATTTTTGGATAGATGCAGATTTCTTTGTCTCAAATGGCATAAAATGGTACCGAGGGAGTATGGCATCTACCAGGGACTGCGGGATTAACCAGCTGCATCTTGATTGAATGTGCTAGGAACACTATCCCAGGAATCTATGCATCAACCAGAAATTCAAAGATTTTTTATTTGATTCTCCCTTTAGTTAAAATCACTGTGATTTCCTTTTTGATTAAAGTTTCTTGTCCAGAATTGTTCCAGTCTGTGTGCTTCTCCTTACTTTTGTTACATGTCATAGATTTAATGGAAGGTTTGAAAGGGGATACATGGAAGATTAGGTTTTTGGTTGACTTTGAACATTTTCTACGCATAACTGAAAATAAATCAGCTAACCTGCTAGGAAATAAATCTTAGTGAACTATAGCCTTCATATATTCAGGGTACTAATGGCTGGGATTGAGTGCTGCAATATTTAGCTGGCTTGCTGTGGGTTTGACTTTTTGAATTGTGAAGAATTCGTGATAAGACTTTTGGTTCTTTGTGTGATATGTAGGTACTGGATGAGGCTGATAGATTACTGAATGAGGAATTTGAGAAAGCACTTGATGAAATTTTGAAAGTTATTCCTCTTGAGCGAAGGACTTATTTGTTTTCAGCCACTATGACTAAAAAGGTATTCTTTTATGTTCATGCAAACCAGTGTTTAGGCCCGTGTGGTGCACAGAATATCTGTCATGAGATGTAACATTTGGAAGGAGGTTTAATTTTACACTTACATTTGTATCTTTTTTGAACTTAGAGATCACTGTCAAGAGTAAGAATTTTGCGCTTTATTTTGCTTTGACTTGTTTTCTTATGACTGCACTCGTTCTTTGAATTGTTTTGGCCCTTTCCACTGGTGATGTCCTGCTGTGGTTGAGGTGTTAAAGCAGTTTCTAGAAGTATTACACCACCTTCAGTAACCTTCAATCGGATATTGTACTCAAATTTTTGAGGAATAGACCCCCGTTATTACGTGATTTGCTAGTAAAGTTAACATCTCTGAACATAGAAGAAGTTTCTTTTATTTAAACACAAGGGGCAAAGTACTCCATCTGTGTCTATTTTCCTGGACAATTCTAGGATCCAAAATCCACCCCTGGAAACAAACTGACAGAGTCAAATAAAGCCATGTTAGCCTATCTTGATGATGAATGGAGAAAATTTTGATGGTGTGACAAACTTCTGCCACTGAAAAGATTGGCTAATCAAGCCGAAAAATCAGTCAAGAGAGGGGATTGGTGCTGTGCTTTGCTATTAATATTTTTTTTTTTAGATAAGAAAAAAGATTTTATTACGAATGGAAGAGAGAGTACATAGGGAGAGGATAAGGTATCCGTTTAGATATAAATGGTTCTTTTAATCCGTTTTTCTTTTTGTTGTTTCTTGTAATCTATATATGTTTATCATACAATAAGCTTTTGTGGACAACAAAACAATGGAACAACTAATAAATGGTGGAAGGTTTCCATTCTTCGAAGAAGTTTGTTTTATGAGACATAGCTTTCACTTGGAGTTATTTGCAGTAACTTTTAGTATCAACTCCAGGCAATTACTTTGGTTTGATTTACCTGTAAAAAATCAGGTGTGAGATGCAAGTGCCTTACCAAAATGAAGACTTACTTCTTTTTTAGGTATTGATAGATTGTCTGCCTGTAAATAAAAAGCATGCTCACTTTCCCTTCGAAAAACCAAAAAAAGAAGTACCAAGTGCCACCTTTATTTTAAGAATCAGCTATTGGAAAGGGAGTAAACCAAAGCATCTTGGATAAGCTGAATATCTGAGACACAGTGCTCTTCTGGTTGCAGGTTAAGAAGCTTGAGAGGGCATGTTTAAGGAAGCCTGTAAAGGTCAGATATGAATGAACAATGCTGAATTTCTGCATCAATACCTGTTCATTCTTCTTACTATTAATATGCTAATGTTTCATCCAGATTGAGGCAGCTTCTAAATATTCCACTGTTGACACATTGAAGCAGCAGTTTCTTTTTATTCCTGCTAAATACAAGGTTAGTCTCCCTACTAACCCATCTTCTTATGTATTTGTATGGATGAATGGGTTTTGCAGTCTCTCTACTCTATGTGTTTCAGTTTGATGCATTTGTGACTTGTTTTCTCTTCGGATGACTTTAGAATGAGCTTTTACTGTGGTTTTGTTTGCTATAATTGAGACCACTGGAGTTTGTAAAAAAATTTATATTCTTTTTGAGGCACTTGTTTCTTTAACAAAGTGTGTTAGTACTCATTCTTTCTAGCACAATTCTTCTTTAAACTTGAAGAAAAGTTAGTTATATCTTGGCAAATTTGAGATGTTCTTGATATTGTCTTTTTATCTGGGATGCTGAGAGAGCTCTACTTGAGTATGCATACATTGCACTATGTCTGTCAAACATGCATCATATTACCTTGAGGTCACATTGGTTTTTGTTTCTATTTATCTTACTCATTGCTCATATAGTCATCTACCCTTTTCCTCAGGAATGCTACCTTGTCTATCTTCTGACGGAGATGTCTGGAAGTTCAACTATGGTTTTTACTCGTACATGTGAAGCAACCCGCCTTTTGGCACTTATGCTCCGCAATCTTGGCTTAAGGGCTATTCCAATTAGTGGCCAAATGAGTCAGGTTTTGTCTCTTCTTTTCTTTTCTTTTTGTCTATTTCATAGAAATAAGGTGAACCCCTTTTTTCTGGCTCCCCTTCATTTCATATGTTCGAGTCCCAGTTTTGCCTCTCTTTGATTCTGAAATAACTTTTCCTTGTTTTTGGCATGTGTGGCAGCCTAAAAGACTTGGCGCCTTAAACAAGTTCAAAGCTGGAGAATGTAATATCTTTATTTGCACTGATGTAGCTAGTAGAGGTCTTGATATTCCTGCAGTGGATATGGTCATAAATTATGATATCCCCTCTAATTCAAAGGTTAGTCTTGCTATTGTGTATAAGTTATTTAGCGTGTTTGTGCTCTACACCACGTGTCTTCATATGCGAAATCTTGCATTGTTAGTTGACTGAAGTACTGATTCATGTAAAGAAAGAACAAATGGCAAGGCGTAGCTCGATTGTTTTGATTTTGACTATATTAACGTTAGATTGACTCCATAATATGGTGACTTATTATGAATTTCAGGATTACATACATCGAGTAGGGAGAACAGCTCGTGCTGGGAGGTCAGGGGTTGCCATCTCACTAGTAAATCAATATGAGCTTGAGTGGTTCCTCCAGATAGAGAAACTGATAGGTGAGCAGGATTTTACAGGCCTGTGATATATATATTGATTTTCTATTGGCTGAACCCTCATTTCTTGTCTGGAATACAGGTAAACAGATACCAAAGTATCCCGCT
Source organism: Tetragonia tetragonoides (assembly GCA_038025085.1). Taxonomy (NCBI): domain Eukaryota; kingdom Viridiplantae; phylum Streptophyta; class Magnoliopsida; order Caryophyllales; family Aizoaceae; genus Tetragonia; species Tetragonia tetragonoides. Next base: position 52,927,698 of record CM076140.1, read on the forward strand.
GAAGAGGAAGAAGTGCTAGTTTTGCTGGAACGTGTTGCTGAGGCAAAAAGGATTTCACATATGGTATGTTTGATTAAGTTGTGCTACTGCTGTTCTTGTAACTGTTCTATAATTAGAGTATCTTCAATGCCCCTTAAAATGTGAACTTTGGGGGTTGGCATCAGCTAGAACTTCACATGATGCTTGCATTCTTCTGATGCATGATATTTGGATTGACTGAACCTGAATATTTCTGCTGCTCCTCTGATATGATTCATATCTCTTTTCTGAGTAGGAAGGTGCGGTAAACTGGAAACCAAACAGTATATGAATTATATATGATTTGAAAAAGGTTCCTGCTTGGTCTAATCTCATAGAATTGGGTAATGTGTAGAGATACTCCTGAAGCGAGGAGTGGATGAATTAATGTCATGTGTAGTAGAGCTGGTCTTGACTAAGATTTCAGTGAGTGTTATCAAATCTAAGATTTTCAATGAGTGTTATCTTGGTATCCTGTTTAAGCCTTGTCTGGGGAGTGAATGAATTCTCTTCTCCTGTAGCAACTCTATGTATGTTTTGGTTCTTAGATGGATTTGACGCCACAGAATGTTTCTTGTTTGTTGCTCATTTCTCCTCCCCTAGACATGGAAATTCCTCGACTTTATTTAGCAGATTCTATGCATGTATTAGTATGTTGTAGTCCTGTTGGCGGTTTTCTTATTGACAATTGATGTCTGATTGATATTTTTCAATGCACTGTTACTTGTGTCTAGAAAATCAAGGAATCTGGAGGGAAGAGAAGAAGGAATGGAATGGGCGACGAAGATACAGAGGAGATTGAGAAGTTCACTGGCAATAAAAGAGGCAAACCTTCAAATAAATTCAGGAAATGAGGGCCGCTTCCCTTCACATTTTACAACAGTTTTGTTAAAAGCATTCTTCTAGGATGGTTTATGATTTGATTAGAACGAAATAGGAATAGGATCTGATAATTCTCAGAGCTATGAGACATTAGTCATGTGTCGGTTAAATTACTTTTCATGGATATATAGATGTTTCTTTCATCAAAGGTATATGTAAGGGATGTCATAATTATTACTATTGCTTTTGGAGTTCTTACGAAGCAACATCGCAAAGACTACGCAAAAGAAAGGATATTTACATGGTTTTTCTCTACTCTTCAAATTCTACAATAACTTTTCTAGGAATTATACTTTGGTTATCTAGGAAATCTACATGGCACCTTTTTACTTTAGACAAGATTGGAAATTTTACATTGTGACATCAGAATCTTGATGTTTACGTCGTTTTAATTCAATGTCAAAGCTCAACACGGATGGAGCGGCGAAAGGCAATCCAGGCCTAGCTGGTGGTGGGGGTAACCTACGGGCGGACATTGGTGCATACATATGAGCTTTCGTGGCGAAACTGGGGTTTGGGACGTCACTTATGGCAGAACTTGTGGCCATACTCCATGGCTTGCAAATGGCTAAGAAGCTACAAATTCCTCAACTAGTGGTGGGAACAGACTCCGAGTGGCCCACGACATGCTTAAGGCCCCGACCCCGACATTCAACCCTCACTTCTTTGTTTTGGAACAATGCAAAGATTTAATGTGAGACTCCTCTTGGACAATCAAACTCCCACACGTTTATTGAGAAGCAATGTTGCTGCAGATTGGCTAGCTAATTATTAGTTTAGTTTTCCCGGATTTTTAAAAAGAGTTTGAGGCGCCTATCCCTGATATGATGCATGTGTTATTTGCGGATCTTGTTGGTTTCGCTCAACCTAGGATGATTTTGATGTCGTTTCTTATTTATATTTGCTTGGGCGGCTTGCCGCCTTCCATGTAACAAAAAAAAGGTATTTATTTTTTCCTAACTTAACTATTTCTCTAACAGTCTAATAAAAAAGAAAAGAAAAGTAAAAGAAGTTATTTCTCTAGTTGGCCTTAATCCAATCTAATATTAGTAGTTAATACCCTTAATAGTAACACATCGAAGTAATTAAATATTATAGATTTTACTATTGTTAATAGACCCATAATCAAGCTTATATATTTAGGTCAAAAGGACACGAAATCTAACTTTGACAAGTTGTGTGATTGTATTAGAGATTTAGAGTAACTCGAAAAAACAAGTATACAATCAAAAGGTCGCACTCGAGTCGGAGCTAGAACATTGCTTGCTGTAGTTCTCATTGTCTGTTTGGGACCAAAACAAAGAGGCTGGCTGGCCTTTTACAAATGCAGGCCTGACCCGTATAGCTCCAGACTTGGGAGCACCCAGACACTAGACATTTAGACGGGTCACTTGAACATCTCCCTCTTTCGGTCAAGACTCAAGAGCGCACAAAGTCGCTTGGCTCGACAGTATCAGCCTTATCAGTATCAGTATCAGTATCAGTATCAGTATCAGCCTCAGATCCTCTCTCACCAGTCACAACACAACTCCTTTCTCTGACAAAGTTGAAACTGCTAGTCTCAAAATCTACCTCTAATTTTTGGGTCAGAACTCTTCTCTATCTCTCTCACTATTATGCCAAAGTTCTAATTTTTTTGGCTTACATTCCTCTAATTGCTCATATCTATTCTTCTAATTCATTTCACAATCCTATCTTTTTGGCATTTCGGTAAGTTTACTTTTTGTCTTAAATCTCAATCAATCTTACCTCTGATTGTATCCTTTAACAATGGACCTTTAGAGTTTGCTTTCAGAATCCGAGAGAAACCCTCACATAGTTTTGTATTTCTGTTTTGTTTTCTCCTATTAGATTGTTGGCTGAATGCTTGTTCGTATATTTGTATGTTGTTGAAATATCCAAATTTCTAACATATGTGATACTGATTGAGGGAGATAAAGAGATACCCTCTATGATACATTGATATCGAATTTGTGGGGGTGGGGGTACTACTACTGTCTACTATGAAGGGTGAAGCTCATTTGTCCAGAATTCTTTTCTCCATTCAGAAAAGGAAATTTGATTTCTGTGATTATTTTCATGTTACAAGTCCCTATTTCTTCTGCACAAACACTATAGATGCCACCAGATCATCTCCTGTCCCTAATGTTGTAGAAAAGGAAGCATCTTTGGAGGCTACTCAAGTTTTGAGGAAATGGGGTTGTACTGATACTGATTTAGACAAAATTTTCTGTAGGCAACCAGCGTTACGCAATGCTTCTGCTTCTGATCTTGAATCCAAACTTAATTTACTGAGTAAATTGGGTCTAGGATCTTCTGAACTTGTCAAGATAATAAACTGTCGTCCTCGCTTCCTCAGTTGTCGTCTTAATCACTACTTTGATGAAAAGCTTGATGAGCTAATATGTTTGTTTGGGTCAAAGGAGGTTTTTCTTAGAGCTCTTGTCAGAAATCCCTCTCTTCTGGTATATGACTTCAACAAGACTGTTAAACCAGTTGTCTTGTTGTATGAACAGATGGGTGTCACTAGAGATGATTTGATTTCCATGCTCTTACTCCGCCCCACATTGATTTCACGGACCAATATGAGCGACGAGAAATTAGAATACATACGGAGGACTGGGGTTACCAAGGAGTCTAAAATGTACAAATATGTGGTCACAATAATTGGGGTCTCACGTATTGAGACAATCCGTGAGAAGGTGGCAAATCTTGAGAAATTTGGGTTCTCAGAGGATGAGGTGTTGGAGCTTTTTGGTCGGTCTCCATTGCTGATGACTCTATCTGTGGACAAGGTTCAGAGGAATATGACATTTGTGGTAGGCACTATGAAGTTACCACAAACTTAAGTTGTCGGTTACCCATTTTTGCTATATGTTAGTTTGGAAGACATATTGAAGCCTCGAGTGCTCTTGTCCTGGAAGCTAGAAGAAATGAAGCTCCAACCACAGATAAAGGGACGTCGTGTTTTCACAGCATTGAGAATGACTGAGAAGAGGTTCTTGGAAGCGTTTGTTATAAAACATAGCAAGGATGTCAGGAAAGAGTTGTTGGCATATTATAAAACTGCCAAAAGCACAAAGAGATTGGCTCAATCCTCCAAGCGCAGAACCGTTTCCATTGGATTTCCATTCTGAAAAATGCTTCTTTGGTCTTTTGTCCCCAGTTACATTTCAGTTTTGCCCATTTAAATTCTGTTTATGCATATGCACAGCCTGAGAGCAGCGGTACCTTGTTGGTAAACCATTTGTGCATCTCCATCTTTGTTGGAGTCAAATAGTGCTTAATTCAAAGTTCTGTTTTCTGCAAGCACGAGTTATGATTGTCGTTTTACATGAGGTTTCTTTTCTTATAATTTGGTCTCTGATCCTGTTTCAGCGCTTGGTTCACCTCACATGACATGATGACTGTTGAGAAGACTGTTTTTCATCCTTGAAAACTCAATGTTGCTGCCTTGTATCCATCTCTCCCCCAAAAGCCCTCTATCAGTTTTTCCATAGAACTGAAGATTGCACAGAAAAGATGTTGGATACATGTTCAGTATTCGGATCTGGAAGATGATGTTTTTCCCCCTCCCTCGTACTGTTTGACCTCCCGTATGTGAATTGATGAGCTTGGCATGTGAAGTTACATGACCAGAAAAAATAGATTCTGAGTGAGTGGTATCTAAATGAAGAGGCCTACGATTTTATGTAATCTTTATCACAAAATCTTGAAGAAAGAAAAGAAAATGCCATCCTTGAGTGCTAGTCAAATGGCATGAACCTACTCTACTAGGACGTGCTTATTTATGCTGCTTCATAGAGATCCCCATCTTGAACATTGATGAGCAGATTTTGCACAGAATAGTTTATAATATGAGCTCAGATTGGTAATTTTGCATATGACCAAAAATAGACAAATGAACCAGACTCGACCCAAAAAAAACCCAAAAAAAACAAACACAAAAACAAAAAAAGGAAGACAAAGACAATGCAAACATATTTTGGACTTCGGATACGAAATGGGACTGAGGCTCTGTTTGATTTACCTTAATTTTACTTAAATTCAGTTCAGTTCAGTCCAGTTTATGTATAACTTTATCACTCATATATCTTTTTATTCCGAAATAATTTCATGATGATAATTATGTCATCCAAAAAATCTCAAAACATACTTTCAAATGAGTCCAATATTGACTATGTTTGGACGAATTTTAAATGGTTAACGGTCAAGTTTAAAAAATTAATTCAGTTCAGTCCAGATCAGTTTTATCCACGTGAATCAAACGGAGCCTAAAAATTGCATCCAAACGTTCATGCCAAATAGAGTACCAAACTCTTCTCAAAAAAAAAAAAAAACAAATAGAGTACCAAATTATTAAAAAATATTCAAAAATTTCTCTGCCCAAAGCCAAATAGTCTACCAAAACACTTTAGATTTCAGTGTCTCAGAAATTTTCCACATTTTAGGGAACAGAGTGTCCTTGTTCTGATTTCCCTGACACTTGACCTCGACATTGCCTCTGATATCTTAAAGTTAAAGCCTTAAACAGCCATGAGCAACCTGCACTATTGAGCTTCCGGCAGGTTTCACCTTAGAATTTAGACGTCCGCCTGCTTATCCACTCTGAAATCAGAATTTCATAGTAGGTACCAAGTGGCACACATACAAACATCGAAAGCAATAGGGGCGTTTATCTCATCTATACAAAACAGTAGTTACATCAATATGGAACCACACTGGGATGGAGATGTTCGGAAGAGGGAGAGAAATGGATAACAACACTACCGATTCACTGAAAACAAAGATAGTATTTAACCACTGAATTCCCGACATTTACAAGAAACAAATGCTACAATGTGCACAAGCATCAAAACCCGAGCGAAAATTTCTCAGGGTAAAAAAAATATCATGCAGAGAAACTAGGTAGTCGGATGAGCCCTTAACTTGTTTGCAACATATAGTAGATGGCTAATATTTGTTGAAGGATAGTTCTGCAATAACTTGAGATTGGAAGTAAAATCACCAGCCAGCAACCGTCTCCGAATAAGAATAAGCATCGCACAACAGATCCTTAGCAATGTTTCCTGCAAGTAGCAACAGCTTCTTCATTAAGCCCTGCACATCTTATCACTTGATAGCCCTTTTTCAAGAGGTAAAGGAACAATTTCATGCATTAACATCCGCAAATCCACGCCAGTCCAAGCATGCATAAAAAGGATCTAAATACTAAAGTAGTCAAATTGATGTCTCAAGTCAGCGGATTACTTACAGTCAGTACTAAGCAGCTGGATAGTACTCACATAAGCAGAGCTGGAAAGTACTCACATAAGCAGAGAATTGGGTTTGGACCAGTGACTCCATTCCCACCTTCCACCCCCGAGACAGGGGTTCAATTCTCATTCCCAGAAGTTTGGGATCCCCTTTACCCTCCCCCCAAGCTGCTGGGACCACTTTACAATAAAAAAAATAATAATAAAAAATAAAGAGTACTCACATTAACATCTATGGACAAACAATGAGGTATACTCTTTATGACCCCATTGTAAGATCCCATTTTATCTTTAGAAGCATGTAGAGACCAGGGTGGCTACTAAAAAATAAGCGCCGCAGGTCTAGGTAGTTCACAATTAGCTTACAACATTGCAACATAAGAGTATTGTCATGAAATTGCATGACTTTATACAACTGCTGAAGATTATGGACAGAAGATCAAATTATATCATTGCTAGTCCTATAAGTTTGTGTACAATATAAATTTCACTGCATATTGCGTAGTGCTATATAGGAGCCAACGCTCATCCCCAGACCCAGACCCAGACCCAAAAGGAGAATAAGTAGCACACTCTAAAACAACATATCAAGGTGGTTAGCATCTTAACCCACCTGAGGCCCTTCAGAGTCACTTAACAGTGTATCCCATATATGAAGAATGTCTGTGAAGCTGAATTCTTGAGTCAAGAGAAGAGTTATCCATCTAAATGCATAAAACTGAGGATTAATCTGTCACCAAAAGAGCAAACAATGAAGCTTCAATATCAGGCCCTGCTGAGGAGAATGAAAACATAAGTATAATGTTATAATAATTCACTATCCCTAGAGCCCTACTGAATTGAGCTTCTTATTTCTCGTTCAAAATATTGGGCAATTTCAACCTTGGGCTGATATGGACAGATCAAATGTCATATTTAGCTACCCTCATGTTTTTAATCTCTTGTGAAATAGCATCCCTACAAGAGTCTAATGTATGAGATGTTCACGGATCATTGATGATAGCCACAAAAGAGGCACCAGATGGCCAGATTCACAGTATAGTGTGGTATCAGAAGTTTAAAAATACGGGTCAATAAGATTTTGGAACGCAATTCTAAGCATTAAGCATGAACACATTGTCATATAGAAGAAATGCATATATCCGTAATTCAGAAAGTGTACCCTATGAAGCCTATTGCCAAGAGCCAAAAATGGTATTATTCAAGGGTTTTTTTCTTCTTATCCAGCTTACTTGTGCATTTACTTTTCACAATGTCATGCAAGTTATGCGCATGCACACACTACAACTACCCCTAGTATTCAGGATTTCAAACTACACATTCTATATTCATATTCCGGTTCTGCAGACAGAAACGACCAGTGAGTTTGACCTATGTCACCTTGGTTATAACTTATAATCTAGCAACTTACAATTGTCCCTATCACATCCTTCTCTCACTCTCTCTTCCTCCATTTCAAACTTGTCAGAAGTTCACATGGGGCTAGAAGTTATAGTTTAACTTCAACATAGCCCCATTTCCACTCAAAAGTTAAAGTGGAGGAAGAACGGGTGGGGAAGGAGGGTTGTCAAAAGGGAGAAGTTGAAGTTTCTAGTAGCTAGGCCAAACAGACCTTGAAGCCCCCATACATCAGAGGGTAATAAGCACATGACAGTAGTAAGCATTCCGCTGAAGGTGGCAATACTAGCAATGAATCAAAGAAGATCGAGGGTGGAATTTTAAAACAGCATGTAAGAAAGAAGCAATCACATCTTACCTTACACGTGACCTCCAAATGACGCCAAAGCTCTTCATCGTGTTCCTTCAAAAGTAGTGACAACTTTGTGATAGTGGAACGGATTCCAACAACACTGTTATCAAGTTGCTGACAGAAATTATCCCTGAATCCACTCAATAATTCAACAAAACAAAAGAATGTATCTGCTTCGGCAGCAGCCTGCAGAAGTAAAAGACAATGGAATCACTCACACAGATGGAAAAATAATGAACCACACAAGACATGTTTCGCCATTCAGGAAAGAAAAATCACAAAAAGCAATTACAAACGCGAAAAGCTGGAGCAAACCCATGCTGATTGAGATACCATTTTGTTGAATGATCTGAATTCTTCATCCCACACCAAAGTACCCATGTCAGGACTAAATAAGTCCTATGATATTTGCATATGACATGACAGTGGGACACCTCTAGGAAACATGGGAGGCCCCAGGGTCCGTTATCGGGTCCCCGATAGGCTTGTAAGGGTATTTTTACGGAACACCAATGTAAGGGCCCGAACATCGAAAGCATGGGTGATATCGAAGTTCGGGGATCCTGATGACGCTCCCGGGGCACCGGGGGTCATCTAAGGTCATGATAAACCCCCCGGATAAGTTTGGGCAAAAATGACACCCAAGCCCCGGGAAACCGAAAACATAGGCTATAATCTACGTGTTTTTGGCTCTCGGAAGGCCTCGGAACAAAGGTGGATATTTTTGCACTACATGGCACGGGACATCCCTAGGGAACATGGGAGGCCACCAAGGTCTGTTATCGGGTCCCTGATAGGTTTGTAAGAGTGTTTTTATGGAACACCAATGTAAGGGCCCGAACACCGAAAACATGGGTAATATCGAAGATCCTGATGACCCTCCTGGGGCACCGGGGGTCATCTAAGGTCATGATAGACTCCCATGACACCCGAGCCCTGAGCAACCGAAAACGTAGGCTATAATCCACGTTTTTTTGGCTCCCGGGAGGCCACAGAACAAAGGTGGATATTTTTTCACCACATGTCACGTGACACCCCTAGGGAACATGAGAGGCCCCCGGGGTCCGTTATCGGGTCCCTGATAGGCTTGTAAGGGCATTTTTACGGAACACCAATGTAAGGGCCCGAACACCGAAAGCATGGGTGATATTGAAGTTCGGGGATCCTGATGACCCACCCAGGAACCGGGGATCATCTAAGGTCATGATAGACACCCCAGAGAAGTTTGGGAAAAAATGACACCCGAGCCCCGGGAAGCCGAAAACGTAGGCTATATAATCCACGCTTTTTTGGCTCCCGAGGGCCCCGGAACAAAGGTGGATATTTTTGCACCACACGGCACGGGACACCTCTAGGAAACTTGGGAGGCCCCCGGGGTTCGTTATCGGGTCCCTAATAGGCTTGTAAGGGCATTTTTACAGAACACCAATGTAAGGGCCCGAACACCGAAAGCATGGGTGATATCGAAGTTCAGGGATCCTGATGACCCTCTCGGGGCACTGGGGATCATTTAAGGTCATGATAGATCCTTAGGCTTGTAAAGGTCATGATGCACCACATGGTACGGGACACCCCTAGGGAACATGGGAGGCCGCCGGGGTCCATTATTGGGTCCCTGATAGGCTTGTAAAGGCGGTTTTACAGAACACTAATGTAAGGGCCCGAACACCGAAAGCATGGGTGATAGACCATATCTAAGGTCATGATGCACCACATGGCACGGGACAACCCTAGGGAACATGGGAGGCCATCGGGGTCCGTTATTGGGTCCCTAATAAGCTTGTAAAGGCGGTTTTATAGAACACCAATGTAAGGGTCCGAACAACGAAAGCATGGGTGATATCGAAGTTCGAGGATCCTGATGACCCTCCCGGGGCACGATGGGTCATCTAAGGTCATGATAAACACCCCGAAGAAGTTTGGGCAAAAATGACACCCGAGCCCCGGAAAGCCGAAAATGTAGGCTATAATCAACCTTTTTTTTGGTTTTGGGAAGGCCCCGGAACAAATGTGGATATTTTTGCACCAGATGGCACGGGACACCCCTAGGGAACATGGGAGGCCCCCGGGGTCCGTTATCGAGTCTCTGATACTCTGATAGGCTTGTAAGGCCGTTTTTACGGAACACTAATGTAAGGGCCCGAACACCAAAAGCATGGGTGATATCGAAGTCAGGGATCCTGATGACCCTCCTGGGGCACTGAGGGTATCTAAGGTCATGATAGACCCCCCGGAAAAGTTTGGAAAAAATGACACTCGAGCCCTGGTAAGCCGAAAACGTAGGCTAATCCACGTTTTTTTGGCTCCCGGGAGGTCCCGGAACAAAGGTGGATATTTTTGCACCACATGGCACGGGACACCCCTAAAGAACATGGGAGGCCCCCGGGGTCCGTCATCGGGTCCCTGATAGGTTTGGAAGGGCGTTTTTATGAAACACCAATGTAAGGGCCCAAACACCTAAAGCATGGGTGATATCAAAGTTCTGAGATCTTGATGACCCTACCGGGGCACCGAGGGTTCTCTAAGGTCATGATAAACCCCCCGGAGAAGTTTGGGCAAAAATGACACCCGGGCTCGGAAGCCGAAAACGTAGCCTATAATCCACATTTTTTTTGGGCTCTAGGGAGGTCCCATAACAAAGGTGGATATTTTCGCAACAAATGCACGGGAGTCGGGACACCCCTAGGGGACATGGGAGGCCTCCGGGGTTGCTTTTCCGGTCCCTGATAGGCTTGGAATGGCGTTTTACGGGACATTGGTGTAAGAGCTTGAGTACCGAAGGCATGGGTGACAAAATGGAACACAATTTTTGTGAATTTCATGTGAAGCCTAGTACCCAGCACATAGATGTTAGGACACACGATGCAGTTGGGAGATGGTGGAGAAGACCACATGAAAGAGCCAGGGGAAGGAAGAAGAGACTTTATTACAATTCATATCTCACTCTATCCTGATATCATTTATTAAGTCAAAAAATTAATAAAATTGGGACATTTGAATCGATGACACTGCAATGACATCATGGAGTTACATGTAACTATGAAAATATAACTAGCATTGCTCAAGATCGTGACCAAGAGAAAAGTGCTAACCATTAGAAAACTTAGTGTAGCCTATGCTAGTAGTGTTTAATCCTATGGAAATGCCAAAGGCTGACATAGATATAGTACTAGCCAATTATCCATGCCCACGGTTGTCCCCCAAAGTGCCCAGCAAAAGAAACATAATGCATAAGAAATCTTATGATGCCTTTTGAATAAAGCCATTTGTCATGTCAGAAAAGAGAAGAATCAGATTACAGCTCCTTACCGCATTTTCCTCATCAGGATCATTCCGGAATACATAGAAGAGAGGTGCCAGGACTTCATTCATTCCTTGTACATATCTTATGCCAGGATTAAGCTTTGCAAAAACCATCAATATGTTCTTCAAAGCTTCCTATTAAGGATAAATTTCATTTCGTTACTATAAAAGATTTGAATTGCTACAAACACAATTCAAATACAAACCTAGTTCAAAGTAAGTAAGTTAGGCTCACCTGATTTAATTTTGCAAGAGTCGTGTCACCAGAGAAGAATAGCATATCCGGGTGAGTTCGTTTGACATCTCGGTCAATCTGCTCTATAATTTCTGTGTCCTAATCACCAATTATCATATTCAGTATCCTTATGTTGCATGTGCATTAATTGTGCAAAAGAAAATTAAAAAGACACTCCTACAAAAGAGCTCCAAATACAATCCCAAAATACCCCATACAACCATATAGTTAGGTTCTTGAAAAAATCAATTGTTCAAGCAATAAAAGCTAAAGACATGTTCAAATAAGGTCGAACCTCGGAAACTCAAAGGGAAAAGGAAAAAAGAGAAATAAATAAATAAGGAAAGCCTATAAGCACCATAAGGGACATGTACAAATAAAAATGTGATGTTTGGTTTCATTGAAAATCCACCACAAGATATTTACCTGAAAAAACTGATTCCACAAACTGGACTTGCCAAGGCTTAAAGGATGTTCTTCGTGTTTAATTTGTGATCTTGAGAGCAAGCATCGACTATCCCCTTTGAGTTCAGCAGTTTCAAGGCTAGGTGACTTCTCTGACCTCCTCGCAATTTCTGACTGACTAGGCATATAGACATTCAGAAATCCAAATTTCTTATGAAAGAAAAAGATGAAGGATGATATGCAAAACTAATTCGGGTGCTCTAAACTTTTTAAGACAGTTAAGACATTACCATTCAATGCACGTAACACTCTATATACATCATCCATAAAGGTTAAATATTTTTTTAATGTAAAGCTATCAATATCCGAATCCCAAGACTAGAATGGAAAGGAGATTTATGCAATAAATGTAGGGTGACAAAAGAATGGAGAACAAAATAGAGGTAGAGTGAGATGGATGATAAAAATATGTTAAGTGCATATATATATTTGCAGACAATATGTAGAAATAGAAACGTTTGTTCTCTCCTCTGGGATGATCACTACAATTTCTTGAATGCAGCACATTGATGGCACAACAATACGGCAATGCGGAAACAATTATCAGGAGAAAGCAATTAAAGTAAGCATTGGACAATAAAAGGAAACAATAAGATTCATGACTTACGGGAGACATCAAGAGGTCTTCTTTAAAATGCTTGTACTGAGAACGCTTCTTGGCCAATTCGGCAGGCCACATAGAGCGATCACCAGGCAAATACCCCAAAAGAAGCTGGCAACAAATCCCATTAGAACCACCATATTATACATTCAAAACCTCACAAAAATAATGCAAATTTTTGTAGTGAAGCTCATCAAGTGTTTGTTAATAACAACAAATTAGAAATGTATTGTAAAAAAAGGCAGTTTGGTACTTGGTAGGCAGTTGGTAGTATACCTTCCAGACAGTAGAACGGATGCCAGGAGCATCAGGAATACTCATAGAAGCAAGTCTTCTGATTTCACGCATATTAATCACCTTCTTCGACAGCTATTTATGAACAAAACCATAATTGAATTGAATGTTAATTTCACAACATACAGTAGTTGGGTTTTTGTTTGTTGGTTTGTAATTGGAGAAGAAATACCTCGACTAAGAGCTGAGCTTGACGAGAGATATCCTCAGCGGAGAGAGCAGGCGAAGAAGAAGAAGAACCAGATGAAGGACATGGCGGAGCTTCCGAATTGGAGTTGCCATTAACGTCTGACTTCGGTGGCGGAACGGGGCGAGAAGGCGGAGGTGGCGGCGGTTGAGGACGCGGTGGAGCTGTGGTAGTGGAATGGGGGGTTTCGGGATGTGGTGGAGGTGGTGGAGCAGACCACATAGATGAATTCAACCAATCAGGCACTTTCTTCTGCTTCTGATTTTGATTTTGATTCTGATCCACCATTTTCGATCCAGAGAGAGAGAGAGAGAGAGAGAGAGAGAGAGAGAAACACTTGTTAAATGTTGGATGTTGTTGTTGAAGCAGATAGGCAGCTAGGGTTTCATTCACAGAAATCGACTCATGTCAGCTCATTCCGAGGAGAGAGAGAGGAGAGAGAATTGGGAAATGGAAATGTAGAGAGGATTCCGATGAGAGAGTGGAGTTCCGTAGCACTTCCGATACCGATACCCTCCAGAATCAGATGATACAATACCAGATAGTACTAAGCGACTCGTGGACAATCAAGTTGAGAGGTGGTTTTACACGTGGGATAGGGGGTGGACTTCTGGGGCCAAAACAAAGAACTAAACAGCGCTCTTACCAAATGCAAACGTCCAGGGGGAAACCAACACTCATTTGTAACTTAAACTGCAAAGGTCCGGCCAAATTAACGGGACAATGAGTCCTAGAACCGGCAAACACTTCGGGTTCGGGTTATTAGTGGGCCGAGTCAGTATTGAATCGGTTATATCAGGTTTTTAGCGGGTCGATTATGGGTGAAAAATAACTAGTGTCTCAAAAACTTCGAGCCTTAAGTTGGATAGTTTCAGATACGGGTCGTTAATAGGTCAAACCTTTTCGAATCGGATTTCGTTCAGGTTTAAAGCAGGTCGGGCTAGTCAATTTTCGAGACGCGTCATATTTTGCCAACTCTAACAAAGATGGAGTACCTCAATTACATAAGTTAAACCCCTTTCATTTTCATGTCTTCACTGGTCTTTATTTTCAATTATTGCTTCTAATAATCAATATTCTTTTCTCTATTTTCGTCACATTATTAACTAAGGTCTATTAATCTGAATGGAAAGTTTGAAACTACAAAAATCACTCATATTTAACGTCAATCTACAACACCGCGTTGAGAAGAACATCACGTTTGACACCAACTTTGGATAACTTGATCAACCAATTAACTAACCAATGGATTTCTTATGAGGTCACTTCAACATGAGGTCACCTCTATAGCCAAACATAACGTTACCATGATGTCATATTTGTTTGAGGCGCCTCACATTGAGGCGGCCTTATAAAATAATTTGTATTAACCAAAACATCATAAGAAAAGAGAGGAAGGTAATGGATCTTCTTTTTTGATCATTACCTATGACTCTATGAGTCTATGACTATAGTAAAAAAACATTATGGGTGTGTTATTTTTCACTTATTGGACCTTAACCAATTAGTAAAATAAGTGGTAAGATCTTAGTGAATCAGTGAGAATGAATAACTAGACCTTATTAAATCAGTGAGATTTAGTGGCATGACCTTACTCAATCAGTGGAAATCAGTGGCAGAACCCACATTCCTGCTCACAGAATCAATGACAGTTCCTTACTGAATTAATGAGAATCAGTGGAACAACCTTACGAATAAGTGGGAATCACTGACAGAGACTTACCCAATCAGTAAAAATCAATGACATTATCTCAACCAATCAGTGAGAATCGGTATGAATAAGTGGAAAACAAGACATTGATCGTATAGGAGAGTAACATTACATAATCAGCAAGTTGCATTTCGGTACATTCTCTCTTCTTCTTTTCTTAGTTACGCCACAAGTTCCCTCCCAAAGTTCAAATATTGGATCTTGTGCACATGAACTTATTGGGAATAACAAAGTTTGGGATTCACCAACCACTATGCAAAATGAGAACATTACTCATTAATGGATACCAGTCCCTTTCTAATTTGACTATCGGACCAAACGCCCCCTTTGAATGAGACATAGTTAGAAATATTTTGGAAAAAAATATTTGCGTTTAATAATTTGCAATTTATAATTTACGTAAGCAATTCCCTTTTAATAGCTAGTAATAATCTATTATTGAAAAAATATGGTATTTGGTATGCATAAATATAATTTCTAAAAGTTAGAACATGAAAAGTTATTTAAAGTATTTTTATAAGGTCTGACTCACGGCCAACGAATCAAATTATAGCTCTTCACAAACCTGACCCAAAAATGAATGGGTAAGGGCCTAGCTCGCGGCCCGGTATTTTTATCGGATCTGACTCACGGCCACCGACCCTCTACCCAAAAAATGGGAAATTTTGACTTTTTCGAGGACTGGGGCCTTGTTGTGGGACTAGGAGAGAATCGAGAGAACCCTAAGAAAGAAAAGGAGAGAATCGAGATTGGGGATTTGGGGTGGGGTGGTGTTGTTTCGTTGTAAGAATTTTATGTGTTTTGTTAAAAGTAGATAAATCTCAAGCTTTTCCTTGTAAATATTTCTGAAAATTGAAATCTTTAGTTTAAGCCGAATTCTTCTACTTAGGTAAGGAATTTTTTGCAATTTCATAAATTATTGTTCGATCTTGTTCATATTCTCAAATGTTGAAGTTTAAACCTTTACTATTTTGCTATTATTTTATATTAATTTAGTTGCTTTTGCAGAATCACTGTAGCTATAATAACCCGCATATTTATAATACTTTTAATATGAAATAATGTGATTATTTGATTTGGAATATGAATTTTTGGAAGAAAAAATATTTATTAATATTATTTACTTACTATTTGGTGTTGAAAAAGGAAAATGTATTTTTCTTTGAGATAGTTGTCTTAATTGAGTTGTGTTCTAGTCGAATTAGTTAACTAACTAGGTAATAAAGGTTTTCTAATCTCTATAAATACTCATTGACACTCTTAAATCTGATTCTTTTCCTCTCCATTCGTGCCCTAGTGAGTTCATAAAGCACACTCACGTTTTCTCTCTTAAAAGCCTCACAAAACCCTAAAAATCTGTCCAACACACAGTGTCAGATTGAAAAATCCGTTTCTCCTGTTATACCTATCGTGTGAACTTGAATTTTTCATATGATAGATATCGGATTTCTAGAACCAGACTGAAAAGTTTCATAATTTTTCGAGATCGTTTGATACCCCAAATTATTTTTCTCTTGAGGCAGCGCAGTGCTGATGCGAGATTTAAATCCGCCTACTTTGTTCTACCATATCTTAAAACCTACACATGATTTGTACAAACCTTTTGGTGTAATTGAACCTTAGTATGTCCTCAATCTGTACGCCAAATTTGAGAGGATCTAGACTTCGTTTGATGGTCCGTTCGAGCGTTTGATTCAGATTGTATTTGCTGATTTCAGATTTGAGTTGTTTTGTTTGGAGCGTAGGAATCAAGGTAATTCTATGTCTACAATTTTACTCAACTCCATGAAAAGTTTGAGTATGTGTTAAATGGTATATTTGACTAGGCTTGGATGGACTATATTAAATTTGATTTGTATGATCATGGATTTATTATTTAAGATGGTTTTATGATGAATTAATTTATGCTGGATTATTTGTATGGAAATATTATATATGATAGATTAATTATGTGAAGTAACTTTATGAGAATCATGGATTGGTTGAGTATTGGAATATTGGCTTATTATCGATAAATTGATATTGGTATAGGATTTTATATGGTGAGTAATGGATAGAACCTTGTCATTGGTTCATGTGGAATATGAGTATATTGGAATTGGATTATTATTGGACTTTTGTGATATAATTGATGTGAATTATTGTTGTTGGTATGATCACGATTATTAAAATTATGTTGAGGGTTAAGAGACCTTTAGGTAGGATCCCCAAAAGTTTAGACATAGAAATGGTGGATACTTGTATATCTTGCGGAACTGCAATTTACGTAAGCTCTATACTATTTTGACTCTTAGGGCATTGATCCCATGAGTTTAGTTATATTGGTTGTTCAAATTGGACTGAGTACAGACGTATTGTGGTACTCTAATGTCATCCTTTTAAGTCGTGGAGGTTTTAGAAGGGGGTGTGCACAGTTAGTCTTTTGCTGGCCAGTTGGTGGAAATATTTATGATATGGAAAGGTTGAAATCCCTTCTCCATTAGTGGAATTTTGTCTTGTCGTTCTTCCCTCCAAACAAGATGTCTTAATGATTAATGAATAAATATATGATTGGTGTGTCTGTGCTTGGTTTGGTGCTATGTGCGTATCAAACGAAATTAAACAAGATATTTTGGAAAATCCAGGTAAGGGTTTGCAAATGAATTTTACGGGGTAGAGTAGAGTTATCAGCTTTTGCTGATTTTCTTTTTTGTTTCTCTACTTATATATTTTACAGGTGATTTGATGAATAAGGGTTGGAGTGAGGACGATAGATGGAAGAATGGATAGTTTTCGTCTCGAACATTGTTTAAGTATTTTATTAGAATTAAGATTTGGGAGTTATTATTGTTATTATTAATTTTGTTTTAAGTTGGACTTTGTTTAGTTTAAGTTAGAAATTAATTATTATGTTATTAATGTTGGTACTATTCATTTTAGTTGTGGTTGGGCCTTGCATTTAATTTATTAAATACGGCATAGCACCTTGGGATAATTTTCGTTTATTTTCCGTTGCACTGTATTTATTTTTAAAAAAAAATTAAGTCGGAAATTTTGGGATGTTACAATAGCATATTAGAGGGGGAACATGAAGCTACAAGAAGAAAGGAAACAACACCACTAGCAGGTCTCCTTATTCTCCCTCTTAAGCATCAGTTTAATGTCAAATTTGTTGAAATATTTGTGAGCTGAAAAATTTGAGTTCTGTTTTAATTCTATATGCTTTTACAGCTTACATGTTTTGACTACTAATTGATGGTGTAAATCTTGTTGATTGAAACTAATATGTTAGCTTTATAGATTTTGGATTTCATTGTAACTGTACTTATGTTAGGTTTGGAGAAATAGTATTAGTGATTCTTATGTTAGGTTTGGGGAAATAATAATAGTGATTTAAATGGCTTCAGGTAATGTCAACCTGCTCTTGTTAATAACATATCCTATTTTGTTCTTTTCAACATACTGCAGTAGCATTATTATTTTAAGCAACTTAGTTTATGCATCATGTTCTGTCCATAAATACTTTAGAAATCCAAGTCGTTTAGAACTTCTCTGATTATAAATGAAACCACTAATTTCAAACTTTCGACTTTATAAGCTAAGTCTCTTGTAGAACTGCCACCCTGAAATAGAAACATGTCTAACCCAAAACCATGAAACGAAATTAACAGAAGTTGAGAGATGTGTGTGATAGACAATGGATTCTTCTATGTTTAAGACCTCTCCGGATTTTTCTTGTCCATCACAATGATTCAGTTGTCCTTTCCTAATGCGAGTTGCAAAGGACATAACTGCTAGTCTTTTTGGAGGTCACTGGTAGTGAGATGGTTAGAAACATTAGTGCATAAATAGAACTATACATGGTACATGTTATTAGTGCAGTTGTCACTAAAATTCTGATTGTTTTTTTTGTTTGTTTTTTCTTTTTGTTTTTGGTGGAATTGTTGTTTTGTTTTATGTTTGTTGTGTAATAAGCTTTTAATATTTCCATGATGTTTGTTTTATGCAGGCTCTTTTCCAAAGTTTATGAAAACAATATCACTTTCATCTAAAGCTGTCAAATAGGTCGTGTTGGGTTGTGCTGGGTCATATTTGGTTTGATGTAAATCACAAAATACACAAATTTAATATGAAATAGATGATAATTAAATTTTGAGACAAATTGGTGTAATCGTGTCTAATTCGGTTTATTCGTGTTCGTGTTTATCTCACAAATTTTGAGAATGCAAGTAACAAAAAAATTCAATCGTCTTGTATGTATCTTGTTACTCGCCATTTGTCCCCACCTTTGCCAATTTTTTACATTTCCCTTAGGTTTTGCTCGAGCCATGGTGAAGAAATTCTCAGTTGGTTCAAGTTAGATATCCTGACCATGCTCCGCAATGTCTACCCTATTATGCTACAACAACCTAATTCTTCAACGACCTTTAAATATATTGAGCATACTCATGTTGTTGGTGCGGATCCACGTCGGTTTCTAACTAGCTCTGATTTTCCGGACTCAAAGATGATGCCTTGCAAATTTCCATTGCACTGTCGTAGCGCTGGTGTAGAAGGAAATCAAGATATTTAGGGGATATGTGCAATTGTTGCTGAAAGGTTTGGCAAGTCAGATGATGATGATGATATCCCTAAGCCCGTCGAAAATCGTGATAATACTAGTCATCAGATTTGGTACAACAATTTCTTCCATGACTCGATCTGGAAAAGAGATACTCACCTACGTTCACCTATATATTAGTGCATAAATAGAATTATACATGGTATACGTGCAGTTATTACTAAAATTCTGTTTGTTTTTTTTTGTTTGTTTGTTTTTCCTATTTTTTTGGTGAAATTGTTGTTTTGTTTTATGTTTGTTTCATTTTTGTTGTGTAATAAGCTTTTAATATTTCCACGATGTTTGTTTTATGCAGGCTCTTTTCCAAAGTTTGTGAAACAATATCACTTTCATCTAGAGCTGTCAAATAGGTCGTGTTGGGTCGTGTTGGGTCGTGTTGGGTCGTATTTTGTTTCGTGTAAATCAGGTGACTGTTGTTGGGGGTAAACTTTTTCTCTTTGGCGGTAACCTACCACCTTCTGCGGGAATAATAATACTCCTTTTGCGGAGGTACTTGACCCGTAATCACAAATATGCACTACCTACCCCGACCTCCCTTTTGGGAGAATTGGTGACGGTCTTTTGATACTTTTGTCATTTCTTGGCAGTCACGCTGAAGAGAAGAAATTTTTACTGTCTAAGATGATAGGTAACTTCTTTCAGTTCATATATGATATCAAATCTGAAATGTGGCTTTCTGTTGTCTATGAGAAATTATATCTTCATACGTCTGTCGTGGTTGGGGAACCTGTCGCAGTGGCACAGGAAGACACAATGTATTGGCTTAGGGAAAATTGTATGAGGGTTGCCAATATTTGTGCATATAATTGGAAGACAAAAGAGTTGTTGTAAGGGCCTATTATTTGTTTGAATCACGAACCCGGTTATTGGCCTATTCGCGAAAAGTATAAACCCTTCCTCCATCTCCGGGATAATTTATTTTGCCTAATTTGGAGAGGTTGGAGTGATGACGAAGATAAAGTCATTCATGTCACAATTTTACAGGTTTTGCAAGGTGTTTCTATTGTTGTTTCTGTGATTGGGTGTCATTGTCACCATATTCAGCCTTACGTTGATCTTCAGAATGCCCACATCACGTAAGTCCCTTAGTTATCTTCTTTCTAACACCTTCTTTCTAACACCTGCCCGTATGGTTGGAAATTAGGATGTTAAAATGCAATGTTGTTAGTCTATTTTGAATTACGGTATTATATTGTTGAACAAGTAAAATGAAGTTGTTGCCTATTGACTGAGTGTTGTTTCCTTGTAGGCATGGGGAATTCGAGTGAGAGGCAATAGCTTGACTTGATCTTGCTGAATATGATGAGGTACGTAGCTTTTTGTAGGCAAATATTTTGTTCCATGAGAGTAACACATTGATCATGGCAAAATTGTTCCAATCAAGAGAGAAGATGGGGACATTATATTACTTGCTAAGTGTATTTTAGGTAAAGCCAAGTGTTTTGATAAGGTGGGGTGAGTTTACTTTGTATTATGCTAATATTTGTATTGGTTTGTTTTCTTTGCATGGCTTGCATGTGTGCAATGGGATCATGAGATGGGATGACGTTCATGAAAGGCACGCCATAAGAGTTAGAACACTATGTTATGTGTGTAGAATGACCGACTATAAACCTAGACTATGGCAAGCACTTGGACTTTGACATATCAACCTTGCTATTTCCAGTAGATCGTCGTATGTAGAACAATAGAAGCAATTATATTAACAGAAACCCCACACATCATACTTTACCTAATGCTCCCCCTAACTTCAGTACACCTAAAAGGGCTAAAGACATTATTAATACACATATTAGGACTACCTCATACAAACGAGGCATACCAACAAAAGGAAGGTTCTAACAACCCAATCAGGAATTTGTTCTCCTGCAAAACTTTACCTGAATTATGAGCCCTTAGCTATCAATTAATAAATGCAAATCAAGAGTTAGAAACCCCAAACATGTATGTACATTGAGCTGCTAAGTGGTATAGGAAATAAATAAAAGGAACTATCGTCACGCTTAGTGTCAAGGTCCGCCTTTTCAAGTTGCGGGACGTGCGGCGCGCTCTTGTCTCCTAGCGGCAAGAGTGCCAGCCGTACACAAGGAACGTCTTCGGGGTGTCCGTGGACACAAGAAAGTGAGGGAGGGACGGAGTTTGAGAGAGGGGTTGGATGATGAAAGCAATCAATACAGTTTAACAACAACAAGCATTGACATCAATACATCGATATGGAGGACTGATTCCCCCATAAAGAGTCCTTAGAGCTTTATTCATTCTGACAAGAGTGCATAACTTTCATACTCAATATCTACTCCTAAAAGTAAAAAGACTAGAAAGCTTAAAGACATGTTCAAGGGTCAACACGCAGGAAGCGCCTTAGAGACATGTTACTAGACAACTAAAAGCCTAAAGACATGTCCAAGGGTCAACACGCAGGAAGCGCCTTAGAGACATGTTACATTACAAGGAAAGTAAAGGAAAGCAGTAAATTACAAGGTGTAAAGGGCGGAACCTAACATTCTCCCCCACTAATGTTGTCGACGTCCTCGGCGACGTGATTCAGTCATCAAGTGTCGAGGACAGCTTGGTGCGGATGTTGGCCCGGTGTGACTTGTTGCGGGCGGAGTCCTCTTGATCTGCATGGTACGATTTCAAGCGACTCTAATGAAAGACAGGGTGTACTTTCATCCAAGTCGGGGGTTCCACTTTGTAAGCCGACTTGCCCAACCTTTTTGTGATAAGAATGGGGCCTTCATATTTGCGGACCAACCGTTTGTCACTTCCTCTAAGGAACCGCATCTGCTCAGGGAGGATCTTCACCATCACTAGGTCTCCCACTTCGAACTCTAGTGGCCTTCTCTTCTGATCAACCCATTTCTTCATGTATTTTGAAGCCTTTTCTAAGTAACTCCGAGTAATGTCAGTGTTTTGCTTCCATTCTCTGGTGAAATCATAGGCTTTCTTGGTTCGGCCCTTGTAGTGATCATCCACTATGTGTGGTAGGAGAGGTTGTTGTCCTGTGACAACTTCGAAGGGACTTCTGTTGGATGAGGAGCTCTTCTGAGAATTGAAGCAGAGTTGGGCTACATCTAGCACTCTCACCCATTCTCTCTAGTTGGCACTCACGAAGTGTCGAAGGTATTCTTCGAGGAGCCCGTTGAACCTTTCTGTCTGTCCATCCGTGTGGGGATGGTACACTGAAGATATTTTTACCTCTGACCCAAGAAGCTTGAAGAGTTCACCCCAAAAAATGTCTGTGAACCGAGGGGCTCGGTCACTCACAATGCTCCTCGGCAGCCCCCAGTACTTGACAATGTGTTTGAAGAAGAGGACGGATGTCTCTTCTGCCCCGGTCGCTTTCGGCATCGGGATGAACGTGGCATACTTCGAGAACCGATCTACTATCACCATAATCGCCGACAAGGGTCCGACCTTCGGTAAACAATTAATGAAGTCCATGGAGACACTCTCCCATGGTCTAGTCGACACTGCGATCGGGTTTAGCAAGCCGCCCGGCTTGAATCGATCTGGCTTGTCTTGCTGACAAACGAGACACGTCCGAGTATAGCTCATCACATCATCCTTCATCTGGGGCCAGAAATACCCTTGCTTTAACAAGCTCAAGGTTCGTTGCCACCCTGGATGTCCTACCCAGAGGGTGTCATGACATTCACTCAGCATTTTTCTCCGAAGGCCCTCGGCCCTGGGAACATACAACCTATGTCCCTTTGTGAAGATAGGCCATCTTCTATCCAGATTCGTCGCGTCTTCCCATCTTTAATGAGTTGTTTGATGGTCTTCGCCATCGTATCTTGGCCCAGATGCTGCTTGATCTGGTCACGGATTGTAGTGGCCACATGACTTGCAAACAAGTGAGCCATCTTCTTCAATGCAGCGAAGTCGGCGCGACGACTGAGAGCGTCCGCAACCCTGTTGTTGACCCCAGGTCTGTATGTGAACTCCACATCAAATTCCACAAGAGATTCTTGCCACCGAGCCTGTCGACCAGTGAGTCTCGGTTGGGTTAAGAAATGGCTTGCCGCGGTGTTGTCTGTGCAAACGAGGAATTTCGAACCCAGAAGATAGTGTCTCCAGACCCTTAAGCAATGTACAATTTCCAGTAAATCCTTCTCTTGAGCGGCATACCGCCTCTCGGCCCCATTCAGCTTGCGGCTCTCAAAAGCAACAGGGTGCCCTTCTTGAAGTAGAACTCTCCAGAGGGCAAAGTCTGAGGCATCAGTCTCGACCTCGAAAGGTTTTGTGACATCAGGGAGAGTCAACACTGGTTCCCTAGTTACCATCTTCTTCAAATTCTTGAACGCTTCATTCTGTGATTCGGCCTAATTCCAACCTTCACACTTCTTAAGCAAGTCTGTGAGGGGAGCCACAATACTAGAATACCCTGCAATGAAACGCCGATAGTAATTAGCAAGGCCAAGGAAGGAACGGAGCTCGGAGACATTCTTCGGAGGCTGTCACTCCTTAATGGCTGAGACTTTCTTAGGATCCATGCGCATCTTCCCCTTTCCTACAAAGTGACCAAGGAAACTAATTTCTTCTTGTGCAAACGAACACTTCTCAGACTTCACGAAGAGGTGGTGCTCGCGCAACTTCTCGAACACAAGTCTTAAGTGTTCCAGGTGTTCACTCATGGTCTTGCTGTAGATCACAATATCATCGAGGTATACCACCACGAACTTATCCAAGTACCCATGGAAGACATGGTTCATCAAAGTGCAAAACGTTGCAGGAGCGTTCGTCAGTCCAAAGGGCATCACTAACCACTCAAAAGCCCCATATCTCATCACACAAGATGTCTTTGGCTCGTCCCCTTCTGATATACGAACTTGATGGTACCCCGACCTCAAATCAAGCTTCGTAAAGTACACAACATCGCCAAGTTGATCGAACAAGTCAGCAATCAACGGAATAGGATAGTGATTACTCACCGTCAACTTGTTGAGCACCCGATAGTCAATACACAGCCGGAGAGTTCCATCTTGCTTCTTCTGAAACAACACCGGAGCCCCATAGGGTGCTTTGGACGGCCGGATGAATCCTCCCTTCAATAGAAGATCCAACTGTTTCCTCAGTTCAGCCAGCTCGGGAGGTGCCATCCTGTAAGGGCTACGAGCGGGTGGAACGGCTCCTGGGATCAACTCGATCTGATGATCGACGGATCGGTGAGGGGGGAGGACTTGGGGTAGATCATCTGGAAAGATGTCCTTGAACCCCTCAAGTAGTTCCACTACCTCCGAAGGCGTGTTCTCATCCCTACGATCTTCCTTCATCGACAAAGTGGCCAGGAACGACGGTTCACATCTTCTAAGTCCCTTCTCAAACTGCATTGACGAGAGCATCTGTCCCCGTCTATTCTCGACCTTCGCGTTTGACGCTTTCACAAGACATGGGATCACCCATCACCAACAAGGAACTCAAATTGGGCATGGGCGCCGCTTTAGACGTGCGGAGGAAGTCCATACCCAATACCATCTTAAAATCAACTAGTGGAGTCACAGTAAGGTCCAATCGACCACTCCACTCCCCTATCCGTGTGAGGATTCCCTTGGAAATCCCATGAATAGGTCTTGCTGCCGAGTTCACGGCCTTCATGTTGCCGCCAACGCGGTCCAGCTTTAGTCCCAATCTCTCTGCTTCCGTGCCGGCCACGAATTATGAGTGGCACCCGTGTCAATCATTGCTCGAGTGCTACGTCCATTTGATCACTACGTCGACGTACATGAGCTCAGTCGACTTGGGTTTTAGAGAGGTCTCATCACCCCTCAGGGCACCCAGTAAATGAACATCTCCCATGTGTGGTATCTCATCTTCATCCATTTCATTATTTCTGCTTGTCTCTCCTTCGTTGGTGCCATCAGACTTCACAGACATCTTAGATAGATTTTGTTAGAGGGCACTCAAGTCTCGGTGAGGGCACTCGGTGTGTTTGTGTGGCCCTTTGCAGTTGTAGCAACTCAACTTCGACGACCATCTTGCCGTGGACGTTTCTGTCCGATTGAACGACGAGGTTGAACCTAGGGGCCGGTAGGGTATTGGTCTAGAAGATCCTCCTCCAACGTTCCCATATCTATTATTTTCACCACTGTAATTACCCCCGTTGTAGTTTCGAGCATTGTTCGAGCTTGTCTGGGAGCCCGTTGACGCTGCTCGATTCACAATCGAACTCGGCCCTGTTGGCCCTTTCTTCGGTGGGATCTCTTTCCCTAGCTGGTTGTCAAAGAGCTGTTCGGCCACGCTTATAGCAGCCGACAAGGTATCTAGCTTCTGTCTGTTCAACTCACGTTGAGCCCACTCTTTCAGCCCATCGATGAAATTGAACATGCGATCCTTGTCGCTCATGTCCCTAATCTCCAACATGCACGCCGAGTACTCCTTCACATAGTCTCGGATGGTCCCCGTGTGCTTGATGGTCTTTAACTTCCTTCGGGCAATGAACTCAGTGTTCTCCGGGTAGAACTGGTCGTTGAGTTCCTTCTTGAACTCTTCCCATGTGTCTATTTTCAGAGTTTTGGCTTCGATCTCGGCATACTTCGAACGCCACCACAATTTCGCTTCATCCACTAGGTACATGACCTCGGTGTCGACCTTCTGGTCCTCTTCCAGTCCACTGACTCGGAAGTATTGTTGTAGGTCGAAGACAAAATTGTCTACTTTATTGGAGTCTCTGGCTCCACTGTAGGTCCGGGGCTGAGGGGGCTTCACCCGTCTCGACCCTGATCCACCACTACCGCTAGCAACGGCCCGGTTGATCGTAGCACACTGATCCCACAACGCTTGGAGTTGATTGTGGACGTGGTCAAGCTCCTCCCGCAAGCTTGTGGAGGATATATCATGCACTTGGGCCTCCAATGCATCGATTCGGGCATCCGACCCAATCACAAGTTTCTCTAGCTCTTCCATGGTCACCATGGTTTCGAATTCAAACTAGCAACCTTTCACTGAGCGTGCTTCTCTCGCTGCGCTCTGATACCAACTGTCACGGTCCGCCTTTTCAAGTTGCGGGACGTGCGGCGCGCTCTTGTCTCCTAGCGGCAAGAGTGCCAGCCGTACACAAGGAACGTCTTCGGGGTGTCCGTGGACACAAGAGAGTGAGGGAGGGACGGAGTTTGAGAGAGGGGTTGGATGATGAAAGCAATCAATACAATTTAACAACAACAAGCATTGACATCAATACATCGATATGGAGGACTGATTCCCCCATAAAGAGTCCTTAGAGCTTTATTCATTCTGACAAGAGTGCATAACTTTCATACTCAATATCTACTCCTAAAAGTAAAAAGACTAGAAAGCTTAAAGACATGTCCAAGGGTCGACACGCAGGAAGCGCCTTAGAGACATGTTAGGAAAGAACTAGAAATCTTAAAGACATGTCCAAGGGTCAACACGCAGGAAGCGCCTTAGAGACATGTTACATTACAAGGAAAGTAAAGGAAAACAGTAAATTACAAGGTGTAAAGGGCGGAACCTAGCACTTAGGGCCCGTTTGGCCTATTTTCTTTCAACTTCTAATTTTCCTCCCATATTTGTTCTTACCCACTTCATTTTCATCCACTCCCTCCTCCCCCACCAACTTCTAAGAAGTTGAAATAAAATTATAATTGGACTAGAAGTAGAAGTTACAATTTGTGATGATATAAAAAAAAAAAAGAAGTTACAATTTGTAGAGCCAATGACACAAAGTACTGCTTGAAGCCATGGGGCCTTAGATTCC
This sequence comes from Tetragonia tetragonoides, assembly GCA_038025085.1. Lineage (NCBI taxonomy): Eukaryota > Viridiplantae > Streptophyta > Magnoliopsida > Caryophyllales > Aizoaceae > Tetragonia > Tetragonia tetragonoides. Next base: position 52,954,716 of record CM076140.1, read on the forward strand.
GCTGTCATTTGTCACCATAATCATCGATCAAACCTCCATTATCCTAGCCATAATGTTCAATAACTCTAGTATCGTCCTCTACTAGCTAGCTAGCCCTTTTACTCACCATTGAATCAATCCACTGTGAGGCAGGCCAACATTCTGAGTACTGGAACCACTAAGCTCAATACTAGAGTGGAACTTTCTAACTACAATTTCTCACTCTTACAATAGAAATGTACCTTCCTTGCCCCTTTCTGAATGTCGTTTTTACACAGAGATTATGCTGCTGTAAATCCCTGCTATTCATATGCATAACATCAAATTGATTTTTTCCTAATGGTTGAAGTTAGATCTCTGATGTTAGATACTCCTTTGTGGAACTTCAGCAATTTTTATTTTGTTTTTAGATAAGAGATGGAACTTCAGCAATAATATAAGCTCGCGCGCGCTCTCTCTCTCCCTCCAAATGTGTATCACATCAATTCAATTCAGGAGCAAACCAACACCCATAAGCCATAACTAAATTGCAAATTAACGACATCAGATCAAATAGACAAATACAAGGGGCCTAAGTAAGTGTCTAATCCCTTTCATTTTCATCTTTTCCAGTAGTCTTTTATTTTTTGCTTTTGGTTTCTTGTTTATTCATCAACTCCCCATTGGATTTGGACCCTTTCTCTTTTTCTTTTCAATTATTGCTTCTCAACTTCTTATAAATAATATTCTTTTGGGGCTCTATTTTCATTACATGGAGTATTAACTAGGGTCTATTCTAAGTTTCTAACTAAGGTCTATTCAACTGAATTGAATTTGAAACTATAAAAGAAATCACTGGTATTTAACTCAAATCTACAACACCAAGTTGACAAGATCATGACGTTTGGCAACGACTTTAGATTACTTGATCAACCAAGTAACTAAAAAAACATCATAAGAAAAGAGAGGCAAGGTAATTGATCTCTTTTTTTGATCATTACCTATGACCTATGACTATTAGTAAACAAAAACATACTCTTATAGGAGAATAACATTACATAATCAGCAAGCTGCATTTGGGTACATTATCTCTCTTCTTTTTTCTTAATTACGTTACAAGTTCCCTCTCAAAGTTCCGATATTGGATCTGCACATGAACTTATCGGGAATAACCTGAGTTGGGGATTCACCGCCCATTTTTATGCAAAACGAGAACATTATTCATAAAAGCGGACACTATAAGTCTATAACCAACATTTGCTGAGAAAACAAGTGTGCCATTGTGATGTGGTAGGAGTATTAACTCCAACAAACAGGTCATCCTGAACCTGAAGACTTCCTGCGAAAAAGTTCCATCTCTGCAATAGTGCTAAAGAACCAACAATTATAATCATTCAGTCACACCCCAAACATAGCCAGCCCAGGTTGGGGTTATATATACTGCTACTAGGCTCTGAAAAAGTTAGCTCGAATCCACAGTCGTGCAGGAAAGTAAGATAAGAGTCATATTACAATACACAGGCAAAGGAGGGGGAGATCTAGATGACTTGAGAATAGACAGGATATATTGGAAAGGAGAGAAATTTGCGAAGATTGTCAGCAAAACCAAGTATTACCAAGTAATACTGCGTTTATGTATAAGGTGGTTTTCATTACCACTGAAATTAGTATACAAAAGCAATTTGGCTCAGCAGTTCAAACATAAAGAAGTAAAAGAGGAAAAGGGGGTGGACAAGGGTGATTGCCAAATTTCAGAGAACACCAAAGTGGGGATTCTCAATAGCAGACTGCAGTTCTTTACCAGCTGTATTCAGCACTGCTATATCAACCTTTTCTCTGGGCATAAATAAGAATTCGCCATCTTCCATTTTCTCGAATCCACAAAGCTCCAAAAACTCAATGCCTCCTTTCAACCCACCAACTCTATCCTGTCAAATGGCATAAAACAAGCCGTATTAGACCATAAATAGTGAATAAACCACATCCATTGTCAGAATAGAGGTCCTTTGGTTGGCATTAGTCATCACAAAACATAAGAAGTTCTACTTCTTGGGGAGTACAATTTGGTGATTTGAAAGTTGACAAAAAGTTCTTAAAGTGGGGGCAGGACTTCCGAGGAGTTTTCCCTTTCTCGAATTACTAAGAATTTCTAAGAACTTCCCAAGATGTTAATGAGGGTGTTTAAACCCTGTGAATTGAAATCAGTGTGAACCGAACAAGCATTAACTTCCGTAATAGAATAGAAGGCAATAAGAACATGAAGAATGGAAAAAAGTGGCAGTACTAGAGAAGTCATCTGAGTAGTCAGCCCTTCAACAAATTCTCAGAGCCAACCCACAGAAAAAAACAGATAGGTCCGCGACATGCAACTAGTTTATCATGTTATGCATTACCTGAAAAGCCTGGTTGCTGAGTCTAATTTTCCTGAACTTCTCCTCATCAGGATTCTTCACGACATTGCCTGCATATGTAAAAAGCGTCTGGAATGCTCTCTTCACCCTGGCTTCTTCATCCTAGAATATATCGGCAAACAACAGTATCATACATTGATGACATAATGTTCAGGTTGCTCAAGTAAGTATCACATAAAAGTCATAATTTGAGAATCAGCATGGAAAACAAGTTTACCTGGTGACTTTTCTTAAGCGATCGGAGGCATTCTCTCATTTTTTCTGCTTTCGTGACAGGCTTAACAGGCAACGCACTCTGTAATTCAAGAATCTCGATAAAAACAAAAATCGAAAGTATTTTGGTAATAAATTCACAAATGACAAGTTTGAAAAGGTTCTACCTTTTTCTCCTGGACAACAGGTTCAGCAGGTTTTGAAGCAGCAGGATCTTCTGCAGGCAATCCAAGTTTCCGTCTTCTTTCAGCCTGCAGAAACAGGAGAAAGAAAATGTTTCAGTAGGTTTTCAACACAAGGACTTCCACCGAAAATAATCCACTACTCTAGTGTTCAGTATTCTTTATACAATATTACAATGTGGTTGGTCCCCTACTCATGAACAAATTACTTAAGAGTTAATTACATGACTTAAATATGAAAGACCTTCAGATGGCATTAAACTTGATGAAGGAGAAGACCCCAACGTGCATGTACTGAATCTAAGGGTTGTTCATGACTTCATGTCACCCCCAACCCCAAAGCCTTGTGTTTTGACTCTAACCAACAATATTTACACTGTACCACATAGGCCCTGAAGTTAACGACTAGGAAAACCTCCAATGGCCCTGAGAAGACTCGAACTTGAGACCTTTGGAATAGATCTCAGAGGTTTTACCAACTCAGGGTTCATGCTAAAGAGTATATTATCAATTATCAATCGGCTAGGCCCAAATTGATATGAGGAAAGGGGGTGGGGGCCACATGGGCATATGGGACTACCCAGGTTAGCCCAGCATGAGATGGACTGGGTCTCTGACCAGAGATGGGTACGTCGGATGCCAATCTTACCAACCTACAAAAATTATCAACTAGCAGCAGAAGAAATAAACTTCTCTCCCAAAAACAACTTGGTCAGATCCACTGCACTAAAGAAGGCAACCATTTACCCATTCTTCTCAAAAGCCTTGACAAGTATTCTGCTAGCAAAAAGCATGTTATGGAAAGTCAAAAACATCTACCAGAACAATTTGATCATGATCTCTCTTTTTGGATGAAAGTTTGATCATGATCTTTTCGTCATTCTAACTACTAGTGAAAGTAAATAAGAAAACAAATAATAAAATTAGAACCTTATCTTCCTCCAACTTCTGGCGAATTTTTTCCAAGGCTCTTTTCTCTTCTTCTTTCTCTGCCTTCCGGAAGGCTATCAAACTGCAAAGCAAAATACATTTACTTCGAACACTATGCAAGTGAAAGCCCTTTCCTGATAAGAACTGAAATGGGAAGCAAATTCAAATGCACAGCAAACTCAAGAGAGAATGAATGAAGACAAACCGCTTTCTCTCATTATCTTCTTCCATACGCTTGGCCTCAAGAAGTTCCTTGCCAATTCGAATCCTCTCCTAAATACATACCAAAAATGTTATCTAAATTGTTGAAAAGACATTGTCACTCAACCTCCATGAGGTTTAACTTATTACTTCAAGAAACCTGCCACACAAGAACTAATTGTTACATATTGTGTGATATCATCCTTTGAAAATAAATTTTGGGCCTGAAAACACTCAATTGGCATGTGATAACTTATTCGCCAACAAATTATTTGGAAGAAAGAACAAATACAATCAATCAAAGTTTAAAAATAATAATAATAATAATAGTAATAATAATAATGATTATTATTAACCCAAGTTGATTAGTCTCCTCCATAGCTTGAATGGACTTATTTTCTATTCCAAAGTCCAAACCCTACCATTTTTTCTCTTATAGTTTGGTTGATCGCCAAAAAAGATTGGTTATACTTATACACATTTGTCTAGGGCTGGCCAAGAACCACGACATTTCGCGAACAGTTCAGGCTTGGGTTGACTAAAAGGTAAGTTTATCTTAGTTCATTCTGTAAACAATCCCAATAGAGCATAAAAGTTTGTTTGAATATTTTTTTTTGATAATTAAGTTTGTTTGAATATTAAACCACCAGAACTCAAGCTCCATGATATTCAGATAGTGGACTCCCAGAGCCTAAAGCAACAGTAAATCCCTGCAGTACGCCCCTAACGGCATGGAGCGATGGGGGGGGGGGGGGAGACTAATAGGTGTACCTTTTCTTTCTCCCTTTCAATCCTCCTATCTTCCTCTTCTTTCTTCTTACGGGCTCGTTCTCTTGAATCATGCAAAAGAGATAACTTCAAAAATTGTGAGATATGAAAGTACCAAAGTTAAAAAGATTTATCAGGTCGTCAACCTGTCATTTAGTTAAGTTAAATTTCTGAAAGAAGGTGTTGCAACATAATATCCATACTGGAAGTTATTTTTACTTAAAAGGCTGATAAATATATAGATCTTAGGCAATAATATTAAAACAACTATACATAACTCAAACAAGTAGAGGTAAGCCAGCTACAAAACATGTACACCACATTAAGTAAGGTTGAGGCCTTTAATTAAACTACCAGCCAAACCCCCGAAAAAATTGCACATTTACCTGTTCGGCTCTTGTGCTCACTAAATTTCGCCAAATCATAAACAGAAATCAAATGTTTAAGCCTCTTATTCAAGGAAAAGATTATGTAAATGATACGTTTCAGGAAAAATGCAACACCCTTCCCCAGAACTAACTCCCCTCCCCCGCCCCACAACAAAAGAAAAGGAAAGAAAACCCAAGCAATAATACAACTGGCAACTCCAATTGACCACAATCATGTGAATTCCCTTCCAGACACTACAAAGTTCAAAGCAATTGAAAGCCCCTTTCTATCATAAAACTTGTGGCCAGCGTGAAACAATTTCGCAACAAAATACTAACATGGAAATTGTGAGTACAAGAGAAAGAAGATAAAAGAAAAGGATGAAAATTTTACATAGCATCATATACAATCAGATAACCATGTGGACCACTGCCATTCGTAAAAATCATACATTATCAAATTTCCTTTGTTTTCTTTAATGATGGCCATCGGTGGGGCAGAAAAGATTTCATTTTCAATTTTTCAAACATGATTTTTCTTTTTCTGTTGTTTTGGGGGAGAGGGGCAGAATGCTCTATATAAAACATAGAAATGGAGATTCCATCCACACCTTAGCTCATGCAACTTCATTTTCTTTTCTTCCTCGGTGAGGGAAGGTTTAGGAGGCTCACTATTGGCTGGGACCTGTCATAAAAGTGGAAGTTACTACAAGTAAATGATGAAAACTTTCAAGTGTGAGATCTTACATAATAAGCAAAACATGTAAAGGTTTTGAGTAGAACAGCCCTCAACCAGCAAGGACTTCACAGATGCAATCACACAATGCACACATCAAAATATTAAAAGATCCTATCATTGCAAGCAAAACAGAGCCAACAAACAAACTAATGAAATCCAATTGGTTACATGTTAGAAGAAGCATAATCATGCGAGGTTGACCCAGGCAAAAGAAAAAATGGAACAAGCACATGTTTCAGTGCCACAATACCTATAAGAACATTAATAAATAGGAATAAAAACATGTGTATACACATATTATATACACTACAGCTCATTGCCAGACATTGAGGTAAAAGATTATGCACACATGGTAGTGCCTAATGCAGCAGCTAGTCTGAGAATTTTATGCACGTAAATCCTGTAGCATAATGATTACTGAGCACTTGAGTCCTACCACTAATCAAGTCTGGGCTACATTGTTCGGTATTTCTGGAGAGGTTTGGGATGCTCCTCCTAGTATGGCTAAATTTCTCCGGACGAGGTTTGTGGGTTTTGGGCGGGATAAGGGGAGGAGGATTTTGTGGCGTAAGGCAGTCTTTGCGATTTTTTGGTGCCTTTGGTTGGAGAGAAATGCCCGGGTTTTTGATGGGGTGACCATTCCGGTTGATATATAATATTACTAATCTATCTAAAAAAATAAGTTATAATATTACTACTATCCACCGCTATCGAGCTAACTTGTAATTAGGTCCTTTGTAGAGGACATCTTGTCCTCATTGTACTTTGCCACTTCATTCATATAAACTTTTTCTTTATCTTAAAAAGTCAAGAAGATCACATACCATGGGCATCTGATCTATGTCTGGATCATTCTCATGTTCAACTATCCAGTTAACAGCGGCCTCAAGACTGGAATTACCTGAAAACGGAAAGTCCATTACAAAACAGAGTAATTGGCATACAGGTGACATGTAAACCTGTGCTTTCAGTCACGCAAAGGGTAGACATATATCAACATACGTGAATGTGATATAAACACGAGCATGCTCACAAACTTTAGCTCTGGCTACAAGTGTCATGAGTGTGCGTAACTTTGCAGCTCTATTCAAGCAATCAGAATACACAATTAAGGCATTCAGTTATCCTACCTGAGTAATGAAGTGCACGAGTTGCCCGTGCAGGTGAGAAACCCATTCCTTCAAGTTCCTCGAGCAGCTTCTTATCAACCTCAGGGACAATCATTTCTGTAGAAAAGAGTCTAAATTAGCATATCAATCTTAGGAACAAACGTTTTTGCAAGACTACCAATGACAGAATACTGAAGGCATTGCCTGACAGGAATCACAGAGTATCTGAGACAAAACCAATGCAAAGATACCTGAGTTCAACTAGTCTTATAGGCTATAGCTACCAAATGCAACCATTATAGTGGCATCTGACAATCTGTTTATAGATCCTAACTCAGCTCAATACAAGTGACAGAACATCAGCTCAAAGGGATTCAAGAATGTCAATGAAGAATGTTTTTTTATTTTAGATAAAGAAAGAAAAGGTATATTAATATAATATGGCATGTACAAGAATGTCAATCAAGAAGTATGACGATAGGAACCCTTCAATTCATCAGACCAGTCACTCCATAATCCATTCTAACAAAAAAACCTATGTTTTTTAATCTTATGATACACATTAAAAAAAAATCAAGAAACTAAATTTACTAGCACGCGCCATTTGCTGATATTGAGGGATGAATGAATTACCATAAAGTCCACAATGTAGCAAAAATAAAAAGACTGGGATTGGAATATTAAGGAGACAGTAACAGGAAATTGAGAAAAGAGGCGACCTTGAGAATGACCACTGGCAGTGCCATCAACGTCCTTGGGAGCAGCAGCATTACTAGTGTTAGGGTTGTCTAAATTGATTGGCTTTGCGGCCTCGGCTGTTTTATCCACGAATTCGGTGTGGCCAGTTCTTTTCGTATGCAAATCACTCTCCTTCATTCATTCATTCATTCATTCATTCATTCATTCATATACAGACAACTAATCAGAATTTCATTCAAAAACCCTAACAACTACTACTAATACTAGAACCATCAATTTAGGCAATAATTGGATAAAGAAATAAAAGGATTGAGGAATTAGGGAGAAATTAATTACAGTTTTGGATCGGCAAGGTTTGTTGCAAGAAGAACAGATGAGATTGAGAACAGGTTCGGTGGATTCGGAGAAATTGGAATGAGAAGTGAGTTCGGCGTGTTGTTGAGCTTCTTCAACTGATCTCAACATTGCTCCACAATCTCCACACTGTAGAGATAAACCCGCCATTCTTTTCTTCAATTTTGATTCTATTCAGAATTCAATTTGATTCAACTCTCTCTCTCTCTCTCTCTCTCTCTCTCTCTCTTCCCTTCTTGGCTGGAAGACCGATGATCAGTCCCCAACTAAACTTGTACGGTGGTCTGCCAAGGATACCCACTATTTTGCTTTTTGCTTTGCTCCCAACACCAATCTTTTTTTTCCTTTTTTTGTTTTCTTCTCTAAATTAGTAAATTGGGCTCCTTCAGCCCGGTTATCACGAGGTCCTGGCCATGGTATGGTATGGGGCTATGCTATGGGCCAATGAATTACGTTGTCATTCACATTTTTCCTTCCAAAACAAAACATTAACACTCATCATTTGAAGATCAAAGTTTTTGCGATTTTTGATCATTAATTTATGAGAAAAATATAAAGTGTTACAATGTACAAAATAATCTCGCCTTGCACATGAAGCAGTTTTAAATTTTTTGGCTAATTGTCTCATTCTTTAAGGTCTCTACAAGCCAGCGCGGAGAAATTTTCACTATGGTCGACGGTGAATACCCTTGGTTGCGAACCCAAGGAAAAAATATATAAATTGTTAGATTTATTTTATATATTATTTTTGAAAAATCATATATTTATAGTTTTGCTCATCTTGTAGCCCTATTGCTTTATGTTTCTGTCCAATTTATCTCCTTGTTCAGCGAAAGTACTTTTTCATTTATTCTATTTTAAGCAGCTTATAATATGTATAGAGAGTTGTCAATTTTTTGCAAAAATATAATGTATTGTTGGTTCTCCTTAACGTAGACGTGTTAATTGACATGAGTTTGGATGAAAGTTGAATATCTTTCAGCGTCCTTGCTAATCCTTCTCCCTACTCCCTACTCCCTCTTGTGTTTATGTACAGTATGATAATAGTAGCTATTGACTTGATGTTGGCGCTAAGAGCATAGGACCTCAACATATATTGTCAAATTTGAAGGAGCTGGTTATTAAGACGATTATTTGTTCAGAGTTTATATAGATAAGTGACTTTATGTGCGTGGCTGATGTTGTTGTTGTAGGGCACAAGTAGAAGTATGGATTCCATTGGTAGTAAGCGGCCATGGAGCGCATGTTATGGTAAGAGTAGTAATTAAAGTGGAAGTAGAGAGTAGGTGCGTTTGTAATAAGTGTGACTTGTGACTTGTGACTTGTGACTTGTGACTTGTGACTTGTGAGTGAGTAGTTAGTTTGTTTGTTTGAGTAGATTATTTGTAGTTTCATAGTTTCCCATTTGAGGCAAAGTGAAGTGAAGGAGTTACTTTTAGTTGTATTGTGATTCGGATTCCCACACTTGTCAGGTAGTACTACACTACTAGAGTAGTATTGATTGTATTTTGTATGTATTGTCATCGAAATAACTTCTTCACTCCTCTTTCTCTCTCTCTCTCTCTCTCTCTCTCTCTCTCTCTCTCTCAATCCCCAGGCCATCTCATCTTCATCTTCATCTTCATCTTCATCTTCATCTCTCTCTTGTTTTTTCTCTTTCTTGTTTCTGAAATTCATCAAAAAATGGAAGAGGGGAGTAACAGTAACAACCCAAGCAAGAAGCAGAAGACACAGGTGAGGAAGGAAACAGAAGACCCATCACTTATTCTGCACTTCAAAATTACCGATCCCGTATGTATCTTTCTATATCCTTCTCTCTCTCTCTCTCTCTCTCTCTCATAATTTCTTCAATTCATTTCATGGTAATGGTAATGGTAATGGTAATCATGTACTCTACTATGTAGGACGGCAAAGATTGTTACTTCAAGGTGAATCGGAACACAAAGCTTAAGAGAGTATTTGAAAATTACTGTACACGTCACGAACTGGAACCCCACACTACTCAATTCCTCAATAATGGATCCCGCATTCCTCCTAACCTCACCCTCGCTGATGTATCACTCTCTCTCTCTCTCTCTCTCTCTCTCTCTCTCTCTCTCCTCTTTTCTAATTCCCATTCCATTCAATTCTCTCTTTACACGTAATACTCCGATCCGTACTAACTAGTAAGTAATTAATATTTTTATTGATATTTTGCTTAATTGAATTTTCAGCTGGATTTCAAAGATGGAGACGAAATTGTAGCCGTCTCACATGTTCATGGAGGTGGCCTGCCACTGGGAATGGTACCCTGTTAAATTAATTAAGTCATCTATTAAGTGATCTCTCTTCCATGGAAATGGAAATGGCAATCTCTCTCTCTCTCTCTCTCTCTCTCTCTCTCTCTCTCTCTCTCTCTCTCTCTCTCTCTCTCTCTCTCGCACTACATTATTGTTACTTGTTAAGTTGTTACGCTTTGTTTTAGTAAGCATGTATCATATCACGCCAGCCAATAACATTACTACGGAGTATGTTACTTCTTCTATTCCCTATTAACCTAACCAACTAGGACTACAAACTAGCTTCAACCCTTCATTTTCTTCTGTTTCTATTTTTCACCTGCCTTTGTAATTTTGGCATTTCTATTTTATACAATATATGAAGTTTTAAGAGAAGACCCAACATACCTTCTCTTGCATCCACTTTATATCACAATTTACTAGATAGTTTCACCATAATAATCTAGTGTATTCTTTTTCCATTACCATTTTAACCTAATTAACCTTTATACATCATTATCACTCCAAAAACACAATAATATACGAGTATATCCTTCATACAAAACGCACTAGCTATGGCCTATGGCTATGGGGGTAAACGATTATCTAATGTAGTAGGGCACCTACTTGAACAAGGTGATAATTATGTAAATCATTTAACAATTTGTCATAATATGAATCATTTTTTAGCATGTAATAAGAATTGTTAAATGATTTACATAATTAAACAAATAGATGGAATAAGAATCATTTTTAGCAGAAAAAAGAGTGTACAATAGAATCAGAGACCCACGACCACGACCACGACCACAACTCTCAGATGCTGAATGAATAATGATATACTACTAGAAGAAGATGACCGGGTCATAGTATAAATACAGTTAGTTCAGCATCATCAGAGTTGATTAGATTTGTTTTCGGAGGATGAACTCTGAATGAAACAACAGTTAATTCTGACAACCAATATATGTGATGTGATCAGACTTTAAACTTAAAAAGAGGCAAATGGTTACCACTCACCAGTGATAGTTAAAGTTCCTACAACTTAATTTCCCATACTAATTAATAGGAGTACTAACAAGAGAAATGAACACACTCCGTCCCGTGATGATTGATGATTGATGATTGATGATTGATGATGGGGCTTTCCATAAGCTAGGAACAAAATTGTGGTTGTGTGTCTGCTCTAAGGATTAGAATTCTTCTTCAGAAGACGGCAAGTTGAAGGAATAGGAGGAAGAGTGACATCTCCAGTAGCAGTAGGCGCAAGTAACCAGCACAAAACCTTAACGAAGCTGCTTTCGAGTCAGTCGTTGTTGGGATAGGAGGTCCCATATTGTTGGGATTAAGACCTATTCCGCCATCAACCGTTGGTGGTGAGATGGTTGTGGGGGTGAACGGGGTTACATTCCCATAGGGACCGCTTCTTGGTGTGCCACCAGTGGTAGATGACGCGCCACCTCCAGCAGTGCTGCCAAATCCACAAATTAAACCAAAATAGTCATTCTAGTCTCCATATGGCCAAAAGGAAATCCCACTGATTAAAGAGTACCACTACTTGATCAAGTTTAACAAATGGAAGTTCATTAGGCTCCTGCAGTGCATGCAGACTTGGCCTTGGGAGACATTAGGCCCTATCTGTTATTCATATGGAGTAGTACAGTAATATTCTACTCTATTGTCAGATATGGGGATTCCTTACTTTATAATAGCAGTTTTGTCCTCAGAGACCAGAAGCGTGTGGAATATATAGGAAATGAAATCTAGCAAATTGTGGAGGGGGAGGCATGGAGGATGCTTCTTCGTTTTCCTAGGAATATATAGAGGGTGCTGGAGTCACCTGCCTGTTAAACTAGATTTGAAACGGGAGAATGAAAACATTTAGGAAAATTTGATGTGAATAATCCCAAGTTTCAGCCATATGCCGTAAGTAACCCCACCTTGCAATATACTAACCAATAATCCCAACTTGCAACTTATGTGCCAATATTGAACCTGAAGCAAAAGGTGTTAAGTTACGGTTACTTTTGTGCTAAAATGACATTTATGCCCTTCCACCATTCTCCCAATAACACAAACCCCATCCCAACCCCATTTTCTCTCTCCTCATTCTCCCCAGTCCCCAGCAGCCACCACCACATTCTCTCTCCTTCACCACCACCACAACCAGTCTATTCTCCATTTTCTCTCTCTCTCTCTTCATTCTCCCTAGCCACCAATTCAACCCACCATTTACGTAACTAACATCTAAAAGCCAATTTCATCTCAATAATAACATGACTGAATAACAGATTTACAGCTAAAAGGCCATTTCACAAACCCTCTTGCTTTTATTTGTTGATGTTGTCAATCGATTTTTTTTAGCGTTAATCGAGTGGTAAAATTGCTGAACAAGAACGAAATAGCACTGGAAATATTGCTTTCGAGAGTTTGAGATTATTCAGTTTATGAATTTGAGCTGAAAATTGAGATCGAATTGAAATTCTGGAATTTGTTTTAAGATGTGGTGGTCGGATTTTGTGGTGGTTCAGATTGGTGGGAAGAGTAGGCGAGAAGGTGGGATGATGGTTTGTGGTGGGTGGTCGGGTTTCTGGGCTAAAGGAAGGTGGCGGTTTCATGTGGGTTGGTTATTAGTTAGTATATTGCAAGGTGAGATTATTTACGGTACACGGGTGAAATTTGGGATTATTCAAAGCAAATTTTCCAAACATTTATGGGTATATGAATATATTTATCCCCCTACTAAAGTATTAAACCCTTGGAAGTTGGGCAGCATTATTCTCAAGGACAGTGCAGCCATATAAAAATCAGTGTTGTTTCTTGTTTAGCTTAAGTGGAAGCCGGATTATGAATGATTTCAGGGGAAGCCGTATGTATACTGTCAAAACAATTTGTCCTTTGGCTGACCTTAAAATTACGAGGGAGCATGGATTTATTTGAATGCCAAGTCTCATCCTACAATTACTACTTTCTAACCTCCCATTATCTACTGATTTTTGACAAAGTATAAAGTAAAACAGAGGTGTTATAGTAGTATATAAGTCTTGTTTTTTTACTTTTTAGAGCAAATATTCAAGCACATACATAATTAGTAATTGCATATAGCTAGTACTCCTACCTAGTAATAATGGTAGCAGAGATTAAATGGAAAATAGGGCAATATTTATATATATATATATAGAGAGAGAGAGAGAGAGAGAGAGAGAGAGAGTAACATAAATTTGAATATGACTAGTCGTGGTTACAGTGTCAGACTGATGATAAATGTTGCAAGGAAAAGCAAAGGTGACAAGTTGCAAGACATTGGAGAGAAATAGAATCCAATGGCGTGGTCTGGAAGTGAATACTGAAGAGTGAAGACAGAAGAGCACGCAAAAAATACACCCCAAAGCCAAAGGAAAGGAAGGCACACAGAATCAGAAATTGTTACTACAGAAACATACAATGATACAGACACGACAACAAGCGGACTGCCCAACATTTTCACATCATCAGTGTACATATATATATATATGAAATGCGGTATTTATTTTATTCATATTCAAATGGACGGAGCAGATTAGAAATGGGATAATGATCGTGCGCCATGCAAGCAGACACGTGGATTAAAATCTTTGACCAAAAGCTCAGCAGAGTGATATTGGGTTTGCGACCCTACCCCACTGGTCCAATGGGTTCTCCTCTCAATGATGCTACCAGTGGCTTAATTTGCTAGGTAGATGAACCTTCTTGTTCTTACTTACGTACCCAAATTTAAAAATCTTACACTTTCTACACACCAGGCCATCTCCAAAAACTGTATTCCCAATAAGGCTCTTATTGTGATCTAAGTATGAATTGTGACTGAAATTTAAGTTGCCGTTAAAAAAAGGAGATGAGATCCCCTCGAATTAAAATGCTATATGTATTACTCCGTAACTTATTTAGTCTTTTTTCTTTATAATAATTAAAGATATAAAATGCATTGGATTTGAAATGGGAACATACTTATATTCTTTTAAAGAGTGCGTGTAGGCCACTTTACAGATCCTAGTTGTGCTTTTGAAGAGGAAGAATGGATTTGCATGGTAGTAGTTTTAAAAGTAATTGTTTGAGAAAGTAAGTGAGAATATTTCTTACTCAAACTGACATGACATTATACTTATTGGAAATGATGGAATTACTTTGTTCTTAGATTTACATTAGATATGATTAGAAATAGAAATAGGGGGTTTAGCTGTACTAATAAGTAATTAAGAAGTCTCTAATGAGCAAAAAAAAAAAGGTAATTAAAAAGAGTAAATAGAATAAGAGTAGTAGTAGTAGTAGAGGCTTAAATGACAAGATGACAAGAGTAGTAGTATTGGTAATGTGTGTTTGTGAAATGTAAAGGAGAAAAAAGTAAAGAGTACCTTGGAGACGCAGGGTATACGCAAGATCCATAGCCTAAGATTAAGAACCAGAGAAACATTCAATTCCAATTCAATTCAATTCAATTCAATAAGTAGTAAAAGTAAAGGAAGATGAAGAAGGTATACATACTGGGATCTGTCTTGGCAAGGGTGGCAGTAGCAGAGAAGTCACAGGAACCAGTAGCCATGTTAGAGCGCTGGTAGTAACTGTTGAAGGCATATGAAGCGTGAGCCTGCATTGTGTTTGGGAGGTAACACAGACCAGTCTCAAGTATGGGAGCACAGTCAGCTCCGGTTGCGCAGGCATAGTCAAGACCCATCTGCAGCGCGTCCTCGCTCGCGTCGCTCCGAGCCACGCACCACAAACCATCCACTACTTGATTAGAACTCATACCCACTAATACTATTAATAGCAGCATCAAAATCATTCTCACTGATCTCATTCTCATTCCCATTTCCATTAACAACAGCCTTATATGTTCCATATACATGTACGCGATCTTTATATATATAATGGGGAAGTATGTTCCTATTAATACTCTACTTCCTACTTTACTACAACTAACTAACTAACTAACTAGTTCACTAATCATCTACTACTACTACTACTACTACTTGATTAATTAAGTAGTGTGTGCTCAATTAGGATTCATCTGGGTTTGGCTCATGAGTTGGTAAAGGTTACAACATACCACAGAGAGAAAGAGAAAGAGAAAGAGAAAGAGAAAGAGAAAGAGAGAGAAAATGCAAAAGGGGTCCAGAACAAGGCAACTCATCTCATCTTTCCTTCTCTTTTCCTTTAGTGTCTAGTCTACTGTACTCGCCTATTCTTATTTCTTTCCATTATTTAAAGGAAATACTTTTATTTTTACTAGAAAAGTACTAGAGTATACAGTATTTCCCTCTCAAAAAAATAAATAAAATGGTGGTGGGCCTCGGCTGCTGGCTGTGTGGAAATAACTCTCTCATCTCTCCCTCCTTCAAAAATATAAGTTGCTGTTTTTGCTTCCCAATCTAATACTTACTCAGTATTACTATCTACAGTTTAGTTAGTGTAACCTCTACCTCAATTTTGGAGCAGAGGCTGCTTTGAGTTAACGCATGCCTTATGGATTATGGAGAGCCCTCAGTTGTTGTGCAACACATCTTAACAAACAATTTCCAGGTTATCCTTAAGTTAACTTCACAAGTTGGACAAATTTCCCATCTTGTTTATCCGTTTCCCATTTCAAGACTTTCAACCAACCTAAATCAACACCATCTCCGATCCATCTTAATAGGAGTATTACATCTCACTCATATACACATAATTAATTTACCTACATTGCATTTTAATGCATACTGTAAATTCGAGATAATCAAATACTATTAGTTGTCCCTTGTCAGCATTCCCACATCTCACACTCACACTCACACCACCAGTTGATTACGAACCCATCTCCACATAATTCTTCCTGAGTAAATTACCATACAGCTACCTCGTATCCATTACGCATCAACACTTTCATTTCAGTCAGTACCCATGCATAAATTGGTGCCTTTAGGCTTTAGTACCAAAATCGTTTTCCCTTGTGGGGTGACTGTGACAGGCTGATACCCCAATGGATTTGGTCACGTATGCTAAAACAGATCAAATGACTCCATCATGTATCACATTTTGTATCTATCAACTCGTATTTCATCAATTATTAATACAATGGCCTTCTTTTCAGCCATCCAACTGCTCGTATACATCAAAGCTCAAATCCGAATGTGATATGCCCTGTGCACTACAAGCCCAGATCACCTCTTACGCAAAACATTTAACACCAAAAAATCAATCTCCTCATCCATCTTCTATCATCCTTCCTTCCTTCCTTCCTTCCCTCCCCCATATATGAGAAAAGAAAAAGGACAAACAATTTTAATAAAAAAAAGGCAATACCTTCAAGCCCCAACTTTCTCGTAAAACAGAAGGTAAGCCTCGGAACCAAGGACTTCCTCCAAGGGAGTTTCACGAACAGGCACATCACCGGCATAATACCACACGCAACTTCTGTGTCTATTTTCATCTTCTGATTTCCCTTCTATATGCCTGTCACCTCCTCTTACTTATGCCACATAATGGCCTCCTTTCACGTATGCCACATAATGGCCTCCTCTCATTGACCCTGAGTGCTCCACGACCCCAACCAGCCGGTAAATATGATCCTCTCTCTCGGCGGACCTGCACATTGGTTCAGATTTTACATCTCATTATTAAGTTTTGAATTCACCACCATCATCCTCCGCAATTAGTCAGCATTCACAAAGGTAGCAAAAGGAGAAAGAGAGATATTTGAAGTATTGAAATTACTTGTTGGTTTTAGTCAATGTCTTTACTAACATCTTAATTACATATTCATTTACTTAGGAAGGATGAGTTAGTATGATGAAGAGAGATGTGCAAAACGTACCAACCACATAATAAATATGATATCTTTGTTACGTTAAGCTAACTCTACAATAAAAAGCACAAAAAGTGTGAAGAGATTTCCATAAGATTATTAGTCTCAAACTATAATCTGTAAATCCTCATCCATCTCTAAATAGCGGAAAAAGAGAATTGCTAATATGGCTAAGTTATCTATGATCTTTTGCATCGCCATCTTTCTCCTCATGACCCTTCTCCTTGTACCAACTTCGAATGTAAGTTCTGTATTCCTCTTCCACGCTTAACTCTTGGACTCTTGGTTGATGATAATTGGACTAGCGAGACATTAATTTCATTAGCCCTGCCCCCCTCTTGTTTTTGTTTTGACTTCATTTGCCAATTTTGTTTAATAATAAGTTCAATTTTCAATAACTATTGCAGGGAAGTTAGTAATTAGTCGTTACACATCTTTGACAAATGAAATTGATCACATCGGTGTTTGATTGTTTTACATTTATGTAGATCACCGTGATAATACGAAGAAACCCCTCCCTTAAAATTTGAAATATTTTATACCTCAAAATTCACTAATTATTTCACAAAATTATTTACATAGTTGTTAAATTTTTTTTTTTAATAATACCCCTTAGTTTTTTTTTTGACAAGGAGATAAGTATTTTCATTTATTTATCTATTTAACATGTTTTGCTTGACAATGTGATAAAAATGATTTTTTTTTTTTTGAAGAAAACGGCCAAAGGCCTAACTATTATTACTATTATCAAGCTCTAATACATCCAGGATAATAGAAGGGGATACCCCTTAGTTAATCATGTATGCATTTAGAACATTCATTGGAATGTTTAAAACTAAATGCTCGTAATGCTGATTGACCACTTTTCATATTTTCAATATTGAATATTAATAAACTATTTAATTTGTATGTTGACAGGCTGACGGACAAGGATCTGTTCCTATTGAAGGTATTTTATTTCTTGATACCATTTTTAAAATTTTAAAATAATATATACACGCGCAAAACTTGTATACTTACATACAATGACCCATTTTTCACAAAAAAAAATAAAACATACAATAACCCATTCCCTTAATTACCATGTGTCTAATTCCAGATATTGCTAATTAAAATGACACCTCCAATCACAAATAATTATTGATTTTCCCTATTTCATGACCATCATTATGAAACCCCCATATATCCTAAAGACGTTAAATCCATCTCATTTAATTGGTCAATAAAATTTATTGAAGACACTAGTGATTTGAATCTATAGACAATTTTCTCATCACAAGTTACACATTACAATTCTAGAAATATTATGGAGGCTGTCAAATATACTACCACCTAACTGTCCAATTCCAAATTAACTTCTAGAAATTAAAATAGCTGACACGTGAATCATATTGGGAGAAATATTATTTTTCATAAGCATGCCATAATATGACATGTATTTACAAGGTTATTCTACTAGTTAAAATGTCTTGTGAGTAACATTTTGCATTTTTACCTTTTATTCATGTTTCATTGTTTAACACACAAATTCATGATTTCAAGAATGTGAATTTGATTGTACTTTTATTGATATTGGTATCCTTGCTAACAATTAGCATATATTAATTTGATTAATCTTTGAAAGCAGCATGTCCAAGTGAGTGTGCAAGGAGGTGCTCGAAAGCGGGGAGACAAGACCGGTGCTTAAAATATTGCAACCTTTGTTGTGAAAAATGCTTGTGTGTTCCCTCAGGAACGTCTGGGAACAAAGAAGAATGCCCTTGCTACAACGATTGGAAATCCAGCAAAGGCACCCCAAAATGTCCATAATCAAGATTATGTTGCTGTACTGCATAGATTGATACGATAATGCAAGCTAGTATCTAAAATCAAATAAATTTCCTTATAAATATCAGTGCAAAGTTCATATTATGTATTTGAACTCTTGAAAAGAAATTTGCATACTATTTACTGATTGTGATCTCTTTTAAAATTCACATCACTTTTTGTTCTCCAAGTAACAGTAAAATAAAGTAAGAAATTGTGTTTAAACGGGGGTATTAACAGTAAAAAAAATAAAAATATATATATATAAAAAAAGTACTATCTGTTGCTTAGCATGCGTATTATAACTAGAGCTTACTCATTTTGAATCATATGTTGGAATTTACACAAGTTATCAGATATATCAAAAAAGGGTTTCAAAACATGATACATGGAACTCTAATATACTAACCCCTATTTTAAGATCAAATCAAAGATATAAGAATTAATATTGAGAAATGATGATGAAATGAGGAGGTTGTAATATATATTATACTAGTTACATTCTCGTGCGATGTACGGTTTGTGTGTATAACAACTAATACATTTTTATTGGTACAAACTTGCAATAAATTGTTCGCCTGCGTCACATCTTGCTACTGTTCCTAATCTATAGACCTCCCATTTTCTATACTCAAATCTTTGTTGTTTTCGGTGTTTAATTCTTGTTGCATGGCCCGTGTAATGTCTGAACTTTTTACCATACTATAGTAATTTATAGTCTATAATTACATGAAATAATCATTTTTTTTAAAAATATTTAAGTATTATCATATCATTATTCCTCTATAATAAGGACATAAATTTGTAAATGATCATGAATCTACCAAGATTATAAATAAAATTGTTATACTTTATGTATCTATTCTCCATCATACCGTCCAAATTCGTTGCATGCATTAGTAATAAATGTACAACTAAGGTGGTTAACATACATTGAATCAAAAGTCAAACTTGAATCAAAATGTGAATGTAATAAATTAGAGTATGACATCATTTACATGTGGCATATGATAATGATGTAGAAGCCTATGTGGATGCACATGTGTCATTATAACAATTGTGCACACCACTTATATATTTACATTCCCGTGCGATGCACGGTTTCTGTGTTAATATTAAATAAATAATATTTATTGGTATAAATTTTCAAGATATTTTTGGCATATGTCAAAAATACTACTATGACCTCTCGACCCCTCTATATGCTATAAACCTACAACATACACCAGTTTTAGGACAAAATACCAAAAATGAGCTCATTCATTGTTTTTTCTTAGTGTAGATATCTCATGCATTGTTAATCATGATATAAACCTGGTTTACATAGCCAAATTTGTTTATTCTTTTTGTTGTAATTAACTCCTATATCCCGTGTACAATAATATATTCTGAAAGAACATCACCACTACTACCATACTACTACTATTTAATTTTGCTGCAATTTACGGTTGTATCCAATCCAAAAAAAAATTCTAAATATCAAATGGATGTATTGAAATTATGTTTACTTAATTAGTTAACAACCATGTATACCAGTCGTTGAAAGCTAATACATTCTCGTGCGTTGCACAATTATTAACATAAATACAGTTGTGCTCATATAATAAATAGTAGTAATATAAGATACATGCGTATTAAGTATTAGATGACATGTCAATATTTTGCATAGTCCAATATTCAATATGTTTGGATTAGTTTTAAATGGTTAAAGTTTAAGTTCAAAAAGTCAATTAAGTTCATTTAAATTCATTTCATTCAGTTCAATTTTTTTTCCACTTCAAAAGAAGATGGCCTAGTTAATAATCATTATGTAAACCTTGTTTGTATAGGTACATCCTATTTTGTGTTTAAACAAATCAAATTTTGTAGATTTCGCAATGGAGATAAATCTTTTCTCAAGATATTCCTAGATGTATAACCCTTGCATTGCAATAGCGAGTTATATATGGAATAGATAAAAATGTAAAGCAAATATCGTTTGCCATATCTAAATAATTTAAAGCGTGTAAAAAAAACAAATTAAACAAATTGACTATGCATATTGAACAAATCATATGCCTCGCAAGGCTTCTTGAAAGTTGTAACATTTTGCTAATATTCTATTAACCACACACAGAGAGGCTATGTTGGATTCAAATTAATTTCACTTAAATTAAGTTTAACTCAGTTCAGTGTCATTAAGTTCAGTTCAGTTCAATTCAATTTAGATTATTAGGGTGCATTTGTTACTTGTTAGAGCTTACACATACAGTTCAGTCCAGGTGCCAATACAGTGATTTCAAATTCAGTTAAATGATGTTCAGTTCAGTGGTGGTGAGTTCAGAAATATACTTTATGTCTCACATATGAAGTTGTGTTCAATTAAGTCTAGTTGTATCCAGTTCAGTTCAGTAGTGTCCAGTTTAGTGATCGATGTTGAATTCAGTTCAATTCTGGTAAGTTCACCTCTAACAAATGCACCATTAGTGATGTTGAACTCAGTTCAATTCAGCTCTAACAAACGCACCCTTACTATAATAATTATATAATTATAATAATTGGAATAGTTATAATTATAATGATTATAATAATTATGTTCAATTCATTTCAGTAGGTCAGTTCAGTAGTTCAGTTCAATTCAGTTACGTGAAATTGAGTTGAATCAAACGGAGTCTAACTCTGTTAGAATAAGTTCTAAATGCTATTTATAATTTGCTCAATAAAATAAACCTCTAATAAGGAGAAAAAGTAAATTTTGCAAAGTCAATCCCGGGCAAATGTGAAAATGAAATCCAAAGGATGGTTAAACGTTATTAGTACAAATAATCTGGAGTTAAGTTAAGCATGTATCGTTTCTCACTTACTTTAATCTAATTAAGATGGTTGAATACAATGAACTTTAAGGGGAAGTTAAAAAAAAAGTGAATATAGTTAATGCAAAGGGGAAGTGAATGGTGTGCGGAAGATATTGCACCGTAAATCATCTGACCGAGTCTCACATGCATGCATTAATGCCTTCTACACATATAAATGGTGATGTGTCAAAACTTGCTTGTGATGGTGATGTGTCACATAAACAAAGGGCCAATGTCTACATGGCATGCTGATTTGTCAATCAAGCAATGTGCACAATTCACTTTTATATATATATATATATATATATGCTAAGCCAAGCCCCATTGGTCAAAGTTTTTACTATTACGCAATTAGTAATGGAGTTTAATATTGTATGCAAAATTTATTTGACTACAAGTGATTTAAGGAAAAATAGTAAATTTTGGATGGTTGAAAAGGAAAACGGGGTTGGGTGGGGCAAATAATGGATTAGCAGAAGTGGGATACTCCACTAAAGTACACCCATATCCATATGGTATTGGTACCGCACCGGAGCGCACCGCACGTGGTCCGGAACAAAAGAGTAAGAAGAAGAAATAGGACCACCGATTCCCGAATAAAATCTCTCTTTCTCTCTCTCTGGTGAATGCTCGCTCGCTCGCTCTGGGGCTCTTTTAATTGGGTTCGCCGCAATCTCTCTCTCTCTCTCTCTCTCTCTCTCTCTCTCTCTCTCTCTCTCCTTGTCAATCTTCTCAGGTCAGTCAGAATTCCCAATTTCTCTCAATTCCCTCCCAATTTCTCTCTCAATCTAATGGAATTCTGATTGATTTTCTTGGTTGTGCTATTTTTGCAGGTTCTCGTCTGATTTCCCCAAGTCAGTCCACTTGACTTGGTCAATCCATATTCAATCACGCACAATGACTCATATCCTTTCTCTTTACTTTAATTTTGCACTCTATCGTATTGTATTTACAATGATACAATCCCTAATCTCGTTTTCAATGGCTGAGCTAGTATTATAGTTATTCAATTAGATTTCTTTCCTTTCCTTAACTTGATTGAAACGGGGTAACCAGAGGGAGAAGGATCGTGAAAGAGCAAGTGCTCGCAACAAAAAGGGTGGTAAGAAAGATGATGGCTTGACACCTGAGCAACGCCGTGAAAGGTACCCACCTCCTTTTTCTCTCTCCTCATCCTCAATCATTTCATAATTCTAATCGATACCCAACACCCAGAACCAACTATTTCCCCTTATTTATTTATTTATTTAATAATTCAGGGATGCAAAGGCACTCCAAGAGAAGATGGCCAAGAAGGCCACTGGCGGAGCTGAGCCTAGTGGTGGAGGTACAAGCAACAAGAAATGACTCCCTTCATAATTCTCTACATTAATAATAACTCGCTAAGTTTCATCTTTGTTTTAGGATACTCACTCCATTTCAATCAGTTTTCTGTCTGTTTTCTTACATGTATTCTTATCTACCACTGTATTTGTCTTTACTCTCTTTTTTTGCTTCTATATCATCCCATATATCGTAAACACTACCTTTGTTGACAATCTTTCTTGTTTCCTATTAACATATTTGCTCTGCTTCCTGTGCTTTCATTTCAATTGTGATTTTGTTAAATGTTATGCTGGTGGAGAATGCCCTCTTCACCACTCTATGGACCTTGTTTTCTCTATGTACTACTAGCTCACAATGTCACTGGTCTGGGCTCTAACTACACAGTAGTAAACTGCATTCTTAGCAGAAAGCCATCTTCCGTCATTCGAGTTTTGCACTTAGTAATTCTTCCTATGTGATAGGGCGCTCAAACGTTTGTCTCAGAAGTCCCAGTCAGAATAGTTTATTTACACAGTTGCTCAATTCTAAGTGTGAGGATAGTTCCTTTTATTTGTCATACCCCTCTGCAGTTTGGTGTAACTATATGTTTGGGGTTTCTAACTCTTAATTTGCATATCTTTTTTGGTAGCTAAGAGCTCATAAATCAGGATAAGTTTGCAGGAGGTCTAACTCCTGATTGGGGTTGTAGAACTTACCTTTTGCTGGTATACCTGGTCTGTGGGTTATATGTATGAGAAAATCCTAATCCGTCTTCAAATATCTTTAGCCCTATTGGGTGATTTGAAGGTAGGGGAAGCACTAGGTAATTTGTAATTTGTGGGTTTGTAAGCGTTTGTTGTTGCTAGTGCTGCTCCAAACTTCTGGGATTTCTGTTTCTTGGTGACAGAGTAATAGCCATGTCTTGTGCTTCTGTTGATAATGTGTAATGATTCCTGAGTTGCAGAGCAGTTACTTATAAGCGCACTTATATGCCATTTGGGCATGCCATCCCTGCATGTAACATGTTCTGCGAGTAGATTAATTGTGTAGTGCAAGTTTATAGAAGTAAGAAGTAGGAAGGTACAGCCACAGAACTTCATATCGTTAGTGATAATATGAATTATTATGCACATATTATGGTTGTGGACAAAGGAGGAAGTGGGCTTTACGTTAAGTTTACTAGCTTAGGTTTGTCAGGGAGGTGGTTGTGTGCCTTGCCCCATCGACTGGGATTTCTGTTTCTTGGTGACAGATTAATTGCCATTTCGTCTGCTTCTGTTGATAATATGTAATGGATTCCTGAGTTGCAGAGCAGTTACTTATAAGGGCACTTACATGCCAATTGGGCATGCCATCCCTACATATATGTAACATGTTCTGCACTTCTGCCAGTAGATTAATTGTGTAGTGCAGATTTATAGAAGTAAGTAGGAAGGTACAGTCACGGAACTTCAAATCCTCAGTGATAATATGAATTTATTACGCACATATTGTGGTTGTGGACAAAGGGAGGAAGTGGGCTTTACATTAAGGTTAGTAGTTTAGGTCTATCAGTCCTATTGTCAGATACTCTCGAACTCTTTCTTGGTGGCTGTTTGCGTTATCAGATACTCTCGAACTCTTTCTTATGTAAACATTGTGAGCTAAATACTATATTCAGTTATAAAAGGTGGCTAAGGCGCTTCGCACTGATGACATATAGTGAGAAGGTTGACCCTGAGGAGAAGCAATGGAAAGCTAGTAGTCTGCTTGGGTGCTTGTAATGTAACCTGCGCCTTTTTCTATGCTTTTCTTTTTCATGAAATAAGTTGGTTAAGGTGATGCTTTATATCAGTGAATAATATGGGGTATGGTTGTGGTTCTAGCCTTGTTGCACACCCTTCTCATCAGGTAATTTTTTTCTAAAATTGAGTAAAATTATTTGGCATCCCTACAACAAAATATACACTTCAGCCTTCAGGAAGCATCATCATTTGAATTCTTCTTCTTCCACAGTTAACCAACTTGACATAGTTGCTCTTTAGCTTGCAAAAGTTCCCCTCTTTATGATTTTATATCCCACCCTGATCATTGCAATTGACATATTGAAAAAGCTTCACAATCAGGCACTAAATGTGCAGACCTGATGCGGTGAATTGTGGTTTGGAAAAGTGTAGATTGCAGCAACCCTTTTCTGGAATTTTATCCCCCCCCCCCCCCTTTGCGGTTTGGAGTGGGGGATGGGTGGGTGGGTTTGGGTATTCATATCTTGTAAGTGTTGTTCCACTTAAAAGAAGCCAGGTTAGACTCAGCGAGTTTTCCAGCGGGGATCCTCAAGCATTTCCCATCTGCCAGTATACTATGACTAATTGGTTTGAAACCTTTTAGACTGTTGTTCGTTCCTTCTGGCAATTAATTTGTTTGTTTGTTTTGTTTTCCTTTCCCCCTCTGCTCTACGTCAATTCAGTTCCATCCCCTTTACCTAATTACCTCAGAATTCAAATAATAGTGTTCTTTAGAGGGTGAAGCTTAGGTATATGTTGGGTGCCTTAGTCGTTTTATGTCCTTCTGTATGTTGTATACATGACACGACACCACAGCTCTTAATTTTGTTGTGATTATATTTGCTCATCGAACCATTTGTTAGACAATTTGGATGTGGATTGGGCAAGATTTCCAGTAAATGACCGTTGCTAGTTTGTGTTGTGGTTTAGCTTCTTGCTTAGGACTCTTGGTTGTGGCCACTTCTTGGTTTTTCCCTTCACCTGTGTTGGTAGAGGCCAGATGGACCCCACTCGAGTTTTCTTTACCATTTGCCTCTTATTGCTAGATTTTCCATCCTCCAAGCTTTACTTCTCAAACGCCATATCATCCACCGTTAGCATGTCCCTTTTGAGTACACTCCAGTGCTAAGCATATAATAGTTGATCTTTCAAATTTTGCTCTTTAGAAGGTTCACATGTTTCCCTCTATTTTCTCTTTCCATCTCCTTTCTATTAATTTTATTTGTTTAAGATCCCCCAAGCTTGGAGGATGGCTCCTATGCTTGAAGAATAGTGTTTGAGGATGGCCCTTAACATGCATTGTAGATGCTCTTAGTGGATGATCAGGGTGGGCCAAATGATCAATCATAGAACAACAGTTAAATTTTAGCATGATCACTAGTCTTTCTTTTTTTAAAAAGAACATGCCCTATCCAAATGGTGAGGATAGTTGTTTAGACTTTTAAGACTTAGAAGCTCGTTGCTTGCCTGCTGTGGGGCAAAGGCTAAAAAAAATGAAACTTCGAGAAATCAAATCATGTAAAAGCGCCTATACGATGTGCATTTGACATGAATTCGTTGATTTGATTGTGGAAAATTTGAAATAGCAGCCCTCTGCACTTGTCCTTTTCTTTGTTTCCAGTGCCTCCTCTTTCGCCCTGCCTTGTTTGACCCTTCTCATATTTTTGGTTTGGTTATTCATATCAAAAAAGATTGTAAGGTTCATTATCCTCTAAATTCAACCCAAATGACAGACTTGTTTACTGTCTAGAGCAATTGTCTTATCCAGCCCCAGCCCCCAGGCACCTTGGTTAAGAGCACATCCTTGTGTACACTAAATGGTATAATTCTTTTGTGAATCATAGGGCATCCACTCTGAAGAATTATAAATTGGACCTCTATGGAGAAACAAAACCCTTGTAGATATCCGGATTGAAGTAAATGGTATGATTCTTTTGATGGAAGTTGAAGGTTCCGCTAAAGGTGCGTGCCTTTTTTTGGACTTTGGTACTAGGTCTGCTGAACACTCATGATATTCTTGCAATGTGTGTGTGCTTTGCCATAGAGCTAGTGAGACCTCTATACATCTATTCTTGCAATGTGAGTTTGCGTGGAATTGTTGGCGGAGATTGCTTGGTATGAAGGGAGAGAATGTTGATTGTCCAGCTACCTCTGGGCAGCATTTACAGGCACGATGTCTTGAATGGGGGAGGGGTAAAGAGACTAGGCTGTTTTTTTAGATAATAATAAATAAATTTGTATCAATAAAGCTGTGAAAACAGCAGCAGAGGACAAGTTGTCCTCAAGAAATTACAACAAATTATGCCAATTTCTCTGAAGCTCAGTAATTGAGTAACTCCTAAAAACCCCTCTCCCGCCTTAGCCCACATAGAAGCTCAATAAGTCACTCTATCCCAAAGTGCCTCCGGTGGTAGGGAACCTCTAGAGAATATTCTGGCATTCCGCTCTAGCCAGCAACACCATAGGATAGCAAAAATAGTGTTGCGCCACTGTAGCTTCATCTCCTTATCCCTTCCAAACGCCCGAAAGCGCACCTGCAGCATCTCCAACACTATGGCAGGAAACACCCATTGTTCCCCTACAAGGCCAAACAACTTTTTCATAAAATACGAACCAAAACACAGTGAAGGAAATGTGAACGTGTCTCACTACTAGCACAGCATAGGACACACATGTCAGGCGAGAATGCGAGATAGCCAACCCCGGATGCCTCCTCTGTAGCATATCATTAGTATTAATTCTTCCCAACACCATCATCCAAACAAACGCTCTAACCTTCAAATGAACCTTTGCCTTCCACAAAAGGGTGGCTATAGGGAAAGGAGCATACTCTTAAGACTCACCCAGACGCGCTAGAAATGATTTTGAAGAAAACTCCCTAGTGGTATCACCCTTCCAAACTCTGGGATCATCATTACCAGAAGGTCGAACAGTTTCCAGCAACCCAAGTAAATCAGTCAGCTCCTCCATGTCCACCTCACGCAAAGGTCAACGAAAGTGGAGATCCCAGGATCATCCATAATGCTATAGCATTCCATCACTCGACTCTCGTGTCCCTGTGATAAACGATACAATCGAGGAAATCTCTCACAAAATGCTAGCTCCCCCCAAGTGTCTTTCCTGGGGTAAAGAGACTTGGCTGTTTTGGCGATGTGCTTTTTTCACAATATTTTAGTGCATTTGGTTAGAGCGAAACACTAGGAATTTTTCTGAAACTTGTAGACCGGTTGGTTTTGTTTGGGGTTGAGTTGTTTATTTGGCATCCCTTTGGGCTAAAACAGCTGGGGCCTTTAAGGGGGTGTCTCTTCCGCAAGTTCAGCGTCATTGGGGAGACTTGTAATTAGATTTCTTTTCACTTTATGAGGACTACTTGTCCTCTAACTTTGTAATTCTCTTTATCTAAAAAAAATTTGATGGTCATGCCATGCAAATCACACCTTCAATCCAGTGCACCTTCTGCCTAAGGTAGAGTTTGCGGGAATCAAATTAGTTTATGTGCCATCTTGTAAGCTACAGTATGAGAGTGAGTATTTCCATCCGACTCTCAGATTAAAAAATAGATGGGTTGCTCTTAAAAAAAATACAAATAATAAAAACTAGAAACTAGCTAGACGGCCATTTGAGTAAGACGTTTGATTCAACCTGTTGTAAATCGTAATGTAACCTGAGAAATTGTGCAGCTACTAGTAACTAGTATTATTCCCTATCTGCGTTGAAATTATTTACTAATGTATAGAACCAGTGATTAGTCTATGCATTGGCCTAGAAAATCTGGGTTTCAAGATCATTTGCATGCAGTTAAAGTCTGATGTGGAGTTTCCCATATTCTGCTCATACAGCTGCACTATGCTGCTTTGTATGGCCATGTATTTTAAATCCAAGCTCTCCCACTTTTCCTTTTAAGAATTAGGAGTCATTCTGGTAGTGAAGGCAACCACCTGTCGCTGTTCCTGGCTTACATTTGCATATTGAGAAGCTGTCGTGCCATCCACGCTGCTTCCATGATTCCTTACATCAATTGGCTTTTTGTTCACCACTTCTGCAAGTTGTTTGTAAAGGGTGAATTACTTGAAGGACTCTGGCCTTTTGAGCCTCAAAACATGTCTTATACCTCATTGTGCCTCCTATTATATTGTTAGCAAATTGTAGCTGTATAACTTGATCCATTTTGCGCACTTCTTTCGTCGGGTCACTGTTATTGGTAGTCTGGAACAATTTAATTTTTATTTGGAGAGAGTCAATGGCTGGAAACATTTGTCTACTTAAATGGACATGATAAGCGGAGTTTGGTGTCCCCTCTCTCCCACTTCCTTAGTATATTGTTTTGTTAAGCATGACTTTTGTCATTTTGGAGGCATGTCATATATAGAATATCTTATCTTGTAAGAGCACATGGGGTGGGGGAAATGAATATGGCCACTTGACATAATTAGCAATTGTTGTAAAGTTTAGGGGCAGCTAAATGACAGGGAATTGAACTTATGCTTAACTAATAGTAGTTACTAAGTTAATGTCTAAGCTTGAAACTCATTTAAGTCATTTTCATCCCTGCTCATGTCTAAGTCTTAAGGCCGGGGTTAGGCACTTAGGCTATAATCTGTTCGATATGTGAAACTAATTTGTCAGCCACTAGTTGTGGTGTGGTTTTTAACAATTAACCTAATTATCTTGATATGTTTTCAGATTCCTGTATATTGGTCTAGGATTTTCTGTTTATTTCTTTTTTTTTCTCAGTAATCCTTGAGTTACTTTGCTATGTCTCTGACTGCGTTTGCATATTAGAGCTGAATCAGCATCCTTAAAAAGGTGTGCTTGATTTGCACCCAAAAAAAGGTGTGCTTGATAGCCCAAAATGTGACCATCAGTGATGTGAAAATCTTGTTTGCTATAAGGAGGATTACAACTTAATGACTGGATTATTTTAGCCTTCTGTTATATTATATTTTTTATATATGAATTTAGTAATGCCGAGTTGCATCAATCGAGTGGAAATTACTAACAGGGAGATGTAATTTACAATGGACATGAGGGACGAGCAGGTATAACCGAGCTTTCGTAGAAGATGATAAGGTTTTCTGAGTGGTTTGGTGGTTGTTTTAGGGGTATATATGAATGTGCTTGACTGCAATATACGTGCGCTAGGGTATTGGGATGATGAAGTGTAATCCTGTTGTCTGTTCTCGAGATGTAATGTGAAGATTTGTTTTTAATGTTGTAAAGCAAAGCTTAGGCTTTATTGTATTCTGATGTATGATAAGGATGTTGACCGCCATGATGCTAACTTTGTTTGGAGCTTTCCATTGTGCATAGACAAACCCTTGGAATTTATAATTTTCTGAAGATGGTGATGGTGGAACAGTGATGGTAGTTTTGTTGGACTTTTCTCCTGGTAAAAGTTTTCTTTTCTTAATGGTTAAATATTACCAGGCGGTAGAGATTAAAGATGATTACTGGGGATCAATATGGGTACAAGTGACTTTTTGATATAAAGATGATTGATTCTTTGTACAAATCCTTGTATTTAGGCAGAAAAATCTAAAGAGAGCAAGCTAAGCAAGTTGCCTGTAAGTAAAGCAAGGATCAACTAAATAAGATGGATTCCATTTTGGTGGTTATGTCTTGCATCTCTGTCCTATTTGTGTAAATTTCTCAACTAGTTTTAGGTGCCAAATGGGGCAGAGTTTTGGGTTCCTGTGGTTTGTTGTATCTTAATTATTTGTTAACACTTGCTGCTTACCTGCTCCTGGTAAAAGGTTCAGTTGCAAAAGTCTAGAACTATTACGCAAGGACACTGAGAGCTTAGTTCATAAAGGGTTTCGGAAAGGGTAATAATGACGTATGGAGGAATTGATGAAGGAGCAGGCAGCTTTTTATTGATAGACACCGACAGTAAGAAATTATATCCGCAGCTTTGATGATTTTTTTTTTTCGCGGCAAGAGTTATGTGGGAGTGCATCATTTGGTGAGAAGATTACTGTATTGTGAAATTGTGATGGCCAGTTTGTCCTTGAAAGAGCGAAAGAAAGATCGAGATCGAGACAGTGATAAAGGTACCATACATGTGTGGTGAATGAGGGTTAGCCAACATAGCGAAGCGAGAAAAATGTTATCTTTGACAATGATGAAACCAACCACAAGGCGTGAACAGTGCTTCATCTTCCTTGATCAGCTGGGGATATGGAGACTGGAGAGGAGTCAGACTTTGGATCAAATGAACCTCTTTATTATTCTTTATGCCATTGTTTGGTCAAGAAAGCAACACCTGTCTAACCCTCTTTTATTAAATGACCCATTCAATCATTCTCTAACAGTTTGCAGTTTAGTCATGTTCTAAAGTGTAAGCTGCTCGGAAGCTTAACAGGAGGAATAAATAACTCTGTCCTCAACTGAAAAAGAAAGGCTAAAGCGTTCAACTTATTATTTAGAATGTGAATGCTAAAATTTTAATTTTTAAGCAGGCAGTACAATTGTAGCAAAACCTGCAAGGCTGCAACTGTGTGCTCCGCCTGCTTAATACTGAGTATAGCGAGTTAGCTCGCATATTAGATGTATTTATCTTGAACCTCTATGTCAAAAGTTGACGAACAACTTGGGAAATGAGTTGTGTTTGTGTTCCTTTTTGTGTCGATTTCGGGTAGGTCTGAGTGACTGAGTCTGTTCCTAGTTGAAGTCTCTTTTGTTCACCATTTATTGTGTATTGGAAGCATATACATCTAGACTCTAGAGTCTACCCAAGTACTAATATGACTATGGTTGCCTTTTTTTTAGTTTTTGATTTTGGAGGGGTAATTAGGTGGGTAATTGGCCTTAGATGACTACAGAGAGCACTCGAAGGAATTGTTATGGCTGAGAGGGGTGGCTTAGTATTTACTGTCACTAACCTTGTCCCTATTAGGCTGCTCATAATATATAATTGTATATACATTCCAATCATTAAGGGATCATATTTTGGAGGTGGTTGGTATCTCAGTGTTTTAACTTCATTTCCACCCTTTTTATTAGTTATTCATACTAAGTAGTACTATTTTTATGGAATTTCATTGGAACAAGTGTCTCACAGCCAATCTCAAGAGGCAAAAATGCCAGAAAGGTCAGGCTAATTAAGGCATAACAAATTGCCTAATCTAAAGCCTATTAAGGTAAGCCTATTATTAAAACAGTGGTTTCTGGAAAGATAGCCATGATTTGGTCATGCTTGTAGCTAGAGAGCATATAACTGGTTTATGTCTAATTAATTATATCCTTTTGTCTAAAGCGCTAATTAATGATGGTTTTGAATGATAATGTTAACAATTCCTCGTGTTAGTTCTAATTAATTTGCTTCCTGTATTAATTGACGAGTGTATGTTTTGGCATATAAGAATGAAGTTTCTTTATTATATGATACTTATAGCTAGCTGTTTATGCAGCAGGGACAACCTAGCTGTTTATTGGGAGTGAATGGGGCATTTCAGCCCAAAAGACAAGTGTAGCATTATGTAAGTTAGTTTTTTTATTTTTATTTTTTATGTAAGTTAGTTATAATATGGAGCTTTGGCGGGTAAAATTGTGGACTTTTTGGATGCTTAATTTTGCCTAAAAGATAAAGTAGCGATGAGCGTAAGAAGCTAAATACTGAGTATCATAATTTACAAAGGCAAAAGAAGGGGAATGAGCTGAGATCACATGTGCATGTGTGAGGAACTCACATGCTAGCTGCTTATAGTGTATTAGTATAAGTATTTAGGAAGAGAAAGAAAAAAGAAAAAGGGGCCTGCCTGTGGCTGTGGCTGTGGCTGTGGCTGGGGAACGCCCAATTAATTTTGGCATGAATAATAATACTCCGTAACTCTTGTAAAAGCTAGCATGGGGTTGAGGTTCTGGTCGCTTTCAACAAAGAATATGCAGCAATGACCATAGCCCATGCAAAGGACAATTAAGCTAATTAGAAATGAGTTGTCAGCCTCTGATTGGATCGTGACGCGGACATTGAAAATGTCTGGCACGATTGCGTGGTTCGCAAGAGTTGAGGGTTCATGAGCTTTTTTTCTTCTAAATTACTAATAATCTTTTCCCTTTTTATTTCTTTTACTAGTATCTGTCTGAACCAATAATATAGATCTGACTACAGTTATATTAACAGTTACTTCTTCCCTCTATATTCTCTGTGCAAGAAAAAGCAATGTTCCGTGAATTTTATATGTGCTGTAGACTGATTCTTGTCCTATGAGATGTGCTTTTAGGCTGATAAACCTAGATGCTTTTTATATATAGCATACTGCCTGTATTTGCATCCCTTTCCATTATTCCCTCTCTTGTACTTCATCCCTCTTTGAACTCTTCTGATCTTCCCCAAAATCCCACAAAAAAAGAAAAAGGAAAGAACATTTACTGCATGGAGGATCAGAACTCTGAGTTAGAAAACCTGATGCAGAGAAAGATGCCACCACACTGTTTGCCAACGTCTCTTGGATCAAGAGTTTATGGCAATCCAAGGGTGTTTAGTGGTAATCTTGATGAGGATGAATCCCATGATCATGATGAGAGTGGAATCAAATCGACATCGTCATCCTCTGCAGATGATCATAGACGACGACAATGGTCGAGTCTGGAGCCTGCTAGTTCTTGTTCCAACTCAGAAATATTGTTCAAGAATTACATGATCATGCCAGAACCTGATCTGGGTTCGGCCTTTGACCTTACAACAGTTGTTCCCACTACTAGCGCCTCCACATATGTAAATTTCTTCAAGTCTTCAGTAGGCCCAGAACAGCAAATTCCTCATGATGATTATCAGTCTAGAACGGCACAAACTCCTAATCCTATCAGCTCTCCTGGGATAATGAACAGCTTGTTGTCAAAGGGCCCACTCAAGGTTTCGGAATCACTCAGCTCTCAAGATGTTCTAGCAGAGCTCTTGCCACAATATGGCCAAAGTCAGCATCAACTTGGGCATGATGAGTGGCTGAGGATGACGGATAACCTTAACTCTAACTGCACATCGAAAAGTCTCACTGAATTTGGGCTCAATGTGACCAAGACACAGCCGATGAAATACAACGGGAGAAGGCTACAGACCTTGCTCCACCACAAGAGCTCGTCATCAGTGCCAACTACATCACCATCTTCATCATCATTAGCAGCATCATCAACGTCGTCAGGAGGGAAGTTGTACAGAGGAGTACGACAAAGGCACTGGGGGAAGTGGGTGGCGGAGATAAGGTTACCAAGAAACAGGACGAGAGTTTGGCTTGGTACTTTTGACACAGCGGAGGAGGCTGCTTTTGCATATGACACTGCTGCTTACATGCTGAGAGGAGAATACGCACATCTGAATTTCCCACATCAGAAGCAGTTGCTTAGGGCCAGTTCGTTGAATGGAGCTACTGCAGCTCTTCTAGAAGCAAAGTTACAAGCAATATCATCGCAACAAGGATTATTGAAATCACTGAAGAAATCCAGTGATCTTGACGATCCTACTGCTGGATCATCATTGCTGACGCTGAGCAACAATAACAGTAACTCGTCTATCCATGATAATACAAGTAGCAGCACAACAGGATTGTCAATTGGTACAAATTCTGGCAGCAGCAGGAAAGATTGGCGTTTTCACTTGGATGGTAAAGCGAATATTGCGTCTGACACGGTTGTGAGTAATAGCAAGAAGACCCAGGCAGAAGTTTCAGGAAATCACAATCTTGATGCTGTTCAGTTAAGTAGAATGCCTTCCTTAGACATGGATATGATCTGGGATGCTCTTCTGGTTTCTGATGTATCCTAGCAGACAGCATGCCTTAATTCCTTTTATTTTGTTTTTGTTTTTTGTTTGTCTTTTTCTTGATTTATTGGTTACATACATTGTTCATCTTATATGGGGAAAGGGGGTTGCTGTTTCCAAAAAGGTTTAAATTAATACTCTTATGTGGCATTTAGCATACATGGGATGCTAAAGCTCCACTCATTGAATATCATGTTCTATGTTTCTGATTCTTTTAATCATTTACTAACTTTTCAACATTCATTTACTTCAAATGTTCCGGGTCCATTTTCTCTTTGATCTGTTTTTAGTGGTAAAAATGGAAAATAGCATTTTCCGGTTATTCACCCAGTGGGTTTGCGGAAATGCCAAGGCTTCGGATGCATTTTACCCCCTCCTTGGCGCCTCGATATGGGTTGGATCTTAAGGAAAATGTTTTATTCACCCAGTGGGTGACCAACCCACTTAGATATTGTATTTATTTCTCTCCTACTTTAATTGCTACTTTTGAAAATAGAGGAGAGAGATTGTGAAAATAGAGGAGAGAGATAGACACAATAAAGTTGTGGATTAGCAACCTAGTGAGTGGATATATCATTCTTCGGATCTTAATTGACATTAACAAATATACCCGTTTACATCACTTGTGAATCCAATCAATTAAGCATTTCCGTATATATAATTTGCTATTTTCAAAGCAAAGACCGCCCTATATCCATCAAAATCTCTTATTCAAGGTTAATTTTATGAATATCTGCATTTTGAAGCAGAGCACCCTGTTTGTGGCCTCTCTTTGTTTTTTTTGTTTTTTTTTTGTTAATGTTCTTTAACTTTGTTTCTTTTAATAGGTTTTTGAACTACCAGTTTTAACGTTGGGATAGTCGGTGCTAGCAGGCTGCGGGCCTGCGGCTGATGCCAAATATAGTAAGTTAAGTGTCGACTTTTATAGAGTGGTGGGACTCTTAATGGGCCATACCCTTCAAGTCAAACGTGATCCTCAAGGACCTCAACCCATCTATTGTGGTGGGTCTGTTTTTTTAGGATTTTAGATCACACAAAGTCATATAAGGCGATATTATTTATCAGGCGGTAAACATGATTGATAAATCATGCAAAAAAATGGCACTTTTGTTTTTAGACATTTATAATACTAAAAAAATGTAATATCTAGACAAAATAATGATATTGTGGTAAAAAGTGATATCTCTAAACGTAAAAGTTATACGGCTAGAAAATCTTATGCATACCCATATAAGAACATATCTTAAAAATCAGAATAAATGGAGAATAAAGCAGTAACTAGTAACAAACACAATTAGGTAGCCCCAGAAAACTACATAATTTTAGTCCATGTAATAACTTTACAAAATAATGCGGTTGCTGAGTTTATTTAGTTTAATGATCATGCTAGAGTTTTTGTTCTTACTAATCAATAGGGTGTTGTTGCATTTTACATTATGTAGGTGTGAAATGCAACTACACCTTATTAATTGCAACCCCCTCCCCCCCTCCAAAAAAAAAAAAAAAAAAAAAAAAAAACATACCCATTCTTGTATGTTCTCATGCTTTCTAAAACCATTACAAAAAAGAAGAAAATACATAATAATTGATTGGTCAACCAGTTTCGTCTTCATAGGTAGTATTATAGAATTTATTTTTTGTTGACAAATTCGTATAAGTCAGAGGCAGAGGATATGTTCCAGTTAAGTTGATCGGTATGAAAGCAGTTGTACGTATTGCTAATGTGGAGCCTTTCCTCCTTGGTACTACCCGTTGACATTAGAATAATAATGGATGTATATTTATTTTTTTTTTAATTTTTAGAGTGATTTTAAGGGTTGGCGTGAGAAATTGAGTAATGAGTATGGCAGTATAGAATTAGAATATACTCACACTCACACATCTAATCTAAGTAGAATAAACAAATAGTGATGATAAGTAGTTGTAAATTTGAAGAGCTAAACCCAAATTATACTCATTCTCGTTTTTGGCACTCCTCCATAAATTATACTCCACCTGAAATCTGCTAAGTATTTTGAAAAATCGAGTTTGTTGGTGACCATCAAATAATATTTGATGGTATATGGCATTAGGCATCAGCAGTCACAGCAGAGCTACAGAATTGTAAGGAATGCAGCAATCTGATTTCAATCAACATCTACAAAGGCAGCAAATCTGACAAACGCACATACACTAGTAGAACATGCATGTGAAAGCTAAGGAAAATTAAAACATAACTCGGTTTTGGTTACAAGTTGCAAGTTTGCAACCATAGCAATTCAAGTCCATCCTTGATTGTAAACCTAATGCTAATAGTTAACAAGTTTTAAGTTTTCCATGTAAAATTATGAAAAACACAGCAAAGACTCAGAGCATAGCATATTTGATGGTCCATTCCCTGGCTATGTCATTATACAGCTTCCTGTCGTTCCAATAGAGATCACAAACCGGATTACACCCATCTTGTTCATGATTTGGGTCCGCAAGAAAGGAACATATGGACAGCACCACCTTCTCGATGATCAGAACTGGATTCCATCTTGTACTCAGTATGTCTATTTGGATGCTTCCATCACTTGCTACATTCGGGTGAAACACCTGCAAGGAGATAGATACAATTTCATACATTACCATGCATACATGTACTAATTGTTCAAAGGGCGGGAGAAAAGTAAGACAAGCAAACCTTGGTTAGGAACTTGATTCGTGGAGGTTTGAAAGGGTATTCAGGAGGGATATGGATAGTGAGGAAGAAAATGCCGCCTTCAAAAGGAGTACCGGAAGGCCCAATAATGATAGCTTGGAGGTGGAAGGGATCATGCTGATGCACTAGTCCGAAGCTGCAGTGGCTCACATACTCATCTCCCGTTTTTGTGAACTCATTAAAGAGTCTTCTCCTAGCAAAAACCTCACCTCCGCTAGCACTACTGCCCTTGGCTTTGCTCTCATTCGAGGCTTTAGCTTGTTGTGGTTGTGAATGATCAATTAGCTTGTGATAACCTCGTGTTGATCGGGACTTAAGGGATGAAAGCAAGGATGACAAGAGATGACTCAGGATTGCCATCCCCCCAACAAGTTATTATACTCAAGTTGAATGGAAAAATGATTGTTTAGAGAGGTAGCTAGCTCATAATAATATGATCACTGCTGGTTATTGGTTATTGTAATTATCTTCCGTTTAGGTTCTGCTTTGGAACAGAATCATAGTGTAAAAATGGCAAGTTTTAGTAGAGGAAGCAAGGGGAATAAGGACCACACTAGCTAGATTAAGAAGTTGCCATCCCTATAATTTTTGTTTTGCAGTTATTTGGACGCACCTAGCTATTTCAGAGTGGGAAAAGTCCTCTCAATCCCTGTTTAATGCTCTGCTTATCATTTTTACTAGTACTGGCAACCTCTCTTTTACTATTCTTGTTGTACCTAAAAAAGGCCTATCTACTATCTAGCCTTTGTGATGAATAGTTAGCTTGGCCATCTAAACATCAAATTAGGAGGATTTCAATATGCATGTAACTTAATCGAATGGATTGTAAACATTTGACACCACAGTGAATTGTATTATTCCGTTGCATATACACGTACAGAAATTCAGCTGCTTCTTGTGCAACTCGCAATACCAATGTAAAGAGGGATATACCAGTAAGATTTACGTAGGATTTGTTGCCTACAAGTCAATACCACTATCTATCCAAGTCCACAACACATAAGTAGTAGGACTAGGACTAGGAGTAGTATAGTATTTCTTGCTGGCTTGTCACAGCTCACAACCTTATATCCTATTCATGTATGAAATGGAAGCGCGCATTTGATGATTATCAACTCTCTCTCTATCCTTTGTCACACCAAAAACTGATTCTTTCTCAATTTTCCATTTGTTAGAGAGGAGGTAAAATGCTATAAAAGACCCATGAACAATGCTAGTGCTTTAATTATGTTTTTCATATTTTTAGAGCCAAAGGTCAGTACGGTCAATCTTTTATCTTTAAGCTGCACATGAACCTTGAAGCAGCTAAAATCCTGCAGAATTATTCAGAAGCAAGCAGAAAACCTTAGAAATAATCCTCCACAATCTGTTACGTGTACCCAGAGGCACATAGCTTCTTCAGATGGAACCGATGTGACATGCACAAAAGACTCAAAAGTAAGTACAATAAGTTACTAGGACGCATACATCTTAACTTAACTACCACTACAAAATTGCCTTCTTCAGATGCCTAAATGGGAGATAGCTGTCTATGATAGACATACATGGATGCCAATTTTCACCTACAGTACTAACTAAAAGGAATTTACAATGAAGAAGAAAAGAAAGCATCTAATTTTTAGAATGATCAAGAGTCAATGGAAAGCACAGTAGAAGTTAGCTCAAACTATGTCATAGTAGGAGGAACTGAATTGATATGTTGAGCATCAGGTGGTGAACCTTGCTTCCTCTCCCCGGGATTATGAGTATGACTAGCAGCTCCTAATCTCTCTTCACTTTCTTCACAAACTTTCTCATCTACCATAGCGACTTGGAAATCTCCTTCTGCTGCTGAAGCCTCCGAAGTCCCTACATTGCCCAGTTCAACACCAACACCTCCTGGATATGTCTCATTGTCAGAGAAAGTCTCATCATCCTTCTCTATGATTTGATCATCGTCATCTTCATCTTCAGTCTCACTCTTACTAGCATTACTCTCATCTTCAGGTGTTTGCGGGGAATCCCCTTCTGTCCCATCTTTCACATTTACTTCCACCATATCTATATCCAAATCAGGAAACCGCTGCTGTATTGGCACTGCACAACTTAGCACCTGATTCGTCCTTAATCTCTCTCGATACTGCTCCATCTCCATCCTGTATCTTTCTTTGTCCTTCATAGCTTTATCTTGATATACCTGACACTCAGAATTCTTAGACGGTAAGAAGTATTAACTATGATAGGTTAGCCCTAAGGAAAATAAATCCTGAATCATGCACTTATTATCAATAACACTATGCAACTAATCCTTACAGCTTTATCATTGTCCTTCAGTTTGTTCCATAGTTCTCCAATCATCCTACTGATCTCACGGTCCTTCCCCGGATGAAGTGGTTTTAATCTGGCATGTTGCTCGGCAAAAAAGAAATTGTAACCACTTCTGTTGGGCTTCGGGTGAGCAGGATCTCTCTTTCTTATCTCAGACTTCCTTCTCCTTCTCCTCCTCCTGAGAGGCAGGCCTGATGTTGAGGGGTTGCTGTCAGTTTTGCCGGTTGAGACACCAGAACTTTGTGGCCCTTGGTTAATGGGTGCTGGTGGAGACTGATAGAGCAAGCCTTTCATCTTCTCATCGCCAATTTTCACAGTAACAAGATACCCGCTCTCAAACTTGCCATCTATCACTCCAGTGACAGGAGAACCTACAGATGATGCTGCAGCACCTGTGACATAATCAGAAGGCAAATCAGGGGCAGCAAAGCATAGAATAATGATTTTTAAAGGACAATAATAATGCAGTTCTATCTCACTGAAGAATGGGAACAGGATAGCAAACAGATGCCATTTTGTTTCCTAGAGAAGCACATTATAGGAACAATTGATTAATTACTAAATAAAGACAAGACCTCCAGATACAAACTCTATAGTGTTTATCCTCGGCTGCTGGACGGTTGGTACTTGAACAGGTCCTGATGAAATTTTAGCCAACCCATGAACTGCAATAGGCGCAGCGTTCGCACTCTGCAAAGTACCTGTAAAACACTGTCAGTATTACAAAATTTTAAAGTAATGGGGCCAAAACAAAAATAAGATTCAAGATATGCCAAGACATACCGGTAGGGGAAGGGGCCCAACCCTGTGCTTTGAAGTAGTAAATTCGCTCATAGTGTTGGAGCAATGAATAATAATATTTGCGCAACACAAAAGATGCATTTGTAGCTGTGGAGGGGAAGTTGAAAGTAGCAGTAATATCTTTCCATCTCTTTTCTCTGAGGATCTGCAGAATCCAATTAGATATGGAAATTAA
The DNA here is from genome assembly GCA_038025085.1 of Tetragonia tetragonoides. Classification (NCBI taxonomy): domain Eukaryota; kingdom Viridiplantae; phylum Streptophyta; class Magnoliopsida; order Caryophyllales; family Aizoaceae; genus Tetragonia; species Tetragonia tetragonoides. Next base: position 52,995,154 of record CM076140.1, read on the forward strand.
CAAAGTATCCACATCTATGTAGAGTATGATAAAAGATGAAACCACCAACCCCAAAGTTCAGCAAACACGTTGCACAAATTCATTATATATAAAAGTAATGAGAACTTTCAATTGTGAGTTTGTGACCACCCTCAAAATGAAACAATATTTTGGTACTCCATAGGACAGGCCTTCAACAAAAAAAGGATCGATATTTTTCACGCCACACAGTTGTGCCTCACTTGACAAACTCATCATATTTGTAGATTAAGACATCCTCACTAACTCAGCCTCTAGCAAATGTCAGTCATCATACTTCAATTCTGTTAGAAGGAAAACCTGCAGGTTTCTATTCAGAAGAAAAGAGGCTACACGGGTTCCTGAAAATGCATTGCCTTAGTTATATACTGCATCAATATCAGATTATCTGCGAGAAACTTTCTGATACAAAATGACATGGGTAACCAACAAGAAAACGAGGCTATTCATGCATCATTTAGAAACTGCCTAATTCTTAGCATTCCCACTGACTAAAGAAGGTGTTAGCAGGCAAGAAGCGAAATTAACACATGTATGCATGGGACAAAAAACAGCAGCATGATTCTTTTTAGAAGCAATATGCAATAATTGATCATACAGAAGAATGGGGAAGAAAGATTGTTTGCATTTGGTGAACAAATTGCAGCACACATTGAGTTATCAAAGTGACCTTGCAGCAAAGTAATCAGAATAGAAAGAAACTAGCATAATAGATTTTCTGAGGTAGGTCATCCAAAAAACTCACCTTCTCGATACCACCACGTGAAGTTACCTCAAGAAAGAGCTTGTGCAGATCAAGGTCCCTGCCTCCTATTATCGGAATCCTATAATAACAATAATGATAATTCTGTTAATCAGAAGATTGGAAGCTCGAATTCAAGCATATGATAAATTTCCATGCCCTGCCTGGCCTCTGCAATCCTTACGCAGGAATTTGGCTATACAAAAGGCCTCAACAGCTCGAAAATTCGCATGAGGTTCCCTATATACATTGAAACTGAATATGCATATATAAAGCTCAGTATCAAGTAAGAATGAGTCTTGAAGGGGGTAAACCTCAGTATGAAGTAAAATTAGTGTACACTACACATTACTGACATCTTTCCCCCCAAAGCCACTGTTATCATGTGATGTACTGGTGGTCGGAAAAGTGAGATACTAGAAAATGTGGATCACTCTTGATTCTCAACAGGGATGAAGTTTCCCCCTTATAAGGTTGTGGTTCCATTATCATAAATTAGAAATTATTTAGTGTATATATAGGCAAATAGAAAACACAAATCACAGGAAAAAAAGAAGAAATTATCAATTATCAACCAAACATCAAGTACTGTATAAAGATTCAAATTTGAAGAAGAGTCCATAGTTTAAAGTAACAGAGATAGCAGAGTGGTTACATACATGAACTTGGTGCCCATGACAGCATGAAGCTTCTCGAGCGTAGTCATAAAGAGTTGACGATTGGCAGCAACATCCTCATAGTTTGCAAGCGGGGCCGGGTATTGGTTGTAGCTTCCTGAGGCTGCAGCTGTTGCTGATGCCACTGATCTTGGCAATGGCCTTCCTTGTTCTACCATTCTCTCACTCTCACTACACCACAAACTCAAACATCTTAGATTAATACTTCATGCTCAAGGAGTAGAAACTCACTCCACAGTCACTCACCACTCTTCTTCTCTTATTAACTCACTCATTAAATTCCATTTGCCTATTGCTCAATATTCCTGTTACTATATACTAGTGCCTACTGCTATAACATACAGTCTCAGTAATAACAAACTCCCTCTTTCTCTGCTCTCAACCCCCCAAGAACCAGACCAATTTACTACTAGTACAAATACAAATAAGAAAAGAGACACTCCATTTAAATAAATTCAAAGCAGGCTACAGTCTACAGATACAGATAGATTTACTCATCACTCTCTATGCTAGCTCCCTCTTGTCATGGACCCATAAACATAGAACCTCAAACTGACATTCCACTTCCCATCAATCTCAAACTCTCTGCCCACAACCCATCATTATATTTATTACCCCAAATTAATTGTACTCATTTAGACCTGGCAAACGGTCGGTCAGGTCGGATTTCGGTCGGTCAAATACAGGTCGGATCAAATACGGGTCGAATACATCGGGTCAAATACGGGTTCAGTTTCGGGTTACCCAACGGGTTTAACAAATATTGTTTCACAATATTCGGGTTCGGGTCGGGTCATTTCGATCTCGGGTCTAAATAGGTCGGGTCATTTCGGGTTTGAATCTTGGCGGGTTTGGGTCGGTCAACGGGTGGGGTGAGTTTTTGCCAGTAACTCATTGTTATCTATCTTGTTCCTTTTTCTTTTCTTTTTATGTGAGCAGAAATCCTTTCAAATCACTCAAGCTAATCAAGTCACCACATGTTTCTCTCTCTAACTCTAACTCTAACTCTATCAGGCCTTTTATCTTCGGTCAGGAAAGATTTTCACAAGATACCCAAAGCAGCCTTTTCTTGGAGATAGCAGGTTGCTCTGCTCATTTCTCTTTTACATAAATCTTTTCTTTTGTCTCCAGGATACTACAATACCCTGCTTTATCTTCCATTTCATCAATAAATAAAGAAACACAATTACAGAAATTAAAATAAAATAAAAGGGCCTTCCATTTACATACATTACATGTTTTTAACAAGACACCAAAACTCACCTTTTATCACCTTCATCATGCAAATCCTACCATTACCATTTTATTAATTGTTAGGAATAATCCAACTCTCCAGTCCCAGGTGTTTTATGTTTATTTATATTCCCACTAATATTCTCTGTTCTAATTAACATACATGTTGCATCTCACCATACTAAACTAGTACTCTTAACATTATAAAAATGTTTAAAAGGAACAGTGCATAGTGCATACCCAGATGAAAGACTGTATGAGTATAAGAAAGAAAATAGGGAGTAAAGTAATAATAAGGATTGGATTAATTAAAGCCAAATTAAAGAAGGAAAACTTACCAAATGTTATATGAGAGAGAAAGCAGCAGGAGATAGACATCAAATATTCAAGTCAGGTAGCAGGTAGGGTTGATCAATGGAAGTACCTTGCTTTATTTACACTTACCAATATTATTTATTAAACCCTTTTTAATAAATACCTATTTCCTATTTCTATCAAAGCCAGCTCTATGGCTTATTGGCTTGTGATTATTTGAATCAACCCTAATCCTTTCCTTTAAATATAAACCAAACATAGACGGATACTATCTAAGTAAATGACTCAATTGCCCTCCTCATTTTGCTCCTCATCAGTCATCATCAGCTTTCCCATACTGAAGGCCAAGGGTACGCCTGGGTTTTAACATTCCAAGTACCAGTTCATGATATATATTTGAATTAATCAACGGCCCATAAAACAAAATAGTTGATTAGTTAAGATTAGAACAATTATTATGAATGTTGCCATTTCATTAGGCCTTGACCATACAAATTGGTATTTTTATTTTTATTTTTATTTTTCATTCATAGGATATAATAGTAGAATAGAATGGCGTTAGATTAGAAGATTGGAAAAATATGAGGCAAAGAAGTAGCTAAACGTGGCATATATATTGACTCTCCGTTACCAACTATCTCAACCCCCATTTTCTATAGTCTAAGGTTTAGGAGATAAGGACCCAAATTTGTGGGGATGACATTTTCTTTTATATGCACCCTAACAACTTCTTTAATTAATTTACTCTATGCTTTTTCATTTTCATACTTCTTATTCTTAGTATAAGCTAAGTACATATTGAGATTTAATTTGGACCTTATATTCCAGTGGTAGATCGCCTATTTTTTTGTGTGAAAATATCATTCTTAGTGGAAATTAGTTTGTCATAAGTATATCTACGTGTTCCTTGTAATCACATGTATTCGCAGTTTCACACTTTCTTATTAAGCATCTTAATGTAGTATGTATTACATTGGACATCAATACAATGAATGATGGATCAAGGAGAGTGCATGGGAGGTTTCTTGACCACAAGGTCCACAGTACTTTAAATTAAACATCATCCAGTTTTGGGAAATTTAGGATTTGGAATTGGATGTGATACACAATTGGATCCATTAATGATTAAACCGATATGACATGGGAGGACTCTTGGTGCCCGGAAGGTAATTCGGGTAACCGAACTCCGATTTCATCCATGCTTCTGATATTTCGGCTCTCAGAGTGATGTCCTGTAAAACGAATGTCCAAGCCTATCAAGGAACTGATAACCGACCCCGGAGCCCTCTAATGTCCTCTAAGGGTGTCCCATGCAAAGCGGCGCGAAAATATCCACCTTCATTTTGTGGTCTCCTGGAAGCTCAAAAACCATGGATCATATAGCCTTCGATTTTTGGCTCTCCAGCTCCTGGTTTTCATTTTTACCCAAACTTCTCTTGAAGCCTGGGTCTATCGTGATCCAAAAGAACCCTCGCTACCTCGGAAGGTTATTAGGGTCCCCCAACTCCGATTTCACCCATTTCGGTGTTTTGACCCTTAAATTGGTGTCTGTTAAACACCCATCCAAACCTATCAGAGACCCAATAACCAATCCTGAAGGTCTCCATGTCCCCCAGGAGTGTCCCATGCGATGTGGTGCAACAATATCCAATTTTATTTCGAAGCCTGCTAAAAACCCAAAATCTGTGGATTAACATTCGACTTTTGGCTTCCCAGGGCTCGAATGTCATTTTTGCACAAACCTGTTCGGGGGGTCTATCGTGAACTTAAAGGACCCCTGGTGCCCCGAAAAGGTCATTCGGATCCCTGAGCTCTAATTTCATCCCTATTTTCAATATTTCGACCTTTAGATTGGTGTCCAGTACGTGAAACGCCCGTCCAAGCCCATCAGGGACCTAATAACCGACCACGCGGGCCTCCCATGTGCCCTTGGTTGATTTTTAGCTTTCCGGGGCCGGTTGTCATATTTCCGCAAACTTTTCCGGGGGGGTCTATTGTGACCCTAAAGGATTCCTCGTTCCCGGGGAAGGTCATCAGCACCCCCAAACTTTGACTCCACCATGCTTATGGTGTTCCACCCCTTAAATTGGTGTCCGTAAAATGCTCGTCCAAGCCTATTGGGGACCCGATAACCGATCTCAGAGGTCTCCCATATCCCCTAGGGGTGTTCCATGCGATGTGGTGCGAAAATATCCACCTTCGTTCTAAAACCTACTTGAAGGCGAAAAATCGTGGATTATAACCTTTTATTTTTGGTTTTTTGAGGTACGGTTATTATTTTTGCCCAAACTTTTTCGGGAGGCCTATCGTGACCCTAGAGGACCCCTAATACGCCAAGAAGGTCATTCATGTACCGTAACTCATTTCACCATGCTTTTCGGTGTTTTAGCTCTTAGAGTAGTGCCCCGTGAAACGCGCATCCAAGCCTATCAAATACCTAATAAATGACTCCCGGAGCCTCTCATGTCCCTTAGGGATGTCTCGTGTTTCGTTATATGCGGCAAATTGTAGTTTTGAAGATGCACACCAACAGTTGGATGCAATGTGTTAGGTTACGACCTTTACACCTTGTAATTTACTGCTTTCCTTTTACTTACCTTGTAATGTAACATGTCTCTAATGCGCTTCCTGCGTGTTGACCCTTGGACATGTCTTTAAGCTTTCTAGTTCTTTCCTAACATGTCTCTAAGGCGCTTCCTGCGTGTCGACCATTGGACATGTCTTTAAACTTTCTAGTCTTTTTACTTTTAGGAGTAGATGTTGAGTATGAAAGTTATGCACTCTTGATGTCTACTCCTGTCAGAATGAATAAAGCTCTAAGGACTCTTTATGGGGGAATCAGTCCTCCATATCGATGTATTGATGTCAATGCTTGTTGTTGTTAAACTGTATTGATTGCTTTCATCATCCAACCCCTCTCTCAAACTCCGTCCCTCCCTCACTCTCTTGTGTCCACGGACACCCCAAAGACGTTCCTTGTGTACGCCTGGCACTCTTGCCGCTAGGAGACAAGAGCGCGTCGCACGTCCGCAACTAGAAAAGGCGGACCGTGACAGTTGGTATCAGAGCGCAGCGAGAGAAGCACGCTCAGTGATAGGTTGCTAGTTTGAATTCGAAACCATGGTGACCATGGAAGGGCTAGAGAAACTTGTGATCGGGTCGGATGCCCGAATCGATGCATTAGAGGCCCAAGTGCATGATATAATACTCCGCAAGCTTGCGAGAGGAGCTTGACCACATCCACAATCAACTCCAAGTGTTGTGGGATCAGTGTGCTACGATCAACCGGGCCGTTGCTAGCGGTAGTGGTGGATCAGGGCCGAGACAGGTGAAGCCTCCTCAGCCCCGGACCTACAGTGGAGCCAGAGACTCCAAGGAAGTAGACAATTTTGTCTTCGACCTAGAACAATACTTCCGAGTTAGTGGACTGGAAGAGGACCAGAAGGTTGACACCGCGGTCATGTACCTAGTGGATGACGCGAAATTGTGGTGGCTTTCGAAGTATGCCGAGAACGAAGCCAAAACTCTGAAAATAGACACATGGGAAGAGTTCAAGAAGGAACTCAACGACCAGTTCTACCCGGAGAACACTGTGTTCATTGCCTGAAGGAAGTTAAAGACCATCAAGCACACAGGGACCATCCGAGACTATGTGAAGGAGTACTCGGCGTGCATGTTGGAGATCAGGGACATGAGCGACAAGGATCGTATGTTCAATTTCATCGATGGGATGAAAGAGTGGGCTCAACGTGAGTTGAACAAACAGAAGCTGGATACGTTGTCGGCTGCTATAAGCGTGGCCGAACGGCTCTTTGACAACCAACTAGGAAAAGAGATCCCACCGAAGAAAGGAGAGATAGTTCACTAATAGACCGAGGGATAAGTCATTCGGCTCATTCACATCCAGATCATGAATGTTTGGAATCCATATTGGCCAACAGGGCCGAGTTCGATTGTGAACCGAGCAGCGTCAACAGGCTCCCAGACAGGCTCGAACAATGCTCGAAACTTCAACGGGGGTAATTACAATGGTGAAAATAATAGATATGGGAACGTTGGAGGAGGATCTCCTAGACCAACACCCTACCGGCCCCCAGGTTCAACCTCGTCGTTCAATCGGACAGAAACGTCCACGACAAGATGGCCCTCGACGTTGAGTTGCTATAACTGCAAAGGGCCACACAAACACACCGAGTGCCCTCACCAAGACTTGAGTGCCCTCCAATAGAATCTATCTAAGACGTCTGTGGAGTCTGATGGCACCAACGAAGGAGAGACAAGCAGAAACAATGAAATGGATGAGGATGAGATACCACACATGGGAGCTGTTCATTTACTGGGCACCCTGAGGGGTGATGAGACCTCTCTAAAACCCAAGTCGACTGAGCTCATGTACGTCGACGTAGTGATCAATGGACGTAGCACTCGAGCAATGATTGACACGGGTGCCACCCATAACTTCGTGGTCGGCACGGAAGCGGAGAGATTGGGACTGAAGCTGGACCGCGCTGGCGGCAGCATGAAGGCCGTGAACTCGGCAGCAAGATCTATTCATGGGATTTCCAAGGGACTCCTCACACGGATAGGGGAGTGGAGTGGTCGATTGGACCTTACTGTGACTCCACTAGATGATTTTAAGATGGTATTGGGTATGGACTTCCTCCGCACGTCTAAAGCGGCGCCCATGCCCCATTTGAGTTCCTTGTTGGTGATGGGTGATAGTCCATGTCTTGTGAAAGTGTCGAATGCGAAGGTCGAGAATAGACAGGGACAGATGCTCTCGTCAATGCAGTTCGAGAAGGGACTTAGAAGATGTGAACCGTCATTCCTGGACACACTGTCGATGAAGGAAGATGGTAGGGATGAGAACACGCCTTCGGAGGTAGTGAAACTGTTTGAGGGATTCAAGGACATCTTGCCCGATGATCTACCCCAAGTCCTCCCCCCTCGCCGATCCGTCGATCATCAGATCGAGTTGATCCCAGGAGCCGTGCCACCCGCTCGTAGCCCTTACAGGATGGCACCTCCCGAGCTGGCTGAACTGAGGAAACAGTTGGATGGTCTATTGAAGGGAGGATTCATCCGGCCGTCCAAAGCACCTTATGGGGCTCCGGTGTTGTTTCAGAAGAAGCAAGATGGAACTCTCCGGCTGTGTATTGCCTATCGGGCGCTCAACAAGTTGACGGTGAAGAATCACTATCCTATTCCGTTGATTGTTGACTTGTTCGATCAACTTGGCGATGTTGTGTTCTTTACGAAGCTTGATTTGAGGCTGGGGTACCATCACGTTCGTATATTAGAAGGGGACGAGCCGAAGACATCTTGTGTGACGAGATATGGGGCTTTTGAGTGGTTAGTGATGCCCTTTGGACTGACGAACGCTCCTGCAACGTTTTGCACTTTGATGAACCATGTCTTCCATGGGTACTTGGATAAGTTCGTGGTGGTATACCTTGATGATATTGTGATCTACAGCAAGACCATGAGTGAACACCTGGAACACTTAAGACTTGTGTTCGAGAAGTTGCGCGAGCACCACCTCTTCGTGAAGTCTGAGAAGTGTTCGTTTGCACAAGAAGAAATTAGTTTCCTTGGTCACTTTGTAGGAAAGGTGAAGATGCGCATGGATCCTAAGAAAGTCTCAGCCATTAAGGAGTGGCAGCCTTCGAAAAATGTCTCCGAGCTTCGTTCCTTCCTTGGCCTTGCTAATTACTATCGGCGTTTCATTGCAGGGTATTCTGGTATTGTGGCTCCCCTCACAGACTTGCTCAAGAAGTGTGAAGGTTGGAATTCGGCCGAATCACAGAATGAGGCGTTCGAGAATTTGAAGAAGATGGTAACCAGGGAACCAGTGTTGGCTCTCCCTGATGTCACAAAACCTTTTGAGGTCGAGACTGATGCCTCAGAATTTGCCCTCGGGGGAGTTCTACTTCAAGAAGGGCACCCTGTTGCTTTTGAGAGCCGCAAGCTGAATGGGGCCGAGTGGCGGTATGCCGCTCAAGAGAAGAAGTTACTGGAAATTGTACATTTCTTAAGGGTCTGGAGACACTATCTTCTGGGTTCGAAATTCCTCGTTCGCACAGACAAGACCGCGGCGAACCATTTCTTAACCCAACCGAGACTCGGTGGTCAACAGGCTCGGTGGCAAGAATATCTTGCGGAATTTGATGTGGAGTTCACATACAGACCTGGGGTCAACAACAAGGTTGCAGACGCTCTCAGTCGTCGCGCCGACTTCGCTGCATTGAAGCAGATGGCTCACTTGTCGGCAAGTCATGTGGCCACTACAATCCGTGACCAGATCAAGCAGCATCTGGGCCAAGATACGATGGCGAAGACCATCGAACAACTCATTAAAGAAGGAAAGACGCGACGATTCTGGATAGAAGATGACCTTATTTTCACAAAGGGACATAGGTTGTATGTTCCCAAGGCCGAGGGCCTTCGGAGAAAATTGCTGAGTGAATGTCATGACACCCTCCGGGCAGGACATCCAGGGTGGCAACGAACCTTGAGCTTGTTAAAGCAAGGGTATTTCTGACCCCAGATGAAGGATGATGTGATGAGCTATACTCGGACGTGTCTCGTGTGTCAGCAAGACAAGTCAGATCGATTCAAGTCGGGCGGCTTGCTAAACCCGCTCGCAATGCCGACTAGACCATGGGAGAGTGTCTCCATGGACTTTATTAATTGTTTACCGAAGGTCGGACCCTTGTCGGCGATCATGGTGATAGTGGATCGGTTCTCGAAGTATACCACGTTCATCCTGATGCCGAAAGCGACCGGGGCAGAAGAGACAACCGTCCTCTTCTTCAAACACATTGTCAAGTACTGGGGGCTGCCAAGGAGCATTGTGATTGACCGAGACCCTCGGTTCACAGGCATATTTTGGGGTGAACTCTTCAAGCTTCTTGGGTCAGAGGTAAACATGTCTTCAGCGTACCATCCCCAGACGGATGGACAGACAGAAAGGTTCAACGGGCTCCTCGAAGAATGCCTTCGACACTTCGTGAGCGCCAACCAGAGAGAATGGGTGAGACTGCTAGATGTAGCCCAACTCTGCTTCAATTCTCAGAAGAGCTCCTCATCCAACAGAAGTCCCTTCGAAGTTGTCATAGGACAACAACCTCTCCTACCACACATAGTGGATGATCACTACAAGGGCCGAAGCAAGAAAGCCTATGATTTCACCAGAGAATGGAAGCAAAACACTGACATTGCTCGGAGTTACTTAGAAAAGGCTTCAAAACACATGAAGAAATGGGCTGATTAGAAGAGAAGGCCACTAGATTTCGAAGTGGGAGACCTAGTGATGGTGAAGATCCTCCCAGAGCAGATGCGGTTCCTTAGAGGAAGTGACAAGCGGTTGGTCCGCAAATATGCAGGCCCCATCCTTATCACAAAACGGTTGGGCAAGTCGGCTTACAAAGTGGAACCCCCAACTTGGATGAAAGTACACCCTGTCTTTCATGTGAGTCGCTTGAAGCCGTACCATGCAGATCAAGAGGACTCCACCCGCAACAAGTCACACCGGGCCAACCTCCGCATCATGCCGTCCCCGACACTTGATGACTGAATCATGTCGCCGAGGACGTCGACAACTTTAGTGGGGGAGAATGTTAGGTTCCGCCCTTTACACCTTGTAATTTACTGTTTTCCTTTTACTTTCCTTGTAATGTAACATGTCTCTAAGACGCTTCCTGCGTGTTGACCCTTGGACATGTCTTTAAGCTTTCTAGTTCTTTCCTAGCATGTCTCTAAGGCGCTTCCTGCGTGTCGACCCTTGGACATGTCTTTAAACTTTCTAGCCTTTTTACATTTAGGAGTAGATGTTGAGTATGAAAGTTATGCACTCTTGATGTCTACTCCTGTCAGAATGTATAAAGCTCTAAGGACTCTTTATGGGGGAATCAGTCCTCCATATCGATGTATTGATGTCAATGCTTGTTGTTGTTAAACTGTATTGATTGCTTTCATCATCCAACCCCTCTCTCAAACTCCGTCCCTCCCTCACTCTCTTGTGTCCACGGACACCCCGAAGACGTTCCTTGTGTACGGCTGACACTCTTGTCGCTAGGAAACAAGAGTGCGCCGCACGTCCCGCAACTAGAAAAGGCGGACCGTGACACAATGCCTGAGATAGATGTTTCGGCTTTTATTTGGAATTCGCTTATTTCTGGGTATTGCTAAGATGGGAAAGTAGAAGCACATGGACTTTATTTTCAGATGGACGATGAGCCTGATAAACACACTAGGCACATTGTAGTAGACAAGGCCGCCAAATAAATATCAAAACTTGATACTGCGTAAACGTAACATTATTGATCAGTTATTATTCTCAAAGCTCAAGCAAAACAAGCATAGTTTGGGTTAGAAATTGATATATGCAGAAAAAAAAACTCCAATGTAAAATATTCGACTCATACGAATTTTTGTGCCTAAGGTATAGCAAAGGTGGATAAGTAGTCCTCCAACAAGTGCGTAATTACAAATTAGTCTAATCCTTTTTTTCTGTGCTCGTCTAGCCCAATATGCTGGATGTGAATAATAGAATAAGTCAATTAGTATAGAGCCCAAATCGACCTAACACGTTTGTCAAAAAAAATGGACATAACACAAGGAAAACTAGAAAAGGAAGGTAGGAAAAGGCAGGAAGGAATTGTGAATTGTGAATTGTGAATTGTGAATTGTGAATTGTGAGAAAAGCAAAGGAGCAAAATCCTCCTCCGTGTAACTGTAAATAGGAAATGCATCCTGGACAGAGAAAGATTTAGAGGCGGGGGGAGACAAGCTTAGGTTATCCATGGCTATTTAATTAATTCTTTGGATTCTGGAATTCAGCATACCAATTCGTAGTGTTGGTTGGGTAAACAAATCAAATCAAATCAAATTAAATCCCCATTGATTTGAGTGTGAGTATCGATGAGTTGGGCAAATGCGATTCGAAGAGTGGGTTTGGGTTTGAGCTCCATATCCACCAAATTAAACACCACCCCCAAGAAGCTGCTGCTAATCCCTACATTCTCATTCTCATTCTCATTCTCATTCTGGCGTTGTACTTGTACAGCCAACCAAAAGCAGAAGCCTTTAAATGTACGTCGTCGTTTTGGGTCAGTATCATCAGCATATTCATATTCATATTCATATTCATATGGAGGAACATGCGAGTACAAGGGTGCCAAAAAGGATGACTGGATTACATCCCTTGCCATCTTTGCAGTCTCAGCCGCCAATAACCATAACCACCACCAAGTAGGTTTATCTTTATTACATCTCTGTTAACTTTCATATTAATTTGGGCCGTGTTTATAACATAAAGGAGGTTCCAACCCATTGCCAATGGGTGAACGGTTGAGTAGCTCCCTTACTTATAAACACCTCGAGACACTCTTTCTTGACCAATGTGGGTCGGACAAACCCACTTCAACATTCTCGATTCGATTCTCATACATACTGTACTCATAAGCAGGATAGAGAGGAGCTTAAGTTTGTTCGGGTGGTTGGAGCAAGTCACACAAAGTTATCTAGTTTGTTATATCATGTCACTCTTGAGGCCAAGAACAGCTCCTCTGGTAAATCCAAAATGTACCACGCTATTGTTTGGATGCAATTCTGGAGGAACTGCATGGACCTTCTTCTTTGGACACCAGTTGATGACAAACTCTCAGTTCTTGCCATTAAGTCAGGTAACTACATACCTCTCTTCTTTTATTTTGTCAACATTAAGTAAACATGAAGGTGGATTTTCTTGTGATATCACCAATGAGGGATATAGATACTAGATAGGCATGAAATTACATGTAGGTTGCTCTCCCAGAATCTGGACTTTTTAGGAACTTATTTTCTCTCACTTTCTACTGGAAAAGGGTATCACTTGTCAGCAAATTTCTGAGGTACAGGGCTGGCGCGCGGAAAGAGTCACTCTGTCAGGGAGGTTTTGACCTCCCTTTTATGCACACTAATGAGTTCTTAGTGTATGGGACATGACCAGCAAGTGAGTAAGTGACCTTTGTTAGGAGTGCTTCTTCTGGAAAAGGTAAACAACATTTAGCAACTAAATGAATAAAGGGGGGTAAACATGCTTATCTTTATTGAAACAGACAATTAAAGAGATTATGCAGGGTACAATTAGATTTCCTAACTCACAAGATCACAAGATATAGTTGCCCTGTCTTGTGGACTTGTGGTGCTTGTATGACGCTGACGACAGTCAACTGTGATCAAGATTTATTTGTTCCTGTAACTATACCTTTTTTGTTTTGTTTTTGTTTTGGGTCAGTCATGTAACTATATATACATTATGTTCTATTTTCACTAAATCATTTGCTCTTTCATAGTAATTCTAGCTGTACCTGTACAAGGGAAATTAACTACCATCTTTCGTGTTCTATCTGTAGGCGATCTGAAACTGCACGAGGCTGTGATGTTTCATATGAACAATATGTAAAAAGATCTGCCCCTCGCGTAAACATTATATAGTTGCAGCCTTGCCCGGTTCAGATTATTGTTGATGTCTTGTTATAACCAGGGCCGTCTCCAACTTTTTTGGGGCCGTGTGCGAAAATTTAAAATTAGGCCCTAAAACTTTAGAACAGACACCTTATATTTTTTCTTGCATCAAAAAATAAATCATTCGAAGTTACTCGACAACCGGAAAATATCACATCACATAAACCAATAGAAAAATGGAATAAGTAATACAATATGATCAAAAACTAAATTTGTATTTCCTATAACCCAATGAAAAAGGCGGCTCAGATTCAAAAACTCCAAATTTAAGTGCTTTAGGCCACACCCACTTTAAAATTTGGGGCTCCAAAAAACTTGAGGTCCTGTGCAAGTGCTCCACATGCACTTGCTAAGAGCTGGCTCTGGTTATAACTACTTTAAATTCTCTAGGATGATGGAAACCAAGATAACCTGTAGGTTATGGTTTTTGTGATGATAAACCCGTGACTTGAAAGTGTAGTAACAGTTTCAAATGTGGTCAGAGCTTCAAATACGTGGGCAATTGCAACGCGTTATCTTACAATTATTGGAGCAGTTTTATTTAACATACCATTTTTCTTCCATTTGGTATCTAATTGACTACTCAAAACAAGCTGAAGCGCAATGTGATGGTAAATGGGAGCCAAGAACAGCAGCTTTGGGAAGGTGGGATCAAGAGAGAGGGGGAGCTTCTATCACGACGTTTCTGCTCGAGAGAAGTAATCAAGCAATGAGATCAGATGCTCGATATTAGATTTAGAAACCCTTTCACCTTGCAAATGAACCTGATATCTCCTTGCAAATCAAACCTGGCATCACATTCCGAGGTAAAAGCACATACAGCTATCTGGAAAGGAACTTGGAACTGCTGGATCACCACATTATGCATTGCAATCTTCTGAAAAACATGAGACATTTTTCCAGCTTCCACTTACCAAGTATATACAGACATTTTGCAAAGGAGGTATCAGCCTAAAAGAAACAATCATCCCACTACAACAGACAATCGAAAATAGCCAATCCCCAAAGACTTTGGGCACCTTTACCCGATGAACACAGAAAGTCATCTTATATCTCTACGTGACAAAAAAAGCAACGGAATGTTCAGGCCAGGGTATGGCCTGCTACTGAAGATTTATTCACAGAACGTGATTTCTTTGAACACATATACATGCTCATTAAGGAAAACTGTAAATGAACATATTCACATAGTTTGCCCAGGGTCCCGGGAAAGGTCTTGCCAGGACCCTTTGATGTGATGTGGCCTTCGTTTGTATGATGCAAAAAGTTCACGAAAGCCTTCATTTGTCAACTGCCTCCACCGACTCTTCACAACTTTTAGCATCACACATATTAGCAGATATGTGATAATACCATCACACAGCCTCTTTGACATCTGAAATCCCTGGAATGCACATTTGCACAAGCACTCAAACGTGTTAGAAAAGCAGCCAGCCCCAAGTGGTATACAAGTCTGTGTTGCCTAGCTTGATGCACTTTGACCAGCTCCTACAGGTATACTCCGAGAGCGCCTTTTCCTTGATGTTCCCTGATAATAACTCTCAAAGATCAGTAACAGATTTCTGAAATAGTTAAAAGACTGGAAGATCTAATTTATAAATGGAACTTAGTGGAATATAGTGAAACACATAAAACATTAAACATCAGAAATCTTATGTCTAATGACAAATACTTGAACACCCAGCTTGGTCTTACGATGATGTTACGAGGGGAATTATCAGAACATTGTCACATTATAACATACTTGGTGACTGAGAACATTAACCTATACACACAGTTCAACAATAGCAAATGGTATAAGCACCGTATCAGTTCAACAATGCCAAAATACCAACATGACAGGTACCTAATGCCCCGTGCAAGGGTCCCACCTCCCACGCAGGAAGGAAGGGGTGTTTAATATATGCCAGCATTACTCCTACTTTATATGCTATAAAATTGACCAAGACCATCACACTAAATGCCAGCAACTTGATCAAGATTGTACTACTCGACGAAAAAAAGCATATAGCGCCTGATCTCAAATATAATACGTATAGTAATACAGTTATAAGGACCACACCTTTGAGGATAGAGGGGGCAAGGACGCCTGCCGTGCAGTCTTCTGAGGCTCTGTCAGATGACGGATCTCTCGGAGCTGGGTTGCTATATCCTCCAGAAGTTTTAGTTCAGTTTCTCCCTTCTCCCGGCGTTCCAAAGAGCTTTTTATCTTCTCTTTTTCCTCCTGAACAGCCCTCAGCCTCTCTCTCAGCCATCCAATTTCACTGTCAATCTTCAGCCTCTCATGATCAACTGCAGACAAAGAATGGCGCCGTAGTTCATGAATGGAATTTCTACTTGGTGAGCTGCTAAACAATGGAAATCTATCAACCGTGTCTGAACAGCTTCTGTTAATATCTAGTTCGACCCTCAGACTATTGCTAGCCGAATCTTCGAACGTATTGATTCTCTTTCCAAAGCTCTTATGGCTAACATCACATTTGGAATCAACTATGTGGACATCATGGATATGGGGCTCACTAACTTGCATTAGCGTTTCTGTTTCATCATCCGTTTTTACAACACCAGGTATCATTACCCCTTGTGGATGAACATTGTCATTTAACCCTTGTTCAACACGAGAGTAGTTTGGCTTGGATGACTGAGCATACAGCATCCCTTTTTCCTGAATCTCTGGACTAGTTTCATTGCCATAGAGTGAGTTGTCTTTAATAATGTCCGAATACTCAAACCTTTCTAGCCCCTCTACTATTTTAGTGTTGCCATACATCTCCAAGATTGATGATTCTTTCCCCAAAGATACAGTTGAAGTTTGTCTCTCAAGAGAGACAGATGCATAATCGGGATAGTTGCCGTTCTTTTGGACATTTCCCCGTTTGTCAATGGATTCACTGAGTTGTTGTAGCATCAGCATTGCATCTACAGAAGAATCAAGAAAAGAAGTTTCATCTTGTCCTTGAGTATCAACAACTTGACTTTCCAACCCCTCATTTTCCTGAAGCACTTTCCTATAGGCCTCAACTTCTTTCTCCAAGAAATGTTTCTCCCGCTCTCTTCTGACAATAATCTCTTTAAGTATATTCATTTCTTCAGCGTCATAAGCTGATTTTTCTTCTAATATCCTTTGATACTGTCGTGATTCTATTTCAATTGATGCCTTCTCCTCCTGCAAGCGTGAAATCATAGCCATGGCTTCATCTGCAGCAGTGGCAGCAGAACTTCTCTCTTGCTCTAGTTCAGACCACAGAGCAGCACGAGCAGCTTGTTCTTCCTCAAGTGCTTGTTCCAGAATCCTAACTGCATCTTCATCTTGGCTGTCGAACCCATGCACACTTCCTACATAGTTTTTGGGATTCTCAAAGGGTGTTGCATTGTGATACACAAGTTTATTATAGTCGGTTACATCATTGGCCTCAGGATCTGGCAGAGACCTTCCTGGAACAACAAATTAAGTAATAATACATCATCATACATATCATAGAAAACACCACAATACATCTTCTGCAGGGAAATAAAAACCTTAGCATGTCCGTGCATGAGACATATGATTACATTAGACAATTAAGAACAACCCCATGTTTTTCTTCGAAGACATGTTTACAGGAGCAACTACTGACTTTCTGAGCCCATTTATTTCCAAAACATATGTTTACAGGAGCAACTTTCCAACCCCATGTTGAGACAACTAAGACCAACACCATGTTTTTTCAGAAGACATGTTTTCAAAAGCTACATTCTCATCTTGAAGCAGGATTTGCATGTCAAACTGATACCACAATACTAAACGATAGCTTCTGGTTAAATTAATTGACTCCGCATCCTTATAAACAAGAATCAACCATGAGATCACATACTACTCAAAACTAAATGTAACAAATGGATGTGTGTGTGCAGAAAAAGACTGTTCAAGAATCAACCATGAGATCACATACTACTCAAAACTAAATGTAACAAATGGATGTGTGTGCAGAAAAAGACTGTTATTTCCTTAAGTGTGAATATAAAAGCTCTAACTTCGAGATTCGACACTTCCCTATCTGTAGCAAACTAGAAGCTATACTACACATATTTTCAGCAAAAAATCAGTCGAGAATTGATAAAAATAAGGGAAGAAAATGACAAAAATGCCTCAAAGTTGCCACTAACCATCAAGCAAGCAAGTGGAAAGTACAAATGGTAGTTTTAATGTGAATAGTTAAAGGGGAATAGGCACAATTACCATGGAAGTTCATGGGCAGCAAGTTCTGCGCATAAGCCTCAGTCCCTATCTTACTGGGTTCAGAGGGTGAGCGACGAAAAACACGGACATCCCTGTGATCATAAGAAGATTCCGAAGTCAACTTGCCATAGTCGAGACTGGCTCTGCGACGTCGACGAAGGCCATGCCTTTGCCTCTGATTAGCACCCCTCTTCCCCTTAAGTTCAAACTTAGCAATAGAGTCACTCCCAGTCCCAGAGAGGCTATGCTGCGACCTACGGGGATCTGAGAATGAACTGTATGATACTTCACCATCTAATTCCAGTCCAGCACTATCCGACTTGGCGTCCTTAATAAGTTTCAAGTTGAGTTGGCACTGATCGTTCCTGGCTAGGATGGCATCGAAGGGGAATTTGCTTTTGACAGACAATTGAACGGAGGAGACGGTTTCGGTGGGCCAATCAACTAAGAGCCTCTGCAAGCAAGGACCACGATAAGGGTAGCCAAAGAGGCCGTTACAGGGACAAGGGAGGGAGAACCCTAAGATGCTGAGGAACTTGGTTATGAAAAAGGCAACACCAGAGCAACAGAGGAGGAGGTAAGCAATAGCCAGGTCAAGAAAAGCACCCACTAATCCAGATAAGGTCCATGAGTGTACAAGAACTTGGCATGCCATTTATGCTTGAGCCCAGATAAAAAAAACTGGGATTAATTTGAGCAGTTTGTCAGCTGAGATAAAGAAATCAAACAGAGATAAGCAAGATCAAACAAGAACAATAAGCAAGATAACTCAGTTGGATGGGTGCTAAATACTTGCGGATTAAAAAGGAATGAAATAGAGGGGGAATTGAGACAGGTAGCTAAGCTAAAGTGGATGAAGACAGCAAGTCAGCATACAAACATCAGGATTAGCTGTTGAATGAGTAATCCTAATTTAGAAACAAATTAGGCGAATTGCTTTCCTTTATTGGATCGCTAATTTGATGAAGCTAGATTAAAGCTATTAGAAACCGAAACCAGGTGCATATTCAAGGAAAGAGGAAAGATAAAATGATAAACAACCGCAAATATTATGTATAGTGAGAGAGAGAGAGAGAGAGTACCGAGAGCAATTTCCAGAATATGAAATGATGGATAAGCATGATCAATCCAATCGATCAAATGGTTTTTGCAAGAACCCTAATATTCCGCCGAGGTTGTAGATTCAGCATTCAGGCAGGGATTCGACAAAATTAACATGGGGATGGGGTGGGCCCTTTAAATATTATTTATTTTTCCTTTAATTTACGAATACGTATTAAGTCTCACTCCACCTTCACCGCCAAATTCATATTTATCCTTTTGGTGCTCAACTGCTCGTCCCTTCTGTTTGTTTGTTTTTTTTTTTTTTTTTTTTGAAAATATTCTTAGTATTCCCTTTTTTAATGATGGAAAAAAAGACCAGTTTTGAAAATTCATCTCTACAAGAAGTAAGGATATTTATGTAATACAACTCGATTGCCCTATTATTTTCTTTTTTAAAAAAATTACCTCCTATTGTGCAAAAACTCATCATTTTCTCTAAGTCAAACTTTGACTATCCTCTCCAAAATACTTTTGAGTATATATTTTGGTTATAAATTATCAAACTTTAAGGAATTTGTCGTTTATCATCAATAAGTAGGATGTCGATTAGATTTCGTGCTCGTGCGATGCACGGATTCTTGTTTATCATCTTCTGTTATTAGAATCAATATAATAAAAAAAATTTAATCACATCAATATATAAAGTTGAATAATAGGAGTAGCAAGAAACAATAATAATCTTTTTCACACATTTGACAAAGAAATTACATTTTTAATGAATAAATAATATACCTTTTTTAGGATAATAAATATAATACTTATGTTACTTTTTTATTAAAATAAAATAAAAGTATTTTTGATTTCTTTTTAATCACCCATGCATTTATGACTATTTATTATTTATTCAATGCCACTATGATGAGAACTCAATTATACATAAATATTAGATTTCGTGCACGTACGATGCACGGGATCTTGTTTATCATCCTTCGTTATTGGAATCAATATAATAATTTTTTTTTAATCATATCAAAATATAAAGTACTTGACTAATATATAGGAGTAGCAAGGAACAATAATAATTTTTTTATCAACCGAAAAAACACAATTAACAAAGAAATTTCATTTTTAGTGAAAAATAATACTTATGTTACTTATTTTTATTAAAATAAAATCAAACTATTTTAATTTCTTTTTAATCACCCATGCTTTTATGGCTATTTATTTCCTATTCAATGCCACCTTGGTGCCCGTGCGATGCACGGGTTCTTGTTTATCATCCTTCGTTATTAGAATCAATATAATAAAAAAAATTAATCACATCAATATATAAAGTTGAATAATATGAGTCTAGCAAAGAACAATAATAATTTTTTTATCAAGAAAAAAAACTCTTTTAACAAAGAATTTTTAATTTTAGTGAATATATAATATTTTTTAGTATAATAAATATAATACTTATGTTACTTATTTTTATTAAAATAAAATTAAAATATTTTAATTTTTTTTTAATCACCCATGTATTTATGAATATTTATTACGTATTCAATGTCACCTTGGTGAGAACTCAATTATACATATATATACTAGATTTCATGCTCGTGCGATGCACGGGTTCTTGTTTATCATGCACACTCTGTTATTAGAAGAAATATGATAATTTTTTTTAATCATATCAATATATAAAGTTGAATAGTATGAGTATTAGCAAAGAACAATAATAATCTTTTTATCAAAAAAAATATAAATTTAAAAAAAAATTACATTTTTAGTGAATTTATAATTTTTTTAGGATAATAAATATAATAATTATGTTACTTATTTCTTATTAAAATAAAATAAAACTATTTTTAGTTTCTTTTTAACACTCATGCATTTATGGCTATGTATTACTTATTCAATGCTTGGTGAGAACTCAATTTTACATATGTACTACATTTCGTGCCCGATGCACGGGTTCTTGTTTATCATCCTCTGTTATTAAAAAAATTTTAATCACATCAATATATAAAGTTGAATAATATGAGTAACAAGGAACAATAAAGTATTTTTGATTTCTTTTTAATCACCCATGCATTTATGACTATTTATTATTTATTCAATGTCACCTTAGTGAGAATTCAATTATACATATATATAATGATATTGATATTGATGCACTTGTTGAGGAGTAGGAAAAAAGTAATCAACTTAGCTTGTTGTTTACTAGAATAGTGTGGATGAAACTATGCAATAATAAAAATTATTGGAGGTAAGGAGGAATAATATTACTCTTCCAATTCAAATTTTGTGATGTTCATTTTTCAATCGTACATAAAGTGATCGATCTTGTGAAATAACTAGAAAGAGCCTATCAATAATGGATAACCAGATATGAATTAGACTTAGCATAGAGCATATACTCTCTCCGTTCCTGTCAAACACTACCATTTTCCTTTTTTGGATGTTTCATACAAACACTCCCATTTTTATGTTTGGTAAAAAAAATTACTAGTATTTTACAATATCACCCTTCACATTAAACCCCCAACCATCCCCCACCAAGAAACCCCACCCACCTCTTTCTTTCTCTCCTCACCCCATCCACCATAACCACCACCACCATGAAAATACTCACCATAACCACTAAGAAATCCAAAACCACATCTCTCTCTCTCTCTCTCTCTCTCTCTCTCTCTCTCTCTCTCTCTCTCATACCCTCGCCGGAAAACCTCCCACCACGAAACCCCGCCCACACCAGCCCTTTCTCTCTCTCTTACTGTCGCCGGAAAAACGTCCCACCAGCCGCCCTTCTCTCTCTTACCCTCGCCGGAAAACCCCCCACCAGCACCCCCACCACAAAACCCCCAGCAGCCCGAAACCCCCCACCCACCCGCCCGCCCACCCACAACCCCCCACCAGTCCGATCTTCTCTCTCTCTCTCTCTCTCTCTCTCTCCTCATATCCCCACCCACCAATCCACCATAACCACCACCCACCTTAAACCTCCACTATTTTAATTGATTTGCATTTTGTTTACTTTTTTAATTGAATTGCATTAGGAGAGAGAGAGGGGTTGAAAATTAAAAATTAATGTGGTTAATTATTAAATATTGCAATTCAAATGTGATTAACAAACAAATTTGAGGGTAAAAGTGGAAAGTACATGTCAATATAAGCTCTTCTTGGTTTTGTGCCAAAAGCAAATGATAGTGTTTGACAGAAACGGAGGGAGTAGCATATAGCATATAGCACATAGTCCACATACCACGAACCAATCAATGATCAAATGCATGTTCCCCAACACTCCTCGCCACTATTAGTAGCTTGGGAACCACCCCCACCAACATTTGTAAAGCTTAACTTTGATGGTGCCAAAAATGATTCTGGATCAGGAGTAAGCTATATAAATTGTATTGATCAGACAGGTAAACTGCTCAGAGCAAGTAGTTATTTTTTAGGCAATGCCTCTGTACTAGTTGGTGAAGCCACGACACTCAGAAATGGATTACAGCAAGTCATATTATTAGGATATTCAAATATAGTTATAGAGGAAGATAATATAAAGTTGTTATTCAGGCTATTCAAGGAAAATATCAAATCCCTTGGCTTATTTTTAGCGTGATAATGGACATTCGTCTGCTTATTCAACAGACATCAAAATACCAAATCCAACACTAATACCAACTTCACAATACTACTACAGATCTCTCTTAAGAATATGGATTGGTGTAGTGGTTCAGCACAAAACTTCATCCCTCAAACAAATGGTTGGGGGTTTGAATCCCAACTCTTGCGAATGAGAGAAATCTCTTGGCCAGCCCCCTACGAAATAGTGCGCTGACAGTTGAGAAAAGGGGATTAGTCACGGTGATCGATGGTAGAATACCCTTAGCAAGGAGCAGAAAAAAAAAATATCTTTAGTTAATTAGTACGTACCTCCTCAACCATACTAGTAGTAAGTAGGCAACCGTCCACCAATATTTGACACTAGTTGTTCCTCCTAGCTATAGCTACTACGAACTTGCTACTCATTTGAATATATATGGACTATTTAATCTTCTTCAAAGTACCAATTGCCGCATCTGACTAATTTTAAATGCCTTCCATAACAAAAAACATTGTGAATAAATAGCATGCCCGCCAAGATTGGCGTCAATCCAAAATGATTGATGTTCATTAATAAATGGGTTAGAGTAGCAGTTCTCCATGTCACAACTCACAAGTCACAAGTGCAAAGATAACATTAGTGGTGGTTGCAACTCCTCTTGCATTGATTGACAATTGACAATTGACATACATACACAATAATGTAAGTATGATACTCCACAAGTCATCGCTTTTGACTATTGTCCCTCTGCCCTCTTGGTTTTATTTTGGTTGTTTGTTTCTGCTTCAGTTGAACTAATTAATACCTTTTTCCAATCTTAATCTTTGGCTCTAGTTGCATCTGTAGCTACCTCAAGGTCCTACAATAATTGTTATTTTGGGTGCTTAACTTTCCAATTCCTTCTTTGTTTTTGCTTTATCATGTTTCTCCTACTACACCATATGTTAAATTTGCATACAATATACATATACTTCATATGACTAGTCAAGATTGTAGATCAAGAGGTTTGAGTCAGGGATATCATCATTATTCATTATTCATTATTCATTAGCCATTAAGGGAAGTTTACTTAAAAGATAAGATAAGAAAGTTGTAGATCGATGAGAGAATATTATTATTTATTAGTACTACAGTATTATGCAGGCCTCTAGAGAACCAATATGTTATCTTGGGTAGCAACAGCAACCACCCAAGGATCTTCAGCTATGCCGAGTTATATATTGGAACCCATGCTTTCAGCCAGGATCAACTTCTTGGAAGTGGTGGCTTCGGAAGGGTCTACAAGGCTGTCCTACCAAGTGATGCACTTTGGTTGCTGTCAAGTGCCTCGCTGAGAAAGGAGAGGACTTTGACAAGACTTTTGCTGCTGAACTCTTGGCTGTGGCTCACTTGCGCCATAGAAATCTGGTTAGGCTAAGGGGCTGGTGTGTACACGACGACCAGCTGCTCCTTGTCTATGACTACATGCCCAACCTCAGCCTTGACAAGCTTCTCTTCAAGAGGCCAGACAAAGACAACAACTTCTCCCCTCTTGATTTTCAGAGGCGACAAAAAATAGTCATTGGCTTGGCTGTCGCCCTTTTCTATCTCCACCAACAGCTCGAGACTCAGATCATCCACAGGGACGTCAAAACCAGCAACGTCATGCTAGATTCCCACTACAATGCGCGCCTTGGTGACTTTGGACTCGCCCGTTGGCTCGAGCATGACCTGGAATCAAGAATCAAAGCAGTACCATCCATGTCAATGTCCATGAATAATGACTATGAGCAGTTTAGGATGGCAGAGACCACAAGGATTGGTGGAACCATTGGATACCTGCCTCCTGAGAGCTTCCACAAACACTACGTTGCCACTGCCAAAGCAGACGTTTTCAGCTTCGGGATTGTGGTGTTGGAAGTGGCTTCAGGGCGCCGGGCAGTCGATCTCACCTGCACAGATGACAAGATCATTTTACTGGATTGGGTTCGGAGATTGGCTGATGAGGGCAAGCTCCTCCTTGCAGGGGATGCTCGCCTGCAGGATGGATCCTACAAGCTCTATGACATGGAGCGTCTCATCCATATCGGACTGCTTTGCACACTCCATTATCCGAAATCACGGCCTAACATAAAATGGGTACTGGATGCACTCTGTGGGGATATTTTGGGCAAACTTCCAGCCCTCCCTTCATTTCAGACCCATCCTCTGTACATCTCCTTGTCTACAAGCACATCTGATAGCAGTACTGGCACATCGACCACCATCTCTGTCACTAGCTCCACCAAAACAGTCGTCTCAATTACTAATTCAACAATCTACATCACAGCTGCAGGAAAAACCATCTTCGTCACAGCTGAAGGTGGTGCTGGCAGGGACAGCAACTCTGCCTCTACTGAGAGCAAGCGACAACTACTCAAACCTATTCCGGTGGTTGAGACACCAAGAGAAATCTCATACAAGGAAATCATTTCTGCAACGAACAATTTTGCTGACAATCAGAGGGTTGCAGAGCTGGACTTCGCGACTGCCTACCATGGATTCCTGGATAATTCCCATCACGTCCTGGTGAAGAGGCTGGGATTGAAGACATGCCCTGCACTGAGGGCCCGCTTCTCAACCGAGCTCCAAAATATAGGGAGGCTTCGCCACCGCAATCTGGTGCAGCTGCGCGGGTGGTGCACATAGCAAGGAGAAATGCTGGTTGTTTATGATTTCTCAGCCAGCCGCCTCCTCAGTCACATTCTGTTCCATAATAGCCGCAACACGGTCCTGGAGTGGCGTCACAGATACAATATCATCAAATCACTTGCATCAGCTATTCTCTATCTCCATGAAGAATGGGATGAACAAGTAATCCACAAAAATATTACCTCGTCTTCTGTAATCATCGTCCAGACATGAATCCGAGGCTCTCCAGCTTCGCGTTGGCGGAGTTCTTGACAAGAAACGAGCACGGCCATCATGAAGCCACTGACACTACCAATTCCGTTCGTGGCATTTTTGGTTACATGTCACCCGAGTATATGGAATCTGGAGAAGCAAACACCGCAGCTGATATTTACAGCTTTGGTGTAGTGGTGCTGGAGGTGATAAGCGGACAGATGGCAGTTGACTTTCGCCACCCTGAGGTTCTATTAGTAAAGAGGGTCCGTGATTTTGAGAATACTAGAAGGCCTTTAGAAGAGTTAGCAGACCCACAGTTGGATGAGGATTATGACCATGGGGAATTTGTAAGACTGCTGAGACTGGGACTGGCTTGTACACATTCCAATCCACATTCAAGGCCAAGTATGAGGCAGATTGCAAGCATACTTGACGGGAATAGTTCAGGCTTCATTGAAGGATATAAGGAAGGAATAGAAGAGTGGAGACAAAGGAATGCTACTTCTTTGTCGGGGATCAGAAGAATCAGGCATTGGGAATTCAGTGACTCAGATCAGCTACCTCAAAATTATAGACTATACGTAGTGTTTACAGATTTCTCTTGTATTCCTAACTAATGTGTTTGGAGATGTTTGTTGATCAGGAAGAAACAAATATACACAAATTGCAGCTGTAAATAGAGAATTGGTTGTTGTTTAGATTAATCATATATATTTGTTTGATGATTATGTTGGAAGCATGTGTCTTTGGAGTATTCTTACTGCATTGCATGTATTTGCTTTGTTTTTCACATTCTCAGCATCTTTGGACACCTATTATGGCATTGAAACATTTATAGCTGATAATAGAAGAAAGAACAACACTTATATCATCAACCAAAGTGCACTTGTACACAAGGATATACAGATTTGAGTGGTTAAATGGGAAGCAAAGAAAGTACGGAACAAATCAATACATAAAGCAGGATAAACATTTGTCATATAAATAAAGAAAAAAGGAAGATAATGGACATATACACATTTCAGACCTGAAGTCAGAATGTCATATTGGCATTCGTATTAGTTGCCACAAGTTGATGTCAATCTGTTGTAACAGGAATTTCATCGTCAGAGTCGATCCCAAGCCAACTAGTTAAGGCAAAAAGAAACTCCCTGAAACTGACGTTCCCGTCCTTGTCCCTGTCCATCTCCACTGCAAAGAGTCCAAAGAAAATTGAAAGGTCTAAAATACGAAACATGGGATAGCGACGAGAAGCTATAATACTGAAGTTGTGAGATTTGACATACTGAATCTGGTCCTAGTGACATGTGCAGGTGATCTTTCCAAAGGACCCTCACTCAATGCCATGACCATGTCTTTCTTGTTGAGTTTTCCATCGCTATTTTTGTCCATATAGAAGAAAGCTTCAACAATTGTGTCAAAGGTGGCTTCCAGCTGGGGCGATCCCAACCTTAACAGCTGAAAAGAACCATCAAATTGACTGACATGGGTATAAAGATACAAGTAAAAAATGTATTGACCAGTATTGCTCAAGTTGTTGTGAATACAGTGTCAGCAGAGCGGGAAGGTTTACTCAAGAGGTAACTGAGGCAGAGCAGAACAATGAACTCATTAAATTGTATCCTCCCATTCCGATTGACATCACATGAATGAAAAAGATCATCAATCTCTTGCTCTGTATGATTGACTTCCAACTCCTTGAGGCATTTCTCAAGTTCCTCGCGATTGAGAGCTCCACTCCAGTCTTCATCTGAGACAAACATGTACAGAGAAAGAAAGAAAAGGATTTAGAGCAGGAATCACAGAGAATTTCTGGGAACAACAAAAGATAGCTCATGGTTGCAAGTTGAGACTCACCATACTGAAGGAAAACACCTCTGAGGTTCTTGATATCTTGTTTCAACAGAGGGAACTTGAGGATTATGCTGTTAATTGATCTGAAGGTTTTATGCACCGAAGCTCCTCTTTTGAGCTCAATCATTTTCCTCTCCAATTTCAAATCCAACCTCTTATACTTGTTTGTATTACTACAGCAGCAAAGCAAGCTCGCAACTTTGCTTGTGAAGGACCTCATAGCAGGGCCAGCATGGGACTTCCCTAAACAATGATATACTATAAGCTCAATACTTGAAAAGCAATCAAATCTAAATGATTCAAACAGCAAAAGCAAGTCACACTTGTACAAAATCGAAGAGCACGGCTTTGGAAAGTCATAAGCTGAGATCATAGCCAATATCACTAAAATTCAGGTTTAAAACTTTACAAAGAGCTCTTCAGACTTGGGAAGAAACACAGCAGTAGTGTCTAGTGGCATCATCTTCTGGAACAAGATACTGAACATTGAAGATGCTTTTGGGTCTGAGAAAATACTTTGTTGGTTTCTCATTTCTTCTCCCTCCCCCATTTATTTATTTATTTATTTATTTATTTATTATTTGTATTTGGTATATTATCTTCTTTATTTGTTTTTGAGGAAACAGAAGATGACACCAAAATTTGAGCAAAATAACTCAATCACACAACTGGAATTGTTTGGAAATGTGGAAGTGTGTACATCAACTCAGAAACAGCTTAGCTTTCTCTTCAAGATTACATTAAGGTTCTCTGAACATAATTAGGCAGCCAACCCCCATTTTTATTTATTTTTTTCTTTTACCTTTGGATGACTACTTATAAAGCAAACCCCAAAACTAAAATTCAGAAAATTAAGGTACTAAAATGAAGAACAGAGTTGAAAAGACAAGAAAAGAGCTTTGAGATAGCAGAAAGAACCTAACCGGGAGGAGGCATACAGGGGAATGAAACGCAAAGTAAAGAGGAAAGTGGGATATATTCTTACCAGTACTATTCGTCGGTGAAGCTGGACTTGATTCTTCCATGCCTTGCAGATGTTGTGAGAGAGAGAGAAAGAGAGAGAGAGACCAAAACGTAAATACCAAAAAACGTAAATATCAAAAATGACAGAGAAAGACAAATGATGAAAATGAATATATATATATGAGACTCAGGATGGAATTTTGCTGTTATGAAAAGGGTTGTTGCGGTATGAGGAAAGGCACCTGAACCTCAACACGACAAAGGCAAAGGGGAAAAGAACATAATTACCCATTATTAACCCCCAATACAAGTAAGAGGAGATTTACGGGAACTTTGTAAATGAGGAAAATTGTAGAATAGTAAATTTATGAAAATCTACATAAAAGTAAAATAGCGGGAATCTTATCATTTTCACTTGTTTGGTTTATTGCTATAAATGTTGTAGAAATTAGGAGATTTACATCGTTTTCTTTTATTTGGTTGGTTATTGTAGAAATCTATGGTAGAATAAAGGCTTTATTTTAGATTTTCTCATATTTCCACAGATTTTTCATCGATTTTGAGGGGAAAACTATGAAAATCTAATCGGGCAAATTATAACTAGGAGATTTTTACAGATTTTCATACTTTTAATTTTCCATAGTTTCCTTACTAACAACCAAACAAAGCAAATTTAAAGATTTTATAGTTTTCTCTAGTTTTGCTTCATTTTGCTCATTAACCCGAAGTTTCCAAACACACTAGGGTGTGATTTTTTCCACCACTGATTGAGTAAGGTCATGTCACTGATTTCTACTGATTGAGTAAGGTCTTGCCACTGATTTCCACTGATTCAATAAGGTCCTGCCACTGAATCTGTGAGTAGGAATGTGGGCTCTGCCACTGATTTCCACTGATTGAGTAAGGTCCTTCCACTGATCCTCACTGATTCAGTAAGGTTTTGTCACTGATTTTTACTGATTGAGTAAGGTCTAATAAGTGAAAAAGAACACACCCTTATTTAACAGGCGATCACAAGTTAATCACTTTATTAACAAAGTTAAAAAAAAAAAAAAAAAAAAAAAAAAAAAAAAAAAGTTAAAAACATAGTACTACAGATTGAAATGTTGATCAACTACTAGTATAAGATCACCATAACATTAATACTAGTATCTAAGTTCTCTCGGACCCAGCCCACATGATTGGGATTTTGGCATAACCATTGAACATTATCTTAGGCTCTTAGCATAACAAATTGGTTTGGTGACCACCAAAATATTTTGTTACTCTTTATCATATTGAGTAGAGTATTTTTCATTTCCCGCAATATTTCTTTCTTTCGCTGATAGTGATAGCAGTAAACTGTTAGGGCCAGCTTCATCTAACCCCCAGGATTTCGTTGTTTCAAGGGATTAAAAGAATACCATTATTGAGACCTTAATGTGGCAAACTGCCAATAACTTCAAACTTTTTTTTTACCAAGTATCAAAAACGGAGTATTTATAAATATGTACGAGAACTTGGATATAAAGAAGAGGCTTTAACCGAGTATTTCACATTTCCATAGCGGGAAACGTTATTTTCATGAGACTCATTGCACAATAAATGCTTTTCTTTTCTTCTGAGATGCTGTACAGTACAATCAAGGCTCAGAATGAAGAACCAGCCTGCATATCAATATCTTGTCCTATCAGGCAGTAAAGTAGTGATTTTTAGCTCGAGACCTTACCTTAAAGTACAAATATACAATCAAGAAGGGGGGGGGGATGAAGGCACGTCATAAACAAGGAACGGCACCACAAAGAGGTTAATGAGGAACTAGTAACCAAGTTCAGAGGATTTCAGCTTTGAGGATATACAGATTAAAGATATTCGATAGGAGGTCAATGTCGACCATGGACAATTTAGGCAAAGGCCAAAGGAAAGATAGATTAGGAGTCCTACAATTCGTTCTACAATATTGGAGTATCAGCCATCATCCACCCTACCTCTTGTTGTGTGCTGCACTCCGGAGGCAAGACATCTGGATTGCCAAGTAATGGCCTTGGCGTCTTTTTCATCACAGAAACCTGTGAGGCGGCACCCAGGGGAGAAACAGGACTTCCAATTGAAGTCAAGCAGCTGTCTACTGAACAATCACCCACCCATGCGGCAGCAGCAGGCACAACACAAGTAGTGTTTTTGTTCTCCTCAACCTGAACCAGACTTATTTCTGCCAGGGAAGGCATTTTTAGGGTATCTGGCAGGACCAACCCATTGCATTCAGTAGTTAACTTTGATGGCTAGTTCGGAAAGCTCTTCACGAGCAGCTTCAAGTCCAGCTGATGCTCCTGCCTCTTCACTCAAAACCTTACATGCTTTCTCGAGAATAGACTGCAGGTATTTACCTTGAGCATCAACCCTTAGCTGAAGATGACGCTGAACCTATTTTCCGTACAACCAACACAAAGTTAACCTTGTAGCAGTGAGCCAACAAAATATTTTTCCCTCACATTTCAGATTATGGGAACATATCATAGTATGTGTTTTCTACGTACAGTTGTACACACACTAATGGAATGACAATTTTAAGCCCGCACAACTTTGGAAGTCTTGCACTGACCATTATAAATCTCTCTGGTGAGACCATTATGAATGACCTCAGTTCCCCCCTCCTCCACAAAAGGCAAAAAAAAACGATGAAAAACAACCCACACAGAAGGGAAAAAGAAAAAGAAAAGGGGGGGGGGGGGGGGGGAGAAAAGCCACTGCTGTTGTAAACTTGCAAGGGAAACAATAAAAGGAAGGAGGATAGATAATATTTGACATGATCAACTCTGAAACTCTCCCAAATAGTCATGCACTCATGGTTTAGAAGGAACGAAGAATATTTGTGGGCTTCTACGTGCCCCCATCAAATTTTCTCATCTGATTAATGTGCAAATGCCAATATTTGTTACTAAGTACTCCAAAACTACAAAGAAGCAAGTGGTCTATGTAAGGCAAAGGTGGATCAGGCAAACCTCAGTAGCTGCAGCAGACAACAGTGACACTAACCTCCAGTTGTTCATGCAGTCGTCTTTGAACTTCCATCTGTACTCTTAATGCCTCTGTGACTTGATAGCCACTGTTAAAAAGATTAGAAATCAAATAAACAGATCCCAGGCTTCATGTGGTGATTCAGAATGGAATAATGAAATATAAATATCACATACTCATTCAATTCTTGAGATTTCACCAATGATGATGGTGTTGATGAACCAGTGTCCGGACTCTCTCCTATGCAATAAGTTGCAATCCAAGAAATCCATAATTAATGAACAAGGATAAGAATTTCAAAGCTGTGTACGTGTTGAACAAAGATATGCATGTCCTCCCAATTGTAATGATTTAAATCCTGTACATATAAGAGTCACCCCTTTTTGCTGGCTCTCATTGTAAAGAAAAGATTAGGCTGCAGTGATATACAGAAAGAAAGCATACTATGTGGACACCCAATTAGACATATCGGAAGGAAAATGAACGTTCCTTTGGAAGAGGGTTGGTGCACTAAAAATTATATTGGGCATGCAAACAGTACCAGGACATGGCAATAATAGACCTTAAGACACCTTCTGATGTTGTCTATATGAAGCGAGAATTTGCTTTATTGAAAGGTAATCGATATGAAAATATAAATAGAAGACAAAGAGTCGGCAAAGTGAAAATATTTCATACTGAAGGCTAGGAGTCAGGAGACTGAAACATTCTAGCTGTTTCTATTTTCGCACGAGAATTGTTTCTCCCATTAAATTTACGAGTCACAAGGAACTCCAATCAAGAGTAGTCAATTCTTAAGAGGGAAGACCATGTAATACCATCTTTAGAGTTGTCAGTTGCTTCTTTGCATGCTTGCTTCCCCAACCGATACTTCTGCAATGTTGAAGCATAAAAACATAATCAAACACAGTTTATTACTGATACAGGACCTTAAGCACCCTCCATTCCTAATTCATCTACCCACTTTCCTTTTGCATCGGTTCCAAATTCATCTCCCACAAGTCTTTCATCATTATATGATCCAAATTGGCCCGAAAGGCTGAAATCAGTGAAAGAAAGTATGATGTGAGAATTGGGGATTACCTGAAGGTGTGACTTCAAATGATAGAGTGTGAGACCTTTAACCCCCATTGTCCTCATAATTGTCTTTGGTGTTGCTTCTGCAAATAAAATCACTAAATATTTAGATATGATGACATTGCTAATTTGCTATGTCATGTGAGTAAAGTGGATTGAGAAGGTGAGCAGGCCATTATTGATGACAAAGGTAGCAAACAGATAGACTTATGATTTGAAGAATAAAAAGGGTAATGCATTTGTGAATAGATAGATTGAGAAAAGCAAGGAAGTTTTTAAGTATTTCTGTTTGTCAGTGTGAGTTGAAATCCATCCAAAATTGAATTGCAATTATGGAGGAGGAAGAGGAGGAGGAGGAGGAGGAGGAGGAGAGAGAAAGAGAGTAAAACAGACTGTCAGGTCCGCCAAGCTGAGTGACAGCATCGACAAATCTGTCATGGAGTTCGGAAGTCCAACGGAGTCTGGGCTTGGGATCCGTCGTAAGTACAACGCAACCACCACCACCACCGACGACAGCGACACCAGCAGCATCCCCTTCAAGTCCTTCAAAACCTAGCGAATGAATGTTGTGGCTGTGGCTGTGGCTGTGGCTATGGCTATGGCTATGGCTATGGCTATGGCTATGGCTGTACATTTCCATTTTGATTTCAATGGAATTCCAGTTCACCACTTCCAGTATCTGCTACGAAATGTATCTGGTATCTCCAATAACAGTACTAGTACTAGTACTAGTATATACTACTAGACTGGTAGTACTGTAGTAGTATTATTATTTGAAGCTCTAAATAATCGAAATCCAAATCCAATCCATAAACCCAATTCTTTCTTTTTCTCTCTCCTCTGATAACTGAGTGATAGATGCGTCCGCGTCCTACTCAACTACTCCGTCCTATGCAGGCCTACTCACCCTTTCCATCTTCCATCTTCCATCTTCCATCTTCCATCTCAGAGTTTCCCACACTCACCAACACCAGAAAGTTTTACAACCAATTTTCTCTATTTTTCTTTTCCCCCTTTTTTTTCTTTTCTTTTCTGTACTCCTAAATTTTAAACTCAATTTATGTACTATGTATGGAGTATACTATAATCCCATCCCATCCCATCCCATCCAAACATATTCTTTAGTCTCAAGGGTCTCTAGTACTATTTAGTAAACTCTTCCTTTATTTATCTTCACTTTAATTTAATTTAATCCTAATAAAATACAGTAATTTTTATCTTACGTATCATCATTTAGATTTCATATTAATGGAAAAAGCCAACACTATTCCCGTCGTAGTACCAATAAGAAGTTAGTATAATTATTAAAAACCAGCAAACATAAGACACAACAAAAATGGAAATTCAAACCAGCCATAGCCTATCCATGAACGCTAGCTAGCAAAACATAACCACGTCTGTTAAACAAAACATGAACGCTAACTATGACAATTAACAAATGAAAATACCAGTATACCACAACTACCGCAAAGAACAGATGATCACATTGATTTTCGGAAAAGACATGATCAAGCTGATTATCGGGAGTATTACAATTGACAATACAATTATTGTAAGTACTCATCAATTCAGCGCATATCCTCGAGTACTGACCACTGATTATTGCCAAATGATTAGCCAAATTAAAAGAAAAAGACTAGCTACTGGTTGCTAATACGGGTTGTAGAGTTTGACAGTTTGCATCAAATCATTTGATTCGGGCAACTCCAGCTCCAGCTCATGATACCAACCAATCCACAGAATTGTTCACATGCAAAATTATCATGTTTACTCAAGTTGACTTTACGGCTTACAAGTTAATGAACTGATTTCAAATAAATTAAATTAAAAGTCTTCTTCATCTCTTAATTATCAATAATATTAATTTATGTGAAAATATATAATACCATCTCTTAGTGGGACTCGAATTATCTCAAATAAATTATAAAAAAACTATTAAATTTATAATTTTCAAGCTAAATCATAATTATTTATACAGAATAGAAATAAACAAAAGTCAACGACACTAACGAAATTAATAGCTCTCTTAAATCGGATTTATAAATATATTATATTACTTAATGTAATTCTTTTATACTAATCAATATTATCGTTAGCCTTTTGTTTCTAAGTTAGAGTAACTCGTTCACAAGTTTGATATAATCTCAATAACTTAGTCCATGTGTCTGAACCACTAGCCTACTATCTACTATCATATCCTATTTTACTTTTTGTAACATGTTAGCCATAAATTAAGGACTCTATTATTTACGAGAGAATATTCTCTATATAACGTAAGGATAGAACCGAAAATGCAATCAGCCTGGCAAAAAATAAAATCTCCGATGAAAGATCGGAAATTGTGCTCTCTATCTCTTGTTCACCACTCGAAGCCTCTCATAAGTAATAAGTCATACTTCCTCCGTCCCATAAAATCCTAAACGTTTGCTTTTTGAAAGTCAAACTTAATCAACTTTGGCCATTAATTTATGAAAACATATAAAGATTCACAATATGAAATACTTTTGTTACTCATTTTTAAAAGTACTTTCACAAAATCATAATTTTATAATTTTTATACTCATATAATTGTAGTTATTTACGGTCAAAATGGTGTATTGGAGCCCGTAAAAAAGTTTTATGGTACGGATGGAGTAAGTTATACTAATAGAAGAGAAGGGCTTTCTTTCAACTTATGAGCGGCTGACATAGAAGCTCTACAACTTCCACAACTTTAAGGGCCCGTTCGGGGTGGTTGTGAGTTGCAAGTTTCTGGTTTTCAAAATTTTTTATCTACCTTATAGAAATTATGTTTGGAGCTGAAATTTTTTTTCCCATTATAGTTGTCTACTCTATTTTTGAAACTGACAACTGAAAACTGGAAACCAAAAATTATGGTTTCCAAAATCTGGTTTTTGGTTTTCAAAAAAACTGAAAACTGAAAACTGAAAACCACCCCAAACAGGCCCTAAACTTAGCACTGGCTCACTGCCATTCTCAACCCAGCCCTTATTCTTATTAGAGTTACTAGTATTTGTGCAAAGGATATCTGAAGACAATACAAGTTTCTAATTGAGGTTTTTGTACAAATCCCTAGAGTTACTTTTACCAACTAAACCACCTGATATCCGTTTGATAAATCTCTATGGTTGCTACTTTGTGAAATTGATGACTTAAAAAGGAATAAGACAGGGGAAATGGGTTGGGGTGGGCGTAAGTAGTTACCACGGCACACGCTCAACTAAAGCTCATTTACATATACAATTATACATGCCTACTCTAGTCCCGGTTTTTTGTTCTACAGGGATTGATATGATTCAAGGTTCATAATCCATCCTGAAAATTTACACGTCGAATGAGATCTGGAACTGGGACATTATTGCTTCTACTTGTACGAAATTGGACCAGACCTTGAAACGGCAAACCTTGGTAGAGGACTAGGCCCAGTGCTTCCTGAGGTTGATCCTTCGTTGAACTTTACCTTACGATTTGAACTGTAATCTAAAGGCCCAGAACCCCGAACGTTTCGATATCTCCGATCATTGCTCTGGAGGCTTCCACTTTCAGCATCATTCACTTGATCTCGACCATGGATCGAAGAAGCTTTGAAGTAACCTGACTGGTCGGAGTATGACTGAATTGAGTCACCTCTTATGTGCCTGAATGCAGGAGACGCGTGCATGAGAGGAACTGCTGGTGAGCTGCGAGGAGATGAATTTCGTAAAGCCAGCGGCACAGAAGGAGAATTCCCATAGTATTGGCTATATATTGAGCGAAAAATAGAATATGGAATATAGGCCTCGAGTGAGCTTCTTGGAAGGTAAAGAGAAATTTCACACAACTGGTCCAGAAAGATAAGCTTAGGTACTAGATCAGATCTGCACAAGAAACAAAGCGTCAACCAGCACGTCCACATAAGTACTTAATTAACTGAAACTGAGGCCAGGCAAAACAAAGTCAGCTGAGTAATTGCGGGCAACTGAGTGTTCAATAAGTGTTCCAAAACCAATTCAATCAACTGTGATTTTCAGCAACCCTTAAAGGTAATGGGATTTTGGTTTGTCTTGTTCCTAACTAGCTCATCTGAGAGGTTCATCATACTTCCTCACCATACCTCTTGGAATCAGCCTCTACATGCCAGAAATAACACTGCATACACCTTCACCGTTTAAGACGCCACCTAAGGGATCTACACTAGATGACATTAGTAAAACGAAATTATTAGAAAGATCAAAGAGCTGTGAAGCTATTGAAGGTACCCTAAGTACTCGGGCGTTGTTTAGGAAGTCCGAGCTGAAGCTGCATCATTTCCCTCCACAAGATGGGTGAGACAAGCCTTGATTAGTGATGGCATGATATAAACCAGTACTTGTGACTGGCTCAAGCGTGGGGATTTCATGCATTTGCAGGGGCCAATTTCGGCCCTGAGTTTTATTGCAATCCCCCCCCCCCCCTCCTCCACCCCCCAAAAAGGCTATCTGAGCCACTGTATTTGTAAATTATGGTTAGCTATGATTGAATACTTCAGAACTCAGAAGTCAATTGCTTAATTGCTTTCAG
This sequence comes from Tetragonia tetragonoides, assembly GCA_038025085.1. Lineage (NCBI taxonomy): Eukaryota > Viridiplantae > Streptophyta > Magnoliopsida > Caryophyllales > Aizoaceae > Tetragonia > Tetragonia tetragonoides. Next base: position 53,031,795 of record CM076140.1, read on the forward strand.
CTTAAACCAAAGAAATCCCCAGATATATCATGTATATAGCCTACAGCTTTAGTTTTGTTAATCATACAGTACAAAGTTTGCTAAAGAGGATCATTCGTTCATTTCAATTTTGGAACAGACCATGTGCATTTGGACACTTACAAGAATTATAAATAGGTCGATCATAAGTATATTATGGATATATGCAAAACTGTATAAAACTAGAATAGTTTGCGTCAGAGGAAGTATCAATAACTCAGACAAGGGTCAACCCACTGTAAAATATTGTGATCGTACCTGTTACTTTCATTCCAGCAGTCAAGGATTATCCCAGCCGACATTTTTATAAAAAGCTGTAAGGTAGACTTTGCACTTGCTTCAGCGGTTAAAGAGCTCTGCATTTGACTTTGCAAATTCTCATCGACATGGCCATTTGAGGACTCTGCCAGCTGATTTTCCTTTTCCATTCTGACATATTCATTTGCGACAATCACTGCATTTATCCATCTGTACAACAAGATAAGTAATTTTAAAAGAGAACAAAAAAAATCTACCTTATTACAAGCATGGAAACATCTAAAAAAGCACCCAGTAGTACATTATGGCAAAGACCCCAGCAAATACAAATAGTTCGCTTACCCAGCAATCAGTAAAAGCAACTCAGAATAAATAATTCAACAAGTAATCCATGCTGCAGAGGGGAGGATCACCGACAAATTCCTGGAAATGGTTAAATTTCAAAAAACAAGTTTGGATTCTAACTATACCTTGCCAAGCAGTGGATATTGTTATTGAAACCTCCGGTGTCAATATTGAATGTTGTTGTATTCCAGATATTCGATGACATGAAAGCAGAAAACAAATAAGGCAACAAAGTCCACGAAGCATCATTCACAGCCCCTATATCTTCCATAATTGATCTGACAAACTCTGTATCATGAGCATTCTTGACGCCAATGCTATTTGCAACCTCTTTCATCCTCCTGATATCCTTCTTTTCAGGGACTTCCATAGGTAAATGCCTTACAATTCCCTCTAACAATGAATACATCAAAGGTGCATCTTCCTTCAGCACATAACCAGCAGCTTCGGAGATAAGCTGATCAAAAGCTAAAGCCTGCCCTGCTTGAATACAAAATTCAACCACTGTGTCCAAGTCAACAATTTGCTTTGTATTAGCATCACTTTCTAGGCGATCCCCAAAGTGCAAGCTTCCAGCAATAGCCTCCAATATGTCACGATTTGAGCGCAATGCAGTGCCAATGCAATTTAATAGTGCAGCTGTGTGCTCTCTCATCATTCTCTTTAGTCTGTCAACTCCATAACCGCCAAATAGACGAACAAAAGCTCTTAGTTCTTTCATGTCACTTACAGACTCTACAAAGTATCCACCTATGGGTCTTGTGCTTCTAAAACATTTGTGCAATGGCACAAAGATCACCCCAGCACCTGAGACATCCTTCACAATGTTCTCGATATACCAGTTGCTCACAATTTCAGAGGCTAATCCTGTATGTAGATTGATAGGTTTGTCGAATGAATGAAGGGAAGAGATTGGCCCAGAGAAGGCTTCTGTAAGCAGAACTTCTCGGATACCTTGGGTCAAATCCATACTGACATGCTGCTCTGCAAGATGCATTATACTCATCTGTCTACGAATCAGAGATTCCAGGAGAGAAGGACGCTGAAGGTCATTATCAGTTTTAAGGACTGAATGGAATCTCCTTCTGAAGTTTCCAAGGATGCACTCTCTCATGTACTGCATTGTTAAGAGAATATTGTTTTTTTAGATAAGAGAATTTTTTATCAAAATAACCACCATCAAACAAGTAGATATATGAAGACAAGAGGTCCTAAACAAAAAGAAAAGCTATCGACAAACCACCTCAATGACGGTATACGTCTGTGAGGGGCACCCCCCCCCCCCTCCCCAAAAAAAAATGCAGCATGCACATACTGATACAACAACTGCAATGAGTTCCCACCAAAATGCGGAATAGGGAGCGTAAGATGGTCACAGATGCATAGCTGTCGTGTTTGTTCATATTACTCAATCATCTCTTTTATTTATCCGTACTAGAAGGGCTGCTGCATGCATTTTATTTAAACATGGATAAACTCCAATTTCAACAAGGTTGCAGCACAAGTCTATGCCACTCTGTTCACATCAAACAACCTATTGCAAATAAAATCAGGATTACATGGTACATAATTAGGTGGTCCTACTCAGTACGCTACCCTCATTGCGCATCACATTAAGCAGATGGGCTAACGTCTATAGCCTATCACTGTCTGTTAACTTTATTTTGTCCACAAGTGCACCACAAACAAAAGCGTTACCTTTTGCAGGATCTTCGATTTCTACAGGCAACTAAATTGGAAACACTAGATTGTCAACTTTTAAGAACTTGACTACAAACGAACTTCCGAGAGGCAACCAATTCTCTCAAACCTCCCAACACAAGGTATGCCTATCCATTCGCCTACTAAGAAGATATTTCAACAAGTGGAAATTCCAAGAGACTATTGAGATAGTTTAGGGGGCAGGGGAAAACGTCCTGCCACCCATGAAGCCTCTTAAACCTCTGCACTGTCAGATCCAGAGACGGGAGCATCATTCAACAAGTTGCCACATAAGGCAAACACCCTTTATAGATGACTAGAAAGGGGGGGGGGGTGGAAGCAAAAACGTAAGCAACAAGCAAATATAGACCATGTAGATGTTTTACCTCTCTCAAAACAAAGACATGGTTCAAAACACATATGGGCTCCATATCATTAAGAACAGAGCAGAGATTCGTCAACCTCTGCATGGCAGCTTCTAACCTGATAGAAAAATATTATTATAAGATGCTGTGTTGCTAGCTTTTGAACTTAAAAATCATACACGGGAATAGCCTTACATTTTGATGGAATTATTATTCTCAGGGTAGCTCTCATGACCAGGCATCCCAGATAATCCTCTAGGAGATTTGGTAGATAAGAGTGATTGTCTTGATGAAGAATTCAGGTAAACAGCTGCTTGCTCTGGAAGTAGCTGAAATATATCTTGGATGTATAAACTGGAACTAATTAATAAGCATAATTATTACTCAAAACTACAATCTGGTACCAACCTGCATTTCTAGTGAACCAAATCCTCCTTCAGAATCAAGAATATTGATCAAACCTTCCAATCCACCCATGATAGACTCAATCAAGGACTCAACATAAAGAACAGCATCCCGTCCAATTTTAGTGACCTGAATTTATAAAGTTAGTGTCAGTTTATTCCAAATTAATTCTTTAAAGTTAGGAAGATTGTCCCAACATTCACCACTTGGAGATCGGAAAATCAACGCCAATGCCCCCCTCAGCGATATCCTAACTCGACAAAGCAAACTTCGGAGTTTGATTTGACCTTCATCTATCACAAGGTCGTCCCTCCCAGAACTATCATTTGTGGAATCAATGAACAGCACGAAAGCACAAAAAGAACAAAAACGCCCATTGATGTGCACCAACATGAGACATGCAGACCACACTACTTAGAGAAGCGGCATGGAAGGAGGAGAGAAGTAGAGAGAGAAGCAGCCGTTAACTATGTTTTTATAATATGTTCACAAGACTAGTGCATGCCTTTCTAATCAAACACCTAATTGTACTTCTCTGTATATCTCCTAAACCCTTGGGCATCATCGAAACTGAAGGTAGATAAATCAAAGTCTCACCTATTTGCACTAAACAATATATTCAAATTAACAGGTGGAACCCAATGACCAAGAAGGTGATGTAATAAAGGGCAAGTTTTTCAAATAGTAGAATACCTCCTCAGGAACAATGTGAGATGCACACTCTGGGAAACTGCTTGCAACACCTAACCATGCACAACAGTGTTGAGGGCGTCCTTCAGGACCAAACATGGTGTTCCTGAAAACCTGTATTAACAACAAATAAAAATTATAATGGTGGTGCATCTACATATCTAATTTAGAACCTTTAGCTGGGTCTTCCAATAAAAGGTTGACACAGCAAAGTGTTGCAACTTGCAAAAAAGCACATTCAAAAGGGAACTAACAGATGTAAGATGTTGATGATAGAAATACAGCTTCTTAAGGCTGCCGTGCTTTAGTAGCTGCAATTCAAGCTCATCAACGCATCTGCACAATGGAAATATTCTTCCACGTCAATGCACTGGATAGCCAAAGGGAAAAAATAAAGATTGAAAAAAAATAAACTACAAGCGGGCAAGGGGCAGGTCATAATCTTTAGACACGATTGATTTGAACTAAAGGCAATATGAATAAGACATGATAGATTTAGTACCAAAAACAAGTCCTACAAGACATTACAAATCCAAAACTGTAGTACAGTGTCAGCAGCATGTTATCAAGGGGAATCCAAAGAGAGATCATTCCATCTCGCTGACTACTGAGGGCATATTTCTTTCTAGCAAACTAGACAAAAAGAATAGCAAAGTATATATTTTGTGAAAACAACTAACTTTGAAGACCAAAATAAGCACACTCGGTGAACAGATGCTTGATCTAACTGCAAGAGTTGTAATTGGCTTTTTTGTATTATTGATCTTCAGGAAGATTTAGACAGGATTTCTACAATATGCTGTAGCATTTCTTTCAAAAATAAGCAACAGGATAACGCTTCCTTTGTCTCTCTAGGGAACAGCTGCCTTCTTAGGCAACAAAGAATTGCAGACCCGCAAAAGGTGGATTGTGTAGTGAAAACCTTAGTCAACTAAATTATGGCAACAGCCAACAAAGGCTAAGTTCTGACATATTGAGGTTGGGTTCAATTAATCAAGATTGACCAATTTAGATTGGAAAAGGGTTAAATGGTTCATTTTGCCAAAAAGAGTGTCGAATTATAAGGATACCCATTGGCTTCGGAAATCAGCCATCGTAATCGTTCTAAAGCCCCAGCTTCCTTGGCCTAAAGAGAAGCCAAACACAGCATTCCAAGACTAAATCATGTCAAAGAGTGATATCATGGGTTTCTATGTTGATATCCATGATGAAGATGTGTATGAGAAGAGTTTAAATGCCACCTATTTAAGCTTTATCTCTAGAGTGTCTGGAGCTGAGGAAACCAATGATCTAAACCAATTAGCTTCCTTGGAGGAAGAGTGTTGATTTGAAAAATAGTCTAGAGGAGGTTTTGCTTAAGGAAAGGCAGAGTCAGCGTCAGAAGATGAAGGGGAGATGGGCGAAGGAGGGGGATGTGAGTTCTAGGTTATTCTTTAAAGTGGTTAATGGGAGGCGGAGGAGGAGTTTTGTTCGGGAGTTGGAGACGGATGATGGCGAGCGTGTGACTGATGTGAATAGGATTAGTGACGAGGTCACCACTTTCTACAAGGGTCTCTTTGAGGAGGAAGTGATTGATAGACCGATGTTGGAGGGAGTGGAGTGGTCCCCTATTACGCCATTGCTTCGGGATTGGCTTGAGCGCCCTTTTGAGCTAGAGGAGATACGGGCAGCAGTGTTTGGGATGGATCGAGAGAAAGCCCCGGGGCCGGATGGCTTCACTATGGCTTATTACCAGGAGTGTTGGGAGGTCATCAAGGAGGATTTGCTTGGGGTTTTTACTGAGTTTCATGCCACAGGGGTGATTGGGAAGAGTATGAACTCTAACTTTATCACCCTCGTCCCTAAGAAGGATCGGTCGATTAAGGTGAGGGACTTCAGGCCTATTAGCTTGGTCACCAGCGTTTATAAGATTCTAACTAAGGTCCTGTCTATTAGACTTGGGGCGGTTTTATCTGGGACTATCTCGACTGCCCAGAGCGCTTTTGTGGAGGGTCGCCAGATCATTGATGCAGCACTGGTTGCTAATGAGGTGGTTGATGGTGCTCGCCGGAGTAACCACTCTGGGATTGTTTTTAAGTTGGACTTTGAGAAGGCTTATGATCGAGTTAGTTGGGGCTTTTTGGATCGCGTCCTAGATAGGAAAGGCTTTGGGGGGCGTTGGCGTACCTGGATAAGGGGGTGTTTGTCCAACGCTAGTTTTTCTGTACTGGTTAATGGGGCGGCTCGTGACTGGTTTACTTCGTCACGTGGTCTGCGCCAGGGGGACTCTCTTTCCCCTTTTCTATTCACCCTTGTCGTTGATGTTCTTGGCCGGATGTTGGATAGGGGAGTGGAGCGGGGGCTTGTTGAGGGATTTCGGGTGGGTCGGGAAAGGGTCTGTGTTTCACACTTGCAGTTTGCCGATGACACGATCCTCTTCCTTCCGGCTGATACCGAGGGTTTCAAGAGGGTACTTACGCTTTTACAAGTATTTGAGGTTGTGTCGGGGATGAGAATCAATCTGTCTAAGTGTAGTTTGGCGGGGGTCAACGTGGGGGAGGATGTTCTGACCTCTCTGGCTGGTCTAGTGGGTTGTCAGGTTCAGCAGTGGCCGCTTACCTATTTGGGGTTGCCCCTCGGGGGTAACCCCAGATCGGTTTCCTTTTGGGAACCGGTGGTGTCTAGAGTGGCTAAGCGTCTAGATGGTTGGAAAGGGGTGTATTTCTCTTTGGGGGGGAGGATCACTATTTTACAGTCCTGTTTAGCTAGCATCCCTCTGTACTACCTTTCCCTTTTTAAAATTCCTGTTGGTGTAGCTAATAGGATTGAGAGGATGATGAGGGACTTTCTTTGGTCGGGGATTGGAGAGGGTAAGAGGGATCATTTGGTTAGCTGGGACCATGTTTGCCGGCCGAAAACGGAGGGGGGCCTGGGTTTTGGTAGATTGGTGTCCAAAAACATCTCGCTAGTGGGTAAGTGGTTATGGCGTTTTCCCCTAGAATCTGACTCCCTATGGCACCGAGTTATCAGAAGCAAGTACGGCCTTCAGCAGAATGGGTGGGACGTGCTAGTCAGCTCCACTGTTTCCCATGCTTGCCCTTGGAAGTTCGTTTCTCAGGTATCGTCTTTATTCTTTCCCCTGGTCAGGTATACTGTGGGTAACGGTGAACGGGTTCGGTTCTGGGAAGATGTGTGGAAGGGTGAAACTCCTTTCTCTTCTACATATCCGCGGGTTTATCGTTTGTCCACTCTTCACGGGGCACCTGTGGCTGATTTTTATTCAGAGGTTGGTGGTTCCTGGGACCTACACCTGCGGCGACCACCCCGCGATATAGAAATGGAGGAACTCGTTTCCCTCCTGGGTGTTCTCCACACTAGGTTTCTCGTCCATAGGGACGATTCTCGGACTTGGATTGGGGACTCCTCTGGGGTTTTTTCTTCCAAGTCCTTCCTCCATCATCTTAGCCTTCCGTCACAATTTCCACATTTTCCCCTTTCCTCTTATATTTGGAAGTCAAAGGTTCCTCTAAAGGTTCGTGCTTTTGTGTGGACTTTAGTGCTTGGTAAGGTGAACACTAGTGATATGGTGCAACGGCGGAGGCCACACATGTGTCTTCTTCCCAGCATGTGTGTGATGTGTCGGCAAGATGGAGAGAGTTGTTTGCATTTGTTTGTGATGTGTGATTTTGCGAGGGCCTTGTGGGATCGGCTGTTGGGTGGGGAGCCTTTTGTGTGCCATGCTACTGTGGGGCAATTCCTACGGATGCGTTTTTATGCTATGCGAAGAGGGAAGGAGGGTAGGATGTTGTGGCGGTGTGCCTGTTTAGCTATTCTTTAGTGCACTTGGCTAGAGAGGAATTCGAGGATTTTCTCTGACACGGGAAAGGGAATCAATTTGGTTTGGGAACACATAGTTTATTTGGCATCCCTTTGGGCGAAGGCGGCTGGTGCCTTCAAGGGGGTGCCACTGACGGTCGTTCAACGCCATTGGCGTGATTTGTAGATACTTTATTCTTACTTTGGTTCTTTGAGGATACCTTGTCCTCTATTTTTTGTATTCTTTCACTATTTGATTAATAAAATTTTTTCTTATCTAAAAAAATGAATAAAAAAAATTAAAAATAAAATAAAGGATTGATCATTTGTGCAAGCTTGATATAGAAATTGGCCTATCATCAAGTTCCTTGGGACTTTCTCTGTTTACTCTTCAGATGAAGGGTTATCCACGTAAATGAGGAAGTGGTCTTCTTTCATATTTTGACAGTCTGCGGTTCACTGTGAGACAAAATTGTACAGTTTTGCAAACCGGAGAAATTTTGCAAACTAGATCCGAGCTGACTTAATTTGGGGCATTTTAGTATCACATGAGTTATTCGGTCCTTTCGGCTCAAAGTGCATATTTAGTATACTTCAAATGAAAATTACGAAATAAAAACAATCAACAATAATAGAAATACAGTATGCTCCTTTCCCTATAGCCACCCTTTTGTGGAAGGCAAAGGTTCCTTTGAAGGTTAGAGCGTTTGTTTGGATGATGGTGTTGGGAAGAATTAATACTAACGATATGCTACAGAGGAGGCGTCCGGGATTGGCTATCTCGCCTGACATGTGTGTCCTATCTCGTGCTAGTAGTGAGACAAGTTCACATTTCCTTCACTATGATTTGGTTCGTATTTTATGGGGAAAGTTGTTTGGCCTTGTAGGGGAACAATGGGTGTTTCCTGCCACAGTGTTGGAGATGCTGCAGGTGCGCTTTCAGGCCCGTTTGGGAGGGATAAGGAGAGAAGCTACTGTGGGGCAATGCTACTTTTGCTATCCTATGGTGTTGCTGGCTAGAGCGGAATGCCAGAATCTTCTCTAGAGGTTCCCTACCACCGGAGGCACTTTGGGATAGAGTGACTTATTTAGCTTCTATGTGGGCTAAGGCGGGAGGGGCTTTCAAGAGTTACTCAATTACTGAGCTTCAGAGAAATTGGCATAATTTGTTGTAATTTCATGAGGACAACTTGTCCTCTGCTGCTGTTTTCACAGCTTTATTAATATAAATTTTCTTTTATCTAAAAAAACAATAATAGAAATACAAAAAAAAAAAAAAATCTGGTCATTTCAAGGTGAACAATCAGTCTACATCGGGTTGATTTTCGATTGGTAGTTTTGTATGGTTCTGTCTTCTGTGTAATCTAAATTCAGGTTGCATTTGGCTCGGGTCATAATTGGTTACAGGTAAGAACAGACTGTGTCATTTCAGCTACCAGCTAACAATGGCTCCGACTAAATACCCATCGGTTTAGGTATGCATAATTTTGGGTCTCAAGTCAATATCAGATTATCGTATTCAAATCTTCTTTCGAGTTATTTGGTTCCAATACGAGGGTCTGAGTCAGCTTTTAAACTTTAGTTCTTCCCTGATTCTTGAATACTAAAAAATTTTCCTTAAGTTAGCAGCAGTGTATTTCAGCTTAGTACTATGCTTATTTTCTGTTGCCGTTTTTCGTCCTTTTTTATTGGTCGTGTGCTACATCTGGTTCAGTAAAATTATGGTTAGTGATAAAATAATTCTATACCAACCAAAAGACGGAACGAAGGAAAAGTCTAAGTCTCAATATCTGTAAACTAAGTCGTGACTTAACATGATACTAGATTGTAGACATGGCATGGTACAGACGCAGAGAAGCGCCAATTGGAGGGTGAAAAGCATAAAATGTGTTAAACATGTAACACCTATCTGTGGTCTCCATTCTTCATAAGACAAAATGAAATAACAACTTCAAGTATAGAGAAGCACCTGGACCAGTTATATGCAGCATTCCCTTCGACTAATAAGCCTTCCTTGCCGGTGGAAACAGTAGCTTTCTCCAGATGTCTGATATTTATGGAAGACCGAGAAGAAGTGACAATCATCAATATAGACAACCAATCTCTACGAAAATCCTGCCAAAAACCCCAGAACAGGTCAAACAACAGAAGAAGTATCCACAAAATGACAAAAAAAATGATACAAGTTACAAAGCAGTACATAGAGCAAAGAAAAGCAAGAAGGCTGGAAATTCTTGGTAAAATTTTTATTCCACAAACTCAAAATAATCAAGAGTTAATACAGGATTTATGAAGGAAAGAAAGAGTCAACAGGTTTTAGGTTCTTATGTTTCTCTTAGGTTTCATACTTTCGTTCATTGAGGAGCCAATCCCTTGCTCTGATAAGACTATTTTTGTCCTAGTGAGACCTCTATACACTTGTTTCTGCAGTGTGAGTTCGCTAAGACTTGTTGAAGGAGGCTTCTTGGTAGGAGGGGAGAGTACGATGTGTCTCCAGCTACTTTCGTGCAACACTCTGGGTTGGGGAAGGGGCAATGAGGCTAGATGACTATGGCGATGTGCTTTTTTCACTATTTTCTGGTGCATCTGGTTGAATCTACTATTCCTTACTTACTCCTGAGGACCTCATGACAAAGTGAACTGGAGAAATATTAGTTTACCCTCCAGGTAGTTTACTCGGGTGATGTGTGAATTGGTGATTGGTTGGATTTTGATATTTATTTTTTGAGTTGAAAATAGTTTATTTGAGTTCCAATGTACAAGCTTCTATTTCTTGTCCACATCATCCGGGTAAACTACACGGTGGGTAAACTAAGCATTCTCCAAGTGAATCCATCTCTTAAAGGAACTGCCACGACAATTGACCCACAAGAGCTAATGTCTTTTGGGACCATCCCTTCGACCCAAATGCCCCCACCTCCTTACGCCTACAGATGATGCCCCAATAAGCAAGATGGTCCTTCTCTCCATCAACCTGTGACCACAAAACTTCAGGCATGATGTTTTTCTTGCTATGCTCTGCTTATTTTCAATTTTATTAGCCACTGTGGAAAAACCAAGAAATTCATCTCGAATAACACAAAGGTCTTGGAAAAAGGCCACTGTAAAACTAAGCTTTATTTATGGAAAGCATTACAAGGATCAGAAATTCCAGTTGAGCCAGGAATTTAAAAAGAACATTGCAAATGCATACAGCCAGATACATTTGGGTCAACAAATAAAAGATTTTATAAGCAGAACGTCTTGAGTAAGACCGTCTCATGGTAAGACAATCATAGACATCTAAAATTAAAACACACCACAAATTACTGCCTAGATGTCAATGAAAAGATATACAAAGCAAAGATGTAAACACAAGATCAGGGTCATAGCTGACAAGCATCAGTAAAACAAATAGAAAGGCTATTTAATTCCCGAGTAGTAGAAGTTGAACTGAAGCAGGCAACCGGAGGGAGGGGAGCAGGAGTAAGTACTTTCTAGATTCTATTTGAATGCTTTAAAACACAACTAAATTCTTAATATTTCTTACAGATAGATCGCAAGCGATCGCAGATATGTTTTCACCCTGAGGTTTCGGTATCTTTTCGAGATGCTGAACAATCTTCTGAAAGAGTCCCCTCAAGCTCGCATCTAAGTCAAGTGCCACCATTCCTGGGGTTCCCAGCAGAAATCGAACTCTACCCGCACAGGATGATAGATATGACAATGCATAACATCTGATCGCTGTTCATTAAAGCAACAATTGTTACTCAACTTTCACATGGATAAGATGCATTGCAAGATGCTATTCCTTTGATACCATGCAGTTGAGTTTGAGGAAAAGGAAACTTCTACTTATGTTTTTGAAAATTGAAAGCAAAAACAATACATACATAAAATAAAAATAAAATCTTCAATAATTCAGATACTAGTACCATCATCTTTTTAACTGCTTTATAATTACCTACGTGGTTTGAATTTAATAATTAGTGTTAAAACTAATATAAATTCCTTATTTGGTAAAATAAAAAGGATTTTTGGAACACACAAAACTGCAGTGGTGTTTTCTCTATACTTAATTAAAAAAATTTTGAAGTTGAACTAAACCTGCATTATACTTGCGCACTAGGCAGCAAAGACGGTCCATCCCATCCAATAAAAATCCAATAGTTGGATCATTCGGATCCTGAAATAAAAGTTTAAGAGAGCAATAGAAAATAGTCAGAAGTTCAAAAAATGAACACATGGAAAAAAAATTCAAACAAAGATAATAATTTCAAGTCTGATTTTGTTGCAAAGTGGGAATCTCAGAGATTGCTCATCATTTTTTCTTTTTTGAGATAACATGGGTGTCCGATTGACTAATCCCATGGGCCCTGAAGTTAACGACCAGGAAAACCTCCAATGGCCCTGAGGAGATTGCTCATCATTAAATGCCACTACAACTCAAGGTAAAGAACAAACGAAAAAGGAAAAAGTGCAATTACTTACCATTTCTACAGGCAGTGCATGAGTATTAGCTCGAGATTTTGATGACATAATGCCTACATGGTGGAAGTACCATATCACCTCGGATTGAGCCAAAGCTAATGCTGAAAATACCATCTACAGAAATTCAGAAGAACAACTTCAGATTGGCTGCCACTGCCAGTGCTAGAACGGCGTCGTATTTTTTTGGCTTTGCGATCAAATCAGCATAAAGAAGTCCCTAGGAGATTACAAAAAAAAAGAAAAACTAAACAACATGCTAAACAGAAGGACCCTGAAAGAGGGTAAGTTTCTATGCCTTTGGATTAAAAGCAAGGTATGGGGGATGATATGTGTGCGCGCACGACAGAAAAATAGCTGCCGCCATCGATTGAGCCGGGACGTTTTCAGCATACCTGAATCCAGGAGATGTGCTCCCAAAAAAAAAAACACTTATTCTTGATCTTAACTAACAAAAATGATAACTCTCATTGGACCTTGTCGGGCTCCTCTGGTGCTCTAGATTTATATTTGCACACGTGTAATTGACAAAATGGAACTTATGGAAGTTCACGTAACCTATGAGAAAATGGATTTAGCTTCTGAGAGCGCCCAATTTTACCTTCATCTCTACCCTCAGACTTTTAATTCCTTGTTACCAATGAAAGTTTAGGAGGACAAGGGAGTAGTATCACTTCTAGCACTTGCTTGTGTCATGACTTCCAGATAGAGGAGCACCACCAAAGTAGGATAACATATCTGTTAATTTCCTCTGAGACCCCCCCCCCAACACCCAAAACAAAATTAAAAATAAGAACTGCCACTTCATCGTCTACATGTTTTTCAACCTCAATTTGCGTACAACCGACCCCCCCTTACCCTGCCTAGGCGGGAGCCTCTTTGGAGGCACTGGGGTAATGTTGATGTTGATGTTGATGTTGATGTTGATGTTGATGTTGATGTTGATGTTGATGTTGATGTTGATGTTGATGAATTTATGTAGGGGGAGAAGTTAAAACATCATGGAGAAATTTTGATATACATGTTCAGAGAGACGCATATTTTCCTTTTGAAATTTCTTATCTGAAAGAGGAAAGAAAATGTTCCCTGGACCCTGTGTTACATCTTAGTAAGTAATCACCAGAACATACCTGAATATTGGGAGCCAGTAAACTAGGTTGATCAGTAAAAAAGAGCACCATTCTTCCAATCTCTTGCTTTAGTAGTATTCTCCTCTCATGATGTATGGCATCACAACATAGCAATGCTTGTTCATGCACTTCACTGGGAGGTTGAGTGAAACATTTTTACACAAATTAGACCTGTGACTGTACTCAGACAGATAAGATTAAGCAAAAGCTACTAGTCAACAACATTATGAACTCAAACAACAATTATTATTCTTAAGTTTTTAGATGAAGAGAAAGTTTATCTTAATATGCATCAAATTTACAGCAAGAGAGGACAAGGCATCCTCTATGAAGAGACTAGTTACAAATTGAAACAATTCTGTTGCACCTGAGAAACAGCATACCCTAACAACAATTCCTATTAGCTTTTCTTTTTTTAGATAGTAAAAATTCTTAGTGGCAGTAGCATCTTTTTTTAATTCAAGCATGCTGAAGAAATGTGTCAAAAGATATAATGAAAACTACTGATCGACTTTACCAAGTTTTTGGTGCACTGAATTCCGTCATGCCCAGCCAAATGTGGAACTTCCATTTTAATCAAGGTCCTTAGTATCGAAGACCTTATCCAGGTAATCCTAACTGAGAAGTGACAAGGAGATAGTCCTTGACAGAACAGCACCTAGCCTAGTGGACAGAACATTGGTAAAGACTTTTACACAACTACACACACTAGTAGTCCAGCTGACTTATCTAAAATCTCTAACCTTGATCGACCAATCTTCTGCGTTACCAGGATGATAAAGTAGGAAATCAAACTCTCACACGACACTCATCCGCATGGTACTCCAAAAGTCATTGTAATGATCCACCTTAATCACATCCAAACCATCGTGAGATATCCATCTTAAAAAGCATATGGCCCTCGAGCCTTCTCCCTATCCATCCAAACACTCCATCTGTGACCTCCCCCAAGTCAATTGGTTTTTCCAACCAACACTTAGGGTGAGGCAAGATGGGAGCCCAACCAATATCTTCAATCATCAGTCTCCAAGGCCTCTTCTGCAAAAGGCCATTTTAGAACCTCGTAATGTCTTGGATACTCCTCACCATAATTTATTCTTTATTTTACTTTTTTCACAAGGAAAAAGTATATATTAATGAAGGAACCAATTTACAAGAAGAGAGAGGACAATGCATCCTCTACAGCATAACATTTACAAAACTGTCCAATTCCGTTGGATCTCAATAATAGTGTAACCCCCAAAAGCCCCCGCAGATCTAGCCCACAAAGAAGCTAAGTAGGTGACCTTCTCCCAACCTCAAGTTAGCCTAATTCACCTTCATTTTTTTCCTCAGGCTTTGTTTCTGCCTCAAGAGTCAAGAGCACTTCTCGAAGCTATGAAGAGCAGATTGGTGTATTTGGACAGAGAGGTATAAAAGAGTATTTTTAAAACAACTTCTCCTAGAAGACCTAGCTTGGGACAAAGTGATTTATTCAGCTTCTTTGAGGGTTTTCGCACATAGGATATTTCCTGGTGGGTTTTGTCAGAAGTACAGAGGGACTGGCGCGCTTTGTTGTTTTGATTTCTTTCACAGGAGGACTTCTTGTCCTCTTCCTTGGACACGGTGTTGCTCTTTACAATTACACTTTTATCTGCTGAAAAAACAACGCATTTTGCATCTACAGTATGTACTAAGTATATTTGGTCATTTTCCAAGGGTTTGCTTCCTATAATAGAGGTAGGGAAGCAATGTCCTTTACAGCTATATTTTCCTATGCCATATTTTGTCTAACTTTTTAAAATGATTGCTTATGTTGGGAGGCATTCCAATTTTTCGGCTACATTTGGTGCATACTCGTTTCTATGTAAAGATTCAATATGATATATGAGTGCATACGAGTCCACAACATCGGGTGAACCATGTTGATTCATAGCCTCATGATATAAACAAACATAATTATACAAAGACAGGCATGTGTCAGCCACTCAGCCTACATTCAAGTACAACAATTTGGGCATGTGAGCCTAACCATGCCGGAACATGCAAACACTAGCCCAAGCAGAATTGCTTGTATATACCAATATGCGTGTATGCAAGGAGACAGAAGGCTACTAGCTAAACAAGTGTTCAATGTTTACAAAATGAGAAAAATAATCCAAATCTTACAATAATAGTTTATCCTTATACCTGATCATTTTTTCAACCTGCTTTGCCACACTATATTCCAGATCTGCTTCTTTTTGTTTTGTACGACCAGCTTTTGCAATCTTCTTCGATTCTAATACCCGTGGCAAGACATACCTCTGATAATCCTCATGTAATAGTATATACTGCACATTGATAGCTACATCAAGTTTAACTTTCCAAATGAGCTAGAATCTCCACAGGTAAGAGATTAAACCTGACCTCATCCCTGAACAAGGTGAGAACTAAATTTTCCTTCAGTACAACCTAAAACCACCATAGAAGTCCTCATCAGTAATAACTAACTAGGAAGATATAAATCATATAAGCTTGCATCAAAAGTAAATTAACAGAAATCAAATGAACTTGTCAGTGACAGGATAAAGTAAGGGTGAGAGGGAATAAGGGGGACGGAGAATGAGGTGGAACGATTTGACAACTCAATATTCTTTTGTCTTTAGATAAGAACAAATTTACACCCTAAGAAGACAAGAAGTCCTCAAGAGGAATCTAATTACAAATCAGCCCAACAAAAGAGGCTATATAGACTACCCGCTCCCACAATAAATCAGCCGACATAGATACACCAGAAAAGATCCTTGCATTCCTCTCTAACCAAATACACCACAGCAGCGCAAAAACAGCATTCTTGCACAACACCCGCTTCTCCTTCGCGACCCCCCCCCCCAAACCTCATCTGCATAATTCCCATAACACTATCAGGACACTCCCAGTCCTCCCCCATAACAGCGGACAACTTACACCAGAGAACTCGAGCTACCCTAAAAAGACGTGTAGAAGTCTGACTACTAGGCCGGCAAAGCATGCACATATCGGGAGACAATACCGAATTGGGCCTTCTCAGTTGCCATATTTCAAGGAAGCGCGGACACTCCATATAGGTGTCGTGTCCCATACTGCCATGTTCAAACGTATTGGACACATGACACGCCTTGGACACGCATGGACACTTCTTCTGGTTCTCTCTCTAAAAAAATTTCTACACCCTAAAATTCCTCCATTCTGTCACTCAAAAAAAAAAAACCCTCCATTCTGACGAAACTTCTTCTGGTTGTCTCTCTCTATCTTCATTGTTCACTCTTCTTCAAGGCATTTAATTTTCTGTGGAATAATTATTCTGTTTCTTTAATATATGTTTTTATTTAGTTTTTTTCTTTGCCATGTTCGCGTCTCCGAGATTTTGAGAATCGCGTGTCTGGTGTCCCGTGTCCGCGTTCCCGTATCCGTGCTACCTTGCTGTATATCATTGATATTAATCCTATCCAACGCCAAAGTCCACACAAATGCCCATACCTTAAGCGGCACCTTCGCCTTCCACAGCCACTTCGCAATCGGGAAACCATGCTGCTGTATCGGCAGTCCCAAGTGGCAAGTGCTGCAGGGACGATTTGCATGAAAATACCCAAGAAGGATCACCATTCCACCTCCTAACATCCACCCGATCCTGAAGCTGAACAGACTCGAGAACCTCCAGCAAATATGTCACCTCCCCCATCTCCCACTCCTGGAGAGGTCACCGTAGAAGCGAGTTCCACGAGCCTGTCAAAGAGGAGTAGAACTGGGATACAGTAGCTTTGTACAGTGTCGAAAGCTGGTATACCCTAGGAAACCTCACACACATGGCCGGTCATCACCCCAGCCTGATAACTCAATATTCTTTGATTCTTTGTAAATTTCTTTTCTTTTGAAAAGTTGATTCTCATCTAAAAATAATGTTAAGGAAAATGTTTCAGACGTAGAATCTTTACCAGAGCAATATCGATGCTGGTTACACGTAGAAGCTCATCTGGACAAACAAGGTACCCAAGAAGCACCCACTCCCGATAAGAAGTAACATTCGCTAGATCTTGAGCTCTCTGTTAAGATAGATGAAGAGATAAAAGCAGCTTTATAAATGTGTCACATTAGAGGCAGTCCTTCAAGAAAGAACATTAGGAATAGCATGGAGAACAAAGCAGTAAGATAGTCCAACAAATTTCAAGACCTAGTGGAAGACATTTACCATAGGGTGAGCAGAATTAGTAAGTATGTCTGGGTATCGGGGATGAAAAGGACTTAAGAAGCCCTCATTTCGAAGCTTCCTTGTATCTGCTGACAAAAAAATGATAGGTCCAACAGCCTCTAAGACCTGTAAATTGAATTCATTTTTTTATTATGTATACATGATAAAAAAGCAGACTTCCAAGAAATTTAGTAATAAGGTACAAGTAATGACTTATATTCTAGTTTGAGTCCTCAGTGACACATATAGAACAACAGCTATTTTAGGTAGAGAAAATTGAACTAAGTTGTTAAAGGTAACCAAGAACAAGCCAAAAGGAAATTTTTACAAAGAGAACCCCCTCTCCCTTTTTTTAAAACCAACTATGACACCTAGCTAGACAACAAAGGGCATCTACACTTGGAGAGATTGACTGTAGGGCCGGAAACAAGCTCAAATATTTGAAGGGTTGTAAAAAAATTCTCCAAGGATTATATGGAGTTGTTATGCCTTGCTCATACATAGTTGTTCACCCTTGGAGTAAAACAGCTTGTGATAACTTGATAAGAGTTCTCTAGATAACATATTAGGTGAAGAGTGTTTCATAACCTCTCCAACACGTGGACTGACAAAATTCAGATCCACCTGAAGCCCTTTCACTGGTGGATCATATGAATCTATGAATTGAACCAATCTGTAATTCACAAAAGACCCAGAATTAGTTGCTCCATTGACCCAAAAAAATAAATAATTAGATAATTAAATAAGAAGTTGCTCCAATTGTAGGAATGGTTAAAACAGTTTAGTAACAAAGTCTGTTATGAGTCTCATGAGAGCAGCAATATATTTATGGTTTAAAGATACAACGACACATGGTAGACAGTAAACACGGTACAGAACTTAGAAGAAATAACAAATAAGTGTTCAGCAATAACCTACCTATGGTAAAAATCACAATCACGGTCATTTCTCAAGATGCCATGTAAAAGGTTGTATATCTGCAGCATCATTTTTCCTGGTATCTGAGGTGAAACCAGAAGCTATTTAGTACTCACATTCGAAGCACCATATAGGAATTTAAATGGGGAAACTTCAAAGGAACCCTTAACCAAGGGATTTCAATTTTGAGTAAGAGACAAACAAAATTAGAAAAATACTGAATGCTTACCTTTTCAGAAAACAAATTCACACGAACAAACGAACAAAACAGATCCATAAATGCGTGAAGTATAAACGAGTTCTGATGGGGCTGCAAGAAAAGATGTCAAACTGATCAGAGATTCTATGTAAAGACCAGGATGTCATCATTCCTTTCCCAGCTTGATGGTGAATCCATATTTTCTCTGATGGGAAGACGTACAGTTGAGGAATGTAGGAGGAAAGGAGTGACGACATTAGGTTATCTAATAGTAGTTGAACTCGAGAGGACAAAGACAAGAGAATTGCCAAATCATTAAACAGATTGCATTGCAGACACATAATATGCAATGGGGGTTTAAAATGTACCAGCAAGGTAATCACTGTGCTGCTTAAATCCAGTAAAAGCCGCAGTGCTTGTTCTCGAAATGCCATCAAATCAAGAAGCAGCTGATCACACCCAACAAACTCAGTCAACAACTAAAATAAACATGAATTGATCATTCAATTCAAAAAGGGTGCATTAATAGAGTAGAGCATTAATCAGACCTGAACCCATGGCTCTAAGTTTTGGAGATAAACTTCAGCACCATCTGTTAAGGAATCAAAAGCGGCTTTGTCAATCTGCAAATGAAATATTTATTACATATACATCAGTGGAGAGAGAATACCTAATAAGAAGAATAAGAAGGAGATGTGCGAATACTCCGTATTAAGGAATGAGAGAGAGAGAGAGAGAGAGTAATTCAATTCATACCCGCTCAAGTTGCAATTTAGTGGTATGGTCTGGAAACTTCCTTGAGACAAATGTACAGATCTTGGGGAAATTGGGAATGACACCAGCTTTCCAAAAGGAATCAGAAAAGGAATGAGAAAGAGGATGAGGATGATCCAGAATTTGATTGAGACGATACATTTTAGCCAAAAGGCCTTCCCCAACTCCGGTAAGTTGTACAACATATTGAATGTTCAAACCCTTGATTGAAGAAGAACAATGACCTTCTTCTGTACCCAAACTCTTCTTATACATCATTGTATTTGGATTTGGAGAACCCATTGATTCGATAAGGATGATTTCACTTTCACCTCTCTCTCTCTCTCTCTCCTACCAAGTCCAAATGCAGAGGATGAAACGGAAACCCATCTGTATCTGTGACTCTGTCTGTATACTTGACTGGTTTGGTACTCACACTCACTCCTTTCCTTCTTCTTAATTAGGTAGAAGAACGAGTACTCCTTACTCTTCACTCCTCAACTGCCGGAGCCACTTTTCGGTTTCTACCGAGTACGTATTTGGGAGTAAATAGTGGAGTAATACCCAGGGCACAACTTCATTACTCACAATCACTTTCTTCCGTGCTTCTTAGGGTATCGTTCTTTTGAAGTGGTTTTCAATTTTGCTTCATTTATAAAATACAGTTTTTCTCAATTTTGTCCAATTTTTTTAGTTTAACTCAATTTCTTCAGTTTTAATATTTATACATATTAAATATAATAATTAAATATACAATAGGTTATAACAAGATATAAAAATAAATATATGCATTGACGAATATTTAAACAGGCCTAAAAAGTCCTTATAATAATAATAATAATAATTTATTATTATTATTATTATTATTATTATTATTATTATTATTTTTGTCATAATTATTATTAAACACTCAAAAATATAAAATTTTCAATTTGTCCCAGTTTTCTCTAGCTTTTTCAAGTTTTGCCCAGTTTGACCCAGTTTTCACCAGTTTCTCCCAGTTACCAATTAGACTTACCAGTTTTCACCAGTTTTGCCCAATTTTTCTCAGTTTCTCCCAGTTATCAGTCACCATTTCTCAGTCGAAAAGAACGAGACCTTACTTACACAATGCAGATGATGAAATGGAAATTATATAGAGGTTGAAACTTCAATAAATAAATTAAAAAACATAAAAATAAAGAGACCTCGATTAACAATGTTATCAAGTTAGGGGGCATTTGATTCCCACTAGAGAAAGGGAAATGAATCCAAAAAAAAAAAAAAATTGGGGAAGAGGAAAGGAATCAAATTAATTACCCATGTTGTTTGGTTCATCCGTAAAAATGAATCAATATTTTTAAAAAAATCCTACCACTTAACATTAAGGAAAAATATTACTCCTAGTATCCTATCACCATTTTTTTACACGTATTACAATAAGAATCACTTCAACAAAAAAAAAATCCCTTCAAGAAAAATAAAGAAAAAAGAAAACTTGAAGGGAAATACCAGTAATAAAGCACTGCTTTAGCAAAACACAGAGAGATAAACAATTTCTTACTTACAAGTTGCAATATCTCTTTATCTCTCCCCTCCCCCTACATTTTCTCACTATTGCCTCTACTAGTCTATTGTCATAACCTGCAAGAAAATACAAGGCAGAGAAGTGGGAAGGAACCGACCAAACTAGGTAATTGTAATCCCTGGACGCGGGGTAGAAATGCTAATACCCCGAAATATGGTAATTCGGTTAAGAAATATGGGTCATGTGATTCGCATCTTTTTGAAACAAACGACCACAAAGGGAAATACCAGTATACATTGCTTTTTCCTTTACTGATTAACCTATACCAAATTGTAACATCCGTAAAATTATTTATTTTTGAATAATTTATTTATTTGATTATTTATTTTGGTGAGATATTTATTGGTTTTGGATTTAGGGCCTGTTCTCCTCGACTTCCTCCTGAAGTATTCAGTAAAATTAAGTTCAATTCAGTAAAATTAAGTTCAGTTCAGTAAAAAGAAGTTCAGTTCA
The DNA here is from genome assembly GCA_038025085.1 of Tetragonia tetragonoides. Taxonomy (NCBI): domain Eukaryota; kingdom Viridiplantae; phylum Streptophyta; class Magnoliopsida; order Caryophyllales; family Aizoaceae; genus Tetragonia; species Tetragonia tetragonoides. Next base: position 53,053,048 of record CM076140.1, read on the forward strand.
GGAAAATTCAGTAGAGTTCGGTAAACCAAAGAACAAATTTACTCTTTGTAATTGTAGATTCAGTAAAAAAAAGTTCAGTTCAGAAAAATTCAGTTCAGTTCAGTAAATTCCACTTCAGTTCAGTATTATGCAGATAAGTTCAGTAAAAAAAAGGTGAAGAGAACAGGCCCTTAATATTTAAAAGAAAAGAAAAAGGAATTTCAAATTTTTGATTACAAATAAAATAAAAACCAGCTTTTATATGGTTCAATGGGCTTCAAATTGTGTTTTGGTTAAAATTAGAGTTACTTAACTTCCTAGTATTTTTGCCTCACGTAGTCACGTTTCTTTCCCTCTCTAGTATATATGTCGTTTAAAAAAAAAAAAAAAGAAAAGAAGAAGTCTCTTCTCCTTCCTCAGTTTCACGCTTCAAAGAAAAAAAAAAGAAAACTGAACCCTCACAAACCTCTTATGCTCTCACTCTGCCTCCCACACGACCACCAGTTCTCCACCATCACTGCCATCTCGTTTCTTTCTCTCTCTTCCCAAAAATTTACTGTAGACTTGGAACTGTACTGCTAAGGGTCGATTTCGCTGTTCTCTCTCTCCTCTGTTCTGCGTGTGTGTGCCTTGCTCGTGCTGCGGTTGTTGCCGGAAGTTTCCATGGTTGTCGACCACCGGAAACAGTGGTGCTCAACACAAATTGCTAGCTCTCGTTCTCCTTCTCCGATAAGTGCCCAGAAGCTCTAAACCCTAGATTAATTTGGGAATTTATTGATTTAATTTCTGAATTGGGTTTTGATTTATAAATTCTGTTTATGCTTATATGCTAGATGTTTAATGACTGAATTGGAGAGATTATGATACCTATTTGCTTTGGAGTTCAATTAAAGGTAACCAACTTTCTATTCGATTGGACATGTTTTTTTTATTTTCAATGTGGAAATCATGATTAATATGTGAATTGATATGTGCTTCGTTCTGAAATTTTAATTAATAAGTTGCTTGAGTTTGAATGAATGAATATTTGAATTTGTGTGGATTATTTGGTGAGCGAAATCCTGTTTCGCACCTTCATGCTTCAATTCGACTGTTTTAAGTTTGGATTCTGAAGATGGTCAAAACATGAAAGTTATAACCCTCATTCTAAGGTTTCCACAGGTTTTTGAATCACCTCGATACGATGTCTAATGAGTGAGATATGGCCAAAATACAGAACTGCTGTAATAATGACACGAAAACAGAGAATTTAACCCTTTAAACTCTTGAACTCAAATTGATGCTTGTACTACCTGGCTTTTGTGAAAACTTGTATAAGTGTATAGTTGCTTATAATCTTGGATATGTATTAGTTATATTAAGGTGGGATATAATCATGTGATATGTGCAGGAGTTGGTGATAATTACTACTAAGACTTTAGATGAGTTTGTAGTATGTTTGTAGTCCTCTAGATATGATTTATGCTCATGTAAATATTGTTTATAGTTGCTGGTTTTATGGTATAAAGTACGTATTTGCAATGTAAAAGATTGGTCTATTGGGTGTGTTAATCTTGGAAAAGCTTGATTAGTTGCAGACTAATTGTCGTATTGAATGTCTATTGTTTGTGCTTGTTTATGGAGCTGTTGAATGCTGAAATTATAATGATAAGTATAATGAAATTATAATGTTAAGTTTGTTGAACTTATGATTTGAATAATCTGCTTGGCTAGTATACGGAATGTTTGGATATGTCTTTGTGAGCTAGTTTTTGGTGAAGATTGATATATGTGTTGTGATCTTGATATCGATACCTTTATGAGAATTGTTGAAAAGACCCTTTGAGGTTGTTTGGTATAATCTGTATGAGAATTGAAATTGACTGGTGGCTAGTATGCCTTTGATGGGTTACTGAAATAAGATGAATTGGTGATACGACATTGTATTGGATTGTGATGACTCATTGGTTTGAACACTTGAATTCTATTAAGCTATTAATACTTAAACTTGAACAATTGAGGGCAAGATAGCTTTCGGGTAGGATCCCCCATGGTGATGAACATTATGGCGACTCATGAGAGCAGCTTTGTGGGGCTGCGGTTTCCACAAACCCTCTCATGAGATGTGAATATTTTGAGTACTATTATTGATTATGTCTTCTCCTAGCCAGGATCCTATGGCGACTGCGGTCTCGAAAACCCCATAGGGCTAGGAGGGTGTGCACACTAGGGACTTGGCCATTGATTTGATTTGATTTGATTTGTTATCAGGCTGCGGTCTTGAATGTTATGTTGAGGTTGCGATCTCTTGCCGTTCTCTTCCCTCTAAAAAGTGAAATGATGGATTGAAACACTTAAAGCTATGAAAAGTAATGAATTGTTATGTATATGAAATCGGTGTTTGTTTTTGCATAAAGATGAATTTGATTGAGTTGTTGCGTGAAGTAATAGCGTGAACTTCTATATTTTATTTGGCTTGAGATTTGGAGTGACTGACTTGCGTGATTTAGACCTACTTGACTGGTTGTCATATTTTCAGATTACAAATTATTATAAAGATATTATGTTTATTATCTCGATAGAATGATTTGGTTACTCAGCTTTGCTGATTGGATGTTTTCTTTTTTATGTGTATGTGTTATCCATTTACTTATGGTGGGCCTATGATGAACCTTTGCGGCTTAACTGCAACTGTGGGAGTAGATTGGAGAATGCTTTACAGGTTGTTTGTTTGTTGTGAAGATCTCGTTTGCTAGATGGACCAGTTGATTCAAGGATGTCAAGAAGTTTGATCATTGTTGTCATTTATTGTCAGTTGTTGTAATTAGTAAATCGTTATAGTTTATTTGGTTGGTTGGGATTTGTAAGGTTTGTCTTGCACTCATTCTATAAGTGAGTGTGGCAGTGATGCTCCGGATTTAGCTAGAAGTCTTCCGCTGTCAGTTTGGATCTTTTGTATTGGTTTAGTTGTATTTTCTGTTTGAGCAGGTTTTTATTTAGTCGATAACTTGGGAGATTCAGTTTACAAAGGAAACTCTGCCCGATTTTCGGCGTGAATTTAGTTATTTTTATTTATTTATTTATTATTTAGAAAATCCGGGGTGTTACACAAATCCCCTCTTAAGGTATTCATCCAATTGACGATAGTAATAGATTAATATGTGTTGGTTTAGCAGGGTCATAATATTAGCAATAATACATTTTATTGCTTAACGTAAACTTTAAATTGCTAAACGTAAATTTTTTTGTCGCATGACTTCCGAACTACTCTCTTTTAATTTCAACCATGAAGCTCTCCCTCTTTTTATTTTCTTTCTCGCTCTAGTCGTCCTTCCATCCATGGCACTTAGGTTTTCAGCTCCACAAACCTACAAACCCCCTCCATAAAACCAAACAACTTGATTATTAAATTAAACTTCTCAAATTCCGTCAACTAAAAGGAAAAGAAAAAATAAATGCCAACCCTTAAGTCCACGACCTCCATCATGAAACTTTTATACAAAAGAATTTTCAAGGGAAATTTTAGTTGGTACCCTTGAATTTATGACTTTTTCACATTATGACTAATGTTTTTTTTGAAATTTGGTTTATACCCCTATCTTTGTGAAGATCAATTTCTAACAACTTCTTAGCAACTATGGTTAGATTCACCCTTATGTCAGGCTTGGAATAAGGGTAATGTATTAATAGGATAATGAGAAGATTTAAAGGTAAAATGAAAAAGCGGGGTATTGTATCGTTGATTTATCTTTCTTCTTAAGAATTAAAGTTCCCTTTCATTTTGACTTTATAATCTGCCTCATAAATGCTCAAATCCGTCATTTGTTGTTGCCTTTATAAATCTCAATTCTTAAACAAAGATTACTACACGTAAGTTTTCTCCATCTTTATCTTCCGCTATATGAATATACTATAATAAAGAAAATCAAATACCAATGCCACATTATCATATTGGTAGCAAATTTAACAGCCAATTACAATGGTAATTGAGTAAATTTTTGAGATAAACAAAAGGGAATCAAATGGAATTTTAAAAAACATTAGTCGCCACTTAAAATTGTTATAAGTTTAGGGATACTGCTTCGAATTTTCCAATTTTCAATATACGTGGGTGACCTACCCCTTATGGTTTAGTGACCATTAAATATACATACTACATTATTTTATTCACCTCATTAAATCAAAAAAAAATTCACTAAGAAATAATAATATCCAATTGTCAGGCACATCGCATACAAATCATTACATTCTACTGATATTGGAGACATTTATGAAATGATGGTGGAAAAACTCAAAATCAAAAGTACATAATCTGCAACACACAACATATCCTAATTCAAAATGCCTCCCCTACCGGCGACAACCTCCCCAACACCTATTACGACTATTAGCCCCAACCACGGAACCACCATTACCGACAAGTCTCAACAATTTATAGGTTTTATCATCCAAACTCTTAATAGAAACAGTAGAGAGATAAAAGAATGCAAAAAAGGTGAAGGAGTGATGGGTGTTAGAATAAAGATACTTTACAAAAATATAATTTACAAAAAGTACTTCGAAATTTGTATTTTAACAATTTCCCTTTTTATATTTTGAGTATCATTCAGATATGACATATGCAAATTGCAAAAAAATCATGGAGTAAATGATGACTCATTGTTAATATCTTGGAAATTATACTTATAGAACCATCAAAATGATAATCGCACTCTACTACATGTCATTGAAAAATTACCAGAAATGTAAAAAGGTCCAATGGGACAATTATTTCTTTTTTTTTTTCCCAATGATGTTCGAAATGTTTTTATAAACCGTTCCATTATCCCCCATATCTTTGTCTCGAGCCGTAGTTCGAATCAACGAGATTGTGTGATTTGTGTGTCTAAGTTGTATTGTTTCAATACAAAAAAACAATGTTCGAGATAACTTTAATGAAACTTTTTGTAAGATGATGGTAACTTTGTAATGAAATAAGGATCACTACTTATGATAAATGACCCATATTTACACTTCTAAATAGTGAATTGTGAACACATTTTTTATGTGTTTGTATCACACAAGAGCCACAATTGTCCCCAACAAAACTACTCCAATTTACTAATTTTAAGGGACAGCTCAGATGCATTAGTCAGTGTGCGAGCGAGATCGGTCGTCCCATAACTCATAAGAAGCGACGGAAAGTTGCGCAGGCCTTCAAATACAACAATCTCTCCCAATCTAGGCTAGATGGATACGGCTATATATTGATACAGATTCGGGTACGAAAACGGATACAGATATAAAATACTGCATTTTCAAAATTATAGGATATGGATACAACAAACATAAAAAAATATTTATTTTCATTAAAAATAATGCATTTTGGAGAAAAATGCCACATGCTTAAAATAAAATACACACTTTTTAATCTATTTAAAGAAAAAAGAACCTTCTAATCAATGGCTTATGCTACAACCCAGAATTTAAAATGAGGGTGGAGTAAGATAAAAAAAGAAAAAGAAAATGAGGGTGGAGTATCTAACAAAAGCCAATTTCCCCTTTCTCTGTTCACTAAATTAAAGGCCATCTCAATAGTCCACTATCTCACCACCGTATCACCACCTTCTCTCCACCGACATCTACAGATGAGATAGTAAGCAGTATCCGGCGAGTATCAGACGCGTATTCGTATCCGAAACGTATCGGGTACGGGATACTGTATCTAATCCCAAGTCCCAACCTATCTCCTCCATTAGTGTAGTGTTAAACCTCTGGGGTTTACACTGAAAACATTATTGGATTTGGAGCTATGGCTTTTCGTCATTATCTCTCTCCTAGAAAAATCTCTTTGATTTTTCGACCTACTCCGAAAGGTACTTCCTCTTCTCTCTCCTCTTCCCTCAACCATCCCATTTTAATCTCGTACTTCCGATTCATTCCAACTCGCTTAAATTCAATTCAATTCAATTAATTGGGCAACTCTGACTCTGTTGCAGTCTCATCTTATGCTGATGACTGGCGTTGCCCACCCGCCTTTTACTCCACTCACATCGATGCCCATCACCCAATGCTGGTATATACTCACTTCCTTACTTTGGATATTATTTGCTCTCTTTCTTTCATCGTTATTTTTTTTTGGTGGTTTGGGGCTAATAATCAAATTATTAATCATTAATCAGTTAATCCCATCCCTTTTTGTCCTTTTATTCTTAATTTACTGAAACAATTTGCTTTGGTTGGGTGCTTAGGTGCGTGATTTCGTACATTCGGCGCTCTACGACCCTAACCATGGTTACTTCTCCAAAAGATCAGGCCCTGTTGGAGTGTTAGAAGCTAGTATCAAGTTCATTCAGCTTCAGGGTATCTTATCCATCCTTTAAAGTTTCTTTTAGTTTCTGATATCCTATAGTTTGCTACTCTTGTAATATTTCTCTTTAATATGTGGCTTGCCTATAACTGCTCCAACAGCCAATTGCATTAGTGGGGTCAAATACTCAAATTGCTATGATCTCGTCATTTCCTGGTTATCATTTTCAATGCAATCACCATCCCTCCCTTTTTTCGATTTGCTGAGTTGGAAAGCATAATCCCTTAACCCCCGCCTGGGTGACCCGGAGCCTCTTTGGAGGCATTAAGGCGATGTTACTCTATAGTTTGAAGCATGGGAACACGACCAATATAGTGTTCCTATGTTGATGGGGGGGGGGAGGGGTTGGTGACGGCTTACAATAGACAACTGTGACATCTTTTCAGGACAGAGAATGTACATGCTCTGCACAGTTATATGCCTTTGATCTTTGTTTACATCTGTGACAGGTGTTTCGTTGGTTAACTTTCTCGATCACCCCCACTTGGACAAAATTTATCATGTTTACAACCCCAAAAAGGAAAATGCAGCTTCCAGCTCTGAAATACTGTTGTTGTTACAGTATTGATTTTTGTATGTTAGTGTTTGAAGTTTGAACTTGATGCTGCTCTAAATTCAACTATTGTTTCTGCAAGCAATGGTTAGAGTAGGAGTTCCTTTTACTTAAAAATCTGAAAAATCTGATAGTGTGATTGAATGCAGCAGAAACGTCTAGTGGATTCGGCTGACATTTTAATTTGTTGTTGGACCTCTTAAAAAAAACTCTTTGTGACGATTCTCGGGTTTGGGTTGGGGACTCTTTTGGGGTCTTTTCCTCCAAATCCTTCCTTCTTGCTCTTGGTCTTCCCTCACAATATCCTCAATTTCCCCTTAGCTAGTTATATTTGGAAGTCTAAGACTCAGTTGAAGGTGGGGGCCTTTGTTTGGACTATGGTATTGGGTAAAATGAACACCCATGAGATGATCCAGCAGAGGAGACCTGGGTGGGTGTTGCTACCAGATGTGTGCGTAGTGTGGCAGCAGGGGAGCGAGAGTTGTTTGCATTTGTTCGCGCAATGTGAATTTGCCAGGTCATTGTGGGATATGTTGCTTCGGGGAGGTATTTTGCTTCTCCTGCTATGGTTGGATTGTGTATGCAGATGCGGTTTGTGCAAATGGAGAGGAGGAAGGAGAGTAAGCTGCTATGGTGATGCATTTGTATGGCTATCCTTTGGTATTTATGGTTAGAGAGGAACTCAAGGGTTTTTAGTGGCACTGCTGCCGCTGCATATGTTTGGGATTGGGTAGTTTACTTGGCTTCTCTTTGGGCAAAACGGGTGGGGCTTTCCGTGTAATGACTCTTACTCAGGGTCTTTGGGCTGATTTGTAATCAGTTCTGTTTTCTATTTTGAGGACTCCTTGTCCTCACATCTTGTAATTTTACTCTTTCTTCATTAATATATATTTTTTTTGTATCTAAAAAAAAAATCTCTTTATAAATTTAAGATCCTCTTCAAAGATATTCTGTTCCAGTGATTATTAACATAATGGCTCTGTTAAAGAATTCATATACCCCAATCTCAGATTTGCTACAACGTCTTTAAACACTGAGTAGATACTGATGTAGAGAAATTTCAGGCAGGAAAGCTTATCTGCGACATCTGGATAAGATATACAAGCAGAGTGAGATATCATGGTTTACTCCTGTGGAGCTCTTTAAGGTAAGGTTCCTGACCTTCTGCATAGGCATGTGATGAATAGTTTAAAGTGACAACTAATTTGAAAGCAAGTGGTACGGAAACTAGGTGAATGGTTCCTTCTTCTGTGTTTAGGATATTTATAACGTTATTGTTGGGCAAAAACATGATGAGATCGATAATTTTATGGACTTGGTTGTGGACCTTCTTACTTTTTGAGATAGAAGGCTTTGCACCATTTCGAAGCATAATTACCTCAGGTTCTTAGTGATGGGGACTCATTGATGCTGTCTGAGTTAGAGTTACCTTTATGAAAGAGCTGGACAGAGGCCCACACGATAGAGAGATTTGGGCGCTTATGCGTCTACTTGGGATTTGGATGCTGTTTTTCCTTCTGCCACTGCTAAGGATGCCAAGGTGTAGAAAGGTGATCCATGGATTTCTTTTTTCTTCGAGATCACTGCTTGCTTGTCTTAGCTCATCCTGACAATATGTTCTGTTCCCTGTTGTTGCTTTCTTTTGCCCTCGGACGGCAAAGGTTCCATTGGGAGTGTGGGACAGTGGCGTTTGGGAGAGTTAACACTAATATAATGCTACAGAGGAGGAGCCAAGGGATGAATTTGCATGTGCTCTATTGTGCTAGTAACCTAGTAATGAGTTTTGCTTGCATGTTCTCTTCTATTGTGACATGACGCGGTTTTATGACGCAATAAATTGGTGTTATTGGGAGCGTTGGGTATGGTCATCTTTTGTCTTGGAAGTTGGAGCTTTTGCAGGTTTGCTTTGTGGGCTTAGGGAAAGATAAGAGAACTTACTATTCGTTATGCTTCCCCCTCCACATTTGTGATCTCTTGGTGTTTTTGGTTGGCAAGACTTGTGATACCATTTGTTAAGACTTTTTAGGGCCCATTTGGCCTACCTTCTAGCAACTTCTCCTTCTCCTCCTAAATTTGTTCTTACTCATCCCCTTTTTATCCACTCTCCCTCCACTTCCAACTTCTAAGAAGTTGAAATAAAGCTACAATTGGACTAGAAGGAGAAGTTACAAATTGTAGCTTCTCCTTCTCCATCCACTTCTAGCTTTATTTTAACTTCTTAGAAGTTGGATATGGAGCGGGGAGTGGATAAAAGGGGGTGAACAAGAACAAATTTGGGAGGAGAAGTTGAATTTGTGGGAGCTAGGCCAAACGGGCCCTAGTTTCCTGAGCTTATTTGGGATAGGGTGACTAATTTGCTCCCATTTTTCTGTTGGTGGTGGTGGTGATGGTGGTGTGGTGGGATAGAGTGGGAGGAGCCATTTTAAACTACCTGATATTTGATGTCCAAAGAGACTGGGCTAATCTGTACTTGTGAGTCATTGTATGAGGAGAACTTACCTTCCCATCTGTTATTACAGCTTCCTTTATACAATTTTCTTTTATCACGCGAGTTGCATCTTTTACAGGCTCAACTGGGAGACCCTTATACTATAGGAATTTTTTTGGAATTTATAACGTATGACCTATCTTATGGTAGGGTGATGCGCTGGCCTCTCGTTCTTTTCTTGATGGTGTTCTTTGTACTATTACGTCACCTGTCTTATCATAGGTTGATACTCCCATTTCATGTCAATGAACTTCTTATTTCTTGCAGCCTTGGTATGCCCATGCGATTGCTGAGGCCATTATGCGTACCGCTAATCTTTCAGTTCCTTTAAAAGTGAGTTCATTGCTCTTCCCATCTTTTCTCCATTGTTTTTTTTATTCCAAATGTTTAGTGACATCAGTTGTGTTTTTTGGTGGTAATGTATGGTTACTAATTCAGCTATTACAGCCAGAATGCTGTGCTTTCTTTTGAAATGATGTCATACCATGCTGGCATGCTCTGCATGGCTCAATTTTCCTTCCATTTCTCATATTGACATATATAGAACTTTATATTATTTACGTTCAGATATATGAAATAGGTGGTGGATCAGGAACCTGCGCAAAGGGTATAATGGATTATGTAATGTTGAATGCACCTCCACGAGTTTACAACAACATGACTTACATGTAGGTACCTGACGAGGGATAAACTCTTCCTTTATTATATGAATATGGATGGTCGTATCTTTAAATATGTGTCTTACGGAATTTAATAGTTTCTGCAACATTGTTTTCAGTTTGAAAGGTTTGCAATATGTTTAAAAATGTTTCATTCTCTCACCAAAAAAAAAAAAATGTTTTCATTCATCGTTGTAACATTTACTACTCAACTGTCACATAATAGAACAATTTTTCAATGGACTGGTGCATTGTAGGTTTGGTTATTCTGTTTAGTGCATATCCTTTGCTAAATAAATAAATTGAGTATATAATCTAAGTAAGGCAACAGTGAATAGACCAACATATCATTCTCGCCAATCCTCCATGTCTTCTTTACCTGTCCTCCTTCTCCTCTGTCCTCCTTGGCTCCTCTGCATCTCCTCCATCTCCTCTCTCCTCCAAGGAAACCAATTTAAGTGTAATTTCAGCCACTTAATACTTGCCCGTAAAACCACAATTCAGGGAGGAGAGAGAGAGTGATGAAGCGAGATCAAGGTCGACACTCCCCAGATCGAACCGAGTCCAAACTCCCTGGCTCACTAATCCACCTCACACCACGAATCTACCTTAATCTATCAATCCACCGCACAATCTTTACTCTCACAAGTCACAACCACATTACACACTGGGAAACTCAAACACTCTTTAATCAACTCCCTCGAAACCACCTCCCAACACCTCATCACTATTTCAGGTAACGACCTCATAAATTCGTAATCCACCGTCTGAAAACAACAACAACAACCTCAAAGACAACCACCACCCACTATTGGTGACCTAGTGTTTGTAACTCAAGTCAAAGGCTATACTGGCATCATTGATGATGATGATAATGATGATGATGTTGAAAGGAAGTTTTGTTATGTGGGATTTTTCTAGGTCTTTATGGAGTAGGTTGTTGGAGGGGGTGAGTTTTGCATGTCCTGCTACGGTGGGAGATTTTTTACAGCTTCGTTTCGCTGTGATGAGGCGAGGGAGGGAGGGGAGATTATTCTGGAGGTGTATGTGTATGGCCATCCTGTGGTGCATTTGGTTGGAGAGGAACTCTAGGGTGTTATGTGATGTTGGGAAGCCTATAGACTATGTCTGGGACCATGTGGTCTATTTGGCCTCCCTTTGGTCTAAGGCGGCGGTTGGTTTTAAGGGCGTTCCGCTTACCTTTGTACAGCGTCATTGGCGAGATTTGTAGTTTCTTTTGATTGCTTATGAGGATGCCTTATCCTCTTTTTTGTATTCCTTACAGAATTGATTAATAAAAATTTTCTTATCCAAATAAATGATGTTGAAAGGAAGTTTCTTGATTGGAAGAGGGTTTCAGTTGAGAAAATGGATGGGCTTGAAGTTAATTTGGAAGGAGGTCATTTTTTTAGGAAATTTGGAAGGAGTTGGATTTATGGGTAATTCCGCAATTGTCGGCTTAAGAATCCTAAATAAAAATAAAAGCTGAGACTGGTCTTAGCCGGTCAAGTCCGGGCGTCCAGTCCCGGGGCTTCTCGGTCCCGTCTCCGGTCCTCCATTTTTGGTTTTGTGGTCTGGGTCGGTGCGGTTTTGGACCAGTGTGCAACCCTACTGGCATATCCCCTTTTTTGCTTCAGAGCTTTTATTCCAACTGTTTTTTTAATCATTATGTATTTGTCAAGTTAGTCTTTATTTCTAGTAGTATTATTTTGTATTTAATGAGAATGAAAGGCTCTTTTGTCATTTTGATTTTCTTATTTTTAGTTTGTGTTCTGATTTTGAGAGCCTCAAACTACACCACCCTGCTAGAGTTTCCTGTTATGAGAGTAAAGGGCCCACCATTTGATATTAAATTATTTCAGATTACTTATTGTTTTCTGAAAATAAAAAAATATTTATTTTATATGGAAAAATCATTCTTCCAAAAAAAAAAGCTAGTTTGAGTATACATATTAGGGTGGATAAGTTAGTTTCTTAATTATAGGATTTCTATATGATAGCTGCTTTTTCCCCCCTTTGCTGTGTGAGAAATTGATAACCGGTACTTTTGCAGGTTGATTTTTTATTCGCATGTACTCCTTTTAAAAAAAATAAAAATATACCTCATATATTGTTTTTGATTTTGTTAATTAAAATATGCTCTCAATGGATTTCTTTTCCGCTTTCCGGGATCTGCCACTGCTTTGGAACACTGAATTTGTCAACATCAATAGGGTTACAAAAGGGATAGCCAGATGGTCAAGTCAGCAACATTGGCTCGGTGAATTTGCAATGTCTGGAACTTGATTTTCTTGCGGTTGAGAAAGTTGAGGAGTAAAGGAGGCTGGGAGGGCCTTAGATGGATCAAGCTAGGTTGTAAGATTGACCCCATTGAGTTTGCTCTCTGGGTAATGGCTGAAATTGGCAACCACCTTTATCTTATTTCCAGGCGCAATTCACTGCAGTCAATCTCTTGTCAGCGAGCTTTTGGGTCAACAAAAAGTTGCGAGAAATCTTCTTTCTCATTCTTTCAAGCAAGGCACCTCTTTGTCAGGCTCGTTATGGTTTCGGGCCTCCTATCTGCTTCGTGTATGATTCTCTGGGCTATTTTTTCCCCTCTGGTTGCTGTTTGTCTTTTAAGCACCGAGTAGTCTCGGTTAGGTCAGTGGCTTCTTGACTGCAGTTTTGTTCTTTTTCCCTGGCTTGCTGGCTGCGCTTCTTTTACAAGTGCTCAACATAATGGTAATGCCTATGAAGGTTAAAGGCAATAAGGCAAGACTTCTTAATTTCTTCTGGGAGCAAGGATCTGCATCCTTTAGAATCTCTGGAACTAGCTGGACAAAGAATCCTTCATCTTGAGTTTGGAAGATTCAAAGAATTTAGAACTACTGGCATTAGCGGAGATGCCGTTTTTTCTTGTCAGATTGAAGGTCAGCCTATTTGGGTTTAGACTTATAGAGGGGAGAGCAGAGGCCTTCTGCTTCACCAAAGAATTAAGCAGTGGGGAAGAGTAATAGTGCTTGAGCAATTTCACTTATTAAGGAGATCCAGGACTTTCAACTTTCCAGAGTTTTGGGTTGCCAGATGGTTGAATAAACCACTGATTTCTGGACATAGGAAGTCTTAAGCATATCAGATGGTTCATCCCGATGCTCCTGTTGCTTCCACAGCTACAGTTGTGCGGCACAGAACATTTGCTGATGTTGTTAGAAATGGACACACCCAGGTGACCAAGGGCAGATTTGAAGGGGCTACGGCGATGACATGCGAATCCTGAGATTATTATGAATTTTTTGTGGAGCTCATTCATTCTGATCCACATGTGTCCTAGGACCATGCTACAGTTTCTTCTTCAACCAGGGTGGTCGAAAATTGAGATGAAAATTGTGGATGTCACACCTGTTATAGGGAGGGGAGACTAGGAAGCTGATACACTGGTTATATCTGGTGAATCAGTGATGTTGGAGTGCACTTGAACTTGAATGAGGAATTACTCCGGAGATCAGTTGACTCTCCTGATAAGGTTTTTTTAAGTCATAGTGGTAACTTTGCTTGCCAATGAGGGGCTTAAATCATTGATCACCAACTACTAATCTTCGTGTTGTGATACCGCATATGTTGTCTCGAAATACCTTTTCTGAATGCCGTTAAGCATACACTGCACTGTAATATAAAACGCGTTGTAGGTTTACTCTTGTCGGAGAAATACAAGGGAAACAAATTGCCCAACATGATGGCGGGAATAATATTGTGGTAGGACAGCCTGTGACTGGTAGACTCTTGGTGACTAAGGAAACAGATGAGTCTTTGATGTTGGGAACCCTGGTCATGGATTTGAGCATCCGAAGAGGAACTTAATACCTTGACAGTGATCATTTGGCCTTGGACCAAATATACCTTTTTGGCTAGATGTTGGGCCTTGTCATAAGAGGTCGAGAGGGGAGTTACTTGCCCTTTTGGCTTTGTTGAAGTAAATAGAAGGGGATGATGAAGGGTCACTATTATGATAGAGTTGGTGATGAAGAGGGGGTTGAAGATTCCAATTAATGGCAACTACCATTGATAATTATTTTTTGGAATAATGTGAGTGGGCTTGATTGTCCTATTGAGATTCGAGAGAGAGGGAATATTAAGTTGGTGTTGCTTGTGATCTAGCTATTCTTCAAGAAGCAAGTTAGAACATTGAGTGGACCTATTGCATCCAGTCTTAGGGTGTTGATATCACTTGTTTCTTTGTGGATATTAGTTAAATTCAGTTTTTACATATTACAAATTGAAGTTAAGGGTGTCTGGTCCAAACAAGGATGGCGGCTGCAGTAGGTCCACTCAGTGCTCTAACTTTTTAAAGATAGAAGATACTCAATATGCTCACACCAGCTTGGTCTGTATATCTCTTCTGATGTACCTGTGCAGTCATTTGTCGAGATTGATGGGCCATGGACATCAGGATCTGGAGCTATCTGCTCTTTTTGATAGATGTTGCTTCTTTCTAGAATTTTGATGTGACCTAGCCAAACTTACGAAAGGTCATGTCTCTTTATGTTGCAGATCAGTCGAGATCAGTCCTTCTCTAGCTGAAAAACAAAAGGAAACTGTTGGACAAGTTCAGAGTCACATGTCAAGATTTAGAGTTGAGTGTCGTGATGCTGCAGATCTACATGGATGGGGTGTGTTTTATTTTTCCTATTCTCATAACTGTTGAAAAAATTGATGCCTTGTGCAATCTATTATACGATTTAAAGCACTATCAAGATTTTTTTGTTATCTGAAAAGAATATTTTTTGGCAATCTATCTGCCAAAGCTTAAAGTCAATTATGTGTCAAGTTAAGCTCTTCAGGGCATGCATTATTTTTCTGTAATTATTTGGGAACGTGAGTATGTGTACTGTTTTCGATAAATAAACTTGATTTTAAGTACTTATAGCGCAAAGGAGAGTGATTTGACTTGGAATTCCTGACTTACAGGTCCTAGTTCCTATCAATTATCAACTTAGACAATGATGAATAGAATTGTAACCCCTTTTGTATATGAACTATGAAGGCCTCAAGGGCTTTCTATAAATCAGGAAAAGAGGATTAACAGTTTAACACACTTTTCCATGTTCACATTTTGATTAGTGTTCAAGCTAGGTAGGTGTATAGGACACTGAAAAGTAATTGTGAATATTTTTCCAGGCAAAACTAATTGCTTCTGTTTCTATTTTCTGTATGTCATTTTGTCTATCAAGTACTTGATGTTGAACTGGCAACTGTGATCTTTTTTTTTGTCTGAGCAGGTGATGTACAGCAAGAACCATGCTGGGTCATAATGCTAGAGGTATTTAACCTTCTTATCAATTTGCATAATCTGAAGGATGAATGTGTCCGAGATGTGTGTTGTTCTTTGGGATTTGGTGCATGTTCTGAACAAACCATTGAATATGTCAAAATAAAATTTCCTCACACGTTAGTACGGGGCAAACATTTGCTTTTCTGTTCCTTGATTTATGCCCATAAAGTCTTATTAAGAGTGTCGACAATGTTTTCTTGGACCAATAATCTTCTTGTAGAAGACTCCTTACCCTCGTTGTACTTTCTTAACTTTGTCTGAAAGAATAGTGTTTCTACACAATAAAATTGCATGACATCAAATGCATTTTTAAGATTGCACTATACCATGTTATATCCTTTACCATCAAAATTAAGTCCAAAACACCGGAAAATGAGATGAAGTAAATGTTAAGTGTTATGCCATGCCATGTATTTGTTCATTGTAAGGTTCTATGCATCTTTCTTTGATAAGAAGTATACATCATTCATATTAGCAAAGGACTTGGAAGTTAGAAGTAACATTGTACATCTTACCTTTCTAGGTTATTTTGGCAGGGGTCTTTTTCGTGGCTGGCATTTGTGACGTCAAATCTGGTTGTGGGTGCTCTAAGAACAATGTTTGCTGTTTGTCCTATCTGAGAAAGTAGAAAACAGTAGTTCTGTGTAATTGTGACTTCTGAAAATAAACAAGTAGGGTTATTTCCCCCACCCCACCCCCCATAATGTGGGTATATCCTTGGTGGAATTTATTTTATCTCAATAAAGAAGAAAACTAAGCAACTCTTCATCTATCTTCTAGGTGCTTGATAATCTTCCTCATGATCTTATCTATTCTGAAAATCATGCTTCACCGTGGAAAGAAGTATGGGTTGAGAAGCAGCCTGGCAGGTAGGCGTTATAATATGTGGAATTTCCACTGCATATATTTGGTCTAATCATGGTAGTGAAGGCACTATTGGAAAAAAGTTCTCCCCAGTTCCATGCTCTTTGTCCACGTAGTCCCATATCAGGACAAAACTTCGTAGGTAGTATCATGCTTTTCACGTCATTTTATTTTACCTATCCAAAAAACAAAATAGAAAAAGAAGATTGATGTCCATTTCTTTCTACCTCTTTATATCACAAATTCTATGTGATTGTAGATAGGACAACAAGGGTACAGTAGAACCTATTGCTCAAAATGAGGGCAGAAAACAAAAACGTATGAAGCCCTTGGGCTTTATCGTACTCCGCTATAACTGTCCAATTGAAATGTGTTCAGATGCCGGCCTTGGCTATTTTCTGAGATTATGTGTGTTGACGTGCCTAGTGTTCTGTGGAGTGTAGAGATCCGACATGGGCACTTAAGGGGAAATGAAGAGTCCAAGTTGCATAGGCTATTGTATATAACATATCGCTTGAGAGTTACTTTTCTTTGGGTGGCAGGATTACTATTCTTCATTCTTGTTTGTCTAGTATCCCTCTTTGCATTAGGTTAGTGGAGCAAACTCCGCAGTCTGGTTCCTCATTGCATGTAGTGACTGTGCAGCAGCTCGGGTCGTTGCAGCAGGAGGCGGCTCGGGAGGTTGGACTTCCTTCCAACCTTATTGTTGGCAATTCAAACTCTTGGTAGTGATGCATGCTCGTGGACAAGCACTGTTTGAGGCAATGGGTTTAAAGCTCGTTGACACAATGGGAATGGAAGTTCCCTTTGGTACTAAGCTTAGGAATAAGAAGGGTAAGCGAGAGCCACAGAACATCGAGTATTAACTATGATGGGTGTGGGTTAATAAAGGGTATTATGAATAAGCATTGATTGTGTAGGCTTATTCTTTTAGGATTGGTTGGGTATTTTTTTGGTATTGGGTAGTTCCTCTTCTTGAGGACGACTCTATTTTTGTATTCATTTTCTTCCTGAATGAAATTCTTGAGCGGATGATGAGGTTTTTTTTGTCGTCTGGGGCTGATGGGAGTAGGAGGGATCACCTTGTCAGTTGGGACTTAGTTTGTAGAGTCAAGGCGGAAGGGGGGCTGTTTTTTTATTCTTAGCAAGTTGGGGCCCAATATCATTTCATTGGTTGTTAAGTGGTTACGGCGCTTTCCTTTAGAGTTGAGTCCCTATGACACCTGGTTGTAGGAGCAAGTATGACCTTTAGCAGAATGGGTGAGACGCTCATGCCAACTCTACGTCTCTACCGTTTCCCATGTATTGTGTTTCTTCTTTCTTCAAGTGTTAAATGGAAAATGGACACTGAGTACGATTCTGGGAGGATGTGTGGAATGGGGACCTCTCATTATCTTCCAGGTTACCTTGAGTATATCAGTTGTCTTCTCTCCATAATGCACCTATCGCTGCTTTCGGTCATGGTGACAGTGGGTCCTTGGACTTCCCTTTGTGGAGAGCTCCCCGGGTTTGGAAATAAAGGAGTTGACCTCATTGAAACTGTTCTAAAAATCATTCATATTAGTCCGAATAAGGACTCTCAGGTTTGGGTGGGAGATCCCTCTCGGGTCTTCTTTTGCAAATCCTTCCTTCACCCCTTCATTCATTTTTCAAAAGAGAAAAACCTCTCTTTGCTACTTGGCCCATTGAAGTCCCTGTTCTGCACACTATCCATGGCCAACAGGGAAAGTGTCTCCCACAAACGTGCCCACTACTTTTTCAAACACCAAGGAGGCTGCGTTATGGGTTCACAGTTCAGCAATCGAATAGCATTTGCAAAAGAGATGTCAGGTTGTGAGGCTAGGGAGAGGGCCTAAGCAGTGCTTCTCTTGGGACTTGTCTGCACTCTGTGAGTCACATAGTGCTGACATCCACTCATATTCAATCTGCTGTTCAACTAGTATTCCTGTCATTCTGCAAGAATACTGATTCCTTTCACAAATTTATACTTTATTTAAGACGCGTGCAATATTTTCCCCCTGTTTTCGGTGGTGAGTTCTAACTTCTTATGGACCATCATTAGTTGATCAACTAGGCTCCTAATTTTATTTAAACCCATTTGACTCAAGTATTTGTCTAGGGTTACCAAGTTCTCTCATACCCCCAGCGAACTGCGAACTGTTCTCCAGTGTACTAGTACTCTCAAAGTGGTGAACTAGTAGTAGGCCAAAAGCAGTGGCCAGAAACTGCAGATTGGACTTATTTCGTCCATGGTGTCAGCCAGGGAACTTGTAGTTTATTTTATTTTTTTACTAATTCGTACCATTTTTCCATTTCATTCTTTATTCCTTCTTTTTATTGACAAGTAAATCTTCAAAAATTAGCCATCCCAAATAAGCAAACTAGTCATATGTAGTACCCTTAGTGAATGTAGTTCTCCGTGAGGAGTGAACTGCAAATTCGTACTATGTTCTTGAACTGAGCGTACGGCGAATTTGGCAACCCTTTCGCCACCAAGTCCAGGCAATCGCACTTGCACTCACTTTTTTATATTCCAAACTGGGTCCCATGTTCTCACAGTGAGAGGTTTCTATCAAAATGACAAATTCCTGCACCACTTCATCTCTTCAAATAGAGGAATCAAATGTAACAATAGCTAATCCATTCTCAAGCATTGCATAATTTTTGATACCACGTTTTTACCCCAAATCTTTCCCAAGAGACCAAGATACCAGCCATAGGAGGGCTAGCCACCATCACATTACAGATCACAGCTCTCTGATTTAATATCTTCCAAATTTTCAATCTTCCAATCCAAAATTTTGAACCATATCAATCCCAATTAGTGTAGGTTTAACACATTGAAGTTTGAATCTACCATTAAATTTGAAATCTCAAACAAATCCCAAACCAATGGATTATTACTAGTTCCTTGCTCCCCATTCTTGTGCCAGTAGTTATCTCCTGAGCTAGCTTCTCCATTTCCTTCGCCCAAGAGCGATCGGAAGTTGCAGAATGGAGTAAGTCAAACTAGCTTGAGCTTTGCTTGAGCTCTCATTTGCCTGAAACTGCAATCCACTATTCGCTTCTATTTCCACATTCATGTTTTGCAACTCGACTGGGGCAAGATCTAGCTTCCTCCACTTCCTAGAGTGACCAAAAATTTTGTGTCGCTATGGTTATCTCCCCCTTAAGGGAAGCCCTAGTGCGTCTCCCCACCATTGAAGCAGCACATTAGTAATGGTTGCAAAACAAGCCGATTGAAAAGTATTATTCTTTTGGATGTACTTATGTAAGGAAATTCTGTTGGATGAACTTATGTAAGGAAATTATTTTAAATGAAGAAGTAATCAAGTGAATGAAATCATCAAAGAAACATCATGCCTATTTGATGGTAGGGGCAATTCCTAAAATTTTATGTAATTTTGTAAGAATTCTAAGATTTAATCGTATTTCTTTGGTAGCTATAAAATCTAGAAGAAGCTTTGAACTAGTAAACTGAATTAACAATTGACTTTGATATGGAAAATTATGCAACACAAATCTTTCATCAATGCTTCTTCTTCCCGTCCTTTCCAGTTATTGTCTATTTCACTTCAGCATAACCCGTAAGAGATCCCGAGTTAAACTTTCCCTAAAGCTTAAACTTGAAGGTACAGGGTACTCCGTACTTGATGTTCTTCTTTCATACAATATCCTTTTACAAATCCTCTATGCCATCTTGTCAATTGAGACTTAGTCGGTAGGCCTACGACAGGGTGGGGGGGTGGGGGTTTGGTCTTTTGGTGTCCAAAACATTTCATTGGTAGGTAAGTGGTTGTGGCGCTTTCCTCTGGAGTCTGGCTCCCTATGGCACCGAGTTAAGCAAGTATGGTCTTCAGCATAAATGATGGGACGCCCGTGTTGACTCTATTGTTTCCCATGCCTGCCCACAAAAGTTCATTTCATAGGATTCAACTTTCTTTCTTCCTTTGGTTAGGTACAAAGTGGTCAATGGTTATTGTGTTCGGTTCTGGAGGACATGTAGAAGGGAGTTCTCATCTCCACCACATATCCTCGGGTTTATAGGTTGTCCACTCTTCATGATGTCTCAGGTGCGGGTGACTCTTGGGAGTTGGGACCTTCACTTGGGGGATCCCCTCATGATAGAGAGCTGGATGACATTACTTCTCTCAATGTTCTAAACAGCATTTAATCTCAGTTTCGGTGGGCTGAGCACACATGACGCTAAAATGGAGGTGACTTGGGTGGGCATTATTACCCCACGTGTCTGTGATGTGTCACCAGGCGAGTGAGGGTTGCTTGCATTTGTTTGTCGTGTGGTGTGTGATTTTGCAAGGTCACTGTGGGATAGGATATTTCGTGAGGATCGAGGAACTTTTTGTTTGTTCTGTTACGGTCGGACAGTTCCTACAAAAGCGTTTTGTACATAAGGGGCAGAGGAAGGAGGGCAAGTTGTTGTGGCGTTGCATGTGTATGCCCATTTTTTGTTGTCTTTGGTTATAGGGGAATGCGCGCATCTTTACTGGTGCTGGCAAGCCTGTTGACTTTATTTGGGATCGTGTGTCATACTTGTCTTTTCTCTAGGCCAAGGCAGATGGGGCTTTCAGGGGAGTGACCCTTACAGTCGTTCAACACTTATGGAGTGATTTGATCTTTAGTTAGGTTTGCTTTTCGCATTAAGACTCCTTATCCTCTACTTTGTAATGTTAAACTTTAGTTCATATTTAAAAAGTTTTCTTTTCCAAAAAACATGAATCCTATATGCCATGTCAATTTGTTGAACCCTGCTGAGCAACAATTGTGAATCTAATGATAAGTTGACTCGAGTTAATTATCAGGGAAAAAATGACAATTCTGACTGAGGTTCTTTTTATTTTTACAGGTTAAGACCTTCTGAGCTGTACAGACCGTTACAAGACCCACTGATTATGCGTGGTATTAAGATCATAGATGAGGATATTAATGCTCAAGGAAATGGTGTTATATCAACTGTGAGAAGCATATGGTCTAAAGTATTTCCAAAGCCCCGAAGGTGTTGGGTACCGACTGGCTGTCTGGTAAGGGTGGAAATGTCAACTTGAAACATCCTTATTTCATCATGAATCTTTGAAGATGAGATGATTGCTGTTGTTTCAACAGAAACTAATGGAGGCTTTACATAGTACACTGCCAAAGATGTCGCTGATTGCATCAGACTTTAGCTACCTACCTGATGTGAGGATACCCGGTGTTAGGGCTCCGTTGGTCTCAGCAAAGGTACTTGTGATTTGGATGGTGTACAATGTAATTACACTTTTTTTTGGTTGAGTTGCTTTAAAATAACCCATATTGCTTTAAAGAGGCACCTGATAAGCATAGTGTTATGAGATTGTTTCAAATGCAATGCTACTCATTTGAAACTAATAACCCAAATTGATTTTATTGCAGAGCGCAAATCTCAATTGTTTGCATGCAATTAATTGCTATTTTGTGGTTAGAGTGTCTTACTGCCTGCTGTGGCCTAGGGTGCCCGGACACTGACACGGATACCGATACGGACACGACACGGACACCGCGAAGCGCCAATTCCCAAATTTTCAGGACACGGGACACGCTAGACAATAATATTTTAAAAATAAAAAATTTAACAAATCTATATTAAAAGAAAAAGCTCCAATTTCTAAACTTAATTGATAATTTGATACCATTGATTGATACTGACCGAAGAGAAAGAGGAGACATGGGGTCACGCTAAGGTGCTACCGTCGCCGTGTAGTAGCGGCCACAACCATGGCGGCAAGAGCACAGAGGAATTGAGGAGAGAGAAGTTGAGGAGAAAGACTGAACTATGTTTCGGTACTTCTTTTCTTTATTTTATTCATTAAAAAATGGGTAAGCAGTGTCCAGCATGTGTCGCTTGGGTGTCCAAGCGGTGTCCGGCAGTGTCCTTTTGCAATTTCACAAGCCTAGCTGTTTCTTCAATTTGGAAACGTGTCCCAAACGTTTTTTTGGCGTGTCCTGGAGTGTCGTGTCGTCTCCGGTGTCGGGCACAGGACACGCTACCCAAGCGAGGTGTCCGTGCTTCATAGGCTGTGGCGTGTTAATTTGATTTGACAATTGGGGTGGAAGGATTAGTAGAAAACTAGCTTTTAATGGTTAAAAAGTAGGGGTGGCAAAATGGTCGTGTAGTGTCATCTTCTTGTCGAAAATAAATGGGTCAGAAACCACTCAACTCTAACCCAACCCATTTACTAAACGGGTTGGAATTTTCAACATTAACCCGACCTGTTTAATTATCATGTCGACCTGCTTAACTTGTTTGACCAATTTATCTAATTTTTTCTCTCAAAAATTTAAAAAACTACTTGAAAAAATAAAAAAAATAAAATTCTAGAAGAAATTCTTAAATGGATCCATATAAACATCCATGGTAAATACATATAAAGTAAGGTAAATTGTATATTTTCACTTCAATTTTTACTGTAATATTGGTTTAATCGTGTTAGAGCATGTCAGTTTTAGGAACCTAACCCATTTAATTAGTCGTGTCAGTCATGCTCGACCCATTTAATTAAACGTGTCGGAAACCCTTGACACTAACCCGCTATTTTCGTGTCCGTTTCGTGTCGTTTCGTGTCAGCTTTTGCCAACCCTAATGGAGTCTTATTTGATTTTGTGTGTGGTTCGCCTTCTTGCTAGCATTGCCTTCCACCTATCGTGCACGTATAGCAGGGGTTTAAAGAACACATCAGGCAGCGAGCGAAATGGAAGCCAATAAGAACAAAGAATTAACTTTGATCTTACTATAGGGTTTAGGGCTGTATCTTACTAAAAAATAATAATTTGCTTGCCTATCTTGTATGTCATGCCAGCTATGATGACATGGAATAGCTGTATAATGTATGTAGTTCACAAGGGAAGTCCCCTTAACCTCTTACTTCACAGTGTACAAGAAAATAATCGGGCGAAGGATGAGAATTCTTATCAGAACACCAAAATGCATAATTTTCAGTAGCCAAAATGCATCTTGCTAGACTCCTCCCCGGAATGTGGTATCTGAGAAGAAAATGAAGGATGGAGTTTCAAATGACCTGGAATTTATTCACTCAAGAGAATAAGCAAATATTATTTTGTATATGATTAAAAGCTAGATCCGTCCTTGGCTAGATAGTTCTTGCGCTGTTGTTGTTGTATGATCAAAAGCTAATGAATCTAATGACCATGCTTTCTCATTTGTCTTTTGCAGATAGATGGCCGTAGCATAGATCATGACAGCTACCTAGATGCAAAGGTTTGTCTTTATGTATTGACCCAAGAGCTTATATGTTTATATATGAGAGTGGATATTGGTTTTAATTATATTATCATTTATGTGAATGCGAAGTATGACATGTGATAGTTGTGGTGCTGGACTTGCAGTTATGAGATTATCATCGTCAATGCCCTCTCCCCCTCCCAAAAGAAAAACACACACAGCAGAACCCCAGAAATGAAAAGAACTTGAAATTTCAGAATTCTTTGCTCATCACGTGATGTCCCGATCACAAGAGTGGGGGCTTCAAAGAGAGAGAGAGAGAGAGAGGATCCTTTGCTCAACACGTGATTTAAAGTTCCGATCACAAATTTGATAGAGGGTGAGAGATATGGGTTGAAAGAACTGGAGCTCCACATTTATTTATGTTTTTAGATAAGAAAACATTTGTAATGGAAATCAAAAGTACATCCTAAGCGGACAAGGAGTCCTCAATCTAATTACAAATCAGCCGAATGAAGCATAATATGCGTAATAGGATAGCTACAAAAACAGCCCGATGCCTTAGCCCACAAAGAGGCTAGGTATACAACCCTATCCCACAAGGTATCAACTGACATAACCAGTAAAAACTCTAGCATTCCTTTCCAGCCAAATACACCATAGGACCACAAAGATAGCATTCTTCCAAAGCAATATTTTCTCCTTCCTCCCACTAATTTCACCTGCATGATCTTTATAACAGTGTTTGGACACAACCAAGTCTCCCCCATGACAGCAAATAACCTGCTCCATAAAGCCTCCGCAACTCCACATCTCACAAAAACATGTGATGTGGACTCGCTGCTATTCCGACAAAGCATACAAATATAGGACTTAAGGCTGAATTCGGTCATCTCCGCTGCCGTATATCATTCATATTCACCTTCTCCACCACCAGAGTCCACACAAATGCCCGCACCTTTGCCTACCACATCCAATTTGCAATCGGAAGCTTGGGCGGCTGTGATGGCATACCCAACTGCTGAATAAAAGATTTACAGGAAAACACCCCAGAAGGATCACCCATCCATCTCCTAGAGTCGATCCCATAACCGTACTGTTTCTATTAATCCTGGAGCTCCACTTTCAAGAATGCCCTTCTCTCTTTCCCCCACTTCCTTTCAATTATGTGATCAGGACTTTTATTGACATGGGTGGACATCGTCATTGAAACTCTTTTTCTGGTAGTGTGGAGATGCCGAATTGGATCAAAAGTCAAAACCAAGTCTAAGTTTTTATGACATGCTAATGCAACTGCTGAATTTGGGTTAAATCTTTGAATTTGAATTGAAATCTTGTTACCCAAACAGACCATTATAGTATTTGTATTCATATTTAACTTCTGTAAGAGAAGTATCACTGATTATCTTAACCTTCCTCTTGCAGGGTGATGCTGATATATTTTTTCCAACAGACTTTTGGCTTTTGGAACGAATTGACCACTACTGTTCTGGTTGGCTGAAACCAGCCGAAGAAAATTCAATTAAGAAAGGGAAGAAGAGACGGACTATTATGGTAAGCTACTGGCACATCTGATCTAATAGAAATCGGCTTGTTTACTATCATCCTCTAAAAAAATTCATGGCTATTAGTCAATGGAATCATGTGGATAATATGTTTCTGATTTCGAAATTTGGGGGTTCTTGATTATTCAAATGGATGTGCAAAATATGCGTATTAGTATTACATTGTTTATTAGCTTCTTGTCTTGGACTCATTTCTCCCAAGTCCCAAGATAATTGTCATTTGGGAACTTGGCATCTCTTAAGAATGATTTGTGACCAGAACCTTGTACCATTCTAACTGAATAAATGAGCAGCTGTTGGCTGCTTTAGTTGCTAATGTTCCCAGAATGCGCTCTATGAGCTCACTGCTGAACCTAGGGTAAAGAAGATTTTGTTATGAAATTTTTTTTTAGATATAAGAAAATTGTATTAATGAGTCTACCAAAACAGCGGCAGAGGACAAGTTGTCCTCCTTAAAATTACAACAGATTATGCCAGTTTCTCTGAAGGTCAGTTATAGAATAATTCTTAAAAGCTCCCCCCGCCTTAGCCCACATGGAAGCTAAATAAGTCACTTTATCCCACAATATCTCAGGGGGAAGGGAACTTCTAGAGAAAATTCTGGCATTCCTCTCTAACCAACAACACCAGAGAATAGCAAAAACTGCATTACGCCATAAAATCTTCATCTCCTTATCCCTCCCAAAGGCCAAAAAGCGCACCTGCAACATCTCCAACACTGTCGCAGGAAACACCCATTGCTCCCCCACAATACCAAACAACTTACCCCACAAAACGCGAACCATATCACATTGAAGGAAATGTGAACAAGTCTCACTACTTGCACGACATAGCACACACATATCAGGTGAGATAGCCAACCCCGGTCGCCTCTTCTGAAGCATATCATTAGTATTGATTCTCCCCAAAGCCATCGTCCAAACAAATGCCCTCACCTTCAAGGGAACCTTTGCCTTCCACAATAGGGTAGCGATGGGAAAAGGGGCACATTGTTGAGACGAACCCAAACAAGCCAAAAACGATTTCGAAGAAAATTCCCCAGCAGCATCTCCTTTCCACACTCTTGCATCATCATTACTTGAAGGACGGACACTATCCAGCAACCCAAGCAAAATAGTAAGCTCCTCCAACTCCACCTCACGTAAAGCACGACGAAAATGAAGGTCCCAAGAATCAGCCTCACTACAATAGAAGACCACCACCCGCTCCTCGTGCCCCCGTGATAAACGATAAAGATGCGGAAACCTCATACAAAATGCTTGCTCCCCACACCAAATGTCCTCCCAAAACCGAATACGAGAACCATTTCCCAATTTAAAAGTAACATTGGGAAAGAAGAGAGAAGATACTTGTGAAACAAATTTCCAAGGACAAGCATATGTAGCATTATGAACTCTTTGAACATCCCACCCATTTTGGTGCATCCCATATTTGCTTGTAATGACTTTGTGCCACAGAGAATTACACTCCAAAGGGAACCTCCACAACCATTTCCCCACAAGAGCAATGTTTTTCAAAACTAACCTTCCCACACCCAAGCCTCCCTGCTCCTTAGGCCGACAAACCTTATCCCACGAAACCAAATGGTCCTTCCTTATTCCGTCCGGGCCAGACCATAAGAAGTCCCTCATAATCTTCTCAATTCTATTAGCAACTCCTACTGGGACCTTAAATAGAGAAAGGTAGTACAAAGGGATACTGGATAAACAAGACCGTAAGAGAGTAATGCCACCCCCCAAAGAGAAATAAACCCTCTTCCATCCATCCAACTTCATAGAAATTCGCCCAAGGCTCCCAAAATGCTTCAGAGCGCGGATTCCCTCCCAGCGGCACCCCAAGATAAGACAGTGGCCAATTTTGCACCTCACAACCCGCTAGAATAACAAAATCATGAAGAACAGCTTCATCAAGCACTTTGACAAATTTATTTTCATACCAGAAATCACCTCAAATACCTGCAGAATGGTAAGAACATTCTTAAAATTATCTTGATCTGCCGCCAAGAATAGGATAGTGTCATCGGCAAACTGTAAATGAGAAACATTCACGCTATCCTTACCCACATGAAAACCCTCAATCCGCCCCGCCTCGACACCCCTCTCTAACATTCTGCTGAGTACATCAACCACAAGTGTGAACAAGAATGGTGATAAAGGGTCACCCTGCCCCAAACCTCTAGTCGAAGAGAACCACTCCCGCGGAGCCCCATTAACCAAGGCAGCAAAGTGAGCATTAGAGAAACACCCCCTAACCCATTTCCTCCATCTCTCACCAAAACCCTTTTTTTTCTAACACCATATCAAGGAAGCCCCAACTCACCCTATCATACGCCTTCTCAAAATCCAATTTGAATACCACTCCTTTAGCACCCTTCCGTCGTGCTTCATCCACTGCTTCATTAGCAACCAGAACTGCATCCAAAATTTGCCGACCCTCCACAAAAGCACTCTTAGATTGAGAGATAGTATGGGAAAGAATACCCCCCAACCTATTAGAAAGTACTTTTGTAATGATCTTGTAAACACTTGTAACAAGACTTATCGGCCGAAAATCTCGAACCTTGCAAGAGCGATCCTTCTTAGGCACCAAAGTTATAAAGTTTGAGTTCATGCCCTTTCCAATCACTGCGGTCTCATGGAATTCTGCAAACACCCCCAAGATATCGCCTTTAATGACTTCCCAACAGTCTTGAAAGAGAGCCATCGTGAAACCATCCGGACCAGGTGACTTTTCTCTATCCATAACAAACATCGCTTGCTTTATTTCCTCCTCCTCAAAAGGTCTCTCAAGATTAGCAGTAAACAAAGAAGGAATCGGGTCCCAAGGTATCCCCTCAATACGAGGTCTATCCACATCCTCCTCTGTAAATAACTTCTTATAGTACCCCGAGATCTCTCGACTAATAGCTTCCACATCAGTTATCAACTCCCCAGTCTCACCTTCCAACTCCTTAATAAAAACCCGTCTTCGCCTCCCATTAGCCACTTTAAAGAAAAGCCTAGAATTAGTATCCCCCTGCTTGGCCCATTTTACTTTCATTTTTTGTCGCTGACTCTGTCTCTCACGCAAGATGACTTCCTCCAGACTATTTTTGAGCTCTACACTACGCCTGCCAAACTATCATCCGCTGCACCATCACTAAGTTGCTGATCCACCAAAGCGATCTCTCGCAACAGCATCTGCTTTTTAACCCTCACATCCCCAAAACACCTCTTTGTTCCACACTTTAAGCTTCTCTTTAACATGCTTCAATTTTTGCATAAAACAGTAACCTCGCCACCCCTGAATATCACATTCACCCCACCACTCAGCCACCCTTTTTTTAAAATCAGGATGTGAAGTCCACATGTTCTCAAACCTGAAAGGTGTGGGACCCCCTTTCAAGAGGCCGAGAAAGAAGAGCCACCGGGAAATGATCTGAACATGGACGAGAAAGCACCTCCTGTACCATCAATGGAAACTCGTTCTCAACCTCATTTGTAAAAAGAAATCGATCAATTCTAGATGACACATTGCGACGACACCGAACCGACCAAGTGAACAGAGCATTGAGAAGAGGTGGATCCCTAAGTTCACACACAGTCCACCTGATCTCCCCAACCTTTCCTGCTCATTACGAACCAAGTTAAAATCACCACCCACAATCCACCTTGGAGAACACAAACCTGCCAAATCACACAGCTCCTCCAAAAAAAGATTACTCCCAGAATAGTAACAAGGGCCATAAACAGACGTGACCCACAAATTTCCGCGTCCTCTCACATCCAAGCAAACACTCACTGAAAAAGATCCCTTAACGACATCGAGCTTGGAACCGAATCTAGTATCCCAAATCACAAGAACACCTCCAGAAGCACCCTGTGAAGGCATCAAAACCCAATCTTTATTATGAGACTCCCATATACTCCTAATTAAAAAAACATCTACCACCTCCACCTTCGTCTCCTGAAGGAACACTATATCGGGAGAAGCCCTAGAAACCACTTCCCTTATCAAATCCCTCTTCGTACTATCCCCCAAACCATTAACATTCCAGCATGAGACCCCCGCTGCCTACTACCAGAATCTCTTCCATAATTGACAGTAGTCTGCAAATTTTGAAGCTCTCTGTTCCAGTTTTTACACCCCTTCCTCGAATTAGACTTTGGAGAGACACATATTGGAATCTCATGTCCTGTAGAGCTCAAAAACTTGATGCCAAGATCACTAAGCAACACCTGCGGCTCCCGATCATCCTCTGCACCCCCAACTGGCTTTATAGAAATAAATCTACTAGGAGTAGTATCTCTAGACAACCCAACAGAAAAACTTGGTACTGTTAAGTCCTCATGACCCACAGTTCCTTTAGCAATGTGATTCATCTCGCATTCAGTAAACAAGGAATTATCTCCCACATTCAACAAGTTGACTTCCTCACTCCTAGTAGAAAACATATCCTCTTCCATCTCTTGCCTTAAACTCTCAATTAGCAGACCTTCATCCTCCCCGTACATGCTCAAAAAATCATCATTATCCTCCCAATCCCACCCAAAACAGTCCTGAGAAGCGTTTGACATTGTTAAACTCTCCTCACACATCTCCTGAAAGTTCCGCAAATTGCTACCAACGTCAGCCATCCACCTTCCAGCCCCGCAAATATCATGTAACAGATCACCTGCTGCGACACCCCCCTCTCTATCATGTACCTCCTTATCCCCAACAGAAGCATTCAGTCTCCCAAAAACATTAGAGAGCGGAACGACACACTTAGAAGGAGAAGGGCCTAGCCGTTCATGAGATCCTCCAGCATTTATCACAGGCGAACTAGAAAGATAACGGCCAACAACCCCTGTTGGTGTACTTCCGCCACTTGACCCAGAATCGCCGACACCTTCTTTTGCAGGGGAAACTCCAAGCGCACCCTCGACCCCCATTATAACCGGTGACTGGACAACTGAACTTGTCTTACGCCGCTGTACCACCACCCAATCAGTTGCCCCTATCTCCCGGGAAGACTCACCGTCAAATTCTGTCCCCATAGTTGCAGTAGCCAGCACACCTCCATCCCCAGTTGCTTTTCCGTTCGCCGGAGAGTGGAGACCCAGCTAAAGCCTCCCTGGAAGCATCGCAACCAGAAGACGTAACTTTTCCCAGTTCCTTTTTTCTCCAGACCCACTTAGACAAATTAGGAACTGGGCCCTTAAAAGATGGGCCTTAATTTCTATTACCAATCTTATCCCTCCTTATATCTCCAGTCACTAAACTTGGCCCAAGCCTTTTAAAAGTTGAACCCCTCTGCCCAAGCCTATTAAAAACAGAAACCCTCTGCCCAAGCCAGCTAAAAACAGAAACCCTCTGCCCTAGCCTCTTAAAAACAGAACCCCTCTGCCCTAGCTTTTCAAAAACAGTCCTCCCAGGCCCATGTCTCCCAAAAACTGTCTCTCCAGGCCCAAGCCTTTCAAACACTGATCTCTTTTTAAAAAAATGAGAAACGGTTCCCCCAGAATCAGTTGAGCGTGATTTTCGCCCCTCTATCTCGCTTCTTCCATAACTGACTCTGTTTTTTTGAACGGCACCCCGCTTCTCAGCCATCAGCCTTCTCATCTCCGGCGAAGACTCCGACCACCTGATCTCCCGAGAACAGCATTCGTTACACACCAGAATAAGGCTAGAACTGCCCACAAACATAAATCATGGTCCAACGCATTGCAACACCTCAAACAAGGTAATCCAACCACACCCCCTGTTGCCTTCTGGAACTCTAATGGAAACCGCCTTCCCCATCTGCGGTTGTTTTTCTAGCAGAAGATAGCGCCCACGAGCATTGACCCCAATTTGCATCAGCAATATGTAACAATTCCCCCGGAACGGGCGCACCCATCTCTGTGCACCTTCTCCTCTCCATAAGGACATTGCCTCTCGTCCCCACCATAGAAGCTCCTCATTCGTCAGTAGTATTTCGAACTTCTTGTCTCTATGAAACTCCACCAGACGAAAATCATAATTAACAGGACTGAAATTAAAACGCTTATTCTCAATACTGAAAACAAACGCCATGATAAACTGATCCCCTCCCTAACTATGGAATGGCTCACGGAGCCCTAACCACCGACGGTGGCTAAGTAAACCTCCGATGACCAGCGCCCTCCCTAAAGAGAAAAATGGTTTTCTATATGTTCTACATATAGCATTTCAAGGGAGAATATATGGTGTGCTACAGAGTTTTTCTGAACACTAAATCTATGATTTTGTTATGAAATTAATCTTGTGAGGTTCAAAATCACTTTCAACATCTTTGTTCTCAATGGGCAAACCTGGACCATTTGCTTTGACAAGCCTGTTTACATTCTCATGAGGCTCATGTCTAGAGTATTAGTTTTTCTTTTTGAAGAAACAAGATAGTGGTTGGCTTGGAGATAAAGAACTATATTCTTCTCAGGGTAAATTTATATTTTTTTACTTGAAATGGCTCATCAAGAGCAGAATGACAGGTGGATGCCGGGTTTTTTGTGGTGGTGGTTGCGTGAACTGGTTTGACTGCACCTAGCCTGCTGATCCGGTACCAAAAAAGCTATAACCTGGACAGTACCAGGTGAACAATATCCTTATCCAACTGGTCGAAGCACAAAGAATGTTATTACCACAAATTTGTGGGCATGAAAGTGAATAGATTCCTTTTGAGGACTCTTTATCCTCTTTGGATGTAACTCTGTTTCTCATACTATTTATAAATTTTTCTCTTTATCTTAAAAATTTTGTGGGCATGAAATTTCATGAGCCTGCATCAATAGGTTCAAAATTGAACCAAATGTATTACCTTGACTTTTCTTATTTTTAAAACAGAAATGTAAATTTTGTGATCGCATACTTGCTGCAAGTTTTTTAAAGCTGAATATAATTTGATATTTTGGCCTTGATTGGCAAGCTACTGGTCTGGTAGATGGTTTAACAACTGGTTTTGCGAGTTCATTGTGAGTTAATTACAGCCAAGATGGTAACCACACACTAAATCACTTACCTATTTTTGTCATGGTAACTCAACCTGTTGGACTGATTTAACAATGCAACAGCTTTTTGAGCAGTCAGGCTTATCATTTCATATGGTCATTTTGTGAGCTGTCAAGCTTATCACTTTTCTTTGTTGAAGTAGTTTAAGAGTACTGTTCATCTTCTTGCTGATATGGTTAGGTGGCATACGTTTTAGTTGCCCCATTTTTCTGTAGCAGTAATTTTTTACTTGCTTTCATAACATTTTCAACTTTTGGTGATGTAGCTCGATACATCTGCATTCATGGAGGAATTTGGATTACCATCAAAAACAAGAACCAAGGATGGTTACAATCCGCTGCTGGATGACTTTAAGAATACGAAGTTCTATTTGAGTGTGCCGACTCATAATACCAAATAGGCTACTGGCATGTCCAAGTTCTTGGCTACTGCAGTACTGCATGCTAGATTTCTGCAGATGAGTCAAGTGGTCGAACCTCTTTGAGAAAAAGATACCCTTCAGACGCTCAAAAGATCCAAATGACATTCCTTTGAGACGGCCACTTCAAGATAATCTGGTGTTGCTTGTAGAACATTAAATGACATCTTTGGTCCAAGATGAAGCTGTCTCTAGCGACATTGTGGAGGCTGGAGCAAGTGTGAAATCATCAATCACGCAGAGAGACCGTGCGCCCCAAAAGCAGTGTTTCCTTGACATACTATATGTACGTAATCATGGAAAGAAATGTCTTTGTTGTAGTTGGAATAGATTTTTACATAACTTTTTCCCAAATGCATGTAACTCCGAATGCTTTTTTAATGTGGGCAGGACTCTCATCGAGTCATCATTGCTTGAGAAGCATTGGCTAGCCGGTTAGATTAGGACCTTTTTTTACAATCATTCCCTCCCATAGAAAGCATTTCGACTAGGAAAATATTTACTTCACTCTTTGGGTTAGCAACCCCCACAATTCTATTGCAAAAACTCATATGAGGTGGTCTCATGCATGAAGCGTGATACATGTGAGCAAAAAAGTGATTCACTGTACATGAAAGTGATATTTTCAATCGAGAAAGTGGTACCTCACACACGAGGCTGCCTCATAAGAGATTTGCAATTTTATTGGGTGATTGTGTGAGAGTTCCACAATTTGAATTTAAATTAAAGAGTAGTTGTACCAAAACCCCTTATTAAATATTCTTATATGTAATGTGGGAGCTAACTCACAAGGTCAACATATCATTCTCCGATTAAGAAAATCAATAACTCTCTTATGCGCTAGCCGTAAAGTGAGGCCACTTCTATAACCAAGTGACGTCAACATCTTGTATGAGGCGACTTGGTCACCTCAAACGAGTTTTTAACTAGGAACATATAGGAAATAGTTGATTGCCAATGGCAGATTTCTAGCTCAAGGGTAATAACAAGCCGCAAAATCCCAACATTATACTCGCTTCTAAATAGGTGTAACAACTAACTACCAACATCTCAACAAGGCATATGCAAACTTCCACTGGAGCGATGCATGAATGAATAGTTATATGCGGGTGCGCAACAATGAAAGTTACGTTCACGCATATTCTACATACATATTTTAAGTATGATTTGAAGTCAGTGATCAACTAATCGTCTAAACCTGAATCAAGAGTGGGATTAAGTCATCACTATGAGATTTGCTCCACATTGATAAATTAATTTAGAAGGAAAATGGAGTAAGAGGTGTCCAACATGAGTTTTTTTTTCAAGGTCAATGTCATGTTTTTATGAGTATTGATATTGGATAACTATTGGTTCTTTTTATATACTTATTTTTCAACGAGGCACAAATGCCACATAATATACATACACATGGGGAATGGAGATTTTTGCTTGGAACCTAATAGACCCATGCCTCTGGATTGTCAATTAACGCAATTAAAGGACTCCACGTCCCCACTACCTGTTAGTGTCAGTCCATAATAGAGGTCGTCGTCCAAGACTCCAGAATAAGAATCTATTTGAAATTTGAACCATATTTAGGAAGCAAAACAGTAGTAATTGTATATCACAAAAATTCGTATGAAGCGGCCTCAAGGTGAGGCCACTCATACAAGCATAATGTCATGCTTGGTTATAAAGGTGGCCTTACAAGAGACTTATTAATTGTATGTTCCAGCTAGCTTTTCGCACAAAAAAAATAAATAATCCAGCTAGGTTTTCCAGGTTATACATTCTCATACCATCATGAAAGGGTTTTACGTCATTTATTCCATACCATCCCAGTTTTCCAATGTAATCCTCTTCCAATATACAAGAGGTTGCTAATACATGAAAGTCTGGTTTATTGCAACTTTTAGGTTGTCGAAAGGAACACAACTCAGAATATAAACCAATTTGCTACAGTAGCTTGCAGCTGAGTACCTTGTCAAAATCCCCAATCCAGAGAATTCAAATTCTCCAAAAGCTGGCTGTATTTACTCAAGAAAGGAAATGTAAGCTAAAACAACTAGGAGTCCCAGAAACATCACATTACAATATAACTACAAGCTCCGCAATCTGCAGGTCACTCACCCTGATCACGAGTGGGAAGTGGCAACTTGTGCTTGTGTAATTCCACCCCAAGTATAGCAATATCTTATTTGACAGAATCCCAGTAGACTTTACCGAAAAAATTAACATGATCAATTTAAGCAGTACGGACCTGTGGAAAATTGAAAGTCAATAAGATTGAGCCATAATGAAAGAGAATACTACTATTAAACAAAAAAGAGGTGAAGAAACTACCTTTGACCACCTCACAGGCATGCCAATGATACAATAAATTCATCCATCTCACAATCAATCAAGCTTCACATTAGAATACAAGAGTGTGTCCCTTGTAAGCGGCATGTTAATGAGGAGATAGACCTGGATGATACCACAATTGAAACCAAGAATTAAGGGGAAAATAATTGAGAAAGCACACAAAAGCTTCATCCTCGTAGCAAATCCCACACAATGTCCTACACTTCTCTGTACTTTTTAAACTTTCTACGAAAACGGAGTGCCTAAAGGCGCCTAAGTGTTTCCTTATCAGGATCAGCTGTACTACAAAAATTACGTAAATTGCTCAAAGATAAAATAAAAAAGGTAGCCTCACCCCAATTAAGGTTGCAATGAGAAGAACTATTCCAGTGATCCATGCAAGCGTTATTCTAACCAGTGCCACTTCAGCCACCATGGTTGAATTAGGTGAAAGTTTCACTTCCTCCAGCCAACGTGGCAAGGGCCTTGAATTAGATGTCACACCCAGTATCTTCTGTGGTTGTGAGGATTGTGCCTTGTTGAAAAGTATGACTGCAACAATTTGACCTGCCCGCAGTCATGGGTGCACCAAACGAAACAAACAATTAAGCACAAGATAGACCAAACAACTTTGTTTACTACCTCGCGAAAGGCATCCTCTGAAGCCTATAGTAAAATGTATGGGAGAAAATATTATAGAATAATAAGGTTGGGGGGGGGGGGGGAGGATATTTACTTCAGTTTCAGGTTTGGAAGAAAACGTGGGGGGCTTGTACAGTGTACACGCAGTGATAGTGAGAGAGTGGAGGTGGTGGTGGATTGGGTTTGAATTTGATAGAGGTGAAAATAGAAGGAAGAGTAAGAGGGAGTGGAATTGAGGATAATAGGGGGAGTTAGCCGCGGTTAAGATAAAGTACTTCCCTAATTATGAGGATAACTGAATACCCTTCGTATGCTTCTACCTCCAATCCAAACTGACACACGTCATTATCAATCACCCGTATTACACTCGATCCAAGTATATTATTAGAGGCCTGTTCTAGAATTAATAAGGTACAATTGAACCTTACACTACCTCATTTCCATTGAATTCAAAGATTGAAGGATAAGGAAACAAAGTCAAAGTTTCAAACTACTTTGACAAATTTCAAGAGGAAACCACTTTCCTTCTTAAAAAACTAAGTGAGCATCCATCAAAAGGATTAGATAATGCCACAAGTCGCATACTAGAATATATTTTACAAATCGTAAAAAAGTTTTTGACTCAGACAAATAACGAACTAGAAAACTCCCACTGCAGATAACATCTTTAGCACGAAATCGAAAGGGACTACCTCTGTGTCTCGCTTGTAGAAAGTCAGAAACTTTGGATACTGTGGCGAGTAACAAATCCATGGATTTCTCTGCCATGTCTTTTGATCCATACTCTTCTTGCAGAGCCTGTAACAGCAACAAAGCAAGTAACTTGAGGTTCCAAATATCTGCTAAAGTGGTTGATAGCATGTACTCCCTCCTCCGTGGAAAAAAAAAAGCAAAAAGAGAAAAAAAACTGAACAAACAATTTCATTAGCAAAAGAGATCACCTTGAGATAAAGAAAACTGAAAAAGATCGCAAACACAGATCAAGCACGTAATTACACTGCAAGATATTGCACCATTTGCTTCATTAATCATCCAGTATTATTGATATTTCTTCTGGGCTGATAGTGCATTTACTTGCAAGTTCTCTTGAACAGCAGTGTAGCATGGAGTAGGTTGTTTGGTTGTTCTAGGAAGTCTTGGGTTTGTCCGGCTACTGTCATGGAATGCTTGCAAATCCGCTTTGTGGTGTTTGTGACGAAGGAGAAGAGGTTGCCTTGGCGCAATGCTATGTTTGCAGTGTTTTGGTGCATCTGGCATTCTGGCTGGATGAATACACAGGTCTTTTTTGGCATTGCCTTGCCCCCTGAGACGTGGGATAGGATGACCTACTTAGCCTCTTTGAGGACTAAGGTAGCAGGGTGTTTTTGGGGATATTTGATTTTAAAGTTCAACGTCATTGGGCTGATTTGTAATTAGATTTTTGGAGGTCTCCTCGTCCCTTAGACTGTACTTCTGATTTACTTTAATATATTCTAATTCTTTACCTTAAAGAATTCTTCCTCACATGCTTAGGCCTAAGCTATTGTCAAAATGTGTTGTAGAACATCAACAAGTAGTAGCGTATGTGAATAGCTGAACTATTTCTCAAATACAATTGGATTCTTTGGAACCCCAAACATTAATAAACAACTTAAAAACTGGAGAAAGGCAGGTGAGAGGGGGTCAGGTCTTTATGACTATTAAATTTCCAGTGCATCAAATGCAATGCATTTCAGATCAATACACGAAAGTGGATCTTTAATTTTAAGTTGCAGTCCAGTTTCTTGTAGTGGATATGAGATTGGGCACAAACGCAACAGAGCAAACAAAACGGTTGTTACCCCATTTTTATTTTCTACTTTTGTGAAATGTAACATCTTACATTCATAACTACAGTATTAAGAAGTAAAATTTGGGAAACAAAACAGTTGTCACCTTAATACTGTCAAAATATCCTCCCACTAACTCGGCAGCATTAGACTTCCTTCCAGAAAACTCTTGATTTGTCTCCATAATTTTTCCAATGCTCTTAAACATACATATCAGACCAGAGACGAAGTCTCGGTCAGCTTTCTGCATTAAGAATTATATCTTTCATCAATAACTCAACAAATATGAAACAATAGTATGTTAAAGTAATCCTCTTAAGGAGAGTGAGTCGAATAAATATGTAGGTGGTAACAGAGACTGTTCTATGAGACCTTTGACATGTGAAGATTCAGTTTGAGTCCACTAGGCAAGGGGATGATCAGCTCTCCATCCAAACCTTCCAAATTATTATATATATACGAGCCACCAAAGCTTTGTGCCTAATTACATAAAAAGAGGAAAATAAAAGTCATGGAAAAGAACTATTGGCAACTGGAAGGATAGATGAAAGAAGGGATAAGACAAGCGAGCACTAACAAAATCACTCATTTCTTTGTCCGTTATAGATATACAGTCAGAATCTGGTCCACCGAATGAGAAAAAGTTAACTTCCTCCCTCTCTGCAAAAGCAAATTTGCAAACGTTAAAAAATCCTGATGAAAGCAATGAATGTGGCAAGTTGTCTAATGAGTATCGCTAAGTAATAGGTTACCTGGAAGTTCAATTTCAACAGTACCGGAATTGCTTATAAGCTTGCTGTTGATGGCACCACTGAACAAAGCAGTATGGGGGTGTATTGTAGCTTGAGAATCTACGGAGAGATAGAATGAATGTATGTGAATATGAATATGATGGGCCATAATAATAATAAGAAAGAAAAAGCAAAGTAAAGGGGAAGGCATGGACGGGCATGAAACCTTGAGGAAGCGGAACTTCAAGCATAAAAACATGACGAGGCCTATCAAATGGATTAGGCATGAGCACATCATTTAACTGCAAAACAGACATACACATAATTTGATGAATAAATTAAAGCAAGGGTGGCTGCACAAGCACAAGCACAACACAAGAAAGATGCAGAAGAAAGTTAAACCTTGGATGCGCTAGCAGTTGAAAGCATAGGTGGTGGTGCAAGACCAAGCAATACAGACACAGCTGCACCAATTTCTATCGCTGACATTGAATTTGCCTGTTAAGGGGTTGTTGCAGTCACAAACAGCAGCAAATTGAAAAGAAAAAAACTCAACTAGACTAGAATCGATGGGGTTTCGTTTTACTGAGTGAGTGTATAACAATAACAGCAAACAATATCTTATCTGAATTGTTAGTTAGGATGTGTAAAGCCATGGTCAACTCTCTGTTGAATTGGATCTCAATTACTAATCGAATAATTGAATAATTGAATAATTGATGAATGATGGATATAGATTGGGATTGAGATTGAAGTTGACAAGGATAACGTACCTCGACGGTTTGTTCAGAAGGAGAGGTACGAAGATACTGGTGCGTAGGGCTATCGATGAAGAGGACAGACCCAGCATTTGTTTCGCCCTGCAAAATTGGAATCAACATCAATCAGTAACGAAATCAGTCTCGAAATCGATCAGATGAGAGAGAGAGAGAGAGAGAGAGAGAGAGAGAAAACCTTCAATTGAAGGCCGAAGCACGACAGGATGACAATGAGCAGCAGCATGACAGAGCTGCTTCTGGAATCCATGGATGGATGGATGGGTGGGCGATGAAGATGAATGGTGGTCGTCAACTCAACCTGATGCACTTCTCTTCTCTTCCCTTCTCTTGGATTTGGCTTTCTCCGTGTGATCGATCGATCTGGCTTGGGTTTGGGTTTTTAGTTTTTTACCACCTATGTATTCATTCTGTCTTATCTCATCAATTTTCTTGTTGATCGGCCCTCTTCTTATTCCTTTTATTTATTTTTTAAGCCAAGAAAGCCGGCTACAAAATGCCAAAGTCCAAAGGCTCACCATAATAATAGTGAATTGCTAAATACCGCCCCTTTTTACTAGCTACCGCCCCCCTCCTTTCCAATTTTACCCTCACCCACCCCTCTTCCTCACTCACTCTCACTCATCCACTCTCACTCATCCTCTCTTCCTCACTCACTCATCCTCACCACCACACCATCACACCGGCAACCACCACCACCACCACCACGACCATGTCAAGTGCTAGCGGCAGCGGCGGTAGAGGTTTCGACGGCGAGGGAGGCGGCGACCGACGGCGCGGGGGGTAACTTTTTGAAATTTTTTTTTTTTTTTGTTTGAATTGAATTTTTTTTGCCTTGAATTGAATATTTTTTGCCTTGAATTGAATCGTGAAGTTATGAATTGAAGTTGTGTTTTTTTTTTTTTTTTTTTTTGCGTCGATCGTCTGCCGATCTCGACTCACCCTTGGGTGAGTCGCCTGAGACCGGCGACTCACCCAAGGGTGAGTCGTCTGCCGATCTCGACTCGCCCAAGGGTAGTCGTCGGTCGCAGACGACTCACCCTTGGGTGAGTCGCCGGTCTGAGGCGACTCACCAAAGGGTGAGTCGAGATCGGCCGACGACTCACCCTTGGGTGAGTCGTCTGAGACCAGACGACCGACACAAAAAAAATTTATTTATTATTATTATTATTATTATTATTTATTATTATTATTATTATTATTTATTGTTATTATTATTATTATTATTATTTATTGTTATTATTATTATTATTATTTATTGTTTATTGTTATTATTATTATTATTATTATTATTATTATTTATTGTTATTATTATTATTATTATTATTGATTATTGTTTAATTAATTAAAAATGTGAAATGATAGATGGGAGGAGCCGGTAAATCGGTGCCTCGGTTATTTAGTGAACTAGCTGGTTCAGGACCGCGTCACACGAGGACGCGCGGGATTGATGCCTCTGTACGGAGACAGAGAGAGGCAGTTCGGATGAGGGAGATGACTGCTGAGCAAGACGATTACGCAACTAGCGAGTTCTACTCCGGTGAGCAAGACGATGATCAGATTGGCGTCGAATTATCCTCAGATTGGCGCGTGGTGAAGGGCAGAGGCGGTAGGTTTGTTAGTACTGGGTCGTCCAGTACTGGCAAACGATCTAGAGCGGAGGACGACACTACGTGGCTTGTTACAGAGCGTGTGTCCGGTGGGCCGGCGGATGATAGCGTCATACCGAGCTTCTTGGGCCACGTAGCGTCTCGTATGTGGAATGGAGAGATGAGGGGTCTCTTGAAGTGTCAGAACCGATGGACTGTATGTCAGCGGCTGAGTCAGTGGCGAGCGGAGATGTCGGCCGAGATGAGGGCCCAGATCGAGGGGACTGGGTTATCACACCTGGCAGACATTATGTTCAGACATATTGACTTCCCCCTGATATCTGCATTCGTGGAAAGGTGGCAGCCGGATACGAACTCGTTCCACATGCCGTTCGGAGAGATGACGATCATGTTGCACGATGTATGGCATATTCTTCGGATTCCTGTAGACGGAGAGCTCGTTTCCAATGAGGGACGGGATGGGCAGCTGCAGACGGCGGCCATGGAGGTTCTCGGGGTCAGCCCAGAAGAACTGATGTGTAGCCACTGGCAGGGCGGTGCGGTCCTCACGGAGTCGGTTTTTGAGCTTTGCCGTGAGCAAATAGATGACATCCAGGCGACAGCTTGGATGTGGTTACTTATTGGATCCACCTTGTTTGTCGACAAGAGTGGTAACCGTATTAGACCCTCCTGCGTGATGGAGGTGATGGACGACGGTGTCGATACGGTGCATGACTTCTCTTGGGGATCTGCTGCCCTCGCCTTCCTATATCGTCAGCTCGGTATAGCTAGTCGCGGGGATTCTCAGGGCATCTGCGGATGCCTAACTCTCCTGCAGGCATGGATATACGAGTACTTTCCCTGCTTCCGACCTCATCGGGAGCGGATGGTTGTCGGGGACGACGAGGCTCCCCGTGCGTCCGTATGGAGTGCCCTGGCTGAGGGCAATGACATGGGTCGACTGGACTCCTTACATAGACGCTTGGATCATCTGCGAGCGACAGAGGTACGTCATTTAGTTATCGGTGTTCATGATTTATTTCGTCGTTTGCTATGTTTTTTTACTTCACCGTAACTTTCAACATTTCTACGTAGGTGGTGTGGCTGCCGTACGGTTCTAACCCGGCAGTATCTGTACCGAGGACTGTATTCATGGGGTGGCTACAGTATCGGGATATTATCGAACCGTACATGCCTGGTCGTTGTTTACGACAAATCGGGTACGTACAGAGTATCCCAACCCCGATCTTTAGGCCAGTCAAAGCGATCAGGTCATGGAGCAGTCGTTCGTACAAGGTTGTCTTCCCCGAACGGATCTCATCTGATGCTTGGCGTATGTTCCCGGGATTTTACATTCTTGGTCTCCATGGGTTTCAGGCATCCACGTCAGATCCCACAGCATGTACGGATGACTACCTCGCATGGTACTACCTTCACTCCCACCCTCGGCTGATACGTGACGCTGCAGCACCTGTGATTCCTCCACGATCCAACAGCGATTATGTAAGTGATTAACTAAACTAAAATATATATTTTTTTTTTACGTATTACATATCTCTGAACTCACACTCATTGTTACTTTTTTGCAGTGGGTGAATCGTCTAGCCGTCTTACATGAGCAGGCCATTACTTTGATTCCTCCGGAGCAAGCGGAAGGTACTCGATCCCAATTGGACGAGTATATGAGAGATTGGCGGGCTGCCAAATGATGTATTGACCCTAGATGAATTTGTTATTATAAGAGTTTCATTGTTATTGTTATTATTTATTTGTGTTATTGTAATTTGTTGTTTCTTATTTACATTTTTTGTTTTATTGTAATTTGTTGTTTTATTTACCTCCAATA
The DNA here is from genome assembly GCA_038025085.1 of Tetragonia tetragonoides. NCBI lineage: Eukaryota > Viridiplantae > Streptophyta > Magnoliopsida > Caryophyllales > Aizoaceae > Tetragonia > Tetragonia tetragonoides. The sequence goes on from CM076140.1 coordinate 53,095,130, forward strand.
ATCACGACCACTCTCCACATGCAAAATATAACAATCACACAAAAATGTGACAATGATATAAGTATAACAATCACGCAAAACATTCAATTACATCGACCTCGCTAAACGATCCCAATGTGCTCTTCGCGTAACATACATTTGCTCCCAACCAGCGACACTATCAGAACGGAAAGTAAACCATGCTTCGCATATCGGAGGAACAGGGAAATCTGAGGCTAAATCCAGACGGATATAATGGGAATACGAATCACCTAAATGACACATGACAATTTCCCTACTTGGACGTGTAGCAGTCGAAGGTGCTTGGAACGGTAGCACTGTGTAACAAGAATATAACCCCCTTCCGCTGCCGTATCCGAATAACATAATCGCTGCATTGAAGAGGTTGGCAATCGGGAACAAATCCTCAATTACTATCATCCAGTGATCATCGTTACACGCACCTCCGTCCCACATAATACGGCGATAACCAGCGTCGACCCCTTCAACGTATAAGTTTTCGTACAATGCTCGGTTAGCTAAGAGTTCGTGTGCAATGCAAACTCTCGCCACTCGCCATTGCTCTTGGTCTCCGAAAATGTAGTCCGCAATGACACGGAAACCGCAATTACCATCCCCAAGCACATCGAGATATCCTTCAATGAAAGGTACGATGATTCCCGGAATTTTGTTAACATGATAGAATTCAGTGATATCTATTGCGTGTCCAGCTGCAAGACAATATAATAGAAAGTCAATAATAGTACTTATCAAAAAGTAACAACATTATGTACATGTTAATAAATTATGGGTTTTCATACCAGTACTGTTTACGAAGTTACTCGATGAGGATGAGGTACGACCACGCCCGCGGCTCGAACTGGATGACCTAGGGCGACCACGACCCCTCTGGGAGTACTCCCATGAACTAGGATCACGTCTGGTAGAGGAACTCCCTCTCGGTCGACCTCTGACTGTCGTGTTCGCTTCCGGCTCGACGTAACTCGCTTCCTCAGGATGAAGCTGCTCATTCATAAGGACAGATATGTTGCGCACAACTGCCGGGTCGCTTGAGTTAACCTCGTCGACCAGAGACCGAAAGTATCGATGGTCCTCAGATGGATGCTCAGTCATGTCAAGCGTAGCTATCTCCACTGCATCACTAATAACGAGTGTTCGCCAAAATTCGTGGACACTATTCAAGCTAATTGGCGTGCCCGTATCCGTGGCCGTTTTCAACTCACACGCACACGGGATCTGATGAGTGGATCTCAATACACAACCGCAACGATCAAATACTTGGTGACTCAATTCTCTCATCCTGTTCAGCTCAGCCAATAATATTTGTAAGCAGTAATGGGAAACATACCCGGTCAGATAGTTGAATGGGAAACCCGAGTACACCACACTTCTTCGTCTTCTGCACTCTTCAAGTGTGTACTTGATCTCAGTTATTTGTGACTCGATTGACTTGTTGACCTTGTTCCAAACATTGTCCAAAGCTCCAGTTGAGGAGTTCAACCACTGTTTTAGCGCGGCATGTGCACTCTCCACCCTGCAAGTCGTAGTGTTGCCAAGGTGTAGCACCTTATTCGTCCACGCAGCCACAAACATCTCTTTGTGTCTCAGCCAGGTCTCCTCTACATAGGATATCACGTGAGGGTAAGTCCTCCAACTAACCTTCATCGTACGCACTGCTCTATCGTACGCAGCTTCTGTGGAAGCTTCCATGATAATTTTCCACCTCCCATTCTTGAACCTCTGCGCGACGGCCTTATCTTTTCCACAAAGTCTGTACACTTTGTCTTCAACGACTTTGTTAATGTGCCATGTACAGAGCAAATGGGCACTCTCGGGAAATATCTCTCTAATAGGTGTCATCAACCCTAGCTCACGATCGGTCACAATTGTTGTTGGGTGTACATCATTTCCAATAAGCATCCTCAACTTATCTAAGACCCACGCATAGCTTGCCTGAGTCTCATCCTTCATAATGGCATAAGCTATGAGGAAGTTCTTATTGGTTGGAGTCATCCCCACTATCTCAAGAAACGGCATCTTATACTTGTTTGTTTTGTACGTGGAATCTAAGCCAATCAACCAACGAAAAGACCGAAGTAACTGAATTGATGTAGGGTGTGCCATGAACACGTGAGTTACCTCATTAGTAGCTCGGTCGGCTCTTGTCCAATGTACGTACTTATTCGCCACAGCTAAATGATGAAACTGACCAATGACATCTCTCTCTTCAAAATCAAGTTTCCTTATACGATCTCTGTGGTTGTACACATGCCGTCTAGTTGCATTGTCCTCGGGAAATTTTTCCTTAATCGCGGCCAAGATAGCACATGGCTTTGTTTGTGCCGAAGTCATGTCACGAACGAGTTTCTTTGACCCAGGACTAAGACCACTCATCTGACGATATCCCTCAGGATACACAGCAAAGTCATGGTTGTGCGTACCCCTAGTCCCAGGCAATGTGACAATCATCCAACTACTGGACCCATACACTTGCCGAGCTCTCAACTGGAACGTACATTTACAAGCCTTTGTTTTCGTATTCTTCCGAGCAGCAGTATCTAAGTCTCTTAATTCCCCTCTGTAGCGTTCACCTCGATTGCATTTTAACAATTTTACGCTTCCACTCTTCTTGTGTGACGAAATTATCAACTCAAACCCGATAGTAAGTGCAATTTGTTTTGCCCAATTAATTGCATCTGTATCACTATCAAATAACTCATCAGTGACGAAATGCGTACTGTAATCAACACCATCACCACCGAACCGCTCCAAAGGAATCTAACGAAAACAACGAAAACAATGTTAGCTTAATCTTAAATTCAAACAATAAATAATAATAATAATAATAATAATAATAATAATAATAATAATAATAATAATAATAATAAATAATAGTAATTTTTTTTTTTTTGTGTCTGTCGGTCGTCGATCTCGACTCACCCTTGGGTGAGTCGTCTGCTACAGGCGACCAACCCAAGGGTGAGTCGTCTATTGATCTCGACTCGCCCAAGGGTGAGTCGCCTGTAGCGGACGACTCACCCAAGGGTAAGTCGCGATCTACAGACGACTCCCCTTGGATGGGTCGCCTGTAGCAGACGACTCACCCAAGGGTGAGTCGAAAATCTCAGACTACCGTGCAAAAAAAAATGCGCAAAAAAAATTAATTTTACCTCCGCCACCGTCGACGGCACTTCTTGATCGCCGGCAGACATCCGCGGGTTGCTTGAGTGAATGTTGATGAAACTTGGGTATGAGAGTGGGTGGTAGAGTGGGAGAGAAGTGGTGTGAGAGTTAGAGAGGGAGAGAGGGAGAGGATGAGTGAAAAATTAAAAAAGGGCAAAATTGGAATTTTGGGGGGCGGTACCTAGTAATTTAGGGGCGGCATTTAGTAACACCCTAATAATAATACGCATATTTCATAAAATATATATTTTTATTATTATTTTTGAGGGGATCTCATAAAAGATATATTTTAAAATAATAATAATAATATATTATTATTATTATTATTATTATTATTATTATTATTATTGTTGTTGTTGTTGTTGTTATTGTTTATAAAATACTCAAAAAAAATAAATCAGTTTAGTCCCAATTTTGACCGTGTCCCCCATTTACCAATTAGACTTTTCAATTTTTCCCAATTTCGTCCAATTTATCCCCGTTACATCTAAACGAACGAGTCCTAATATTAATATCTCATGCTTTCAGTTTTCAATCCACATATTCATTCCCTCATATACAATATGCCTCTTGTTGGGTATATGGAGCTTAATTGTGGTGAACTGGTGTTGAAGATTTAAATAGTCGAAGGTCTAAAAGTGCATGGGCATGAGGCTCAAGGTATGGAAGTCGCATGGACAGGCAAAGTGGACAGAATCTCATGGACTATTAGTTGCACGACCACGTGACTTGAGAGCTTAATCCAAACATGTATGATGAAATAACATGTTTTCTGACGGAGGTCTCAACAACTGATATACATTTATTTAGGTAGAAATTTGTATGACATTTCAGATCCCACAAAACAATAAAACTTTTACAATAAAAGAGACTAAAAATCTCATAAAAAGGGATATACATATAACTACTCCCACAAACATGGAGATAGTCTTACTAGAACTAAACAAAAGCATCAAAACTTAACAACAAAGAAAAAATGAGTAGAAATATGCGCTAAATAATATACGTCCTCAATTACCAAAATAACAACTTTAATTATTTATAATTTAGACCCCAACCAAAATCGGAATTGCTTAACGTAAATTCTATTTTACTCAACGCAGATCTTTTTTTCACAATTCTTCCCAAGTTACCCTTTTATTTGCAAAACACCTTCCTTCCTTTTACTCATTTTCCTATCAATGCTCCCTATTAACTTTCCTCAAATCCTTATAAAGAATCCTAAAATTACGACAGGAATAATTGTTTTGATCCATATAACATATTTGACTCAAATTAGTAATGATATTCAAATAAACATTGGAATTAGATTTAGAATTAGATATTTTAATAATAATTAGGGTTTCTGGCGGTTGCTTGAGGGACGAAGGCTGGCTGGTGGAGGCCTGGAGGGGGCACAGTGGCTAGGGGCGGGGAGCAAAGGGGGTGAGCGAGTGGTTGGCTAATCTGGAGGAGAGAGAGAGATAGGCGGGAGGAAGTGAGAGAGAAGGAGAGTCGCCAAAAGGGGGTGAGATGAAACAGGACAACTGTCGGTGAGAGGGACAACTGCAGGTGAGAGAGCGGTGTTGTCGGCGGGAGGAACGATGGTGGTGAAAGACATGGGTGGCGGCTGACGCTTGAGGCCCTTGACGACGTGACACTGTCTTTGGTTTCAGATTTGTTTTTCCCTTTTCGAAAAATTTTTTTTTACTTAGCTACGTATTGAAATTATTGCTGTTGGCCTGGTTTGTGATGATGATTGATGATGATGATGATGATGATTGATGATGGTGATGATGATTAATGAAGATGAACAAACCCACAAGAAAGAAGAACTGAAAGCCCTCTTTCCTATAGGGTGGTTAATGGAGATTGATGAAGGCAATTGATTAGATTTAAGTCAACAAATTAGACTAAACTAATTAGAAAATTATATGGATTGTGTTATTCGAGTATTGTTATTCAGGCAATTGATAGAGAGAAAGGAGAGAGAAAACTGAAAAGGGATAAAATTTTTGTCAGGGGTATTATAGGAAAAAAGATTTACGTTAAGTAATTTCTGATTTACATTAAGCAACCCCCACCAAAATACTTAAAAAAGATGTAACATTTCCAACAAAAATACATCACAAAAAATGTGGTAGTTTATTTATTCTTAAAAAAAGGTTGGATAACGCATATGCACAACGGGTGCAACAGAATAAGACAATAACCCAAACAGAAATTCACCAATCAGAATTCAGAATAGTCCAAGCCTCAATATGGTTACCGTTTTCTTTGATAGTATTCGATAAACCACAAATCATATAATTGGGCGCAGGTCTTGACCCCGGCCAGAAAAGGGGTTTGTGAGAACCAAACCATTACTGTGCTGAGGAGTGGTTTCGCAACCGAACCGAGGTACACAGTCCTAAGCAGTAGCCATTTGTTTTGAGCCTGAGCCCTGAGAGCCTCTCATCTTCTGACTGGAACATCTACTGTGAGGATGTAGGAATTCAACTTCACAACCTCTGGGAATAAGCCCAGAACCCAGGCATGCATGCAGGCAATAGTCAATATACAACAGCAAGTTAGGAAGAAGATATACATATACATATGAATAATTTGCTGCAGGGTTCAGACGTCTGGCAATCAACTATACTTTTGCAAATTTCAACCACACCCCAAGTTATATGAGCAGCTGGTACACCTTTCTGCAACTGTTTTGTCTTCCAATGACAAATTCTTGCTATTCCGCTTGCCCCTGCTAGTTACCACCACAAACAAACAAGGCGTACCGAGGCTTCAGGAGACGGATTGACAGCAGGAAATCACTAGTTATTGTATCACCAGCTGTTTTGTTACCATCTCACAAGTCACAAACCCCTAAATAGGGGAGTGGTTTTAAAATAATTGGAAAAGGAAAAAAGGGGAAAGAAATATTTCTATTGGTTGGGTAACAGTTAACACCACCTAAGGCCATGTTACTGAAACATTATAATATTTTTGGATTGTCAAGATATGTTGACAAATCTTGGGATATTTAACATGCACAATGGAAGACCGAGTTCCCAAAACACGTTGGTTTTGTTGTAACCTTTTTGACACCTGCCTCAGTGCGAGACGATCTTGAGCTTAAGGGAGAAATATCAATCCTGTCCATTATATTGATCTTAGGAGGCTCGAGCACTGCTCTAGGCATGGATAGTGCCCATTGCATTCCCCAAATGGCTAATGGCCTCATGTATATCAGAGATCGGAAATGGCCATCTATTGTCCACGCTTCTGGAGTTTGGAACCAGTATCTGCAAAAGAAAGGTGGTCAAAAGAAAGGTAATAAAAAAATTTATAGTCTTACTGAACTTAATTTTTGTCCTCGCCCCAGAACGGACTCGGGCATCCTCTATTTAGTATATTTGGCAAGCCACCTCATATCATACTTTTGCACGTAAATTCCAGTAAACCAATAGGACAAGAAATAACTAAGTGTGGCCAAAAACAAATCAGCGCAAGAACAATCCTCCACCCAACCCAACCTCTAGCCCATCTCAGATTGCACCAGAGTTGGGTGTACAAATTACTCCCACTACTACAACACACCCCCCCTCAAACAAGTTGGCTTTGGCCCAACTGTTGGGACTTCACAAAGAACTATGAGTCCTACTCCTAAGCCTTGGGCTTGGCCGATATGTCCTAACACAACAAGATCATCAAGCAAGCAAGACAAGAAAGCAAACCAAGAGGAATCATCTAAGACTAGGAACACTAAATAAAAACATTCACCAAATAAATACAACAGACTATGAATAATCATGTAACAGTATCTCTCATTTTGCTAAAGGCCTTTCCATCATGAAGACGAGGACGCCGAGGAGGTAGCATACTTGAATGCTTTACATGGTTTGAGCTCATTGGTATATAAAAGTTCTCCGGTGTGTCTTGGTGTATACATGGAAGTGTAATTTAGATGGTGATCTTACAACATGGATCGAAGCTCTGTTGATTAGTATATAAATGAATCTTATTATGGATAAATAATGCTATATCTATTTTGCTACTGTTTAATTAAGAAATATATTTCTGAATTTTGTCATCAGATTCAGATTCAGATATTCTCAAGTTCTCAACATGTAGTGACAGCATGTGAATATGTACGTCAATAGAATACACTGACGGAACTACACTATACCAAGTAGATTCCATGGAATCCACTTAGACCAAATATTTTCCAAACTTCCCTATAAAATAATTTTTCTATAATTTTCTTTTAAAAATATCTTATATATTAGAAGAGTGTGCACCATCTTGAAGTGAATCCTAGATCCGCCACTGATAAAATATGTCAATTAATACTTCTTTATTAAAGAAAGATTTATACCATGACTCACAGTCCTAATTATTGTTTCTATCATATACAAACAAGTCACGAAACTAAGCTCATATTTAAGCTTTCGATAATAAAATAAAATAACTCGTATTCTAGCTTGCACGGTATCATCTGTCTGACCGACAACGCCAGAATACGGCGAAGGGGGAGAAGTGGAGAACCAAATCAAGAGATTGTAATCTCATGTCGTTTTTAGCCACAAAAAGACATTTAGCGAATTCTAAAGCTAGTCTAGCATTCTAATTTATGAACACCAACACAGTTTCTTGATCTTTTAACCCTCCCTCTCACCAATCAATATGGCTACAGAACCATGGTAGCCAAATAAAGAGAGCATCTAATTCCCAACAATGAAAAACTAGATCTTGCAACCTTTGTACTCTGTATCTGTCGAGTATGAAGATTGAAGGCCACTCAACTGGCCTGGAATCAAGCTCTAGCCAACAAGCTCAGCTTGACTTGTCACTTGCAAACCAATCTGAGACATTGTAAACTGCCCTTTCCTTGGCGACGGAAAAAACACAACATCCTTTTTAATGAATTGTCTAATCGGCAAGAAGGTAGGTTAGCATATCATTCCTACCCTAGCAAAGCAAATGTGTGTCGAACTTCAGTAGAGTAGTACTATTGGTAACCCCCTAAAAGTAGCATCACCTCCTTGTAACCATATATGGTGGCCTTACGTAGTCTAAGGTATAGAAGAGTCGCATACAAATAAATTACAGGAACTACACATACTTAGATAACAGGCACTACCTCTAGGCTCTAGGAGAGTCGATGAATAGATAGAAAAGTGGGACTATTTGACAGAACAATGGCAAATTACAAAATAAAAGCAAGTATAAGGTTCCAAGGATGATCCAAAACCAAGATGGACTTGAACTGAATGACCAATGACATGTTGAGAAGTAAGGATGACTAAACAGAAAATTTTGACAGTTTTTGCCTTATCCAGCATAACATCCATAAAAATCACATTAGCCTTACCCATATCCATCTTCAGACCAGCCTGCAATGAAAATTCCTTCTGCGGTTGTGAAGGCCTGCTCCTCCATTCCAGCAAGAATCATAGTAGCAGCCGCAGCATAAGTAACACCACTCCAAATTTCACGTGATTGCATGCAGGTCTCATCCACTTTCCCATTAGGATGCATTCCATTTGCAGCACCCATCCGACCTCCTTTAACTTTCATAACATTATAATCATATATTTTCTGCAAAGAGCTCCTAATTTTGTAGTCATCAAAGAGATTAGGCAAGCCTGAGGATGCTGTATACCATTGTCCAGCTAGCTGGTCTGTTTGAATAGATTTACTGTTACTACTTGATCCACTATCATAGTTGAAATAAGAACCATTCCACAATTTATCTTCAAAGGCATATTTAGCCTTAAAAAAGTTCCTTTTGCATTTTTCAGCAAACTCCTTGTCACCTAATTGGAAAGCCATTGCAGCTGCAGCTTGAAGGGCAGCAAGCCACAAGCAACCACAATAAGCACTGACTCCATGGACTGTCCAAGTATCATATGTTTGATCTGGGAATCCATCATTTTCTATGAGACCATCATTGTCCTTGTCAAATTGCTCCATATACTCCATGGCAGCCCGAACAGAAGGCCACACATCGATCCCAAATGACATGTCTCCTGTTGCCGCAAAATCACGGTAAACCTGAAGCACAAACTTCGGGTTCAAATCCTTCCATTTGCTTGTATCGTGAATATTGTATGCATTCATCTCATTCCAAGGGTCATGTGTTCCCAAATCATGAGGAACTGCTCCTCGTGCCTTGCGAATTCCCCAGTTTCCTTCAGCTAGGAATCTTACTTTCCTACCATCCTCGGATAGGACAGCTTTGGCAAATTCACGTTGAATACTAAGTTCGATTTTGGGAAACAAGTCCAGAAGTGCAAAGGATGCATAGAAGTGTACATCATATGTGCACCACATAATGTATTCCACCCCTTCCAGATAAAGAAACCGTCCCACGTCATCACAATCATCCTGGATAGCCTCCAAAGAACATGGTTTTCCAATCCCACTCAAGGGTACATTTATTTCTCCCCCTAGGGCATGTCCTTTTCCACGGTCTTCAATCCCAGCATCAGCATTGCCAAGGCCTGTTCTCATATGATCAACTAGAATTCCTTTTGAGTCTACTTTTGCAGCAGTTACAGTAATGTTCTCATCTTTTCGTGGCTGTTTTCGATCATTCATTGAGCTTTCGACTGGCAGGGAAGAGTCTGCAACAAGAGATCCAAGCGCGTTTGGCTAATCAATAACAAAAAGGAGAGACAAGACTATGTGAAACATGAAACAGATGCAAGTAATTTCTATTGCCATACAGTTTAAAATATCTATCAAGCATATGTCACATGTGAGTGCAGAATAGTACCTATCCAAACAGTCCCACCTGCTACCAGAAAGTACAGTTCATTGAACAGCGTGAATTTGTACCTGCAAGAAGAAATAAATCAATATGGAGCTACTCAACAAGAAGAAAAAGTGTCCCACAAAACAGTTGGCTCTCAAATGGCAAAAGAACTTAAATGCTACTTCAGACAATCACAATAGCAACTGCAGACATCATAGAACAAATGATGGCTCTTGGGGGGGGGGGGAATCAAGAAAAAAGAGGACATATACACAGTGCAGAAATTCAAAACAGAAATTTTTAGCAAAGAGGTGATGCAATCCTAATTAAGATGCAATCAAGCAAGCAATATATCTTCAAGCACATCCAACTGACAAGACGAATGACGCAACACCATCTTTCAGGGTTCAATGCAACTTACCATTCTGGTAGCCTGTCATTCTTAAGGATGGGATCTTGCCATTTCTCAATCTCCTCCTCCCATCGCTTATAGTCTATGAGAGTTAGAAAACAAATAGTAAGTCGAAGTCACAACTAAACTAAAGCACCTAATCATCAAATTCATCACAAAATATAGTTCAGTTTTTTTTTGAAAGCATATGATCAGTTTGAAACTGGGATAGTTTTGTCAGAAACGAGGATATATTGCAATCAGTTGTACATACTAGTGAGTGCATAATGTACCAATTCCTCGGCCGCCCTTTCAGATGTACCATAGTACTTTGTGTATCGCCTGCAACATTACTGAGTGGTAAGAGAACATATAAGAGGGGATCCAAATAAAAATTGTGAGACAAAATTAATATACGGGATGGCTCATCTCCAAAAGTCAGGAACCCTATAATTTGTGGAGTCACAAATCAGAAATCTTTGAAAGTAAAATTGCTGAGCTGACTGCAGCAAATTATTGGTAACAAGTATTCAAGGATGCACAGATTACAAGGGAAGAATATGGTTCTTTACCTGTAATAAGAACTTCCTTTCAAAAATTTCACTTTCGGTGAAGACCACGCAACAGAAAAAGCAACTGTACATTTTCCTTGAGGCTCCACCCATGTAGAAGCTGAAACAGCAGCACAAAGTGTTTCTCCAGGTAAGGATGGCATGCTTCGTCCAGCATTAAAATTGTCGCGGTCGAATTGCCCATCCTTCAAATCAAATAGAACAAAATTGACGAAAATATATGACAGATCAAAATTTATCTACCAAATCATGTTTTGCGAGAGGGAGAATCAGGAGACCAGTCCTAAGCTAAATTGAAAAATCACATGCCAGCAGCCAGCCATACCCAAAAGTTCTTATTTAAAATAAATAAATAAACCCACAAGAAAAGCTGTGGAACGAGAATGGACTTGGTACTGCACAACGACACAATCTTTGTGAGGTCCCTGTCCTTGCCATCTAATTTCAAATCCAGATTACAATTTTAGTAAGTTCATGCTTTAATTTGAAATTTAAATACCGCAAAAATGGCATGCTCAATTGAAAAGACTAATGAATACCCAAAATAGAACAGACAATCCAGCAAGAACAGTAAGAAAGGCGACCTTTTGTACCTAAGTATGACTTGGGGAGGAGATAAATATGAAGAGGATCCAGAGAAAAGGTAAAATAGAGGATAAGTGTGTTTGATTTTGAGGGGAGGGGGGGCAAGTTGTCCATTTGAGCCAGTTGAGAGAGCAGAGAAAGGGTGAAGAGGGAGTAACTGAATAGACAGAGAAGGAGGTCCTGTTAATGATCATAAACAGAGGCTGAATTCAAAGAATTGCAGCGAAGAGTCTGAAGTATTCTTCGTGGGAGAGGTTGAAGCAGTGAGAGATGCCTCAGATTTTGGAGTTAGAGATCCTTGTCCCCGAAGTGTGTGGGATCTGTAATGAGGTTTGCTAGACTTGTTTGCAGTTATTCACGCATTGTCATTCGCACAGTTACTTCAGTCTTCGGAGGGAATGCTTTATTTACCCTCCCACTATCACTCAGCTCATTCAGGCTACTCCTAGGAAGGGGAAAGGAGAATAGGGCATTGTGGCGTTGTGCATTCTTTGCTATCTTGATGTGTCTGGATGCAACAGAATTCCCAGACATTCGATGGAGCTCCAAGCCTCCTGGCTTTGTTTGGGATCGGTGGTGTATTGGCTTCTCTTTGGGCCAAGGCTTCCGGGGCGTTTAGAGGGGTGCCCCTCACTGACGTGCAAAGTCATTGGGGAGATTTGCAATTTAGTTTTTTCTTTTCAGGATCACTTGTCCTCCTGCTTGTATTTGCGTACCCTTTTCAGATTTCATAGAACTTTTCTTTTAAAGAGAGAGAGGAGTGAGAGCAATTTATGATAATAATAATAAGGAAAATTTAACGTGAATAATTCAAAGTTTGGACGATAAAACAAAAATAATCCCAAGTTTCAATATCTCTAGGAATAATCCCAAATTTACACATTTGTCACATAAATGGACCAAGGTGAAACGGCGTTATGCTCGGTTAGTGTTAGCGTTGATTTTGACGGTTTAGTAAAATAAACAAGGGAAAAAAACCAAAAAAAAAAAAAAAACAATTCCCATGACCTTAACCCCTTTCTTCTCTCTCTCCTCCCAGACCTCCTCTCAAATCTCCAATGTTTGACAACAATGGCAGACCACAAATCCTCAAACATCGTCAGTGGAAGAATTTTCAAACTTTCTTTCCTCCCATTTTTCCTCTTCAGTCCTCTTTACGCCCAACCACCCAATTTTTGTGGCTGAGGGTGGTGTTGTCGTTGGCGTGAGAGGCGACGGTGGTGCTGTGGTTGTTTAATTTCAATGGGCTCTTATCAAGGCACAAAAAAGAAATCATAACTTGCATAGGAAAATAGTGCTCAAGAACTCACTTGAGAATTGAGATGGTAATGCCCAGAACCAGTTGAATTTATGGCCAAGATCATGAAAGAAATGAAAGTGAGAGTGATTTAGAGAAACCTAAAAGGGAAAAAGTAGAGGTAAGATTGAAGAGAATTTGAAGAAATTGATAAAAAAACGAACCAATCTTTTGGCAATTCCCAGTAATGGGAATATGGAGGAATGATATCTTGCACATAAGTGGATGATGATGATGAGGGTGTTTTTGCTGTTGTACTGGTATCCGCCATGGATGTGTCAGAAAGGGGAAGATTGAAGAGAGAAGAGATGGTGGTCATCATTAGGCTTGTTTTTATTTAATTTGTTTTGTTTTTAAGTGTGAAAATAATATTTAAAGCAATTAATTAACACTCTGCACCAAAAAGCAATTAATTAACACTAACAGTGCTTCCTTGAAACAAAAAATTAACGGAGCCTAACGCCGTTCCAGTCGGGATCATTTATGTGACAAATATGCAAACTTGGGATTATTTTCATCAAATTTTCCTAATAATAATAATAATAATAAATTAAACCCCATTTTCTGCCATTTAATAAATCATAATACAAGTGCTGCGTAGGCTTATGGCAGACTGAAAGTTATGCATGTAACCATGTTGATAGTTTGGATCTTTTTGGCACAATTAGCAATTGGATTATTACCTGCAACTCGCCAATAGTTCGGATTATGAGCAACAAATTTCCTTTTTATATTTGTCTTGCTTAACAATGTGAAAATGTGAAGTAATTCAAAACAATGGTTAACTTTATTTATTTATTTTGGTCTATGCCAAAGATATCCACGTCGACCACAGTGACTAATCCTCTCGCCCCAACTGTCACCGCACTAAGCGGTAGGGGGCTGGCCAAGGGATATTTTCCATTCGCAAGAGTTGGGATTTGAACCCCTAACCACTTGTTTAAGGGATGGAGTGCTGAACCACTACACCAACATATCTTGGTTAAGTTTATGTAGAAAGACAAACCACTACCTTATTGGGATTGAGGGAGTAATAATTTAAACTTTTAAGAAACTGTGACTTAAGATTAGTTATCATAATTTATAAATATTTATCTTTTCGTGCAAGAAATTAGTGGTCATATGGACACCATGAGAAACAAGCAATTAGGTCAACCATAGCAGCACAAGTGAGTACATATTCCCCAAAGAAAAGTTGAATTTGAATTTGAGTACATCAATTTAAGACCAAATCACCCTCGTTATACCTCAATGATAATTTTTCATATTTGTATTTTCCTTTTTCACGTGCAAAAAAAAAAAAAAAAAAAAAAAAAAAAAAAAACCCAAAATTGTATTTGGCCTAATAAGGGTTAGATAGTTCTTTTACCCGTTCCGATCATCGGAAACTAGTTCTTCACTAAGTATTATGATATGGTATACCTCAATGTAATTTCTGAATGGTTAAACCAAAAAAAAATGTAATTTCTGAAACATCGGTATACCTTGGTCGGCTTGGTGTAATTACGCTATAGGTTACTATACCTCGCTGAAATTTTTCCAAAAAAAAATAAATGCAAAGTTCATGTGACATTTTAGATCTACCATGTTTTTATTGCGACATTCCATTGTAAATGCCATCAGACCTATGTATAGTGATTTTTTCACTTTTTCTTTGTTTCCCCTCAAAGATAAGGAACGAAATTGGTAAACCCCATACCTGTGTCATTTTTTTCCACATATCCTTTGCTGTAACGGCACTTCCCTCTGTCAACCCAAAGCATGGCAGAACAGTCACATTTACATTCTGTGTTTCACTAGCAGCAACAGCAAAAGTGACTGGAGGGTTATCCTTTGATGTCCTGTATCATGACAGAATCCTCACTCCTCAGAACAGAGAACACCAAAAGACAACACCGATTACTTATGTAAAGAGGGGGGAAAAAGAGAGCAGAAAAACAAAAAGAAAACCCACCACCACAGCCAACAAAAGAAAATGAGAAAGGAAAGACCACCACCCACTGACCGGTTGGGAAGGTCCTGTACATAGTCTTCTAGAGTACTTAATAATAAAGAAAAAACCAAAAGAATAGGGAAAAAGAAAATGAGACAATACACTGACCATCAAACATCTAATCCCTCTACATTCCCCAGAGTCAATCACAATGACAATTGAAAGTGAATCAGCCAATGTAGCGCAGACACTACGCCATGTTTCATTGTATCATAATAATTGACAGAATAAGATAAATTATTGATAATAATAAAAAAAGAAGAAGTTATAACTGCCTAAGAGAACAGCGACTCCTGAAAACATATCTATATTACAAATACCCCAGTCTAGTGATTGACACCTCTTTAAAAGATGGCCACTTCAGCCATTAGGAACCAAATACACCATCCAACACAAGATGGAAATAATTGGTTGAGACATTTCATGGAATATGTGTAAGCTCCACTTTAACCAGAGAATAAACTAATGGACAGGGTCACGACCATGTAAATTCAGCTTAAAAAACTCTATCAGACAAAATATCCCAATTTATTTCGTCCTCAACATTATCATATAAAAATGAGTATTTGAAATTATCTTTGAATATATTCTAAATGAGTAGTTATGCTTCATTGGGCTGAGTTGTAAATAGTCTTCCTTTGAGGAGGACTCCTGTCCTCTTATGTTGTACTTCACTGGATATTAATAATAATACATTTTCTTTATAAAAAAGAAATTATCTTTGAATATACTTCAGCAGTCATTTACTTGAATAAAACATTTTCGGAGGGTGCACGTATCAAAAGACAAATGGTGGACAAGAGGAATCATCAGTGTACAAATGTAAAAGGAGTTTCTAGTAAACCAAACTGTCCTACCAAGGATCAACAATGTCACCTTTAGATAATGATAAATAAAAAAAGATCAAAAACGTCACATGTTCAAACTTGCCATTGTGGACCCTTGACAAATATATCCAAATTCCCGTAAGCTACTTAATTGTCAATGACATCTTTTCCTTTAAAATAATTGAGAACATGTGCTTAAGATATAGTTTAACAGTTCAGCACTATATCCCTCTTTCAGTGAGAGTCACAAGCATGTATCAAAAGCCAACAACAACAACAACCCAGTGAGTATCGGGGGGCCTAGGGAGGTCCAAATGTACGGAGAGCTTGATGTGTCATACACCAGAGTTAGATCCAACAACGCCGAGGGTGGGGTCTGGAGAGTTAGATCCTTATGTACCATTATATTTAAAGAGGTTCCACTATGGTTTAACATCAAAAAATAAGAAAAGTAAATAAAGATAGAAGGAAACTCAAGTGCATTATCAGATGACACACTACTTAACCATTGCAGTAAATAATCTTAAGAGTTTAGAGGCACCTAGGTAGGCAATCCTAAAGTGCTTAAACAAGATGCACGTTTCCTTTCTCCAACTTCGAGGGTCAGAGAGTTTTATAAAACATTGTTTACGATTATACAAATGACAACGTTATTTGCCAGAATAGAAAAAATTTCCAAATAGTTACTTTCCTTTCCGCGGTGATAATCACTAGTTAATCCCCCTATCTTTAACCAATATGGCTGGCGTGATATAAGTCTAGAGAATAAAAAAGACGAGCGACACTTTTCTTTTCACAATGTACGCCTCAATTCCCTGATTTTAAGATTCATGCTACTTAATTATGAATTAGCTACAATGAGATAAGTTCTTAACCGTGTAGCTAATTCATGATAGCAGATGGGTTACTGGATCAAAGGTTTTCATTAGAAAATTTAGAAAGCTTTCATCTCACTAATGCGTAGATGCATATCGCAGCCTTTAGCTTTCTGCTTCATGCCTAGCTTTTGTGTCAACCAAATAAGCACATGACTGTTAGATCCTGGAAGAATTTTGCAAAACAACCTTCATAATAGTTAGAAAGATTTCGTTACTTGCTTGTGATGCAGCAGAACACCAGAAACGCCATCTTCACCTCTATCAAAAGAAAGGCCAAACGAGACAATCAATTTAAGTTCACTTATGAATCATTCATATCATACAGATTGAATAGCAATCACTCACATGAATGGCTCATTCACATGATCTCCAGATAGATGGGAGACGCCCCCAATAGAGTTCTGGAAAATAATTTAAAAGATGATTGGAAGTCGAAACTTATCCCTGTATCACATAAAATGCTGTGAAAGCACAACGCAAACTTACAGCCCAAGTGAAAAGAAGGCTGACTTTGGCCCTCTCCCTTCCACTGTTCACCAACTGCAACAAAACACATATGGAACCATTAAACAGACCCCAAATCACCTTCACCTCCAGTAAATATAGTGACATCAATAGTTATCACTTTCACTGATGCATATTCCAGCACAAAAAGTATAGGTCATCATTATCTCGCACCTACCGTGTAAACAAAAACAGCAGTTGGAAGGCTGCTGTCCCTATAATCATGTGGTATAAAGGGTGATATTTGACGACAAGACACCTTAAGTTCAGGATCAGGTTCACCTACACATGAGAAATATACAACTCTAAGTAGAAGGAGCATACAATTGTCAAGTTATAAAACAAAATCACTGAATTACCATCATATATGGTCCAGGCCCTTGGAAATAAAGCATGATATGATGAATGTTGGCCACTCAAATTCCAACCCCAGGAAGATATACCCTGATCATTAGATTTCCTGCGGAAGTAATTGACCAAAGTCAAGTAATAGTATGGATATGAAAGATGTCATTCTATCACATGCTAAAATATGGTTCAGTTCTGAGTCAGAAAGGAGATCGAAGCAATAATAGTTGAAACAAGATTCATTATATGAAGATGTCTAATAGCTCCTTGGTAAGACTCATGCCGATTAAACACACATTCTTTGGCATAGGGGTCTTTCGTTTCGAGTTTTATATATATAAATCAGGATCTTGTGAGAGCCCTTCAATCTATGAGAACTATAAGAACCTACATACATTTGTCACTAACTAAACACATTCCCAAAACCCAAATTCATTGTCCATCAAGCGAATATTCATCGGCTGATACACCCAAATTCATTTGTAGTTGATTTCAGATTCATCAAGCCTAAATTCATTTACTGAAAGTATATATATTCATCACAATCATAACCTGTATTCATTTCTAATTACTCACATATACATTTCTAATTTCTCACATATTCATCACTACTCAGATCACCGCCCATAGTTGTGCCTTGATTGATTATTTTCTCTCTCCTCTTCCTTTCCCTCTCTCAGTAATTGAGTATACAATGGAGAATAAAAAAATAAAAATTAGAAGCTGGAAATCACAAATTGCAACATCAGGCCATTGTTGCCGACAGTGGTTAGGTGTTCCTCTGCAATTCTGTGCATTGAAATTCGAATTGGCAACATTGAATTACCTTGAAGCTCACAATGGGTCTGAAATGGGGGAAAAAGATGGGAATCAATTTTACAATTTTGCCACCAACTTTTGACTTTTAAAACCTGCGTTTTGTAGCTGCACAGGGAAGTTTGGTTTATTTAAACATTTCGCCATTAATGAAGTGTTGGGTTTCACATGACATGAAACACAATTCGCAGTATTAACAAGATTGCCACTGCCTTCTGTACTGTTAGGAATCTAATTTTGGCCGTCAGTTACCCTAATCTAACGGTTTATATGGGTTCTCATGGGAACCCTCCCCTATATATATTTGGCCGAGTTCGGATTTTTTTGAAAGACCACTGCCGCCTTTCCATCCTAAGAAGTTAGGAAGAGCCACTTTCTATATATACAGTTTATTTGACCTCCCTTTGGGCGAAGGTGGCTGGAGCCTTTAAGGGTGCACCAGTTTGAGGATACCTTATCCTCCCCCATTGTATTCTTTTACCATTTGATTAATAAAATTATCTCTTATCTAAAAAGAAAAAAGGAAGAGCCACTTTCTAGGTTGGCGAATTGCCCCACAAACCACCAGCCCACCACAAGTCCTTTCGGCATCCTTTGTCCTCACTAGCATGCTCCTACCTTTTTGGAAGTTACTCGTCACAAAACTTCTCCAAGCCAAACGCGCTTAATTATAGAACCTTTTTCATTCTTCCTTCGTTCCTTGGACATTCGCCTAACCAGCGGCTGGCCACATAAATAGGTGGCCAATTTTGTAAGACCTGCATAAGCAAACTCATGGATACAAATCAGGTTGAAACCGACTAAGCTACTCTTGGAGAACTCGATTTTCATCCCATAAAGCAACCCAAAAACCTGCAGTATAGTGAGAACGTGTTTAAAGTTCCCACGATTGCCAAATAAGTACATAGTTATCATAAATGTGAGTGAGAATGTGAGATTACCGCAAAACACACCACCACCCCCCTCTCCATACTCCTCTCCACCAATTTACTCAAGTAACTCCAACACATCCACAAGAGTGAACAAAACAACGAGAAAGAGGGCCTCCTATCTAAGTTCTCTGCAAGAAGTGTACCTATGAACAAGCGCAACAGAGAAAGCATAAATCAACCTCTGATCTATCGTCTGCCACATCCCAATTCCCTTATTTTGAAGCACTCTGTCAAGGAAGGGCCAGCTCACTCAACAATAATAAGCAGCTTTGCAAATGCCACAATTAAAATTCTTTCCCTTAAAACAGAAGCAGCAGCAGCAGCAGCAACAACAACAACAACAACGACGACACAGTGAGTATCCCGCAGGAGCGGGGTCTGGGGAGGTCCAGATGTACACAACCTTATCCCTAGCTAGTCACCTACCAGAGAGGCTGTTTCCGATAGACCCACAACGTTTTAAAACATTTGAAAAATTGTTTTAGCTTTTTAAAGAGCACGCAAGAGAGCATTAAAACAAAAAATAAAAATAAAAGATGAAAGGCATAAACTAGACACAAACTTAAAATAAGCTGCAAATACATATAGTGAAAGGTAAGAGCACAACCGCAAGCAGAAGAAAAATCGTGAAAAACAAGCAAATGGAACAAGGACACCTACACAAATGGAACAAAACAAGCAAGCACTAACTCCTATGAAATTTATTTAGGATCCTGTACAACAATCCTGCTACGCATATTTTCCGATCTAGGGCGTGTCCTTGGAAAGGTCAAAACGCACCATATTACCTCTCCCGAACTCTTCCTCGGGCCTCCGCGTCTTCACTTGGAGTCCCAAAGTACAACCTTTTCGCACCTCCTCCCTGGTGCATCTGGATGTCTCCTCCTAACATGCACAAACCACCTGAGCCTCGTCTCCCACATCTTGTTTTCGATGTCAGAGCCACCCTACTCTGATACGGTGGGAACATCGTCATAGATATCGCCATTGCTTTGGATAATAGATCCCAAGTATTTAAAACAATCCTTTTGCGGTATAACGTCGGTACCAATCTTGATCTCCAATTCGGACTCAAACCTATCTCTAGTGAAGTTGCATTCCATATACTCCGTCTTCGTCCGACTCAATTTGAAGCATTCAACTCCAACGTACTCCTTTAAAGTTCTAATTTGTCATTAACTCCTTCCCTCGTCTACCAAACAATATCGTCAGCAAACAACATGCACCAAGGCACATTGTCCTTAAAACACAAGCACATATGAGATATGACAAATAGATGTACATGATAGCACCTCTCTTGGCCTAATTGAGAGGATCTTAGTGGCAATCTTGTATATTCTAGCCACTAAGCTAAACCTTGATATGTAACTTTGGACACTCCGCGGCTTTGGCTAAAAGCGACGCCAAATACAGCACTCTATCGCAAACTAAGGCTTTGAAGGTATCAAGATGGGGGTGACCGACATTAAGAGTAAGATGCGAGAGACGAGGCTCATATGGTTAGTACATGTTAGGACTTTAGGAGTAGACATATGATGCCCAAAGAGGAGGTACAAGAAGATTATATATAAGGATTACAAGAGAAGAAGAGGGCGCCAGACGAAGAGGTGGAGGGGAGGTGATCAGACAAGACTTGACGCACCTAGAGCTCACCAAGGACATGACGCTTTTTTTTTTTAATAAAGAAAAGTTTTATTGAAATATCAAATGGTAAACAGTTACAAGCATGAGGACAATGAGTCCTTAAAAGAAAAGAAACTGGGACAAAATTACCAATCGCACCACTGACGTTGCACGTCGCTAAGAGGCGCCCCTCTAAAAGCCCCCGAAGCCTTGGCCCAAAGGGAGGCCAAATACACCACCAGATCCCATACAAAGTCCAAAGGCTTAGAGACTCCATCAAAAATTCGGGAATTCCGTTCCAACCACACACCAAAAGATGGCAGATAATGCACACCGCCATAACATCCTATTCTCCTTGCCCCTTCCTAGCCCCTAGGTCAAGAGAAAGTTTGGCATATTAGTATACAAATAGATGATCCTAGATAGATCAGTGTTTTGCATCCTTGTCCTCTCATCCAGTACTTTTGATATCCATTTATAATATACTTTCTCTTCATCTAGTAAAAAAACCATAAGGTCACAACTTCTGCATCTTTTTACGGAATCCCACGTAGAATCAAGCAATAGGATTATAGGAACTACAATAACCCAGAAAATCCCAAATCCCATCACTGGCAAGGCAATCAAACGACAGGGAATCACTACTAATTCAACTAATCCAAGTACCAACACTCCATCATCCGACCCAAAATGGCTTAACAAATGAAATGATAAGTATATTTCCAATCCCACTTCAAAAACAACTCCTAGTAGTTGGCCTTCAAATTTGTGGTCACGATCTTTAATGCAGATCCACTAGCACAACTTGAAAATGGTCCTATAATGCTACACACATGCTTTTCTTCAAATACTAAGGTCATGGAAGGTAAAATAAAGTTAAAAAGAAATACATAGTTGTTCATCTCAATCTTTAACTTTCATTGATATTCAGTTAACTTTGTTGTTGAAGCATGTCGATAATAACCAAATACCACATTAACATCATTGTGAAGACAATAACATTAGCCCAAGCAATCCTGAACAATCCAAGGCAACTAAAGAAAGTACATGTGTCAACATATACACCCTTTGTTGCCTATATTTTTTATTTATTTATATTTATGATGGTAAAAAGACTAAGAACAGCCCCACCCAACCCATCCCATCTTGGGTCAGCAACCAGACATTCTGGACCGACTCAGGTGGTTAACCCCATCCCAACCCAGCTGGGCCAAGGCCCAACTGTTAGCACCCCCTTATTTCCAGCCACCATAAGGAAATATGGGAGTCCAAGATTTGAGCTTGGGACCTCATGGTTAGAATGTGGCTGGATAACCATGGAGGCACTTTCCTCTTGGTTGCTTTGTTGCCCAACATGTGTTGGCTTTGTCAAGCTAATGTGAGACATCGGGCACATCTTTTCCTCTAGGTAACGTGGCCCATAGCCTGTGGAGTAGGTTATTTTTTTTGAGAAGTTGTAGGTTTTCTCTTCTAGTGTTGATCTTGTAAATGTGATTTCTGAATATTGGGGGTGGAAGGAGAGGAATTTATAGTGGCGTAACACATATATTGAGTTTTTGTGGTGTCTATGGTTGGACAGGAATGCATGAGTGTTCAGTGGGACTTCAGTTTCTTTCTATGATGCTTTGGAAGGTCACCTACCTAGCTGCTTTATGGGCTTGGGTTGCAGGGGCTTCCGTAGGTTATACCATTACTGACATCCAACGGAATTGGGGCAATTTGTAATACTTTATTGTAGAGCATACCTTGTCCTCTCTCCTGCTAGTAGATTTAATAATTCAGTATATTTTTTCTTTATCAAAAAATAAAACTAAGTAAAAAATAGCCCAAGCAATCCTGAACAATCCAAGGCAACTAAAAAAGGCACATGTGTCAACAACAAACATATGATTCACGAGCTATACACTTACCCTAAACCTTCATGTTGCCCTGGTGCTAAGACTGATGCATAAGTTCTATTGCCTCCATCACGGGATATAAAAATCTGCAATACCAAAGACTTTAGTACCCTCTCCTAAAGTATACAAAGTTGATGGAACAAATAATAGCAAAATTGAATCGACATTTGTGCTCCATAAAACAACAAAAGATAGATTTTCTGTCAACCCAATGATAGGAAAGTGGGGCTATGCAGATTATCTTTGTGATTCTTGAAATGGCATCTTAAGGATGAATTCTTATATTGATCATGTTGTCAATGTTCAAAGCTACATTCGTTGGCTAAGTTCTTTCTTTGTTAGGTTGGTTCTTTCTGACACTTTTACCGGGTTTTTGGTGTGATGTGCCGTCACGATGGGGAAGATAGCTTGCATCTGTTTGTCTTGTGTGACTTTGCTAGGTCATTTGGAGCAGATTGTTGGAGGGGGAGAGTTTTGTGTGTCCTGCCACGGTAAGAGAGTTCTTACAATTACACTTCGCAGCGATGCGGAGAGGAAGGAAAGGAGATTGTTCTGGAGATGTTTGTGTATGGCCATCTTGTGGTGTATTTGGTTAGAGAGAAACTTGAGGGTGTTCCGTGATGTTGGTAAGAACACAGATTACGTTTGGGATCATGTGGTTTATTTAGCCTCCCTTTGGGCTAAGGTGGCAGGAGCTTTTAAGGGTGTCCCGCTTACTTTTGTACAGCGCCATTGGCGAGACTTATAGTTTTGGTTTTTTGGTTTGCAGTTGAGGATACCTTATCCTCTTTTTTGTATTCTTTATTGATTTGATTAATAAAAAGTTTCTTATCTAAACAAGATTGATTCTTTCTGACTCATATGACGGGCTTTCCTCTTGCATCTTCTAACTGCATGTTATTTTCCAAAACCCATCATACAAAAATTCCAAAAAGAAACTTTGCAGGCTTTAATCTACAGGAGGAAGGTTAAATATGCCAAAGAATACTTTGTTAGTTCTTCCTTTCTATTTCTGGTCTTAGTTCACATTCTAGCTAATGCAAGTAGTTCGTTTTGAAAGAAAACAAATTATCTAGGAATGGGAAGAATGTACCAGAAAGAGAACAAGGAGTCCACAAAGAACCACTGAAGACCAAGACAATAAAGCCTTCCTATCTCTCTTTACAATAATCAAGAACACCCGAGGAAGACTCTATCTCTAAGAGAAATTCACAGGGGGGATTCAGCGAATTATGTGACACAGATCAAGACTGACAACTATATTTGTGTAGGCGAGCTCTTATGTAATCAAAAAATCACTGCAGTCATCTTTTGCCTGACATGATATCCTGGCCGCCTCTCCGCTTGCTAGTGTTACTAGGACCCACTTTCCAGTTTGAGGATTGACCCCAGAAATCACCACATACTTTCCGCATTTTTTGTCCCCACTCACATGCTTCCTAAGTCATCGCCCAGGCTATCTCTGATGCTACAAGCCAAGCACGCTTAACTGTGGAGTTTTTTGTTTACATTTTTCTGAAAACAAGGCGCACCATGGTGATATAAGTAGTACCATCAAACCCATTTAAGTTCACTTAACCACGAAATCCTTGGATGTTACTGTAATACCCCGAGTATTTATCGTATTTTCATAAATTGATTTTATATTTTGATAAATAGAAAATTTTGCTTTTAGAGTTAGTTGGTTATTAAACTAGTGTTTGATGGTGTTTTGATTTCGGATTAGAAAAGCAAGTCGTATTAGTTGGGAAGTCAAAACCGACTTCACTTTCCTGCACCGCCTTAACTCGTCCTTTTATTTACTTCATCAGTATATTTTCCCAACCTTCTTCTTTTCTCCTTGTATGCATAACCCACACCATCAGCACCACGGTTCTTCACCATCACCACCATGATCTTCATCACTTCTCTCTCTTTCTGTAAACTTTACTGCAGTTGCTGTTAGTTGCTGTTAGAGTGCTGTTGATCACGAAATCTTGCCCTCTCTGTCTTCTTCTGTGTTTCGCGATTCACTCTTCTCTCTTTGGTTTGTGTGCCTCTGTTTCTGTCGCTGCTGCTGCAAGCGTACAACCATGGTTTCCGGCGAGTCAAGCACCCCGAACGCCGCCCTTTGATGATTGTCGCTATCCTCTTCCACGAAATTCTGGTTGTGGGCATTTTGACCTAAACCCTTGATTTCGATTTGAATTATGAATTCTGATTTTATGAGTTTGATTTGTAATTGATTCGTTGTTTGTGCTTATGCTTTGGACAATTGGTTCATCAATTGAGGGTGTTGGATGCTTAATTGACTTGGATAATCCGATTAGAGGTAACCACTTTCTATTGGTTGGAGTTGGATGTTATTTTCCTTTTTGTGTGTGAATTAGATACTTGAGTTTGGTATTGTTTCTGATGTATTATATTATCTGGGTGGATATTTTACTGTTAATTGGTAATTCTTGTTGCTATTGTTATGTGTTGGTTTGATAATATATGATATGTTCTATGTGTGACCTGCCAGGCTAGCATAGAGAAAATTAATGGTTGAACTACTTATTTTGAGAAACTGGTTAGTAAAGGGGAAAGATTATATATTGCGTTAGATAGTTGTATGACCATAGTTGCAATAGCAGAGAATTATGTAGTTACTACTTTAAGTTAGATTGAGACTAAAACCGAGAAACTTATGAATATTGGGAACCTGTGCCATGTTATGGATGTTATGCTAGTTTGACCCAAATTGGGTATATGAAATGAGATGAGATTATAAACGTATGAATACAGTTTGATATCGATCTTGGTTTGAGGCTCATAAGTTGTTAGTTCTTTAGCTCTTGATATGTGGGTGAATAGCCTAAGATATGATTCTTAGGTGATGAGCAGTATTTTATGAAATGGTTACATGGTTATGAGATTGGTCCGAGAGTGGACTTTTGAGAGCCTGCAGGCTATGTTATGAGTTATGGGGCCTATGGCCAAGTTATGGAATGGTTTTGTTTCTGCGGTTGCACCGCAAGTTCACTTCCCACATAGTCAAGACTAAGTGACTAAGAGCAATGGCACATTCGTTGGGTTTTGAGCTAGTGTGATGAACTTATGGGATACTACTTATAGAGCCTAAGAAGGTCTATGATATGTGAAGGTCTTATGACCTGAGTTGAAAACTCGTTTTTAGCTCATTAAATGTATATATTGACTCGTGATTATATGTTTCGATAGAATGCTTGGTTACTCTTGCTGATTGGTTGTTTTCTGTGATACGTGTGTGTGCGTCCATTTTTCTTCAAGGGTGGGTCTATGATGAACTTGTGCGAAATTCGTTTGCATGGGGGAGTAGATTGGAATATTTGCATGTTAATTGTTCGTGAGGATCTCTTGTGCTAGTTGGACTCAAAGTTGTCAAGAAGTTTATTATTTTGTCATTTAATTTCATTTGATGTAATAAAGAGATTGATTATAAAGTCTATTGGTTTAGTGTTGAGAGTTGTGATCGTCTGCCTTGCACTCATTCTTTTGAGTGAGTGTGGTAGTGAGTAGTGACGCCTGGATTGTTAGAAGTCTTATGCTGTTATTTTGGATATTTTTTGTATAGTCTATATAAGCAGGTTTTTTTGTTTTTTTTTTTTAGATAAGAGAAAATTTTATTAATCAAGTGGTAAAGAATACAAAAAGTTGGAGGATAAGGTATCCTCTGTATAAGCAGGTTTTTGTAAATTCGATAACTTGGGATGTCTATTTACAAAGGAAACTCTGCCCGATTTTCGGCGTGAGTTTATTCATTTTTATTTATTTATTATTTAAAAATCCGGGGAGTTACAGTTACAATGATGCATGACAACTTAGCAACAGGAAAAAAACAAAGATCGATTCGAACAATGCAACATGCTGGAGGATAGGATAGAGCTTTACAGAAAACTGATCGGCCATGACAGGGGAAGCCTCACATCTACCAGGAATAATTTGCCAGTGCTTAAACTCTCCTCTGAAACCCCTAGATATGCTACCACTCCTGGGACAAAATAGAATAGAAGTACAGATCAGGAAAACCAAATGTAAGTGAAGGGCAAGCACAATTTCCCAGTAAAAAAGCTGATACATACGGACATACCCCATTCCTCCAAGTGGTACACCTTGAGATGCTGAAGGCTTTGTACTCTCTCTGCTAAAAGGGTCAATAGGAGCTCTCTGCGTAAAAGGTCACAACTGTCACCATTAAAGGAACATATATTGTCAATATGAGTTCAAGCCAACCCCACATAAAACATAAGAACCAAATTACCCTTCCATGTGAGGCCTCTTCCCTAACATATGACCACAAACGGATCCCAAGCCGAACCTAAAATAGGTATGAGGAAATGAAACAATGCATTCAGATAAGATTCTGACATCTACTTAAAAAGCAGGTCAATTTTCAATATTATGTGCCTATTGCCATAAAATTATAAGGCAGATTTCAAGACTAGACTAACCAATGATTACCATCTTAATTGCTTCCATAAATGTGATACTAAATTCTTTGAGAATGTTAGCATGACTGTTTAACCTTCTCCTCCAGGCTTGCCGAGGTGGAGCAGCACTATCATAATCCAACTGCACACAAAAGAGAAGTGAGCTGTTTCTCCAAAACACTGAATGAAAGCTGCTAAGTCCACAGAGCTAGAAAAGAATGTTAACAATTCAAATGACTGTAACTCAGTCAGGTAGAACCCGCCCAATACATTTTAGTATTTCACTGATGCGTTATGAAATACCAATGATTTTACTACATGCGGTCATGAATACCAATTTTAACATATCTGAACAGAGAGAACAAGAATCATCTTAAGAATCCGTAATTACACCTGTTGGCAAAATGGTCGTAAATATCAGCTACCAATTGGAAAACATTTTTTTTCAGATAAAGAGAAAGTATATTAATAAGAAATCAGAAATACAGCATGAGAGAACAAGCAGTCCTCTGCAGAAGCCAAGAATTATTTACAAGTCAATCCTATGTCTTTGTATCTGTGAAATACTATAGCTCCTAAATACCCCTGCGGCCTTAGACCATAAGGAACCTAAGTAAGTGACCCTATCCCAAAGTAAATCAGAAGATAGAGTAGCCCCCTTGAAAGTTCGCACATTTCTTTCCAACCAAAGGCACCACAACACAGCAAACATAGCATTCTGCCAAAGCAATCATTTCTCCTTCCTCCGCCCAAATCCCACAAGCCATAACTGCAGGAGCTCCAAAACAGTACCACAATCCACCCAAGTCCTCCCAAAAATGCCAAACAGCCTACGCCAAAGGCTTTGTGCAACATCACACACTAAAAAGAGATGCACTGCAGTCTCGTTACTAGCCCGACATAAGGAACAAATATCTGGAGAAATAGCAATGACCGGCCTTCTCCTTTGGCATAAATAATTTGTATTGATCCTATCCAGCGCCAAGCCCACACAAATGCCCGTACTTTAAGAGGAACCTTTGCCTTCACCAGAGAACTGGCAATGGGGATCCGTTGGGCCTGTGGCGACGCTTCTAGAAAAGACTTGCAAGAAAACACCCCCCCGGGAAGAATCTGGATCCCACCTTCTGTAATCACCAGCACTAGAGAGCTGCACTGTCTAAAAAAAATCCAAGAAGGGAAGCGAGTCCCTGCATCTCCCAGTCGTAAGGTAGACTCCGTAAATGCAAGTCCCAAGAGTGTGTCACAGCAGAATAAAACTCAGAAACTGTGGCACCATGAAGTAAAAGCTGGAACAACCATGGAAAACATTTTTTTTTAGATAATAGAAATTTGTGTTAAAATCATAATTCAGCAGCAAAATGTCAGGATGTAGGGAACCCAATAGAGAATTACAACAAAATATGTCAATTTCTCTAGAGCTCAGTTATCGAATAGCTCCTAAATGCTCGTCCCACCTTAGCCCACACCCACATAGAAGCTAAATAAGTCACTCTATCCCACAGTATCTCAAGATGTAGGGAACCCAATAGAGAATTCTGGTGTTGCTCTCCAACCACAAAAAATGAAGAATAGCAAAGACAACACTACGTCACAGTAGCTTCATCTCCTTATCTCTCCAAAAGGCACACATGCAACATCTCCAACACAGTGTCATCCCACAGTGCCAAACAACTCTCCCCACAAAATATGCGCCATGTCACAGTGAAGAAAATGTGAGCATGTCTCGCTACTAGCACAGCACAGCACAGCACACACAATGCCATTGTCGGAACAAACGCTCTCATCTTCAAAGGAACTTTTGCCTTCAACAAAAGGGTGGCTATAGGAAAAGGAGCATCTTGTGAAGGCAATCCCAGAGGCATTGAAAATGATTTTGAAGAGAACTCCACCGAAGCATCTCCTTTCCAAAGTCAGGCATCATCATTGTTAGAAGGGCGAATATTATCTAGAAACCCGAAACCAGCCAGCTCCCCCAACTCCACCTCATTGCAAAGAATGGCGAAACTGGAGGTCCAAGAATTAGCCGCACTACTATAGCAATCCACCACGATACGAGAACCGTTCCCCAAGTTAAAGTAACACTGGGGACTGATTAGAAAACCATTTAGTCAAGTTAATCCTTTTTTTAATGGCTCGTCCAGTTAACCATATTTAAGTTGAAAACAATAGGCGTAACTGGGAAAGTTATACATCATGGACGTGCTTGAATTGAGAATAGAGAGATGAGCATTCCCTCAATATGTAAGAGTGTTAAAGCAGGCGCCAAAGGGAGCTGTGCTACTGCTATAGTGCTAAGTGCTAAACCAGAAATGCATACACAACAAAAACAAACAAATAATAATAACTGATGAGATAGACAGATACCCAGGAAACAAATAATAATAATAATTGATGAGATAGACAGATACCCAGGAAACAAAACCAGGACTTACCAACTGCAAGGTGACTTTGTTGACATATTCGTCCGGTGGCCATGAATTTCTTTTGCGGTGAAATATAGTTCCACCAACCATTTTCTGTCCGGAGCCCTTCGCTTACCAAATGTCAGAATAAAACATCCAGTATTCATCCAGGGAACCCCAATCGGTAACGGAAACAACAACCCCAATCCGTCAAAACTAAAACTTACAATCCAATCCCGTTTCTGCTTCTTGCTTGCGGCAAACCGAAGAGAGAGAAAATGGGCTCTGACGAGTCAAATCCAAGCGAGTCGAGAAAGATTTTCGATCTAGATCATAAGAGAATCAGATAATAGCTCAATTAGCTGTCGATTTTTGCAAAATTTATATATTTTTCTTCTTTTTCCTTCTCCCCAAATTTCAGTTCAACTTTGGAGTTGCAGTACTGTACAGCATCAACTAGAATAGGTGAGAGGAGAGAGGAGAGAGGAGAGAGAGAAAAAGGAAGGAGAGACTACTAGAGAGGGAGAGGGCAGAGGTTGGCGTGAGGACATTTCTTTTGCATTTGCCACGGGTGGATACTGGATATAGGTGGCATGTAAACCAAACATATACCAATCTTAATGTGTGATTTCCTCATATAAATAATTCCCGACCCTTAGCGCGAAATGTATAATTTTTTTTGGGATTACTTAATGTAAATCCAGAATTATTTAATGTAAATTTTATTTTTCTAAATATCCTTAACACTTTTTCACGTTTACTCCTACTTCTCTGAGTTTCTCCAATCTCCATCTATTCCATTTTCATGTACAAATTAAGAATTTGTAAGTCCTGTGACTGGAATTATACAGAAGGTATATGATGGCGGATGGGGACAAAGGCGATGGAGGCGATGGTTGTGGCGTTATAGCATGGTGGTCAGATGGTGGTGACTGGCTAGAAGCGAATGGATCATCCGACACCCATCCGAGACCCATTGGAACCATGCCAGCCCATCTAATTGTCGCCGCCCCATCATTGAAATCCATCCGACACCCACCGCAACCCAAGTCGCCGCTATCCAACCACCACCATAAACCCTAAGTCAATGAAATTCAGAATTGTATTGTTACTACAACTTTCAACTTCGAAGCCCGACATACATACATCCACCAATTAGCTACTCAGTGCTCTGTATGGACTTAGGATTGTTTTGTGGCCACCATTTATTGCAAGTTTTTGCAACCATGCTTCGTTTAATTTTACATGGGCTATCATCACGAATAAGACTTCTCTTTGGCTTCTCCTATGATTTGTTTTTTTATTTGTGCATTGATTTACTTGATTATTATCATTCTACCATTGATTGTGTGAAAAACATTGTTCATATAAAAGCATTATCTATGGTGATTTAGCTAAATATTTCACAGTGGAGGTAACCAAAGGCGAAAGCTAATCAAAGAGATTCAAGAGCAAAAGAACAAGGGGAAGGAGTTGTGTTTTCAAATGAAAAGGGCATTTTGGGAACTTATGTGATAAAAATATTTACATTAAGTAATTTTAGATTTACGTTAAGCAGTTTCGTTTTTTTTTGTGTGTGTTAATACAAAAGCCGCTGTGGCGCACAGAGCCTTTGAAAGTCTCTGTGCGCCACAACGACTTCCTTTGTATATATTACCACCACCTTTTCTTTGTAAATTAGCTGAAAACATAAACAATAGTGAGCCGCTGTGGACCATAGCGCCTTTCTAAAGTCTCTGAGCGCCACAACGGCTTATATAGTAACACGAAAAAAAATGCATTACGCGCCTGAGTCCGAGCCTATGTGATGTACATGGTGGGAATTATTTTCGAACCGAAGCTATTTCAGGAAAATCGAAACTTGAATTCCCAAAAATTGAGACCTGAACCTGAACCGGTATAATTCCGATTTAAATCAAACTGGAACTGAATTTTACGGTCCAATCCAGTTTAAGACCTTAATTTTAATTTCACGTTTTTTTAATAAAAAAAAGAAGATTTCGTGTAGCATTTGTCTTCAACTCCGATTGTTAAGTATGCTAGAACTTCTCCAATGTACCTAACACAATTATTTTGAACAAATTTGTGAGTCACGGTCTCATTTTCATTTCTCTTTTGTTTTTATTTTTTTTTTGGGCAAAATTAAGATTCCGGTCTATTCCGGTTCATACCGATATATTCCGATTTTTGACTCGGAAAAGACCGGGACCGAGATCATTGTTTTGCGCTAACCGAAACCTGAACCGGAATCATTCAGGTCCGGTCTTTCTGGTTTGATTTTGTTCCGGTTCGGTCTAAAATTTTCGATCCAAACCGGATTATGAACAGCCTACATACCACCGACCATTATGTTTGAACTTTCGTGTTCAACAGCGAACATATCAGACTAATTGAACAACCAGCGCAAGCACTGGCCCCGTCAACGTAGCACCAACAAGAGCCTAGTATAGTTCTTAGAAAACAGCAGACACAAGGCATGGGGGAGATTGAGGATTCGAACTCATGATCTTGCCTTACCAAACCACTTGGGAGTAACCTTGGAACCACTAGACCACCACCCTTATTGGTAAATATCATCACCAATTTAGGCTCCATTTGGCTGGGGTTAAAACAGTTTTCCTGGAAAACAGTTTTCCCATTTTCTCTTGTTTGATTTACAATGATAAGGAAAATGTTTTTAGGGGGAAACACATTTTCACCTATATAGGTGTAAATGTTTTCCCTTCAAAAAGAAGGAAAACCGGTTTTTCGTTGATGGGACACTATATCTGTAACACCCCGGATTTCCTAAATAATAAATAAGTAAAAATGAATAAACTCAAGCCAAAAATCGGGCAGAGTTCCTTTTGTAAATAGACATCCCAAGTTATCAACAAACTGAAACCTGCTTAAACAATAGATAATAAAAATATAAAACCCACTAGTGGAAGACTAATATCCAGGGAGTCACCGCCTAGTGGTCGACAATCAACAAAGCAGCAGCGACATCAATTAAAGAGAGGGTAGAGCAGGACTCACGCAAAACAGACCAACGAGAGGAGAGAGAAAAATTCAGGCTCCGTTTGGTTGGGGTGAAAACAGTTTTCCTGGAAAATAGTTTTTCCCATTTTCCGTTGTTTGGTTTATAATGAGAAGGAAAATGGTTTTCAGGGGGAAAAGCATTTTCACCTATATAGGTGTAAATGTTTTCCCTTCAAAATGAAGGGAAAACGGTTTTCCGTTGGTGGGACACTATGTCCCCGGAGCACTAATAGTGGACTTGATCATCGGGTTTGGTTGTCGGGACATTGCGTTATAAAAAAAAAAAACTTGCACCCGACTTGATTGGGCCTCGGGTCAAACTTTCGGGCCACTTTCTCAATATTTTTTTTTTCTTCAAATAAGTATAATTTTTTACTACGATATGCGTTTGAGGTAATTTTTTTTCTTCAACCACCAACAGTAAGGTCGCAGCAATTGCATTAAAGTTTCATGGTGAGAACTAGAAGCGGAACAATGGTGGTGAGGGCAAAAACGTGGTGATGGAGAGCTACTGGTGGTTTTTGTGCGTGAGGGAGAGAGGCAGAGTTTGAGAGGAAGCAGAAGAGCATTCTTCTTCTTCTTTTTTTAATCGTCTAATATAGTAGAGAGGGGAGAAGCGTGAGGAAGTGAAAGTCGGTATTTGATTTTAGCCAAAACACAATTTGAATCCCATTAAACCACTTGGAAGCTGATTTTTAATCTATTTAAAATAAAAAAAATCCAAAATTCATTTTTTTCCTTTAAATGCTAAATCCAAAACCAATAAATATTTCACCAAAATAAATAATCAAATAAATAATTATTCAAAAATGAATAATTTATGGAGTATTACATACTATCTCCCTTAAAAGAAGTTTCGTCCTGAAACTTAAAGTAACAACAAAATCAAGCATTGGTACAAATCAAAACGTCACGTTCCACCTCACTTAAGGAGGTTTCGTCCATGAAACAGATACTATCTACCACCTAGGCAAGAACACACATTAGATTCCTATCTAAGCTTCTTATTCCAAAGATTAAACGACATACTCTATTCACTTCAATTAGACAATGAAAGTAGGCTAGCACAGCATAGTACCAAGATTCACTAATTTTCTGTCACATCATTGACTCACAAATCAAGATTCCATATTAGTAAGCACTTTGTCATACGGGATTCATTCATAGTCATGGTTCACATCATTCTCGCCATACAATAGCATCATCGCCAAAAGATTCTCTTTTCATTTCACGACTCAAAAGGCATATATCCATGTTCCTATGATATTTCATCCATATGGAACTCAAGAGATATCAAGGAACACCATAACCAAAAACCAATAAAGTCTAATCATACTACAAAAATCAAATCACTGAAAGTCAGGAAAGTATAGCACATTAATCATGTCATTATGAGTACCACAACATGGCTACTTAATAAATCAATTCGTTACGCACTACACTTTTCCTAAATCATTGTCAAACCCAAGAACGATTACTTGTTATATCAAATACTTAAACATCGAAATCCAACACTCACACCTTTACCCTTTTTTTTAAGAACTACTTCCTAATCTTGAATTAACAGTTTCATCCTAAACTCAAACAAGTCATCGTTATTATTTAGTCGTTAAAGGGTCTTATTCTAGTAGTGAACAACGCTAGGATATGAAGATCCTTGCGTTAACCAAAACAAACCTAACGCTCTGATACCCGCTAGGATACGCTAGGATATGAGAGAGGCAAAGCAAAGTTTGAGGGTTTCTCTTTTTTTTTTCTTTTTTTCTTTTAAGCATGAAACTGAGAGGATTCTTTTTTTTTTTTAACCGTCTAATATAGTAGAGAGAGAAGAAGCGTGAGGAAGTGAAAGTCAGTATTTGATTTTAGCCAAAACACAATTTGAATCCCATTAAACCACTTGAAAGCTGATTTTTTATTTATTTAAAATAAAAATCCGAAATTCCTTTTTTTTCCTTTAAATGCTAAATCCAAAACCAATAAAAATTTCACCAAAATAAATAATCAGATAGATAATTATTCAAAAATGAATAATTTACGGAGTATTACATACTATCCCCTTAATAGAAGTTTTGTCCCGAAACTTAAAGCAACAACAACCAATACTAATTAGTGGGTATTGGACTTTACATCCAACAACCTCATGGATTCAACATCCAACACCCTCCAAAAGGTATTGGATGCAGCGTCCAACATTCTTATTGTGTTGTTAATATCCATGGAGTAAGGAAGGAAACAAAATGAAGAGAGAGAAAATGAGAATATGAAAAGCAAGACGAAAAAATTAAAACAAGGGTAATTATGGTAACTCATGGCAATTATTGGTGGTATTTTTACCACTTTTAAAATACATTCATTTCCTTTCATTTCCTTTTCTTAAAGCATGAGTATGATGAATATAGGTGAAGTTAGTTTTGTTGATTCTTCACTGTCTTTCTTTATTTTCTTAATGCTTTACCTCTCGTGAACCCATTTTATCCTGCATTCGAAAACAAGTTATTCATGATCTCAAATTCTCAATTCACATGTTCTTTTTTTTTCCTCTCCCCAGTCCTCTCTAATGACAAACAAAATGGATTTTAAAGCACTATAACAAATTTATGTCGAACCATACTAAATATGGTCTCACTTTTTGAACGTGAACACAATATGATTATCTTTTTTTTTTTATGGCGGTTTGAAGTTCAAAATGAAAAAAAAAATTAAAGTGGTCAGCCATGACCGACCTTTGCCACGTGTCAGCTTGCACCCACACCCATGAACTTTCAATGGCTTGGTTCATCAAACACCCCTTCTAGAGTGGTTTTTGAGATAAAGGCTAAAGCAAACTCATTTTCGCTCAACCGGATCATATCTCATTCTGATCGTTCCTGATTTTATCATGTATCCCAATTTGAAAATAATATAAATTTAAAATTTTATGAGTTTCGGTTATAGCAAGGTGAACCCAAATGAGTTCATTATTCTCTATATTCCCTCCATAAACCAAAAATTGTGGGTTATCCAAGAACTTTGGAGATTCATGAGAAGAAAGAAGAGATAGAGTAATGCAAAGTTCATGCTAGATGTTTTTTTTTAAATAGCAAGATAGCCGGCATAGTTGGCCAACATTACAATGACATAAAACAAATGGAGAACAACAAGATAACCTCATCAAAAGCTCAATCGGAAAAGAAAAGATAAAAGTGAACTTCAACACAAACTCAGTAAGGTTTGGAGTTGATATCGAGTCAATTCACTCCCCTGTTCATCGACCATTAACTACTCATAACGCCGACTTTAACTAGTCATCATTATGTGGAAATGACATATAGATTCAAGAAAAAAAAAGTACGTCAAATATGGAGGCATAAGTCGTTGGCTACTGTAAAAGCTTTTTAATCAGTTTTTTTACCGAACGATATAGGTCTATCTTAACCAAAAAAATTATAGTTTACGCTCAATGGTGTTCAAGCTTGCGTAGAGATTACTTTGGTAAACTATTTGAGAGTCAACTCACAACAATATCATTTTTATTTTGGGCACCATTTTTGTAAAAGATTCGGAATACTTACACAATTTTGTAATAGAAGATTAAGCGGCTAAGATTATTTATAATTTAAATTTAAGAAGGCCCTTATGAGGTCGATTATTGACTGAAATCTTTTCTTTCGTTCGTTTTTTTGAATTTGAAAGAAAAGATAATTCATTTATTAACAAAAAGTTTATGTGGCATCTACAACGATGAATATCTCTAAACGATATAACAGAACATAGTATATATCTACCATAACAAGATGAATATAACTCCCACCAATCCATCACTGCTAGATTTCGGTGTCTTATCAGCTTCGTCGATAATAAGTGACTACTAATTCAAACATCACTCCTAGACATCGGTGTCTTGATCGGCTTCGTAGATGATTGACAATGCCCTGATATAGCAAAAAAGATGCTATACAGAAAACGGGAAGCCACTGCCTTTTTTTTTTCCCTACGATCGAAGATCAGCACGAAATGTGCTGCAATAATTTGGAAGTACAAATCCTCTTGACACAGTAGATTGAACTTGTCTTCTTGATTCATGAAATCTACCCGAACCACACAAATTCTAAAAGACTCCGACGAACGCGGATGACTCAACAATCTCCGAAAATTCTAAACAAATTCTTGATTATTGACTGAAATCTTATGTCATTACTTACTTAAAACCAATGATTAAAATGTAGTTTTATAAAGGCATGACATGGCAACAAGTAATTTTGTTAACGAAAATGTTAAATCGTTCAATATTAAATCGTACCATCTAATATATATATATATATATATATATATATATATATATATATATATATATATATATATATATATATATATATATATATATATATATATATATATATATATATATATATATATATATATATATATATATATTTTTGGGTAAGAGCGTCGGTAATGTGACATGTGTCACAATATTAGTGGCTATTGATTTTTCTTTTCTTTTTTTTCCTTTTTGTTTTGTCAATATGGTGATCATAAAATTTATGTATTAAATGTAATAATGAAAATCCCTATTAAATACTTGATCATTTTTAAATTTAAATATTATTTTGGGTCATTACTTTTATTAATTTTAATATTTATGTGTATAAGAGCACTTAATGTCACCACTTTTTTTGAGTTTTATAATTGTGGGAAAAAAATATTTTGACATGGCAATATGTTTTAGGGGATACGTCCGTGTAATTTGATAAACGTTACATATTATTTTTAACAAGTTATAAATTGTGGGTATTAAGGGTAGGTGATATTTGACTGATATTTGATTAATATATTCGGCGATAATCGTAGATCATGTAACAACAAACATGTCACTAATATTTATTTGCCTAATTTTACGGGGATAAGGGCATGTGTGACAATGGTTACGTATAAAGCCATCATTTCCAAGTTGTATATAGTTTTTGGGTATTACATGGTAGGTGATATTTGACTAATATATACAGGGATAACCATAGGTTATGTGACAATTAACATGTGACTGATAATATTTGTGGAATAAGTGAAGGTATATAGTTTTATGTAAGATCGCAAGTAACGTGACCAGTGTCACAACTTGATTGGATATTTTTTCTCTTTTTGTTTTTATTTTGGTTAGTAATTAGTTATCAACATCCTATTGTAATTGCTATAACTCATTCATATTCCACTTTTTTTCTTTAGATAGAATTACATTAATCTAAAATGACATTAATGTCCAGTTGTAATGTTTTCAACACAATAAAAACTATTCTTGAGTATAAATCAGATGATGAATATTTGGGGGAATAGATCCACATAATATAATAAGGGTTATATAATTGTGGTTATAAGCGCTGGTAACATGCATGTGTCACTTTTTGATGAATTACATATTATTTTCCCTTTTTCTAGATAGTTAGTGGTCGCTATTTTATTTTCCAATTGAAAGAAGGTAAGTCGTTTAGCTTTTAGATTCCAAATACTGAAATACACATTAAGGGCCCGTCTGACCAAACCGATGGTTGTTTAATAACAAGAATCATATCAGTTGGTATAAGCGTAGGCTATGTGAAAATTGGCTATTATTTGTGAGGATAGTCGTTGTTAATATTACAAGCATTAAATATTTTAATTACGTTTTATATGAAGGTATAAACACAGGTTGGACATAAATTTTTCAAGAATATGCTTAAATATAATGACATGGGTTACATTTGGTATAACAATTTATTAAGTTGCACTATATCATGTACAATTGCAAGTTAACTGACAAGTAATATATAATATTTTATTTTTTAATCAGAGAATAATGAGTGGTATGACATGGGTAATATTTCGACCAATTACTATTTTTCATTATTCTTTATATATCTATGTATAATTATTAAATAACCAAACATTTATTTAAACATAAAAATTTAGAGATATATGAGTCGCCCGTGCGTAGCACGGGTAAAGTCCTAGTTTTAAGTTTAACATTGGGAGAAAAAACTAATCTACCTAGACGTATATATTTTAATTTTTATTACACTTGTGAAATGCCATATTTCCTCTATTACTATTGTTAGCATTTGCCACCCAAAGTGATAATTTCAAACCAAAGAAATGAATTAATAATAATGGCAAAGTAAAGTTGATTGCGCCATTGCAACCTTTAATGAATTAGAGTGGAGAGATTTTTGATTTAGAGAGAATGAGGTGATATACCTAAAACTAAGGAAGAAATTTGGGTGAAAAGCTAACAATAGAGGCAATCTATGAACCATAAAAAAATATATATATACAACAACTAATTTTGGAATTTTTTTTTTTGAACTAGCCAATGCCAGGCAATGCCTCCAACCAGTCATGAATAATGTGGCATATATATATATATATATATATATATATATATATATATATATATATATATGAAGATTCAGAATCATGTTGTTTCCTTTTGAATCATTGTTGCTCATAATTTGTATAAGATATCATAAATATTTGCATGTTTGAAAGTTAAAGATGTCGTGAAGGCACATGAATGCATATATTCATGAGTAAATGAAATATTCATGATAGAAAAGAGTGTTCACGCAAAAACAAGGATATATATATATATATTTTCCTTATGATATGACAACACCAACAAGCCCATCTAAGAAATCATCTTCTTCAAGTAACGGGAGGCCGCCTCAAGCAGTAAGGTTTGCGCGACGAACATCAAGTGGTCGTGTAGTTAACCTTTCCCGTGATGATGATCTAGACGTGTCAGGAGAATATCCACCAGGAGGCTCTAGTGATTATATCAATTACACGGTGATGATGCCGCCAACGCCAGATAATCAACCAGGTTCAACTCAAGAAGGAGGTGGTGGAGGGGGAGGATCATCTAGCTCATCCTCTTCCCTAACATCTCGTTTTGGAATGGAGTCACAACATGGTGATGATAGTCAACAAAAAGGGAAGTTGGATAGAAGGGTGTCTGTAATGAAGTCTAACAATAAGTCCATGCTATTACGAAGCCAAACAACAGATTTTGACCATAATCGTTGGTTATTCGAGAGCAAAGGCAAGTACGGGATTGGAAATGCTTATTGGTCGGAAGAAGATGCTTATGATGTTGCAGATGTTGGGATGACCATAGACGATTTCATGGACAAACCATGGAAGCCCCTTACCCGTAAGATCAAGGTTCCACCTGCTATTATTAGTCCTTACAGGTATTTTATCTTCTTCTTTTTACTTTTTTTGTAAAGTTGTGTGGAAAGACTATAATGTTTACATCTCTTTTTCTAAATGTCGATAATGTTTTATATAACAAATTCTACATTTTTACCTACTATCTTATTATAAGTGCTGAAAAGTCGTCATCTTGGTATGAAATAGATGGCTTAAAATTTACTTATACACGGTGATTCGTCAACATTACTCTATTACTGGTTTTAAATTTTTTTTCTTATTGTTGTAC